>JAZDUH010000345.1:2527500-3127500 GCA_036419115.1 Scarus forsteni
TCCTTGTCCTTCTTGTTCTTCCACCTCTTCTCCACACACTCTCTACAGAAGCTGTGGTTGCAGGACAGGATCACAGGATCTCTGAAAATCTCCAGGCAGACCGAGCAGCTCAGGTCCTTCTCGAACTTGGAGGCCATTTTGTGTGATGGTGTAGCAGAGATGCAGCAGTAGAACAGGAAGCTGCTCCGTCCCTGAGAGTCTCTCTCACTCTGGTTGGACCTTGAAGCTCTCCGTCAGTCTGTGGAGTCTGGACCTGCTGGAGGTGTTGGTGTTCCCAGAGTTCTAAGAATTCCTAAACCTCCTCCTGGTGTGGAGCTGGTCCTGTTTTTTAGTCTTAAGTCGATCTTACAGCTTCTGAGTCAGCAGGAATCACAGCCTGCTCCCTGGTTTGTCAGGTTAGATCAGGTGAAGGGGGTGGAGCTTCTTTCAAGCAGATTCACAGGAGGGAGCGTCATGTTCCTGTCAGACTCTCCCTGGACCATAAAGGTCTTTGGACTTTGTCCTTCTTACTGATGCTGACATCCCTGAGCTGCTGTGCTGAGGTCTGACCTACTACAGCTCCGACAGTGTGAAGGGTAAAGGTGTGTTCACTCTGAATGCAACTTGGCCGATCTTGGCGATCACTTTCCATGCACAGTCAATGTACAGCCATGATCAACCACAACCATGCATGACCAGATCTCACATGATGCGATGGACACATTCTGACCCCAGGTCCCCAGGACCCCAGACCCCAGGGAAGTCTGGGGTCACTTTGGATGCAGAATAGGTTGCTGTGCTCTGCGTCCAATGTTGAAATATTTGAACCTTCCAGGCGATGTTGTGCCATGAGAGCCAGTCAGCGTTGTGTGAGTACTTAATTGGCACATGTGACAGACTGTTTTATTCCGGTTCACAGAGTGACAATCTATGTCTGTGTGAGAAACATTAGTTAGTGAGTACATTAGTTCTGCCTCGACAAACCCCCGAAAACTCACATTTCTTGATGCTGCTGCAGGTCTGTCAGCTGCAGTGTTTTGTGGTTGGTAGGTGAGTGAAAGTTGGAATAATGTCAGCTAATACATCTGAGTATATGATATGATATGATCATGGGGTGAAACTTGCATGTTGGGGTGTGACATCACTGTGCGACGGCGACAAAATGAGCAAAGTACAGGCGGCAGGACTTGATTTTGCATTGTGTTCTTGGTTGCAAAGTCACATTCGATGTGAATGCACCTTAAGGCATTTTTTTTGGTTTCTTGAACTTTGCACTTGGGTAAAGTGAAGTATCTGATACGACCAGCCTAGGGAATACTGGAGGAAACCTAAACAGGATCACACCTGGTGACACCAGTACAAAAGCATGAAAAAGCAAGATTTGCAGTCCAAACAAGTACATTTTAATCGTTATTTTTTTCTTTATTTTGTCAATTAAATGAAAGTTACCTCGGGGAGAGCAAAAATAAAATAAACACCCTTCCAAATTAAAAAACCTTACCTGTCCTCTCGCAGAAAAGAAAATAAATACAAATCTTAAGTGACCCAATCAGGACAAAACAGGAGAAAACAAATAATCAGGCTTTAGTCTCCCCTATGAACTGGACTGCTTCTACCTAAACTCTTTTCCTAAATTTTCACAAACAATCACAAATACACAGACACTATATGTTTCACAAAAGCAACGCTGCATTGTGGCAATCACCTGAAGTGAGTAAGGAGGAGGGCCAGCGTATCTGCTCCTGCAGTCATATTTAAAAAGCTGGCCTTCAGCTCCAGACCAATCATAAGGCAACACTCGACAACACTTCTCCACTGAATATCAGGTTTCACCTGTTGCTTCTGTCCAATCAAGACACTCCACACCTGCAGCACATGTTAAAGAGAAAGGAGCACAGAGGGAGGGAGGAGGAGAAAACAAATGTGCTCCTCTGCATAATACAACAAAGAATACAATAAATATAACTCACAGTCATAACAGTTCTGCATGACCACAGTAGGTCTGATGGGATTAAGTCTCTGTCAAACATTTTCGTCTAGATTTATTTCTTGATGAAAAAATCAGTTAACTTAGTTTTGGTTTTTGTCCATGTGCACTTTTTTATATTAGTTACTCTCTACTTTTTCAGATAATGTAAACCCAAATTCATTCTCTCAGAAAATTAAAATATTGTGAACAATTAAATATTGGAAAGTCATAAGCTGTGTTTGAAATTGCTCACTATCACGGATATAGTGCACTATATAGTGTGTTCGCCATTTTGTAGTGTTGTTTGAATTCTCAGCAGTTAATTTCATTCACTATATAGTGAACTACAAAATACCCACAATGCACAGCAAAAGTGAGTGTACATACGATGTACCCTATATTGTGCTCCCGTATACCACAATGCAATGCGGTTGTGTTTTTCCATAGAAGAAGAAAAAGAGAAGGAAGGCTGTTAGGTGCTGCTTTCATTCATAAATGTAAAAAAAACATTAAAGTATCTTTAACACGTTCATAGTGTAGGTCTTTATTGTCTTTTAGCGGCTGTAAACAGCTTCAAAATTTGCTACTTATCCTCCCGAGTTCCTGGTTTGTTTACGTGAATTTTGGCGCATCCACTTCCGTCACGGAAATAACCGGCTCATCAGCTGACGCTACGATGTTTGGAAAATTTCAATGGAGTGTCCGAAATGTCGTTTGGTCATTCCCTATGTAGTCCACTATTTCATTTAGGGTGTATTCACACCTGGATCGTTTGGGACAGTTGTTCCGAAACAGTGGACAGCCCCCCCGAAAGTCCGGTTCGTTTGGGTATATGTGAACACAGCAATCGCGCTCGGAACAAGCGGGTCGAGATTGCCAAAAATAGGTGGTCTCGGCTGGCATCCATACACACCCTGTAGCGGTTCCTGTGCAGTGAGAACACAAATGCCCTGGCAACCGGCACGACTCATAACTGTGGCTCACACTGTCGCGATCGGGGCAGTAGTGAGCCCGGTTGACAACTGCACAGTCAAAACAGTAGAAGAAGAAGGAGTAAGAATCAACAACGGTCGAAGAAGAAGTGAAGCCTGAAGAACAGAGAAAATGAGTCGTGGGCTCACCTGGAACAGCGAGGAAATAAAATGCCTCATTGAAATCTGGGTAGAAGAGCACATTTGCCAAATGCTGAACTCTACTCATAAAAATACTGAGGTCGAAACTCACCGTCTTCAGGGTATGATTTCTGACCAATGAGAGAAAAAATCGATCGCACGTGACATTTGTTTACAACTTTGGACCGCAAGAGACTTTTGCCTTGTGAATACAAACGAACCAAGTGACAACCGCTACAATTGTATCGGTTTTGCCCCTGAATCGGAACAAAGCAAACGAGCCACAGGTATGAATACACCCTTTCACTACATAGGGGGTAGTGAGTGAGTGAATGAGTGGACGATTTCAAACACAGCTAGTGTCACACCCTAAGCAGCTGATAAACTCAAAACACCTGCACAGGTTTCTTTAGCCTTTAAATAGTCTGGTTATACCTGAGCAGTGCCACGGGCTGATCGCCTCCATGCCACGACATGGTTAATGTGCACGGTTGACATACTTTTGAAGTTGTTAATCAAGTGTTTGAATAAAAATCAAGGATTTTATTTTTCGACCATATCACCCGGACCTAATTTCTTCAAATAAAAGTTATTTCCAGTACACTGTGATACATTTACCATCTTTGTCTCCTTTGTGATGTATCTCTGTCTGACACAACATTAGATATAGCCTTTACTTGTTCAAGCTTGCATTGAGCATCTTCATATGTGTTATGTGACAAAAACAAAACAAAACACATGGTTAAAGCTAAAATGTTACACCTACCCCCACAACTTACTTGCATGTCCAAGTGCACACTCAGTGTATGTCCTTCATCTGGATGTAGAGCCTGTTTCGCTGCCTTGCTTATGTTAAAGGAAAAGTTTGGTTTCTACAGCTTTCACATTGTTTATAGAATGAAGAAGAACAATATACTCACCCAGAAGGCTTTCCTGATCCAAACAGTGCTTCAGGAGATATTTAGATCCAAAATCGAGCGGCGGACATCCATATAATGGTAGCACATAGGACATACAGCGCTGCTCGTAAAACTGCATTAATCGTCCAAAAACTCATATTTTTCACCAATATTTCATCATGGTCCGCTCGGGGTACTCCTCCGAGACAGTCTGTGTCACTCCAGACAGCGTTGTGTGGCTGTACTGACCTCTGAACTGACGAAGAAGAACGTATGCCTCCGCACCTGCGCAGTACTCTCTGGAGCGCTGCCTCCGCTTCCTCCTTTCAATGAGCTCCACATCTGTATACTCTGGCTCAAAACTGTAAGGACGCCCATCATATTCAATGTTCTCCTCCACAAAATCTTCATCCGATAGATATTCCATTTAGCACAAAACTGGAGGAAGAAAGTCGTTGTGTAGCCTACCGTCTTCCCCTGAAACAATGAGCCGCACTGCACATGTGCGGAGCTAGCACTCTTCTTCTTCAGTTTAGATGTCAGCACATCCACACAACGCTGTCTGGAGTGACACAGACTGTCCTGGAGGAGTACCCCGAGCAGACCATGATGGAATATTAGTGAAAAACATACATTTTTGGACGAATAATGCAGTTTTAGGAGCAGCGCTGTATACCCTATGTGCTACCATTATACGGATGTCCGCCGCTCAATTTTGGATCTAAATATCTCCTGAAGCACTGTTTGGATCAGGAAAGCCTTCTGGGTGAGTATATTGTTCTTCTTCATTCTATAAACAATGTGAGTCCTGTCTCATCAGTAAACCAACATGATATCCACTAGAACTCTTCCTTCTCTTGACACTTCCTCTCAGAACTCCACCATGCTGCAACGTTAATTTGTGGTGAATCAGCAGTAATGTAAATGAGGAAAAGCCACATTTTCATCACCAGAAAGCAATCTTTTAGATTTTTTTATTGAGCCAGTCACAGGCACACCATGAAGCCTTTCAGAGTGTTGTGCCGCCTTTCTGACCTTGATCCAAGCAGAATCAATAGTATTTGTAAAACTGGCACGCAGTATTCATTTCACCTGATGCGAACTCCACAGTATTCCCCATAACAGCAACTTTGCCCTTAACATGGAAATGGTTGTTGCCTTGAGAGTAAGAAATGATTCTCTCCTCATATATGGACCCTTGTAGAGTATTAAGGAGCAAAATTTAAGAGAGTTAACAGACATGCTGTGGTTGAGGCTTGCTTGTCATGTCCTTAATCTTCGAAGGACAGCTACTTTTTCAGCTGTTTGTTAAAATTACAGCCAGCCTCATACAATGGTGGGTACAAAATTAATTTAGTGTGTAAAAACCAAATACACACCAGCCAATGGCTGATCCACAAGGATCAGGCTATTTTGATCCTTGTGGATCGCTGTACTGGGGTTGGGATTTGTTAAACTAGAAATGGTGCAACATCAGCCACTGGAGTTGTATTCATCCCCTTTGCTTGATGAAGCCCGGTGGGAAGAATGTACCAAGGAAGATGTGGCAACACATTCCCAGCAGGAAGCCACCACAAACATAAAGGATATAGAAAGAGGCCAAAGACAATCAAGAAGAGGAATGGACAGCTAAACATAATAATAATAATATTAATAATGATAATAATAATAATAATAATACCTTTTATTTATAAAGCGCTTCTCTAAACATCATATAAACAACACAATAATAAAACATGATTGAAAAAGAAACAAAAACATAGAATACATATAAAAGCAGTCATACCTTAAAAGCAATTTAAAAAAGGTAGGTTTTGGTGAGGGTTTTGAATGTGGACAAGTTTGGACAGTTTCGGATGTGTAATGGTAGTGCATCCCAGAAGGCTCTGTCCCGCCAGGTTCGGTTCAAGCTCTCTTAAATTTCACTCCTTAAAGTAATGTTCAGAATAATGTGTAATATGACCAAAGAAAACTGGACAAGACATGCCAACCTTTGTACCAGCTGATTTATGGCCTGACACACACCATGAGGTGCAGCCTTTGCCACAAACACATGATGGACAAACAGAAATAAGACTTGTTTGTTGTTGGCCCAAAGAACATGAAATTGGAAAGTATTACGGACCATGAAAATTCAAAATGCCACCGTGACAGCTTGAAAACATTGCAGCTTGTGAGCTCAACCCAAATCATCAAGTCAGTGACAGCTTTATCAGACCCAACAAAATAACATTTTTACCATGTTCAGGACCATATATGTGTTGACCAAGAAAGGAAGGCTGATGGCCAACTTCAAGTGTTTATGTGAGAAAGTGTTTTAACTCTTAAGTCTGTGTAAAATTTGTGGGATGTGTTGTGTATTAGTTAAAGTAACGTACATGTCAATTATGCTTTTGGTCAGCTGCTGTCTCCTGTTTACATAACCTTATGGACACTAACAAAATTGGTCTGGCCCAGTTCTGTCCCACTTGATGCACTTCATCTGGCCACCATACAGCAAAGAATGAAGGTCCTTCACTGGCCCAGATCCGGTTTGCCATACAAGATCTGGCCCACATCCGGTTTCCTTACCACTTGCCATGCCAGCAGTAGGCTAGCTTGATGCCAGATCTGGCCCAGACTGGTCTGCTATGTGTACAGGCCTGTACAGGCCATCTAAGATGTTATGGATAAGGTCAGTCAACAGTGGGAAGCTGAGATTGTGACAGGAGCCATTGATGGAGCTGCAGTGATGGTTGGAACAAGGACAGGGGTGGTCCAGCATCTGAGGAGACAGATCATGTGTAGTTGGAGTTTATTGTATGCCACACAGGTAGTGCTAAGCTTTTAAACATAGTCCTTTTTAAAAAAGTAGGAGTTCCTCACATATATTTTCTCCCATATTAGTTCCTAAATTGCTTTCACTTAAAGAACAGCTTTGCAGCTCTGGAGACCTATCACGCTCATATGAGTCAGTGACACAAGGTTATTGTCCCACCTCCTATGTGCCGTTGACCACTTTCTGAGAGGCTACCTAACCATCATGTATCACTTAAACCAGGTAAGGCTCATATTTCAAAATGTTGATGAAAACCTCTCTCTGTTGCAAACACACTCACTCACACTGACATGCTAACATTTACAAAATATATTGAACTGCCAGTTGTTTGGCATTTCATTAGCAACAAAATAATGATAAACATAATCACATTTGCCATGGTAGTTGAACTCATAAGACTCACCATCTGTTTGTCTGCCTGCACATCTGCTATTCCAGATCACATCCCCAGACGCTCAGGGTGTAAAGTGCTGAGCAGCAGTGCAAAACGAAGATTTTGAGAGCAACTTCCAAAGAAACTGTTGTGCGTGGATTCAGTGATTTCCTTCATGATGCATTAAACCATCCAAGCAGAAGCTGGACATCTCCATCGCTGACTCCCACAGTTGTCTGAGCTCCACACATGCAGGACCAATGAAGAAAGCCTCCCAGGACGAACTGTTCAAAAGACTTCCCCTGTCAAGTGGAATGGCCAGGCCCAGGGGTTGGGAAGGTGAACAGAGGATCCTCATGTCATGTCAGGAGCAGCTGCTGGACAGGCTTATTGAGAGCATCAGTGACAGGTTCAAAGATGGCAGCTCAGATGACCACTTCTACCCTGTTCTGTTATCTCCTGAGCATAACCCCGATGAGTGGACCCTGCTCAAAGCCAGACTTTACCTTAAACTCCAGCTGCTGACCTGAGAGGATGTCAACTGGCTTCATAGGAACACCCAACCTAACTTCCTGGAACTGATAGACCTCATCCTCACATCTCTGCATCAAATGCTGACTGTGAGAGAGGCTTTAACATCATGAAAAAGGTGAAACCAGACTGGAGGTTGAGCTTAAAGGCAGACATGATGTCTGACCGTCTGCTTGTGCAGCTCTCATCTCCTTAAGTGATTACCTGGCCCACAAAGACGGTAGAGTTGGGGAGGCCTACCTTTAGAAAATGCAGATGAAGATGCACTAGTGGCCATAAAGGATACTAGAAAAAAAATGCAATTTTTTTCAGAAATTTAAAATGCTCCCAGTAAAACCTTTAATTACCCTGTTTCATTATTTTATTATTGAATTCTTAAGTTCACAACAATAATAATTTTGGTTATTTTCAAGATCTTTGTTCAAGGACATGCAGCTTATAAGAAAAAAAAATCATGAACTAATGTCATTGTAGTCAATGGGGGAATGAAATGTATTTTACATAAATGGATAAGAGGCGCCATCTGCTGCTCAATAGTGACTACTACAGTCATTTAAAACTGAAGGACACTTTAAAGCATATTTCTGTGCTGCGGGGGACACGTGATCAGAAATCACATTCATGATTGGGCTCTGTGTGATTAATTAAACAGCATCACAGATGTCACATGTCCATGGCAAGAAATGTTTGTTTGCCTGAGGAATGCATGTAGGTGCATGTATATACATATATACAGTATATGTACATAGATACATACATACATAAATACCACGGATTAACGGAAGAAGATGGATGCATGGAAGGATCATTGTCACTAAAGAAGTAAAAAAAAACTGTGGTAATCTAGGTCTAAAATCTATGTTGAGATTCCCTGTTTACACTGACAGTGGCATGCAGAGCAACATCTCAGCAGCAGGTTAGTTGCTTTGGATGATGGACATCTCTATTGAACTGTCAGAGCCAATAGAATTGAGGGGCAGTACCCAAATCTGCACGAAAAGCACCATTTGCCAACCACAATGAGCAATGGCATTGTGATCCAATTGAACGCTGCACATTTCCACTTGAAAAGCCTCCCACCACACAAGGGCAGATGGGAAATGGAATGGTTTCAACTCAAAACAACATTGGAGACCATGGATGAAGTTTTTGCTCTCAAATATGACATTTCATTACAAAACAGCAAAGGTTAGACCCATTTTTTTGGTTCCTATCCGTACACAAATGATTTTTACTGTTGTTCTCTTTAGCTGCTGATTTACTGAGTTTTGGTCGTAGAGCAACACACATGGTGTTGATGTTCACTTCTCGGTCTGTCATTGTGTGTAGCATCAAGTAGCACAGAGCTAGCAGTGGAAATGTGGGACTGTGTTTGCTAGGCGGCGCTATGAGATGTTGATCTTTGATAGATCAACATAGATCATGGGGTGGGGTGCTTCTCCCTATGATCTGTGTGCATCTCACTATGGTGTTGACTTTTGTTAGAAAGCAGCTAGCTAAAAACTGCATGAAAAGTTGCTAAAGTTTGCAGGAAGAGACCTGTAATTGATCCATAATGTTAGCCAACAGCAGTAGAGATAACGTAGATGTCTTGAATTAATTGGTCATGCATTTCATGCAAAAGGTTTTCAGTCTGAATTCTTATGTGGCATAATGTGAGCATGAATAGATAGGTAGATACTTTATTATACAGTCATACTATCCTATCCTAATTCTGCTTGATTTGTCTCTCAAAATGCATCAGATTTACGTTTTTAAATATGAAATATGAAACATTTTCTTCTGGGGCTGCATGCCCCAGACCCCCTTAGAGGGGTTGTATCCTTCTTTTTTGTCCTTGACCTGTTTTCATTTCTATGGGTTAATGTTAAATATCTTTTCTGTCGTTTGTTGATGCAGGATAGAGCACATGGAGTCCAGCAGGTCATGCTTGTTGGTAGTTATGGTAAGTAATGAGTTGACCACTCTGATCAACCCCTGAAGTTCAAGGGAACTAAAGTTTTCTCCATCATACATACTGCTTATGTCTTTGGGGTTCATGGGGTGAGAAATAGGGCTGCCCTGAGCAAACTGTCAGCCAATCACAGGGCCGCATAGAAAGACAACAACTGTAAACACACACTAAGGTCAAGTTGGGAGTCACTACCTTCTGTGCCAGTGTGCTGCCCCTGTTAACAGTGTATTTTGATTTGCATAATTTGGATGTGTTGATATATATTGATATGTAAGAATTATTTTTTAGTATGTTTTAAGGATCCTACGATCCCATGCCATTAGATAGTGAGATGTTTAAATGGAGGATTCTTGATACCAGACTGTGATTGTCATTGTTTATTGCATAACTTGTACAAAAAGACAAAGTTACATTTGGATGCTGTGTGTCAGTAAATAAGTGATTGAGTCGGTTGAGTGAGGGTCTCGATCTCCATGTCGTCTTCTCGCTACATGCTGTCTGAATGAGTGTGTCCGTCTCATTGCATGCTATTTCCTCACTGAAGAAATGAATCTGAGGAATACCTATATAGTGTCTGATATTCTCTACATGGTTTTATCTGTGTGTCTGTTCTCTATACACGGTCAGGTAATTTCTGGTTGCCAGACTTGTGTCTGTGGAGTTCGTCTGTATATGTGGGTCACTAAAATCTGGGTGCATGGATAGCAAACTAATTATGGATAGAATAATCAAGTAATGACTCATGATACATGAATTGGTGTAAGACTAAAATTGATTGATTGATTGATAATAGTTTGATACAGTTTAACATCTAATATAATTTAGCACAATATATATAATGATAAATATATAATACCAGAACATCCATTAATTGTCAAAACAGCTTTTCACCTTTGGTCAAAATATTGTATAATAAGTAAAGTTGAATTATAACATAAAATATTGCATATTGTTAAATTATATTAGATATTACTGAAATCTAATCTGAGACACTCAAAGACTGCAGGTCAGAGCAGAAACAACAAGAAACCACAACCAAGCAAAGATGTTCCAGGTGAGCAGAACTCTCCATCATTTAGTTCAGATCAGAATAAAGGACATTCAAGTCTGAGCTTTGATTTGATCAGTCAGGGTCCAAACGGATTTACAACCCTCAAAACTCCACAGTAGGTCCTCCCAAAGGTCTGAACACAAAGATCCACCATCCCCGTATCAGTGGTGTTACGTCCCTGGCTCTTAAAAGGGGTAAAAGGTAAAATGAGGTAACATAAAAAACAGATGGAAAGGTTAACAGAGGTGTTTAATGAAAAATAAAGAGGATTTCTTACAAAGAATAGATTGTCATGTAACTAAATTAACATTACCAAACAAGATTATGTCAAAGGACAAACTACTAATCACTTTACATAAATTAGACAATTTGATCAATAAATTTCAATTTCTGAAGCCGAGCCAGACGAGGTCGAGCGACAGGCCACACCAGACACAGCCGCTCTGGAGACGCCATACGGTCTTGATTGTCACGTGTTCCAATCCTCCACCTTCACCTGGCCAACCTGAGAGAAGAGGGAGGGACAACTCCATGCATGCGCACTCACAGACACACACGCACTCACAACACTCAAACAGCAGCAGCCGTAACAAGTGGACTGTCTCTTTGGAGGATCAGGAGCCGAAGTGGGCCCTGAGTGAAGAAGCTTCAGCAGCAGGTTTTAGTTCAGTTTGAAGCTCACAGAGACCTCCTGAGGACAGACCTTCAGGGGATGAGGGTCTAAAGTACTAAAGAATGGAAAGAGTATCTGAGTGAAGGTGTGTGTGAAGGTGTGGATGTGTGTGTTAGTATCAGGATCAGAAAAGGACAGCTGTCCTCTGTCCCAGTCCAGACTCACCCTGATCTTCTCTGGACGCTTCTCCACTGAGAGGTCAGAGTATGGAAGTGTTGGTAACACTGCTCTGTATTTTTTATTAAAGAACCCTATCCTCCAAAATCCAGAAAATATGCGCCCCTTCCTCTGGACAGACTCTGCTAACACACCCAGTGTCCAGTGTTTACTGTCTCCAACCTGGACGTCCCAGCTGTGAGCTCCAGAGCTGAAGCCCTCAGAGCCCAGGACAGAGCAGTAACACTCAATCCTCTCTGGATTATCAGGAAGCTGCTGCTTCTCTCCTTCTCTCACGGAGGTCAGGTCTTCAGACAGGATGAGGTCTGGAGCAGCAGTGTTTGGGTCCAGGATGATGGGGCTGTAGGAGACCAGGTTCTTCATCTTGGTCCAGATGTTGAAGCCCAGGTTGCCCAGATGTTTGGCCTGGTCTATCAGAGCTCCTGAGGGCAGCTGTGGATCCTCCAGCAGGGGGCGCTGCTGCACTCTCTCCACTGCAGCCTTGTAGTTCTTCAGGAATGAGATGTCTCCAGCCTTCAGCTGCTCCTCAGTGTCTCTGAGTGTTTGTGAAAGAGCTTCTATCTCTCTGCTCAGAGCCTCCATCTGCTCCTTCATCCTCCGGCTCTTCTGCTCCTCTTCCTCCCTCAGAGCTCTCAGCCGGGCCTCCTCTTCCTCCTGCAGAAACTGGTGAAGCTTCTTGAACGTCTCCTTGATTTGAGCCTCTGTGTGTCGGGCCTGGACCTCCACGTGTCTCAGAGTTTGATCAAACTTCACTCGGACTCTTTCATGAAGCTTCATCTTCTTCTTTAAGGGCTGCAGGAGGTCCTGAAGGTTCTTCTTGAGCTGTGGAGCAGCTTCATCAATGGGTTTGAATCTGTGCTCGGCGTGTTTCTCTGAATCTCTGCAGACCAGACACACCGGCTCCTGATGGTCCAGGCAGCAGAGCTTGAGCTTCTCAGTGTGCAGACTGCAGAGATCTTCTGAAGCTCTCTGATCTCTCTGCTGGAGAAACGTCTCACACAGGTTCTTCAGAGTCAAGTTTTGAGGTAAACCCTCCCTTGAGTGTCTCCTCTTACAGAGTGGACACTCCTTGTCCTCCTTGTTCTTCCACCTCTTCTCCACACACTCTCTACAGAAACTGTGGTTGCAGGACAGGATCACAGGATCTCTGAAGATCTCCAGACAGACCGAGCAGCTCAGGTCCTCCTGGAACTTGGATGTCATTTTTTTTGAGAGTGCAGCAGCGAGACAGCAGAACAGGAAGCTGCTCCGTCCCTGAGAGTCTCTCTCACTCTGATTGGACCTTGAAGCTCTCTGTCAGTCTGTGGAGTCTGGACCTGCTGGAGGTGTTGGTGTTCCCAGAGTTCTCATAGTTCCCAGACCTCCTAGTGTGGAACTGGTCCTGCTTTTAGTCTTTAGTCGATCTGACAGTGAGTGAGTGTCTCCTCTGAGTCAGCAGGAATCACACCTTGTTTCCTGGTTAGTCAGGTTAGATAAGGTGAAGGGGGCGGAGCTTCTTCAGAGCAGGATCACAGGAGGGAGCGTCATGTTCCTGTCAGACTCTCCCTGCTGCTGACGTCCCTCAGATGCAGTGCTCATGTCTGAAGTCATGTTTTATTCTGGGACAAAATGATAAAATGAAACATCTAATAACCTTTTATTGAATGTTAGTAAAGTCTGAATGTCTAAATGAACAGAAACAAATGTTCTTTTTGTGTGAAATGCAGTCACCTTTATTTAGGCTACCTGGCAGAGCATCTCAGTTACAATACCAGAACTGACAACAAACAGTGAACCTGCTCTACATGAATATATACAGACCTGTTTAAAATCTTAAGATCAGTTGAAAAATTGCTAGAATATGCATTTTGCACATTTGGACCTTAATGAGGTTTTAAATAGAGCTACAATATGCAAAAGCAAGAAGGGGGAGTGTGACAAAAAGCACTTTGAAAAAGTAATTTATTGAAAACAAGTAAACTGAAATAGGCTGTTTATCAGCTGATCAAAAGTTTAAGACCACAGGCTATTAAAGCCAAAATCTGCTCAAAATGTTCATTTTCTGTCAGGCATTCACACGGTCATGCCCTCCTGATGGCTAAAGCTAAGAAGCTTTCTCTTCTTGATCATGGTCGGATCGTCGAGCTGCATAAGCAAGGCCTCTCGCAGCGTGCCATTGCTGCTGAGGTTGGACGCAGTAAGACAGTCATTCTACATTTCAAAGATCCTGAGTATTATGGAACAAAAGAGTGAAGTGGTAGACCCAAAAAAATTACACCTGCGCTGAGCCGGAGGATCCGATTGGCTGTCCGTCAAGACACAGGGCGGTCCTCGACCCAAATTAAGACCCTTACTGGTGTCGACTGCAGCACAATAACCATCAGACGGCATCTGCGGGAAAAGGGTTTCAAAAACAAAAAACAAATTCAAAGACCTCGTCTCCTTCAACAACATAAAACTGCCCACTTAGACTTTGCCAGGGAGCATCAAACATGGGACATTGAAAGGTGGAAAAAAGTTTTATTTTCTGATGAGAAAAAATGTAACCTTGACGGTCCAGATGGCTTCAACGTTATTGGCATGACAAGGAGATCCCACCTGAGATGTTTTCTACCCGGCACAGTGGAGGGGGGTCCATCATGATCTGGGTGCTTTTTCATTCAGTGAACACTGGAGCTTCAGGTGGTGCAGGGTCGTCAAACGGCGGCTGGTTACGTGCAGATGTTGCAGAGGGCATCCCTCATGACTGAGGGCCCTCGTCTGTGTGGTAACAGCTGGGTTTGTCAACAGGACAACGCTGCAGTTCACAATGCTCGCTTGACCAAGGACTTCTTCAGGGAGAATAACATCACTCTTTTGGACCATCCCGCATGTTCCCCTGATTTAAATCACATAGAGAACATTTGGGGATGGATGGCAAGGGAAGTTTATAAAAATGGCCGTCAGTTCAGACAGTTGATGCTCTTCATGAAGCCATCTTCACCACTTGGAGCAATGCAGACCAAAAGCTTCCTGAAACACTCTCATCAAGCATACCCAAAAGAATTTTTGAAGTGATTAACAAGAACGGTGGAGCTACTCATGACTGAGTCCTACTGAGAAACATTTTTGTTCTGGTTTGAAGAGTTTTTTGTAATTTTTTGAGCGATGGTCTTAAACTTTTGATCTGCTGATAAACAGCCTATTTTAGTTTACTTGTTGTTTTCAATAAATTACTTTTTCAAAGTGCTTTTTGTCACACTCCCCCTTCTTGCTTTTGCATATTGTAGCTCTATTTAAAACCTCATTAAGGTCCAAATGTGCAAAATGCATATTCTAGCAATTTTTCAACTGGTCTTAAGATTTTGATCAGGTTTGTATTTATTTCTAGTAATACACATCTAGCACACCCAGTCTCAGGATAGTCTGGGCTATCAGAATATTAACGTGGTAATGCTCTAACAAAAGTTATATTAAAGTGAATAGAATACATTTTATGTAATAGTGCATTTCATGACACACAAGATCACCTTACAAAAGTACAAATAAAAAGTGCATAAAAACAGGCAATACAATATCAGACAGTGCAAGAGATCAGAGGGAGTAGGAAAGCTTGAACAGATGAGTTTTGAGTCTTGTTTTGAAGAGAGATACGGACTTAGTGTTGCAGAGGTCACACTGAGATCCATCCCCAACTTCCACGTGGGAACCTGTGACAACAATCTCTGCAACTGGTAGATATGATCCACACACTCTTTGACTTTTGCAAAATAAAGACTTCAGTTGCTCAGCAGCTCTTGTGTCAAGTGTGTATTCTTCCAAATTACAGCTCAAAATGGTGCCATTCAATTTTGGATGTAAAATGTCACCAGCAACTTCTCTTTAAAAAACATCCATCCATCCATTCCTCCACTTTGTACAGCTCTTCCTGGGGGATCCTGAGGTGTCCCCAGGCCTGCTGAGTGACATTGTCTCTCAAGTGTGTCCTGGTCTTCCCTGAGGCCGCCTGCTCGTGGGACGTGCTCGGTACACCTCGCGTCCTGACCAGATGCACGAGCTCCACCTTTTTCTTTTATCCTGTGTTTCTTCACTTCGTGTTTGGAGAAAAAATGAGCTTCTGATTCTCTGGTTGAAGGATTGAAGTGCTGTGATGTCGTCTGTTCAAACCAGTTAAAATTAAGCTACTGCCCTGGATCACCTGGATGTGGGAGAGGGATTTATGGTTGAGGATTGGAGTTTTGTGATTTTGGCTAGTATTGTGTTGCTCAAGACCGGTCTCGGTCTCAAGACCACATTTTGAAGGTCTTGGTCTTGTCTCGGACTCGGGAGCATTTTTACTTGCCTCGGACTGGCCGAATAAGACCAGCACTGATCTGTTGTTCTTCAGCTTCATTAATGCGAATAAGGAGGAACACTTGGTAAAACAACAAAAAGCTGCAGTCCATGTTTTATTTCTCCTGTGATGACTGCAACCTTCCCAGTGTTGTGACTGAGGGACACCCCCTTAACTGTTCAACCTTGTCATGGTTTTTAAAATTGATTTTGATGGTCTTGGTCTTGGTCTTGACTCAGTCTCTACGCCCAAAAGACTTGGTCTTGTCTTGGTCTCATTGCATTCTGGTCTTGGGCAAGTCTTGGTCTCGGATAGAGTGGTCTTGAGCACAACACTAATTTCGGCTGTTCAAACTGATGAAAGTCCAGCTGCTGCTGCAGACTCCCTCTTTAGGCATTGATCTTAGAGTTAAATTGATTAACCTGTAAACATTTCTCTCCACTTCAAAACGGGTTTATTTAAAAAAACATTTTTGATCAGACTTTGAGGTAAGCTGTTGCACAAACTCAGCAGTACATATGTATATATGTATATATATATATATATATATATATATATATATATATATATATATATATATATATATATATATATATATATATATATATATATATATATATATAGTATATCACATGTTTTATTGAAATGCTGTTTTGGGAGGATTAGGGCCAGTGAACAAAACATAAGGTGCTTTTTAGGTCAGTAAAAAAAACACAGAAAGCCAAGATTTAAGTCAAAAAATTGACTTATTAATCTAATCTAAAGTTTTTTCTCAGAATTCTGACAATTTAGAATTAAATTTCATAATTCTGACTTTTGTCTCAAAATTCAAAGTTGAATGAAACATCTGACATTGATATTTCAATTTTGATTGTGTTTTTAGAATTCAAAAATTAATCCACAGTTCTGACTTCTTCCCTCAAATTTATGGTTTGAATCTCAGAATTCTGATTTGAGTCTCAAAATCTGGATATAAATCTCAAAATTCTGACTTTCGATCGAAATTTCGATACAGAGCTCAGAATTCTGATTTGAGTCTCAAAATCTGGATATAAATCTAAAAATTCTGACTTTAGATCAGAATTTCGATACAGAGCTCAGAATTCTGACTTAATTCAAATTCATATCTCAGAGTTCTATGTCTCATCTCAAATTTCAGATTTAAATTTTAGAAGTCTCAAACCTATGGTTAAATCTCAGTTTTGATTTCAATTCCCAGAAGTCGTATTAAATAGAAACAACACTTTAGTCTCTAAATCCAGATATACATCTCAAAATTTAGACACTACTCTCAAAATCCGGATCTAAATCTCAGAATTTAGACATTAATCTCAGAACATGGATCAAATCATAGAATTTCCCTTTTGGTTTATAAATCCAGATCCAAATCTCAGAATTCTTGTCTTTAGTTTCCAAATCCAAATTTTAACATCTGAATTTTTAACTTAAGTCCTTATACAGATTTGAATCTCAGAATTCTGATTTAATTCACGGAATTTGGATTAAATCATAGAAGACTGACTGAAGCCTTGAAATCCAAATCTTAATCTCAAAATCCTGACTTTAGTCTCAGAATTTGAATTGAATTTCAAAATTCTGACCTCATTCTTACTTTGATCTCTAAATCCTGATAGCATTCTGACTTCTGACTTAAGCCTCAAAGTTTTGATTAAATCAAAGAATTATGATTCTAGCCTCTACATCCAGATTTGAATCTCAGAATTCTTGACTTTAGTCTGTAAATCCAGAATCAAATTTTGGAATTTTGACAAAAAGCATAAACTCAATATTCACATCTTGAAATTCTAAATTTTGGGTTTAAAATAAAAAATTCTGAAACCCATTTAAGAATTTCATTTTGAATTTCGGAATTATGACTTTAGTCTCAGTTTTAAAAATTAAATCTCAGTATACTGTCTGCATTCAAGTCAGAATTTGGATGTTAGCTCTGAAAATTCAAAATTCTAACTTTAGTATCATATTCATGATTTCAATCTCATAATTTGGATTTAGTCTCAAAATTGGATTTTAATTTTGGAACTGTGACTTAAGTTTAACGATTCTGAAACTTTCACCCTCAATTTTTTTAGTAGCTCTTATCTTTATTTGTGGTTTTTAAAACACAAAATGCTCTGATCTGAAGCTGCAGAAATAAAAGTGACATAAAGTTCATAAAACTGCAGAAAGGACTTCTTCCAATTTCATCCACTTAACTAAGATGTTTTTAAAAAGTGTCAGAAATCTTTTTTGTCTTTTTAAGTATTCTGGTATGTTAAGTTATAGAATTGAATTGTTTTAAATCATTTTCCCATATTTAAAAATGACATTTTTAGAGCTGATGGTCTAAAATCTGGTTTCTCTAACTTATTCAACCATGACACTCACTGGTCATTTCATTAGGTACGACTTGCATTTTTGACCCCTGTTTATGTCTTTATTCTATTGCACTTCATTGACTTCTTCAAAAGTATGCAACAACATTTTCATGTTCCAGAGCAGTGAAAGGATTTTTTACCTTCTTGCTTCACTTCACCTGCAGACATTTCAGCTTTAAGTGCTTTCCTGACAGTGAAATCTTAAAACATTGTTTTGTAATTTGACCTCAATTAACTTTCCAGTGTGCAGAGCATGGGCTGTAAACAAGTGCAACTCAGGTCAAATTACAAAACAATGTTTTGAGATTTCCTGTTAGGTAAAGTAGGAAAGTACACAGTTGATTATGCAAACGCTTGCAGGTGCAGTGAAGCAAGAAAGTTCACTTCGAGGCCATTTTATTAGGCTACACTGCTTGTACTGGGATTGACCTTTGCCCCCACGAGAATGACCTTATTTCTGTATGATTTTATCCAACTAGGTGCAAAAAACATCACGCAGCTGCTACAGATCTGATGGCTGCTCACTTTGAATGCTAGTCTCCCAGTCTAATTCATATCAGAGATGTGGTTTTAGAGCCACTTGAACAAAATAGAATTAATAAAAATACTTCGGTCAAAAATCAATTGGCAACAATTGGACAAGTGACTGAAATATACTTTTTTCAATTAGAACATTTTATTTTTTTACCTAAAAAAACTCAAAATCCAAATGAAAATCTAAATTATTCTGAGGCATATTTTGCAGTTTTTTTTATCATTGAAATCTATATCTACTTATATATAAAAATATACAGAATATATATACACAAATATATATTTCTCAAATATATATATATATATATGTGTATATGTATATATGTATATATGTATATATATATATATATATATATATATATATATATATATATATATATATATATACACATATATATGTACATATATATATATATATATATATATATATATATATATATATATATATATATATATATATATATATATATATATATATATATATATATATATATATATATATATATATGTATATGTATATATATATATATATGTATATATATATATATATATATATATATATATATATATATACACATACAAGCCCATATTGGCACTAAATATTGGCAAGTCCAAAACTGTAATAATCTCTTCAGAAAATTTCACTTTGCATGCAACATATTAATAATATTTTGATTTATTGAGCTATATTTATGTTTATCAGAAAGTGGTGATGTCATTTAAGGGGGCCAAAATGGTAAAATACTTTAATATCTTTAAAGTTTTGATGAGGACTGAAGTGTAACTAAAGGTTTATGGAGCTATTGTTTAAATGGGACATAAATGTCCCTGTTTGGTGGTTGTGGTTTATGATTATTGTCTTCATTGGATGTGGTTGATTGGTTGAACTTTTAGTTTTGTTTTTTTTTTGTTGATATTTTCATAATGAAAGTGACTCTTAGGAAACGGCC
The DNA here is from genome assembly GCA_036419115.1 of Scarus forsteni. NCBI lineage: Eukaryota > Metazoa > Chordata > Actinopteri > Labriformes > Labridae > Scarus > Scarus forsteni. The sequence continues at coordinate 2,547,187 of JAZDUH010000345.1, forward strand.
AATTATACGCGTTATTTATAGCTCAAATAAAACTGTTTGTTTGAATGGTTATGATGACGTGGATCTGTCAGTAAAGTTTTATATTTAGTGAAATAAAATGTTGGAGAGACATCAACATGTATCTGGATGCTTCACTTCACCACTTCACCGTCAGTGTCTCCAGTTTCCCATGCCTCCAAAATGTACGTATGCCTGGTCCAGAGTTTGCTTACCGGTGCGCACATTTTTCCGTCAGGTTTGTTTTTATAGATCGCAGACTTTGCGTTGAAAAAGGCTAGTTTCAGGCCCCGTTTTGTGCGTACGCAAGCTTTATAAATCAGACCACTGGTGAGAATGTCCACCTGCAGTAGCCTGGGGGGCGGGCAGAATGGTGATGGGATTTGATTGGTTTATAAATTGGTGATGCAATATTTTTATTGGTTGGTGTTTTCCCTGTTTTACTCCTGCTGTAGATAGTGGATATTTTTCGCTCTGTTTAAGAACACATTATGAATTGTTATCCATTGGGTCATAAAGATCGTTTTAACCAGTATTACAAAAAAGAGTATCTAAATCAGATTACCAACTAGAGCTTTAACCTCTACAACACATCCCAAAGAAGCTGGGACGGGCTGCAATGACACTTGTTTGAACATTCAACAAGTTAAAACTGTGTACAAAGTTTAAATATTTCATCAGTTACAATCTGTAAATATTCAGAGAAATCTCTGCAAGTCAGCAAGCCTAACACAAACATTGTATGCCTGTGACCCACGGCACGGTCTTGTCTTGGTCTCAGTCCATTTTGGTCTTGGGCAAGTCTTGGTCTCAGACAGAGTGGTCATTAATTTTGGCTGTTCAAACTGATGAAAGTTCAGCTGCTGCTGTGGACTCCCTCTTTAGGGATTGATCTTAAAGTTAAATGGATTAACCTGCATGCATTTATCTCCATTTTTAGCATGAAAATCTGTTTATTTAAAAAAAAAAAAAAAACACTTTTTGATCAAACTTGAGACCAGCTGTTGCACAAATTTAACAGAACCCTGTGGTCACAGGTTGGTTCACTCTGTGCTTTCCTCCTTTGCAACACGGTGATTTGTCAGTTATTTCACACACTTAATGGAATCGTGTGGTTTGTAAAATTGTGTATAAAGAAGCAGTGATGTTTGCAGGCTGCATTTTTCAGATCGACTTCTGAGAACGAGGTAAGATAATCACTTTGGTTTGACATGCAGATGTTTAAACTTCAGTGTGATGCACTGATATCTTATATTGAGCAGCTTCTTATAAAATCTTCAATTATCTTATTATTACATCTATTATTTTATTATATCATATATTTTATTGAAATGCTGTTTTGGGAGGATTAGGGCCAGTGAACAAAACAGAAGGTGCTTTTTAGGTCAGTAAAAAAACACAGAAATCCAAGATTTAAATCCAAAATTTGACTTGTTAATGTAAATCCGGCTTTGTTTTACACAGTTTGACTTTTTTCTCAGAATTCTGACATTAATCCAAAATTCAGAATTCAGATTTCATAACTCTGACTTTTGTCTCAAAATTCATAGTTGAATGAAACATCTGACATTGATATTTCAATTTTGATTGTGTTTTCAAAATTCAAAAATGAATCCACAGTTCTCTCTTTTTCCCTCAAATTTCAGGTTTAAATCTCAGAATTCTGATTCTAGACCCAAAATCTGGATCTTAATCTCACTGACTTTAGATCAGAATTATGATAGAGCTCAGAATTCTGACTTTATTCTCCAACTTAATGTCTCAGATCTCTATGTAAAGTGTCAAATTTCAGGTGTAAATCTCAGAATGCTGTTTCATATCAAATTTCAGATTTAAATTTTAGAATTCTGTGTTCAGCCTTAAACTAATGGTTAAATCTCAAAATTCATACTTAACGGTCAGAAGTCGTATTAATTCATAGAATCAAGACTTAAATCTAAATCCAGATGTGCATCTCAAAATTTAGACTCTACTCAAAATCCAGATCTGAATCTCAGGATTCAGACTTTAGTCTCAGAACACGTATTAATTCATACAGTTTCAGTTTTAGCCTCTAAATCCAGATCTAAATTCCAGAATTGTTGTCTTTGATTTCTAAATCCAGATTTAAACATCAGAATTTCCACTTAAGTCCTTGCACAGATTTGAATCTCAGAATTCTGATTTAATTCACAGAATTTGGATGACATCATAGAAGACTGACTTTTGCCTTGAAATCCAAATTTAAATCTCACAATCCTGACTTTGGTCGAAGAATTTGAATTGAATTTTGAAATTCTGACCTCATTCATACTTTGTTCTCTTAATCCTGATTTAAATCTCAAAATTCTGACTTAAGCCTCAAATTTTTGATTAGATCAGAGAATTTGGATTCTAGCCTCTAAATCCTGATTTGAATCTCAGAATTTTTGACTTTAGTCTCTAAATCCAAAATCAAATTTTGGAATTTTGACACAAAGCACAAATTCAATATTCACATCTTGAAATTCTAAATTTTGGGTTTAAGATCAAAAATTCTGAAACTCATTTAAGAATTTCATTTTAAATTTCTGCATTGTGACTTTAGTAACAGTTTCAAATTTAAATCTTGGTTTACATTCAAGTCAGAATTTGGTTGTTAGCTCCAAAAATTTATAATTCTAACTTTGGTATCACATTTCTGATTTCAATCTCATAATTTGGATTTTAATTTTAGAACTGTTGCTTAAGTTTAATGATTCTGAAACTTTCACCCTCAAATGTTTTAGTAGCTCTTATCTTTGTTTGTGGTTTTAAAACACAAAATGTGCTGATTTGAACTGCAGAAATATAAAAGAGAAAGTTCATAAAACAGCAGAAAGGACTTTCAGATCAATTTAATCCACTTGACCAAATGTTTTTCTTTAAGTGTCAGAAATCCCTTTTTTTTGTTTTCTTGTATGTTAAGAAATAAAATGAAATTGTTTAAAATCATTTTCCCACGATTGAAAAGGACATTTTTAGAGCTGATGGTCTATAAAATGGTTTCTCTAACTTGTTCATACATTACACTCACTGGCCATTTCATTAGGTACGACTTACTTTTTGACCCTTTTTATGTCTTTTTTCTATTGGGCCTCAGTGGCTTCTTCAAAAGTATGCAGGAACATTTTCATCTTCCAGAGCAGTGAAAGGATTTTTTTACCTTCTTGCTTCACTTCACCTGCAGACATCTCAGCTGTAAGTGCTTTCCTGACAGTGAAATCTCAAAACATTGTTTTGTAATTTGACCTCACAGCATGGGTTGTAAATGTTATTATAAACAAGTGCAACTCAGGTCAAATTACAAAACAATGTTTTGAGATTTCCTGTTAGGTAAAGTAGGAAAGTACACAGTTGATTATGCAAACGCTTGCAGGTGCAGTGAAGCAAGAAAGTTTACGTAAAGGCCATTTTATTAGGCTACCCTGCTTGGACTGGGATTGACCTCTGCCCCATCAGAACGACCTTATTTCTGTATGATTTTATCCAACTAGGTGCAAAAAAACATCACACAGCTGCTACAGATCTGATGGCTGCATACGATGAATGCAAATCTCCGAATCTAATGCATATCAGAGATGTGGTTGTAGTAGAGCCACTTGAACAAAATAGAGTGAAGAAAAAAACTGAGGTCAAAAATCAATTGGCAACAATTGGACAAGTGACTGAAATATACTTTTTTCAAGTAGAACATTTTAATTTTTACCTAAAAAAAAATACCGAAATCCAGGAGAAAAACTAAATCATTTTGAGTCATATTTTGCATTTTTTTATTACTGAAATCTATGTCTACATATATACAATTATACAGAACATATACACGAATATATATATTTCTCAAATATATATATATATAAATATAAGCCGATATTTGGACTAAATATTGGACTGTCCAAAACTGCAATAATCTCTCCAGAAAAGTTCACTTTGCATGCAACAGATTGATAATTTTTTGATTTATTAAGTTATGTTTATGTTTATCAGAAATTGGTGATGTCAAAATGGTAAAATACTTTAGTATTTTTAAAGTTTTGATGAGGACTGAAGTGTATATAAAGGTTTATGGAGCGACTAAATGGAGCATAAATGTTCCTGTTTGGTGGTTGTTGTTTATGATCATTGCCTTCATTGGATGTGGTTAATAATTAAATTTTACTTTAGTGGATGTGGTTGATTATTATCAAAAAGACGAGACGGACACTTCTATGTGAGTGTAAAGGTCTCGCAGTAAAACCAACAGTATCAGGATGATTTATGTTTATGAAACACTGGCTGACCATTAATCAAATACCTGTTGACATTAAACATTTTATTTCCTCATTTTTCTGCAGAAATCCTCAAAATTGTTCTGTAAGAAAAACACACCTCACAGCCTGTATTATTATCTATGAGCATTGGTGTAGAAATGCTCTTATGTGATGGATCGTCACTGTGCTGCTACTGCCGTTAATAGATAACATTTGTAGAGATGCTAACTTCAACAGCTTCTCCAGAAAATCTTTATTCTGAGCTGTTTTTACAGCAGGAATCAAAAAGAAAGTCAACAGAGAGTTAGATCCATCAGTTTGAAGTTGAACACTTTATTCAGTTTGGTGAATTATGAGTTGAGAGATCACACATATTTGCACGTTGATCAAACCACCACTGCAGTGCTATCACATATTTTCTAGTACCTGGGATGCAAACTTAAAATAAATCTGTTTTTTCACCAGACTGAAATGATGAAGGCTGCAGTGTTTGCTCTTCTTCTCCTGCTGAGTCTGAGCCAAGGTTGGTGTGTTTTTATTCTTCAAAATTGAAATAATGAACCATTCTTCACACTGGAAATCCAGTTATCATCAGCTTCTTTACTCTCCAGTTTCTCCATGAATGAACTGTCCACCTGTTCATTCATCCATCCACCCCTACAAACTTTTAAAATACTTTTTTTTTCATTAATTAATTTACTCACAAGTGCGTTCTTCCATCCAGCCATCTAGGCTATTCATCCATCCATTTCTTCATTTATCAGAAAGGGAGCCAAAGAGGTCATAACTGCATCCCCACTCCCATTAGGCAGAAAAAAAAAGAAAAATTATATCTCTACCATTTTTGAATGAATTTGCTTCACATTTTACAAGATAATAAAATTTTAAAAAGTGGTGGTGATATGTATGTTTGTCTGAATTTAAAACTAATCCCAAATTTGAAAAAAAAATCACTTAAAGATTTGGGAAAATTTAAAAACAAACTTATCTCTACCATTTAAAAAAAAAGTCCCATTTTTCATAAAATGTGGGGTCTTTGCCTCTGTCATCAAGGTAAATTTAAACTGATCTGATCCAAGTTGACATCAAAATAAAACACTGAAATTTATCATGGAAAATCCCTTAAAAACATTCAATAATTAACATACAATCTAAATATAAAGTGATGTTCCCAAAGCTTGTTGTGTTCATGCCTCCATGTCTGTGCTGAGTTTGGTCTGCATCCTGGCTCTGTGATCTTTTACAGGGTTGTGGAAAAGCCACAGCTGGATCTGAGCTTCTTGGCGGTGGTCTGTGCTCTCTGAGAACTCTTCTAGTTATTTTTTTGTGATTTTTTTTTTGTTTTCAGGCGATGCTCTGAGGTGTAACATCTGTGCTGGGAGGGGCCGCGGTCTGTGCAACACCGTTGCCACTATAAACTGCAAAACCGACGGCTGCGCTGCTGTTACTGTCAGAGCCTTCCGTCGCAGTAAGAAAGTTTTAAAGCAGTCTCTTAAATCAACTTGAATTAAAAATGTTCACATGCTAAGAGCTTGTTTGTATCATTACAGGGCGCTCCTTCCGGTCCTGCATGAACATGAGAGCATGCCAGCGTCTTAACTTGATCCCAGGCACCCGTGCCAGATGCTGCTCCACCAACGAATGCAACTAAACAGCAGACATGATCCTCACTGCTCTAACATAACTCTCATGTCTCAGAGTTTGGAGCTGCAGTACCTCTCAGTGACACTAGAGGGCAGTGGAGCACCGTGCAAACCAATGAGCTGTACCCGTCATGTTAAAAAAGACAAATAAAGAAGCTTGCTGATATCAGAGTACTCATGTCTTCTCTCACAGGGTCGTCCCTCCTGCACTCTGGAACAGACGATGCATCAGGATGTAGAAATATAGACATAGATATGGTCTCAGTTTGCATGCTGTAGATGTAGACGTATACATGTTAGAGGCTCAACACAGCCAAAACAATGCTCTACAAAGACAAGATATTTAACGTTCAATCTGATAAACTTCATAGCAAATATTCTCAATTTCGGATTTAAAGCAAGGGTCTGTAATTTTGGAAAACTAGCATGAATTTGAATGTAGCATCTCCTTGAGCCCCTCCCACCCCTCCTCCAAAATGATCCCCCCGCTCACATGCACGAGCGCCACTGATTCACAACCAGAAGACTGATTCAACTCCAAACCCTCAGCACAATGTTTGTGTTTTATACTACACCAAGTCATGTCTCAGTCAGCAGTTAGAAAACACCAAAACATTATCATAGTAAAGTTAGTTAGTGCTCACAGCTGATGTTGATCGAGATATAGGTAGTTTCTCCGCCATTCTCCACATAGCTGTCAAGTCTCCCATTTCGGCCATTAAACTACCGTATTTTCTGTATTTTATCCTCTTTCCTGACGTCCTCCTGTATCAGTATTCTCCTGTAAATCTCCCGTGTGATGATATAATAATAAAAACATTCCTCTGCCTCTCCAAACTGAACTCTGTCTCTAGCCTGAAGGGGGCGGTAATGCTCCAAAATGATGGATGCCAACTGCCATAAAACCAAAGAAGAAAAAGCCTGGTGAGAACGTCCACCTGCAGTAGCCTGGGTGGCAGATGTCGTGAGAAACAGAACAAACCAGGAAAAACAAAGTGTTTATTTTAGATTTCTGTACACCTGTCTTAAAATGTGAGGGATACTGGAGCTTGGTTGGGGTTGTGGGACGGCTCACTGCGGGCTTCCCTTATTTTCAAAGACAAAACTGGACAGGTAAGCATTCTCCAGTGTAGCTGGATCCCTCTCAGCTCAGCTACATTGAAGTCTGTGCACGCCGGCAAAATGTATAAGCAGGAGGCGGGCAGAACGGCAACGGGATTTGATTGGTTTAAAAATTGGTGATCCGATATTTTTATTGGTTGGTGTTTTCCCTGTTTTACACCTGCTGTAGATGGTGGATATTTTTTGCTCTGTTTTAAGGACACATTATGAATTGATTGCCATTGGGTCTTAAAGATCGTTTTAACCAGTATTACAAAAAAGTTGATCTAAATCAGATTACCAAACCCAGCTTTAACCTCTACAACACATCCCAAAGAAGCTCCAATAACACTGATCTGAACATTCAACAAGGAAAAGAGTTGCAAGAAATTTAGAGATTTCATCATTTACAGTCTGTAAACATTCCAGAGAAATCCCTGCAAGTCAGCAAACCTAACACAAACATTGTATGCCTGTGACCCACGGCACCGTTAGATTTTGTCCACATTGCCTAATGGGCCAGCTCTGAAATGGGAAAACCTCTAGACTGGAAGAGTTTAGCAAACCTCAAGAAACACTTGAACATTCAACAGCTTAACCCTCCTGTTGTGTTCATTTTTGTTTTCCTGTCAGAAATGACCAAACCATTAAGACTCACCATAAAAACTGTATTATACCCATTATCACTTCTTATTGTGTTGGATTGCTTAATCAACTGAAGTTCCAGTGAACATTACAAATTTTGAACTTATGTTTTTAGCAACCTGTTTTCCTCATTGATCTGATTTTTAACACCTGAAAGCAAGTTTTAAAAAATCATTTTGGGATTATTTTGGATTTGAAATAATTAGATGACACATGGTGTACTGGTTATTCCACAGTACTTTGGGTCAAACTGATCAAGTACATTTGCTTTGACACCATTTAAAATGTTTCATACAATCACAAAAATTAACACCTGTTGTGTTTCGTGTTAAAAGTGACCATGAATATTTCAGAAGTGTACAAAGGAAATTATCCCAAAACTTCACTTGACATCCCAATATTCCAAGACCAGTGCTTTCATAAATTAACATACAACTCTGTTATAAAAAAGTGTGAAAGCAATAGTTCAATGATAACGCTGCCTTCGTATTATTGTTATTTTTATTTTTTATTTTTATTTGTTTATTCGAACAAGTGAAAGACATAACATAAATCTTTATACCTTGTCCGAAAGGGTGTAGGATGAAGTCAGAAGACTTTTCTAGTCCTACCCCTTTGTCTTTACATATTTACAGTCTAATCTGCCCGAGCTTGTGCAGAAAAACAGAAAAGAAGAAAAGAAAGTATATCACAATAAAGCAAACAAAAAAGCAAACAAAAAAGAACACAAACAACACAATTTTTTTTTTGTTAGTTTGTTTGCTTCCATCTCACTCTTGTATCTACTTAGAATACGATTTATATAAATCTGTTTGAACTGTTTAAGTGATCTACATGTTTTCATTTTTTCACTACATCAGGGCCCTGTTCTACGAAGCAGGGTTACTGCCTAGCGAGGTAGCTTTGAGAATAAGTTCCGGATTCCCTGTTCTACGAGACGGGATCACTCTTTAGCGAGGCGAGTCTCCATGGCAACGTACGCTGAACGGCTAACCTGCTCCAGGGCAGGTTAGGTTCCAGATTGAACTCGAGGACTATAAAAACCCCGCCCACTGACCAATGAGCTGACCTGATGGCTGCAGAGGGCCAGCTCCTCTGCAGGAGTAAAATCTGAGGGAGGAATCCCCCCAGATCTTTTTGTGTACTTTGATTGGTGCTGAAACGAAACCCAGATTTAGAGTCACTACACAGTACATGACACTTGCTACAGGTAGTTAAAGAAATGAAGAACTCTCATTGCCGTAACAAGATCTTCAATGCTAACACTTCTGTTCCATGACTTAAATTTCTACTGAGATGTGATTTTGACCCCTTAAAATTACCTATGGAGTTATCAGACTTTCATCTACAGGTATTACAGTATTGGAAAATGCATCATTTCAGCCCACATAAAGCCATCATTTGGAACAACAGATATATCTTGCATAAAAGGAAGTCTTTGTTCTATAAAAATTGGATGGAAAAAGGTGTTTGGGCTGTAATACATTTAATGGATAAAGATGGAAATATATTAAATCATACCAATTTCAATCTGAAATTCAAAATAAATTGTTCTTACAAACAGTATTCAATAGTGATAAAAAGCTGTTCCTGTAGCCTTGTTTAATTTGATCAGAGAAACTCTGAAATATTCTGCTGTAACACCTGTACATGACAATCTTTTTATTATTGAATATGATTTATTAGACCGTAAGTGTAATAACAAAATTTTGAGAAGTCTTATCACAAAGGAATTCTTTCCTCTTCCTATTAAAAGAAATATCACTTTTCAGGTTTTCTCCAAACTTGATTTGGTTAAACTAAGAACTAGATATTTAGACTTTCCATTGTTGTCAAAAATGAAAGAAGTTGATTTTAAGACTATTAATGATATCTATCCATGTAATGAATTTTTGAGAAGATGATTTAAATATAAATAAGAATGAATGTACGTTTGTCACACAGAAATTGAAACACAGGAACATCTGTGTCATGATTGTAATGCTATTAAGATTTTTTGGGAAATACTTCATGCATGGCTAAATCCAAAACATGTAATACCTGTTTTTAATTATCATATGATCAAATTTGGAATCTTTGTAAAAGATAAAACTGTTGAATTTTTATATAATAATATGTTTATTATAGGGAAATTCTATATCCACAAATGTAGATTCTTCAAAGTTACTCCCAATTTTGCTGCATTTAAGAACGACCTTAAATTATTTTCTCGATCTTTAAAAAAGATTGAAAAAGAAAGTGCCTCAAGACTCTATGAAATTCTTGATTTGTGTATGAATTTAACCCCTTGTAAATGTTTTCATTGAATTGTTTATGATTTTTTTTTTATTTTATTCTTTTTTTATTATTTAGTTTTATATATTGGTTAGTGATGCTGCTCAGTGATTTTTGAAGAATGTACAATGCAAAATATGCCTGTTTGTTACATGAAATGGCTGAATGAAGAATTAGAAAAAAAAAAAATCTGTTCCATGACAATATTTTATTGCCCGTCTTAAAATTGTGACAGGAATTCATGTAGGGCTCATGTGGCCTACATATCACACAAAAAATGTAAACAGGATAGGAATGAACAAATGAATGAATTCATCTTGTAAATGAATCAGACATGTCTGGTGCATGTTACAGTAAAAGTGCATGTTGAACAGTGCTCTTTCAGGATGATAATGGCACCAAAGATTTTTTGCGCGCTTTACTTATGCATTGAGACTGTCAGCAATTTTCTGCCAGCACTCCTTCAGTGCTTTTGCAGCGGTGACGGTGTTACTTTTGACGTTTATTACATGTTTTAATTCTTCATACTTTGTCATGATCACCTCCTGCTCCTCCTGTGTGAAGTATGTGGTCCTTTGCTCTCCGGCCTGCTCTGACGCTCCAGACTGGTCCATGTTCACGATTGGTCAGATGCGGCGGGCTCCGCCTTATATGCGTGCACGCGCTCATTGCAAAGCTGGATCCACTTATGAGGTTGATAACCAGCGTTGTTGAACCGTGTAGCGAGACCGCCGGTGAACCACGGTCAGTTCAGTGAGGTAGCTCCAAGGCTATCTCGCTAGGCTGAACTTGCTTCGTAGAATAGGGCCCAGGATACATGTAGTGGTTCATTCTTGTGTTCAGTGACCTCTGGTGTTGGTTTCGATCAAAGATGTTGATGTGAACATCTGCTGATCTGGGCAAATATCCACAGTGAGGAGAAGAAACTGATTTAGAGAAGAAACATCAGCATGCTGTGCATCCAACAAGTCCATCCATCCATCCATCCATCCATCATACATTCATTGTCCATTCAGTCATTATCAGTTTCTTTACTCTGCAGTCTCTCCATGAATCTAACTTTCCACCTGTTCATTCATCCATCCACCCCTGCGAACTTTTAAAATACTTTTTTTCATGAATTCACTCACAGGTGCGTCCTTCCATCCAGCCATTTAGGCTATTCATCCAACCATTTATTCATCCATCAGAAGGGGAGCCAAAGAGGTCATAACCCCACCCCACTCCCATTGGGCAGAATAAAAAATAAAAAATCATATCTCGACTATTTTTGAACGAATTTGCTTCACATTTTACAAGACAATAAAAATGTTAAAATGGTGATGATATGTATGTTTGTCTGAATTAAAAAAAATCTCAAATAAACATTTGGCAGAGTTTAAAAACAAACGTATATCTACAATTTCTTTTAAGATTTCTGTCCATTTTTCAGGATAATATCGGGTCATTGCCTCTGTCATCAAATTAAATTCAAAGTGATCTGATCCAGGTTGACATCATTATAAAACACTGAAATTTATAATGGGAAATCCCATTAACAATGTTCAATAATTAATATAAAATCTAAATATAAAGTGATGTTCCTTAAACTTGTTGTGTTCATACAGGCTAACAGCCTCCATGTCTGTGCTGAGTTTGGTCTGGATCCTGGCTCTGTGATCTTTTACAGGGTTGTGGAAAAGCCACTGCTGGGTCTGAGCTTCTCGGGGGTGGTCTGTGCTCTCTGAGAGCTCTTCTAGTTATTGTTTGGGATTTTTTTTGTTTGTTTTCAGGCGATGCTCTGAGGTGTAACATCTGTGCTGGGAGGGGCCGCGGTCTGTGCAACACCGTCGCCACTATGGTCTGTCCCACCAACCTCACTGCCTGCGCTGCTGTTACTGTCAGAGCGTTCCGTCGCAGTAAGAAACTTTTAAAGCAGAGCCCTTAAATTACCTTGAATAAACTATGTTCACATGCTAAGAGCTTTTTTGTATCATTCCAGGAACCTCCTTCCAGTCCTGCATGGACATGAGAGCATGCCAGCGTCTTAACTTGGTCCCAGGCACCCGCGCCAGATGCTGCTCCACCGACGAATGCAACTGAGCAGCAGACATGATCCTCACTGCTCTAACATAACTCTCACATCTCAGAGTTTGGAGCTGCAGTACCTCTCAGCGACACTAGAGGGCAGTGGAGCACCGTGCAAACCAATGAGCTGTACCCGTCATGTCAAAAAGACAAATAAAGAAGCTTGCTGATATCAGAGTACTCATGTCTTCTCTCACAGGGTCGTCCCTCCTGCACTCTGAGAACAGATGATGCATCAGGATGTAGAAGTATAGACATAGATATGGTCTCAGTTTGCATGCTGTAGATGTAGAGGTACACATGTTAGAGGCTCAACACAGCCATAATAATGCTCTACAAAGACAAGATATTTAACCTTTCAATTGATAAACTTCAAAGCAAATATTTTTAATTTAAAGCTAGGGTCTGTAATTTTGGAAAACTAGAATGAATTTGAATTTAGCATCTCCTCAGGCCTCCGTCTAGCTCCTCCCACCTCTCCTCCAAAATGACCCCCCGCTCACATGCACGAGTGCCGCTGATTCACAACCAGAAGACTGATTCATCTCCAAACCCTCAGCACAACGTTTATGTTTTACTCTACACCAAATCATGTCTCAGTCAGAGTAAGAAAACACCAAAACATTATCATAGTAAAGTTAAAAAACAAACATGTAAAGTCAGTTAGTGCTCACAGCCCGATGTTGATCGGGGTATAGGTAGTTCCTCTGTCATTCTCCACATAGCTGTCAAGTCTCCTGTTTTGGCCGTTAAACCGTATTTTACGTATTTTATCCTCTTTCCTGACGTCCTCCTGTATCAGTATTCTCCTGTAAATCTCCCGTGTGATGATATAATAATAAAAATATTCCTCTGCCTCTCCAAACTGAACTCTGTCTCTAGCCTGAAGGGGGCGGTAAAGCTCCAAAATGATGGATGCCAACCGCCGTAAAGCCAAAGAAGAAAAAAAGACCTGGGGTTTCTTGTGGACTTTTATTTTTTTTTAATTTTTTGATATTTTCATAATGAAAGTGACTCATAGGAAACGGCCAATTATACGTGTTATTTATGGCCCAAATAAAACAGTTTGAATGGTTAAGATGACGTGGATCTGTCAGTTAAGTTTTATATTTAGTGAAATAAAATGTTGGAGAGACATCAACATGTATCTGGATGCTTCACTTCACCACTTCACCGTCTGTGTCTCCAGTTTCCCATGCCTCCAAAACGTACGTACGCCTGGTCTAGAGTTTGCTTACCGTTGCGCACATTTTTCCGTCAGGTTTGTTTTTATAGATCGCAGACTTTGCGTTGAAAAAGGCTAGTTTCAGGCCCCGTTTTGTGCGTACGCAAGCTTTATAAATCAGACCCCTGGTGAGAATGTCCACCTGCAGTAGCCTGGGGGGCGGGCAGAATGGTGATGGGATTTGATTGGTTTATGAATTGGTGATGCAATATTTTTATTGGTTGGTGTTTTCCCTGTTTTACTCCTGCTGTAGATAGTGGATATTTTTCGCTCTGTTTAAGAACACATTATGACTTGTTATCCATTGGGTCATAAAGATCGTTTTAACCAGTTATTACAAAAAAGAGTATCTAAATCAGATTACCAACTAGAGCTTTAACCTCTACAACACATCCCAAAGAAGCTGGGACGGGCTGCAATGACACTTGTTTGAACATTCAACAAGTTAAAACTGTGTACAAAGTTTAAATATTTCATCAGTTACAATCTGTAAATATTCAGAGAAATCTCTGCAAGTCAGCAAGCCTAACACAAACATTGTATGCCTGTGACCCACGGCACGGTCTTGTCTTGGTCTCAGTCCATTTTGGTCTTGGGCAAGTCTTGGTCTCAGACAGAGTGGTCATTAATTTTGGCTGTTCAAACTGATGAAAGTTCAGCTGCTGCTGTGGACTCCCTCTTTAGGGATTGATCTTAAAGTTAAATTGATTAACCTGCATGCATTTATCTCCATTTTTAGCATGAAAATCTATTTATTTAAAAAAAGAAAAAACACTTTTTGATCAAACTTGAGACCAGCTGTTGCCCAAATTTAACAGAACCTTGTGGTCACAGGTTGGTTCACTTCACTCTGTGCTTTCCTCCTTTGCAACACGGTGATTTGTCAGTTATTTCACACACTTAATGGAATCGTGTGGTTTGTAAAATTGTGTATAAAGAAGCAGTGATGTTTGCAGGCTGCATTTTTTAGATCGACTTTCGAGAACGAGGTAAGATAATCACTTTGGTTTGACGTGCAGATCTTTAAACTTCAGTGTTATGCACTGATATCTTATATTGAGCAGCTTCTTATAAAATCTTCAATTATCTTTTTTTTATAACTATTATTATCTTATATCATGCATTTTAATGAAATGCTGTTTTGGGAGGATTACAGTGAACAAAACAGAAGGTGCTTTTTAGGTCAGTAAAAAAACTCAGAAATCCAAGATTTGAATCCAAAATTTGACTTGTTAATGTAAATTTTTATTTTATTTATTTAACCTTTATTTAACCAGATGAAAACCCATTGAGATCAAGATCTCTTTCACAAGGGTGACCTGGCCAAGAGGTCAGCAGCACACGTCATGACAAAAACATTAAAGAGACAAAATACAATAACTTAGGATATACATATTTTTGTGAGTGCAAGGTGTTTTAAGTTAAACGCAGGGCTTTCAGCATAAATAACAATTCATAAACACATGCACTGTTCGCTGGTCTCACGCTGTTTGTCCATCAGCATGGATCGAAAAGCTCCAAGTGAAACAAGCTCTGAGAGCTTCAGTTCAGATTGTAAAGAGTTCCAGGCTGTGGGGGCAGCAAAGCAAAACACTCTCTTCCCAAACTCAGTTCTGACACGAGGAACAGAGAGGTAGACAATGTCACACGACCTTAAGGAATAGCGGCTTGTAGTTCTCTGAAGAAAAGACCTTAAATAGGAGGGAACCAAGCCAAGGAGAGCTTTATAAATCAAGGTAAGCCAGTGCGTGTACCTGCGCGCACTTAAAGAAGGCAAACCAGATTTAATGTACAAGTCACAGTGATGCGTGAGGCGACCATAACCGGTGACAAACCTTAAGGCACTGTGATAAACAGTATTTATGGACTGAAGACATTTCAGTGAAGCCCCCATATACAACACATCACCATAATCAATTAAAGGAAAAAATGTCGCAGACACAAGCAGTTTACGAGCTCTAAGTGAAAAACAGGATCGGTTTCGGTAGAAGAACTCGAGTTTCACCCTGAGCTTGGTGACCAAACCTGCTATGTGATCCTTAAAAGAAAGCTCAAGGTCCAAAAGAAACCCCAAATACTTATAATTAGAGACCAGCTCTATAGGACTTCCCTGTTGAGTTACAAGAGTTGGAATATCTGCTTGCAACTCACTTGAGTTAGAGAAGACCATGGGCTTAGTTTTTTGTGTGTTTAAAACCAGTTTCAAAGTCCTCAGACGAGACTGAACAACATTAAAAGCAGCTTGTAAAAACTCAAAAGCCTGAGCCTCAATTCCGGCTTTGTTTTACACAGTTTGACTTTTTTCTCAGAATTCTGACATAATCCAAAATTCAGAATTCAGATTTCATTACTCTGACTTTTGTCTCAAAATTCATAGTTGAATGAAACATCTGACATTGATATTTCAATTTTGATTGTGTTTTCAGAATTCAAAAATTAATCCACAGTTCTCTCTTTTTCCCTCAAATTTCAGGTTTAAATCTCAGAATTCTGATTCTAGACCCAAAATCTGGATCTTAATATCACTGACTTTAGATCAGAATTATGATAGAGCTCAGAATTCTGACTTTATTCTCCAACTTAATATCTCAGATCTCTATGTAAAGTGTCAAATTTCAGGTGTAAATCTCAGAATGCTGTTTCATTTCAAATTTCAGATTTAAATTTTAGAATTCTGTGTTCAGCCTCAAACTAATGGTTAAATCTCAAAATTCATACTTAACGGTCAGAAGTCGTATTAATTCATAGAATCAAGACTTTAGTCTTAATCCAGATGTGCATCTCAAAATTTAGACTCTACTCAAAATCCAGATCTGAATCTCAGGATTCAGACTTTAGTCTCAGAACACGTATTAATTCATACAGTTTCAGTTTTAGCCTCTAAATCCAGATCTAAATTCCAGAATTGTTGTCTTTGATTTCTAAATCCAAATTTAAACATCAGAATTTCCACTTAAGTCCTTGCACAGATTTGAATCTCAGAATTCTGATTTAATTCACAGAATTTGGATGACATCATAGAAGACTGACTTTTGCCTTGAAATCTAAATTTAAATCTCACAATCCTGACTTTGGTCGAAGAATTTGAATTGAATTTTGAAATTCTGACCTCATTCATACTTTGTTCTCTACATCCTGATTTAAATCTCAAAATTCTGACTTAAGCCTCAAACTTTTGATTAGATCAGAGAATTTGGATTCTCGCCTCTAAATCCTGATTTGAATCTCAGAATTTTTGACTTTAGTCTCTAAATCCAAAGTTGAACACTTTATTCTGTTTGGTGAATTATGAGTTGAGAGATCCCACATATTTGCACATTGATCAAACCACCACTGCAGTGCTATCACATATTTAAGAGTACCTGGGATGCAAATTTAAAATAAATCTGTTTTTTCACCAGACTGAAATGATGAAGGCCGCAGTGCTCGCTCTTCTTCTCCTGCTGAGTCTGAGCCAAGGTTGGTGTGTTTTTATTCTTCAAAACTGAAATAATGAACCACTCTTCACACTGGAAATCCAGTTATCATCAGCTTCTTTACTCTGCAGTTTCTCCATGAATCTAACTGTCCACCTGTTCATTCATCCATCCACCTCTACAAACTTTTAAAAATACTTTTTTTTTTCATTTATTTACTCACAAGTGCGTTCTTCCATCCAGCCATCTAGGCTATTCATCCATCCATTTCTTCATTTATCAGAAGGGGAGCCAAAGAAGTCATAACTGCATCCCCACTCCCATTAGGCAGAAAAAAAAAAGAAAAATCATATCTCGACTATTTTTGAATGAATTTGCTTCACATTTTACAAGATAATAAAATTTAAAAAAGTGGTGGTGATATGTATGTTTGTCTGAATTTAAAACTAATCCCAAATTTAAAAAAAAAATCACTTAAAGATTTGGGAAAATTTAAAAACAAACTTATCTCTACCTTTTAAAAAAAAACGTCCCATTTTTCATAAAATATGGGGTCTTTGCCTCTGTCATCAAGGTAAATTTAAACTGATCTGATCCAAGTTGACATCAAAATAAAACACTGAACTTCATCATGGGAAATCCCTTAAAAACATTCAATTATTAACATAAAATCTAAATATAAAGTGATGTTCCTAAAGCTTGTTGTGTTCATGCCTCCATGTCTGTGCTGAGTTTGGTCTGCATCCTGGCTCTGGGGTTGTGGACTAGCCACAGCTGGATCTGAGCTTCTTGGCGGTGGTCTGTGCTCTCTGAGAGCTCTTCTAGTTATTTTTTTGTGATTTTTTTTTTGTTTTCAGGCGATGCTCTGAGGTGTAACATCTGTGCTGTGAGGGGCAGCAGTCTGTGCAACCCCATCGCCACTTTAAACTGCAACACCAACGGCTGCGCTGCTGTTACTGTCAGAGCCTTCCGTCGCAGTAAGAAAGTTTTAAAGCAGAGTCTCTTAAATCAACTTGAATTAACAATGTCCACATGCTAAGAGCTTGCTTGTATCATTCCAGGTCGCTCCTTCCGGTCCTGCATGGACATGACAGCATGTCAGCGTCTTAACTTGATCCCAGGCACCCGCGCCAGATGCTGCTCCACCGACGCGTGCAACTAAGCAGCAGACATGATCCTCACTGCTCTGACATAACTCTCATGTCTCAGAGTTTGGAGCTGCAGTACCTCTCAGCGACACTAGAGGGCAGTGGAGCACCGTGCAAACCAATGAGCTGTACCCGTCATGTTAAAAAAACAAATAAAGAAGCTTGCTGATATCAGAGCACTCATGTCTTCTCTTACAGGGTCGTCCCTCCTGCACTTTGAGAACAGATGATGCATCAGGATGTAGAAGTATAGACATAGATATGGTCTCAGTTTGCATGCTGTAGATGTAGACGTATACATGTTAGAAGCTCAACATAGCCATAATAATGCTCTACTAAGACAAGATATTTAACCTTTCAATTGATGAACTTCAAAGCAAATATTTTTAATTTAAAGCTAGGGTCTGTAATTTTGGAAAACTAGAATGAATTTGAATTTAGCATCTCCTCAGGCCTCCGTCTAGCTCCTCCCACCCCTCCTCCAAAATGATCCCCCGCTCACATGCACGAGTGCCGCTGATTCACAACCAGAAGACTGATTCATCTCCAAACCCTCAGCACAACGTTTTTGTTTTATGCTACACCAAATCATGTCTCTGTCGACGGTAAGAAAACACCAAAACATTATCATAGTAAAGTTAAAAAAAACAAACATGGAAAGTTAGTTAGTGCTCACAGCCGATGTTGATCGGGGTATAGGTAGTTCCTCTGACATTCTCCACATAGCTGTCAAGTCTCCTGTTTTGGCTGTTAAACCGTATTTTATGTATTTTCTCCTCTTTCCTGACGTCCTCCTGTATCAGTATTCTCCTGTAAATCTCCCGTGTGATGATATAATAATAAAAACATTCCTCTGCCTCTCCAAACTGAACTCTGTCTCTAGCCTGAAGGGGGCGGTAATGCTCCAAAATGATGGATGCCAACCACCGTAAACCCAAAGAAGAAAAAAAGACCTGGGGTTTCTTGCGGACTTTTATTTTTTTTTTTTTTTTTTGATATTTTCATAATGAAAGTGACTTATAGGAAACGGCCAATTATACGCGTTATTTATAGCCCAAATAAAACAGTTTGAATGGTTATGATGATGTGGATCTGTCAGTAAAGTTTGATATTTAGTGAAATAAAATGTTGGAGAGACATCAACATGTATCTGGATGCTTCAGTTCACCACTTCACCGTCTGTGTCGCCAGTTTCCCATGCCTCCAAAACGTACGTATGCCTGGTCCAGAGTTTGCTTACCGGTGCGCACATTTTTCCGTCAGGTTTGTTTTTATAGATCGCAGACTTTGCGTTGAAAAAGGCTAGTTTCAGGCCCCGTTTTGTGCGTACGCAAGCTTTATAAATCAGACCCCTGGTGAGAATATCCACATGCAGTAGCCTGGGGGGCAGGCAGAATGGTGATGGGATTTGATTGGTTTATAAATTGGTGATGCAATATTTTTATTGGTTGGTGTTTTCCCTGTTTTACTCCTGCTGTAGATAGTGGATATTTTTCGCTCTATTTAAGAACACATTATGACTTGTTATCCATTGGGTCATAAAGATCGTTTTAACCAGTATTACAAAAAAGAGTATCTAAATCAGATTACCAACTAGAGCTTTAACCTCTACAACACATCCCAAAGAAGCTGGGACGGGCTGCAATGACACTTGTTTGAACATTCAACAAGTTAAAACTGTGAACAAAGTTTAAATATTTCATCAGTCACAATCTGTAAATATTCAGAGAAATCTCTGCAAGTCAGCAAGCCTAACACAAACATTGTATGCCTGTGACCCACGGCACGGTCTTGTCTTGGTCTCAGTCCATTTTGGTCTTGGGCAAGTCTTGGTCTCAGACAGAGTGGTCATTAATTTTGGCTGTTCAAACTGATGAAAGTTCAGCTGCTGCTGTGGACTCCCTCTTTAGGGATTGATCTTAAAGTTAAATTGATTAACCTGCATGCATTTATCTCCATTTTTAGCATGAAAATCTGTTTATTAAAAAAAAAAATCACTTTTTGATCAAACTTGAGACCAGCTGTTGCACAAATTCAACAGAACCTTGTGGTCACAGGTTGGTTCACTCTGTGCTTCCCTCCTTTGCAACACGGTGATTTGTCAGTTATTTCACACACTTAATGGAATCGTGTGGTTTGTAAAATTGTGTATAAAGAAGCAGTGATGTTTGCAGGCTGCATTTTTTAGATCGACTTTCGAGAACGAGGTAAGATAATCACTTTGGTTTGACGTGCAGATCTTTAAACTTCAGTGTTATGCACTGATATCTTATATTGAGCAGCTTCTTATAAAATCTTCAATTATCTTTTTTTTATAACTATTATTATCTTATATCATGCATTTTAATGAAATGCTGTTTTGGGAGGATTACAGTGAACAAAACAGAAGGTGCTTTTTAGGTCAGTAAAAAAACTCAGAAATCCAAGATTTGAATCCAAAATTTGACTTGTTAATGTAAATTTTTATTTTATTTATTTAACCTTTATTTAACCAGATGAAAACCCATTGAGATCAAGATCTCTTTCACAAGGGTGACCTGGCCAAGAGGTCAGCAGCACACGTCATGACAAAAACATTAAAGAGACAAAATACAATAACTTAGGATATACATATTTTTGTGAGTGCAAGGTGTTTTAAGTTAAACGCAGGGCTTTCAGCATAAATAACAATTCATAAACACATGCACTGTTCGCTGGTCTCACGCTGTTTGTCCATCAGCATGGATCAAAAAGCTCCAAGTGAAACAAGCTCTGAGAGCTTCAGTTCAGATTGTAAAGAGTTCCAGGCTGTGGGGGCAGCAAAGCAAAACACTCTCTTCCCAAACTCAGTTCTGACACGAGGAACAGAGAGGTAGACAATGTCACACGACCTCAAGGAAGAACGGCTTGTAGTTCTCTGAAGAAAAGACCTTAAATAGGAGGGAACCAAGCCAAGGAGAGCTTTATAAATCAAGGTAAGCCAGTGCCCGTACCTGCGCGCACTTAAAGAAGGCAAACCAGATTTAATGTACAAGTCAGAGTGATGCGTGAGGCGACCATAACCGGTGACAAACCTTAAGGCACTGTGATAAACAGTATTTATGGACTGAAGACATTTCAGTGAAGCCCCCATATACAACACATCACCAGAATCAATTAAAGGAAGAAATGTCGCAGAAACAAGCAGTTTACGAGCTCTAAGTGAAAAACAGGATCGGTTTCGGTAGAAGAACCCGAGTTTCACCCTGAGCTTGGTGACCAAACCTGCTATGTGATCCTTAAAAGAAAGCTCAAGGTCCAAAAGAAACCCCAAATACTTATAATTAGAGACCAGCTCTATAGGACTTCCCTGTTGAGTTACAAGAGTTGGAATATCTGCTTGCAACTCACTTGAGTTAGAGAAGACCATGGGCTTAGTTTTTTGTGTGTTTAAAACCAGTTTCAAAGTCCTCAGACGAGACTGAACAACATTAAAAGCAGCTTGTAAAAACTCAAAAGCCTGAGCCTCAATTCCGGCTTTGTTTTACACAGTTTGACTTTTTTCTCAGAATTCTGACATTAATCCAAAATACAGAATTCAGATTTCATAACTCTGACTTTTGTCTCAAAATTCATAGTTGAATGAAACATCTGAGATTGATATTTCAATTTTGATTGTGTTTTCAGAATTAAAAAATTAATCCACAGTTCTCTCTTTTTCCCTCAAATTTCAGGTTTAAATCTCAGAATTCTGATTCTAGACCCAAAATCTGGATCTTAATCTCACTGACTTTAGATCAGAATTATGATAGAGCTCAGAATTCTGACTTTATTCACCAACTTAATGTCTCAGATCTCTATGTAAAGTGTCAAATTTCAGGTGTAAATCTCAGAATGCTGTTTCAAATCATTTTCAGATTTAAATTTTAGAATTCTGTGTTCAGCCTTAAACTAATGGTTAAATCTCAAAATTCATACTTAACGGTCAGAAGTCGTATTAATTCATAGAATGAAGACTTAAGTCTAAATCCAGATGTGCATCTCAAAATTTAGACTCTACTCAAAATCCAGATCTGAATCTCAGGATTCAGACTTTAGTCTCAGAACACGTATTAATTCATAGAATTTCGGTTTTAGTCTCTAAATCCAGATCTAAATTCCAGAATTGTTGTCTTTGATTTCTAAATCCAGATTTAAATATCAGAATTTCGACTTACGTCCTTGCACAAAATTGGATCTCAGAATTCTAATTTAATTCACAGAATTAGGATGACATCATAGAAGACTTACTTTTGCCTTGAAATCCAAATTTAAATCACACAATTCTGACTTTGGTCTAAGAATTTGAATTGAATTTTGAAATTCTGACCTCATTCATACTTTGTTCTCTAAATCCTGATTTAAATCTCAAAATTCTGACTCAAGCCTCAAATTTTTGATTAGATCGGAGAATTTGGATTCTCGCCTCTAAATCCTGATTTGAATCTCAGAATTCTTGACTTTAGTCTCTAAATCCAAAATCAAATTTTGGAATTTTGACACAAAGCACAAATTCAATATTCACATCTTGAAATTCCAAATTTTGGGTTTAAGATAAAAAATTCTGAAACTCATTTAAGAATTTCATTTTAAATTTCTGCATTGTGACTTTAGTAACAGTTTCAAAATTAAATCTTGGTATACATTCAAGTCAGAATTTGGTTGTTAGCTCCAAATATTTATAACTCTAACTTTGGTATCAGTGGCCGAAGGCGGGGACCTTGGCGGTCCGATCCTCGGCTGCAATGTCTAGCTCTAGGGACGTGGAACGTCACCTCGCTATCGAGGAAGGAGCCGGAGCTGGTGCGCGAGGTTGAGCGGTTCCCACTAGATATAGTCGGACTCGCTTCAACGCAAAGCGTGGGCTCTGGAACCAGTCCTCTCGAGAGGGGTTGGACTCTCTTCTTCTCTGGAGTTGCTGATAGTGAGAGGCGTCAGGCTGGGGTGGCAGTTCTTGTCTCCCCTAGGCTTGAGGCCTGTACGTTGGGGTTTACCCCGGTAGATGAGAGGGTAGCCTCCCTCTGCCTTCGGGTAGGGGGACGGAACCTGACTGTTGTTTGTGCTTATGCACCAAACAACAGCTCAGAGTTTCCACCCTTCTTGGATTCCCTGGAGGGGGTGCTGGAGAGTGCCCCTTCTGGGGATTCCCTCGTTCTGCTGGGGGACTTCAACGCTCACATCGGCAATGACAGTGAGACTTGGAGGTGCGTGATTGGGAGGAACGGCCCCCCCGATCTGAACCCGAGCGGTGTTCTGTTATTGGACTTCTGTGCTCGTCACAGATTGTCCATAACGAACACCTTGTTCAAGCATAAGGGTGTTCATATGTGCACTTGGCACCAGGACACCCTAGGTCGCAGTTTGATGATCGACTTTGTAGTCGTATCATCGGACTTGCGGCCGCATGTTTTGGACACTCGGGTGAAGAGAGGGGCGGAGCTGTCAACTGATCACCACCTGGTGGTGAGTTGGCTCCGATGGTGGGGGAGGATGCCGGTCTGACCTGGTAGACCCAAGCGTGTTGTGCGGGTCTGCAGGGAACGTCTGGCAGAGTCCCCTGTCAGAAAGAGTTTCAACTCCCACCTCCGGGCGAAGTTCGACCATGTGGCGGGGGAGGCAGGGGACATTGAGTCCGAGTGGGCCTTGTTCCGGGCCTCTATTGTGGAGGCGGCTAATCGGAGCTGTGGCCGTAAGGTGGTCGGTGCCTGTCGAGGCGGCAACACCCGAACCTGCTGGTGGACACCAGAGGTGAGGGATGCCGTCAAGCTGAAGAAGGAGTTCCATCGAGCCTTTTTGGCCCGTGGGACTCCAGAAGCAGCTGACAGGTATCGGAGTTCGGAGAGGCCATGGAGAACGACTTCCGCACGGTTTCGAAGAGATTCTGGACCACCATCCGGCGTCTCAGGAGGGGGAAGCAGTGTGCCGTCAACACTGTTTATGGTGGGGATGGTGCGCTGCTGACCTCGACTCGGGATGTCGTGGATTGGTGGAAAGAATACTTCGAAGACCTCCTAAATCCCACCAGCACGTCTTCCAGTGCGGAAGCAGACCTGGGGGACTCTGTGGTGGGCTCTTCTATCTCTGGAGTTGAGGTTGCTGAGGTGGTCAAGAAGCTCCTCAGTGGCAAGGCTCCTCAGTGGCAAGGCTCCGGGGGTGGATGAGATCTGCCCAGAGTTCCTCAAGGCCCTGGATGTAGTAGGGCTGTCATGGTTGACACGTCTTTGCAACATTGCGTGGACATCGGGGACAGTGTCACTGGATTGGCAGACCGGGGTGGTGGTTCCTCTTTTCAAGAAGGGGGACCGGAGGGTGTGTTCCAACAACAGGGGATCACACTCCTCAGCCTCCCCGGTAAGGTCTATTCAGGGTACTGGAGAGGAGGGTCCGTCGGATTGTTGAACCTCGGATCCAGGAGGAGCAATGTGGTTTTCGTCCTGGTCGTGGAACTGTGGACCAGCTCTATACCCTCCATAGGGTGCTCAAGGGTGCATGGGAGTTTGCCCAACCAGTCCACATGTGTTTTGTGGACCTGGGGAAGGCATTCGACCGTGTTCCTCACGGGGTCCTGTGGGGGTGCTCCGGGAGTATGGGGTAGCGGACGCCCTGATACAGGCCGTCCGTTCCCTGTATGACCGGTGCCAGAGTCTGGTTCGCATTGCAGGCAGTACATCTGAGTCGTTTCCGGTGGGGGTTGGACTCCGCCAGGGCTGCCCTTTGTCACCGATTCTGTTCATTACTTTTATGGACAGAATTTCTAGGCGCAGCCAGGGCATTAAGGGGTTCCGGTTTGGTGACCACAGGATTGGGTCTCTGCTTTTTGCAGATGATGTGGTCCTGTTGGCTTCATCGAACCGTGACCTTCAGCTCTCACTGGATCGGTTCGCACCTGAGTGTGAAGCGGCTGGGAAGAGAATCAGCACCTCCAAATCAGAGTCCATGGTCCTCGCCCGGAAGAGGGTGGAGTGCTCTCTCCGGGTTGGGGAAGAGATTCTACCCCAAGTGGAGGAGTTCAAGTACCTCGGGGTCTTGTTCACGAGCGGAGGAAGGGTGGATGGGGAGATCGATAGGCGGATTGGTGCGGCGTCAGCAGTAATGCGGGCTCTGCACCGGTCTGTCGTGGTGAAAAGGGAGCTGAGCCGAAAGGCAAAGCTCTCGATTTACCGGCCGATCTTCACCCCTATCCTCATTTACGGTCACGAGCTGTGGGTCGTGACTGAGAAAACGAGATCTCGAGTACAAGCGGCCGAGATGGGCTTCCTTCTCAGGGTGGCTGGGCTGTCCCTTAGAGATAGGGTGAGAAGTTCGGTCATTCGGGAGGAGCTCGGAGTAGAGTCGCTGCTCCCACACGTTGAGAGGAGCTAGTTGAGGTGGCTCGGGCATCTGGTCCGGATGCCTCCTGGACGCCTCCCTGGTGAGGTGTTCCGGGCACGTCCCACCGGTAGGTGGCCCCGTGGAAGACCCAGGACACGCTGGAGAGACTATGTCTCTCAGCTGGCCTGGGAACGCCTCGGGATCCCCCGGGAAGAGCTGGACGAGGTGGCCGGGGAGAAGGAAGTCTGGGCTTCCCTGCTTAGGCTGCTGCCCCCGCGATCCGACCATGGATAAGCGGGAGAAGACGAGACACGACTTTGGTATCACATTTCCGATTTCAATCTCATAATTTGGATTTAGCCTCAAAATTGGATTTTAATTTTAGAACTGTTGCTTAAGTTTAATGATTCTGAAACTTTCACCCTCAAATGTTTTAGTAGCTCTTATCTTTATTTGTGTTTTTTAAAACACAAAATGTGCTGATTTGAACTGCAGAAATATAAAAGAGAAAGTTCACAAAACAGCAGAAAGGACTCCTTATCAATTTAATCCACTTGACCAAATGTTTTTCTTTAAGTGTCAGAAATCCCTTTTTTTTTGTTTTCTTGTATGTTAAGAAATAACATAAAATTGTTTAAAATCATTTTCCCTTTATTAAAAAGGACATTTTTAGAGCTGATGGTCTATAAAATGGTTTCTCTAACTTGTTCATACATTACACTCACTGGCCATTGTATTAGGTACGACTTACTTTTTGACCCTTTTTATGTCTTTATTCTATTGCGCCTCAGTGGCTTCTTCAAAAGTATGCAGCAGTGTGTACAGCACGGGCTGTAAATGTTAGAAACAAGTGCAACTCAGGTCAAATTACAAAACAATGTTTTGAGATTTTCTGTTAGGAGGTTACAAACAGTTGATTATGCAAACGCTTCCAGGTGCAGTGAAGCAAGAAAGTTTACGTAAAGGCCATTTTATTAGGCTACCCTGCTTGTACTGGGATTGACCTCTGCCCCCATGAGAATGACCTTATTTCTGTATGATTTTATCCAACTAGGTGCAAAAAACATCACACAGCTGCTACAGATCTGATGGCTGCATACGATGAATGCAAATCTCCGAATCTAATGCATATCAGAGATGTGATTGTAGTAGAGCCACTTGAACAAAATAGAGCGAAGAAAACTGAGGTCAAAAATCAATTGGCAATGATTGGACAAGTGACTGAAATGTACACATTTCAAGTAGAACATTTTAATTTTTTACCTAAAAAAAAAGTACCGAAATCCAGGAAAAAAACTAAATCATTTTGAGGCATATTTTGCATTTTTTTATTACTGAAATCTGTCTACATATATACAATTATACAGAACATATACACGAATATATATATTTCTCAAATATATATGTATATATATGAATATAAGCCGATATTGGGACTAAATATTGGACTGTCCAAAACTGCAATAATCTCTTCAGAAAAGTTTACTTTGCATGCAACAGATTGATAATTTTTTGATTTATTAAGTTATGTTTATGTTTATCAGAAATTGGTGATGTCAAAATGTTAAAATACTTTAATATTTTTAAAGTTTTGATGAGGACTGAAGTGTATCTAAAGGTTTATGGAGCGACTAAATGGAGCATAAATGTTCCTGTTTGGTGGTTGTTGTTTATGATCATTGCCTTCATTGGATGTGGTTAATAATTAAATTTTACTTTAGTGGATGTGGTTGATTACTATCAAAAAGATGAGACAGACACTTCTATGTGAGTGTAAAGGTCTCGCAGTAAAACCAACAGTATCAGAGTGATTTATGTTTATGAAACACTGGCTGACCATTCATCAAATACCTGTTGACATTAAACATTTATTTCCTCATTTTTCTGCAGAAATCCTCAAATTTGTTCTGTAAGAAAAACACACCTCACAGCCTGTATTATTATCTATGAGCACTGGTGTAGAACTGCTCTTATGTGATGGGTCGTCACTGTGCTACTACTGCCGTTAATAGATAACATTTGTAGAGATGCTAACTTCAACAGCTTCTCCAAAAAATCTTTATTCTGAGCTGTTTTTACAGCAGGAATCAAAAAGAAAGTCGACAGTGAAGAAGATCCATCAGTTTAAAGTTGAACACTTTATTCCATTTGAAGAATTATGAGTTGAGAGATCACACATATTTGCACGTTGAGCAAATCACCACTGCAGTGCTATCACATATTTTCTAGTACCTGGGATGCAAACTTAAAATAAATCTGTTTTTTCACCAGACTGAAATGATGAAGGCCGCAGTGCTCGCTCTTCTTCTCCTGCTGTGTCTGACTCAAGGTTGGTGTGTTTTTATTCTTCAAAACTGAAATAATGAACCACTCTTCACACTGGAAATCCAGTTATCATCAGCTTCTTTACTCTGCAGTTTCTCCATGAATGAACTATCCACCTGTTCATTCATCCATCCACCTCTACAAACTTTTAAAATACTATTTTTTTCATTAATTAATTTACTCACAAGTGCGTTCTTCCATCCAGCCATCTAGGCTATTCATCCGTCCATTTATTCATTTATCAGAAAGGGAGCCAAAGAGGTCATAACCGCACCCCCACTCCCATTAGGCAGAAATAAAAAGAAAAATCATATCTCGACTATTTTTGAATGAATTCGCTTCACATTTTACAAGATAATAAAATTTTAAAAAGTGGTGGTGATAGATATGTTTGTCTGAATTTAAAACAAATCCCACATTAAAAAAAAAATCACTTAAAGATTTGGGAAAATTTAAAAACAAACTTATCTCTACCATTTAAAAAAAAACGTCCCATTTTTCATAAAATATGGGGTCAATGCCTCTGTCATCAAGCTAAATTCAAACTGATCTGATCCAAGTTTACATCAAAATAAAACACTGAACTTCATCATGGGAAATCCCTTAAATACATTCAATAATTAACATACAATCTAAATATAAAGTGATGTTCCTAAAGCTTGTTGTGTTCATGCCTCCATGTCTGTGCTGAGTTTGGTCTGGATCCTGGCTCTGTGATCTTTTACAGGGTTGTGGAAAAGCCACAGCTGGATCTGAGCTTCTTGGCGGTGGTCTGTGATCTCTGAGAGCTCTTCTAGTTGTTTTTTGTGATTTTTGTTTTTTGTTTTCAGGCGATGCTCTGAGGTGTAAATTCTGTTCGGGGAGGGACAGCAGTCTGTGCAACCCCGTCGCCACTATAAACTGCAGAACGACCGCCTGCGCTGCTGTTACTGTCAGAGCCTTCCGTCGCAGTAAGAAACTTTAAAAGCAGTCTCTTAAATCAACTTGAATTAACAATGTCCACATACTAAGAGCTTTTTTGTATCATTCCAGAGCACTCCTTCCGGTCCTGCATGGACATGAGAGCATGTCAGCGTCTTAACTTGATCCCAGGTACCCATGCCACATGCTGCTCCACCGACGAATGCAACTAAACAGCAGACATGATCCTCACTGCTCTGACATAACTCTCATGTCTCAGAGTTTGGAGCTGCAGTACCTCTCAGTGACACTAGAGGGCAGTGGAGCACCGTGCAAACCAATGAGCTGTACCCGTCATGTTAAAAAAGACAAATAAAGAAGCTTGCTGATATCAGAGCACTCATGTCTTCTCTTACAGCGTCGTCCCTCCTGCACTCTGGAACAGACGATGCATCAGGATGTAGAAATATAGACATAGATATGGTCTAAGTTTGCATGCTGTAGATGTAGACGTATACATGTTAGCAGCTCAACACAGCCATAATAATGCTCTACAAAGACAAGATATTTAATTTTCAAACTGATAAACTTCATAGCAAATATTCTTATTTTCGGATTTAAAGCTAGGGGCGGTAATTTTGGAAAACTAGCATGAATTTGAATGTAGCATCTCCTTGAGCCCCTCCCACCTCTCCTCCAAAATTATCCCCCCACTCACATGCACGAGCGCCGCTGATTCACAACCAGAAGACTGATTCAACTCCAAACCCTCAGCACAATGTTTATGTTTTACTCTACACCAAGTCATGTCTCAGTCAGCGGTAAGAAAACACTAAAACATTATCATAGTAAAGTTAGTTAGTGCTCACAGCCCGATGTTGTTTGGAGTATAGGTAGTTTCTCTGCCATTCTCCACAAAGCTGTCAAGTCTCCTGTTTCGGCCATGAAACTACAGTATTTAACGTATTTTATCCTCTTTCCTGACGTCCTCCTGTATCAGTATTCTCCTGTAAATCTCCTGTGTGATGATATAATAATAAAAACATTCCTCTGCCTCTCCAAACTGAACTCTGTCTCTAGCCTGAAGGGGGCGATAATGCTCCAAAATGATGGATGCCAACCGCCATGAAACCAAAGAAGAAGAAAAAACCTGGTGAGAACGTCCACCTGCAGTAGCCTGGGTGGCAGCTGTGGTGAGATTAGAGCCAACAGAACAAACCAAGAAAAACAAAGAGTTTATTTTAGATTTCTTGTACACCTGTTCATTTCTTGTTCAGCTTGCTTGGGGTTGTGAGACTGCTCGTGGCGGGCTTCCCTTATTTTCAAAGACAAAACTCGACAGATAAGCATTCTCCAGTGTAGCTGGATCCCTCTCAGCTCAGCTACATTGAAGTCTGTGCACGTCGACAAAATGTACAAGCAGGAGGCGGGCAGAACGGCAACAGAAATTGATTTGTTTAAAAATTGGTGATCCGATATTTTATTGTTTGGTGTTTTCCCTGTTTTACACCTGCTGTAGATGGTGGATATTTTTTGCTCTGTTTTAAGGACACATTATGATCCGCAGCAGTGCACGCCCTCCCTAAAACTCTCCATCTAAGCAGACCAATCCAGGCGGAGGCGTCCGTCCAGTAGGAGCCGCCTGTGCAGGTAACGCGGAAGCACGCTATAGCACTGCTTAGGCTCATTGTACTAAATGACCTACAATTAATTATGGACGTACAGGACACTTGGATTACAGCGACGTGCAGTATGAAGGAAAATAGGCACGTCTGGACTTTATGGACCGGCTCTGTCGTCCCCTGTTAGATGGAGGTTTGTTCACAGCGAAAATCCCCCCGGATCTCCAGCTGCATTTGAGACATCAAAAAAGTGCTCCAGAGTGTTGCTCAGCATGAGGGTGAGTAGAAAATTAAGGCATATCATTCTTTGGGTGTAATATTCCTTTAAAGATAGTTTTAACCAGTATTACAAAAAAGTTTATCGAAATCAGATTACCAACCGCAGCTTTAGTGTATACAACACGTCCCAAAGAAGCTCCAATAACACTGATCTGAACATTCAACAAGGAAAAAAGTTGCAAGAAATTTAGAGATTTCATCATTTACAGTCTGTAAACATTCCAGAGAAGTCCCTGCAAGTCAGCAAGCCTAACACAAACATTGTATTCCTGTGACCCACGGCACCGTTAGATTTTGTCCACATTGCCTAATGGGCCAGCTCTGAAATGGGAAAACCTCTAGACTGGAAGAGTTTAGCAATCCTAAAGAAACAGTTGAACATCCAACAGTTTAACCCTCCTGTTGTGTTCATTTTTGTTTTCCTGTCAGAAATGACCAAACCATTAAGACTCACCATAAAAACTATATTTTACCCACTATCACTGCTTATTGTGTTGGATTGCTTAATCGACTGAAGTTACAGTGAACATTACAAATTTTGAACTTATGTTTGTAGCAACCTGTTTTCCTCATTGATCTGATTTTTAACACCTGAAAGCAAGTTTAAAAAAATCACAATTTTTGGATTATTTTGGTTTTTTAAATAATTAGATGACACATGGTGTACTGGTTATTCCACAGTACTTTGGGTCAAACTAATCAAGTACATTTGCTTTGACACCATTCAAAATGTTTCATACAATCACAAAAATTAACACCTGTTGTGTTTCGTGTTGAAAGTGACCATAAATATTTCAGAAGTTTACAAAGGAAATTATCCCAAAACTTCACTTGACATCCCAATATTTCAAGACCAGTGCTTTCATAAATTAACATACAACTCTGTTATAAAAAAGTGCGAAAGCAATAGTTCAACGATAACATTACCTTCGTATTATGATTCCTTGACCCTGAAAACACACACTTAAGCACTCAGAATCATGTTGATATCATTATGAGTTAGAATGTGTATGAAGAAAAATGAAAGTTTGCAAATGATTTTTATCTGGATCCCCACAAAAGTCTAATTATTTCTATGCCATCACCAACATCTCCTGAAAATTTCAGCAGAATTGGTGAAATTGGTTCAGTAGATTTTTGTGATCCTGCAAAAAAATAAACAAACATACACTGTCGAAAACATAACCTCCTTGGTTTCAAAATGTGGTGGAGTGTTGACTCAGACTTCAGTTGTGTTTGTTCTAATGGCCATATTGGGCCATTTGTGTGGGTTGTGAGTCTGTTGTGTTACATTGATGGAATGTTGTAGCCTTGCAGAGCAGACAGACCTGCCTGATTCTGAAATCCTGCAGGTCCGTCTTGCCAGCCTCCGTTGTCCAACAAATTCACTTGGCTGAATTCTTAACGGCCCAATCAGAAGAGAGAGGCGGGAGCAGCAGAATGTGGATGTGACGACAACCGGAAGTTGAGAACCGGAAGTTGAGAACGGACATGCCGATTAGCCTGTTGTCTTCAGGGCTACCGATTGAAACTTGGCGAAATCTGCCTCCCTCAGAAGTTTACTTGTAGGGATTGTCTTTGACGAGGTTCATGTCACATATAAGTGTTAAATGAATCATCTGTGTGGCACAATTTTGCGTAAGACGACAGTAAAAGGCCGTTAGCTGTTAGCAGCTAAGTTAGCGGCTATGGCTAACATCCATAAACTGTTCTTAACCGTTGTTAGCCATTAGCGGCTACATTAGCCGCTATGTATGCCACATTATAGGAGGCAACCCTGCTTGATGAGGATTGGTCTGTGATGAATGTGACAAGCCAAACGATTGTCTAATCACAAGCTTGTGTTTTTTTTTTTAACGCTCTGACCCTGAAAACAAATTAAGAGGGCTCCTACCCATATATCTAAGAGGGAGACGTTTTTGGAATTACTTAGAAACTCCTCATAGCATCTTTAAACTTGGATAACGAAAGTAATACTTGTATTTTTTTAGTAGGCCTAAAATCTTTACTTCTGTCTTGTACAAATTATTAATACAGTAAATCTTGATACAGGTACATAATAAGGTCAAGTCATTGTACATACATTTAGATTTGCAGAATAAAAATGTTTTTTTTCTCTGCACACGTTTGCTTAAAGGCATGTTCAAGATCATATGTGCTGGAGTTAAAATTTTTATAACAAGCAGCATGTATGCTAAAGTAAATTATTTTAATGTACCTTATGTACATAAACAGAGAAACATTTGACGACTTTATTGATCAAGTTCTCCTCCCTTTAATAAGTGTTTGGCAGTGGTATGATGTTCACAGCATCACCTGTTTTACTGTTTTAATGATTTTGTTTTAATTGTATCAGGCCAGACATACAGGCCTGTCTGAGTTAGTAAGTGCAAAACCCAAAACCAGTGAAGTTGGCATGTTGTGTAAATCATAAATAAAAACAGAATACAATGATTTGCAAATCCTTTTCAACTTATATTCAATTGAATACACAGCAAAGACAAGATACTAAACGTTCTTTCCCCTTCTTTCACACAGTGGTGTGGCACGGCCCTCCCCTTCAGCTCACATCAGGGATTAAATAAAGTTTGACTTGATGGAGTAGTCTACAGGGAGGGGTGCTGATGGTCACTGTAGCAGTGAATCATACTCACATTTCTTTAACTGCTAGAAAAAAAATGCATTGGTCTTTCTAATGCTGCCATCAGACACAGTGCCCAGCTGAAAAGACAATGCAGACAAGGGGAAAAAGGAAAAAAAAGAAAAAAGATATTTAATGTTCGAACTGAGAAGCTTTATTTTCTTTTGCAAATAATCATCAACTTAGAATTTAATGGCAGCAACACATTGCAAAAAAGTTGTCACAGGGTCATTTTTACCACTGTGTTACATCACCTTTCCTATTTAATGGTAAATGGACTTGAGCTTATATAGCACTTTTCTAGTTTTGGACTACTCAAAGCTGCTTTACAACGCAGGTCACACCTACCCATTCACACCCATTCACTCTCTCATTCACTCACTGATGGTTCAGAGTTTCTATCTTAGTTATCCACCAGTATCTCTAACACATTCAAGCCCTTTTATGCCCATTTACACTCCACTGACGCAGCAGTGGGAGCAACTTGGGGTTAAGTGTCTTGCCCAAGGACACATCGCCATTTGTCGCCCGGAGCTTGAAGCTGCAACCTCCAGATCATTGACCAAGCGCACTATCCAACTGCGCCACCGACGCCCCAACACTTTTAACAACACTCAGTAAACGTTTGGGAACTGAGGAGACCAATTTTTGAAGCTTTTCAGGTGGAATTCTTTCCCATTCTTGCTTGATGTACAGCTTAAGTTGTTCAACAGTCCGGGGTCTCCGTTGTTGTATTTTACGCTTTATAATGCACCACACATTTCAATGGGGGACAGGTCTGGACTACAGGCAGGCCAGTCTAGTACCCACACTCTTTTACTACGAAGCCACGCTGTTGTAACACGTGCAGAATGTGGCTTGGCATTGTCTTGCTGAAATAAGCAGGGGCGTCCATGAAAAAGACGTTGCTTGGATGGTAACATATGTTGCTCCAAAACCTGTATGTACCTTTCAGCATTAATGGTGCCTTCACAGATGTGTAAGTTACCCATGGCTTGGGCACTAATACACCCCCATACCATCACAGATGCTGGCTTTTGAACTTTGCACCTATAACAGTCCGGATGGTTCTTTTCCTCTTTGGTCCGGAGGACACGACGACCACAGTTTCCAAAAACAATTGTAAATGTGGACTGGTCAGACCACAGAACACTTTTCCACTTTGCATCAGTCCATCTTAGATGAGCTCGGGCCAGAGAAGCCGGTGGTGTTTCTGGGTGTTGTTGATAAATGGCTTTGGCTTTGCATAGTAGAGTTTTAACTTGCACTTACAGATGTAGACGAACTCTAGTTACTGACAGTGGTTTTCTGAAGTGTTCCTGAGCCCATGTGGTGATATCCTTTACACAGTGATGCCGGTTTTTGATGCAGTACCGCCTGAGGGATCGAAGGTCACAGGCATTCAATGTTGGTTTTGGGCCTTGCCGCTTACATGCAGTAATTTCTCCAGATTCTCTGAACCTTTTGATGATATTACAGACCGTAGATGATGAAATCCCTAAATTCTTTGCAATAGCTGGTTGAGAAATGTTGTTCTTAAACTGTTGGACAATTTGCTCACGCATTTGTTCACAAAGTGGTGACCCTTGCCCCATCCTTGTTTGTGAATGACTGAGCATTTCAGGGAAGCTGCTTTTGTACCCAATCATGGCACCCACCTGTTCCCAATTAGCCTGTTCACCTGTGGGATGTTCCAAATAAGTGTTTGATGAGCATTCCTCAACTTTCTCAGTCTTTTTTGACACTTGTGCCAGCTTTTATGAAACATGTTGCAGGCATCAAATTCCAAATGAGCTAATATTTCCAAAGAATAACAAAGTTTACCAGTTCAGACGTATATATCTTGTCTTTGCTGTGTATTCAATTGAATATTCACTAGCAAGGACCACACCACAAATGTATACGTTTGACAGTTTACTGAAGGTTTAGGAATATGAGGAATGACAGTGATGAACATGTGACATGAGATTTGTTGAGAGATGAGCCGTTAGCAAGGACGTCATAAGCCAGGCAGAGCAAGACTCAGTGTGGGGGTCCCGTCTCATCGTGTCCTGCCCGAGCTGATCTTGACCCCCAAAAGAGTAATGTTGAATGGAGTTCAGCTGAGAATGGACAGACACGGATAATAAGTTGTTTTAATGAATGTGATGAGTTGAGATGTCCCGAGTGGGAATCAGAAGAAGCTATGAATGGTTGCTTTACTTTCAGTAACGTGGATGGAAGTTGATGCTAAGGTAGGGCTGGACGATTATGGTAAATTAGAATCCCGATTATTTTAAGTGGTATTGAATCACAATTAATATACACAATTATTAATTTATTTAAAAACTTCTGTATTGATTTAACGCAATTTAAAGAACCAGCAAGTGGTACATACAGTATTATTGTTCCACATAAGTCACACACGCTCGCTGTGGCTGCACGTGGAACACAGAAGCCCTATGAAGCGCAGGAACTTGCATACACGGCACTCCACACTGTGCAGCATTTTAATCACTTTTCTTCGATGATAATGCTTTTATGATTGTCAGATGGCAAAATTTAAATCAGGATCAAAATCTGATTAATTGTCCAGCCCTATGCTAAGGTGGAGCAGAGCAACTGATAGGAACTCAAATGTCAGTCTGATGTGGAGTGAGATTGTGGAGGATTACTTCCTGGAGGTAAACCAAGGTCCATGGATGTAGCTCGATATTGAAGGTTTGTGAAGGTTGAGGAAGTATAGGCTCTTTGCAAGGAATCTCCTCCACTTCTGAGATGTAGGAGTATGTGAGTATGGACTCCTTGACTGTTTTGGCCCCCAAAAGATGGTGGATGTAATCGGGAATGAGTCCAGGCAGATGGTGGAGACTGAAACTCTATCAATTCATCAATATCCTGACTTAGCCTGAAGCTTGAAGCCTGAAGCCCTCTTACTAGATGGATTTACCATTTACAATATTTTGATTAGATTGTATTGTTATACCATCACGTAGAACTGAATACGTCAAGTGCATCGTTTAAACCAAGGTTTGGGTTTAGTTGGATGTTAATGATAGATAACATTTGTAAAGTGCTACATAGAGGGACTCGCACGGAGTGGCTTGTGTTAGTCGACATTTCTGGCCACATCCTGGCGTTAAATAATGGGGGTGTCAAGGGAGAGGGAAAGGTGGGAGAGTGATTTAGAATCTGGTTCGAGTTGAGGAGGTGGGGAGGGAGGGGGTGATGGAGGGTGGGAGAGTAGAAGAGGGATAAGTACTGGTTTTTGTAATGGAGGTGGGGAGGGAGGCCAGTGGGAGATGGATGAAGATTCTGGTAGTTGAGGTGGGGAGGAAGGGAGCAAGGGAAGGTAGGAGAGAAGAAAGGTGGTAGAGTGATTTAGGATCTGGTTCTGGGAGTGGAGGTTGATGGGGCAAAAGTTGGGAAGGGATGAAGGCGGGAGGGGTGAATAGTGAGTCGGAGATGGATGAAGAACTGGGTTGGATAGTGGATGACAGGAGGGGCTGGGGGGGTGGGGAGGAAGAGTGGATGGCTGTTATTGATTGTATAAGTTTAGCTCTGAATGGAGCCTGGACACTGATTTTGCAAGTACGCTTCAACTTTCACTTAGACCAATTTGCAGCTAGTAGCGGCTAATGTATAGGACAACTAAGTCACTACAAATAAGTGAAACACTGCTTCCTTTGGAATCATCTTTTGTTGGATTGGGGAGGTCAGCAAAAACTGCCGCTGGACAGCTTCTGCTTTACGTGGATAATAGCCTACTGCAT
Source organism: Scarus forsteni (assembly GCA_036419115.1). Lineage (NCBI taxonomy): Eukaryota > Metazoa > Chordata > Actinopteri > Labriformes > Labridae > Scarus > Scarus forsteni. The sequence continues at coordinate 2,583,777 of JAZDUH010000345.1, forward strand.
CGACGTAATTCAAGCGTAGCCCTAATTGAAGCTGTGCTGGAGTTACTGGAGCAGAACTGAGGCTGCTGGAGCCAAGCTGAGGCTGATTAAGCAGGGCTGGGGCTGTTGGAGCTGAGCTGGGCCTGAAGGAGACGAGCTGGGGCTGAAGGAGACAGGCTGGGGCTGGTTGAGCAGGGCTGGGGCTGTTGGAGCTGAGCTGGGGCTGAAGGAGACGAGCTGGGGCTGATTGAGCAGGGCTGGGGCTGTTGGAGCTGAGCTGGGGCTGAAGGAGACGAGCTGGGGCTGATTGAGCAGGGCTGGGGCTGTTGGAGCCGTGATGGGGCTGTTGGAGCCGTGATGGGGCTGTTGGAGCCGTGATGGGGCTGTTGGAGATGAGCTGGGGCTGGGCAGAAGGAGGCGAGCTGGGGCTGAAGAAGACGAGCTGGGGCTGAAGAAGACGAGCTGGAGCTGAAGAAGACGAGCTGGGCCTGAAGAAGACGAGCTGGAGCTGAAGAAGACGAGCTGGGGCTGAAGAAGACGAGCTGGGGCTGAAGAAGACGAGCTGGAGCTGAAGAAGACGAGCTGGGGCTGAAGAAGACGAGCTGGAGCTGAAGAAGACGAGCTGGAGCTGAAGGGGACGAGCTGGGGCTGAAAAAGACGAGCTAGTGCTGAAAAGACGAGCTGGGGCTGAAGAAGACGAGCTGGGGCTGAAAAAGACGAGCTGGGGCTGAAGAAGACGAGCTGGGGCTGAAAAAGCCGAGCTGGAGCTGAAGAAGACGAGCTGGAGCTGAAGAAGACGAGCTGAGGCTGAAGGAGACGAGCTGGGGCTGAAGAAGACGAGCTGGGGCTGAAGAAGACGAGCTGGGGCTGAAGAAGACGAGCTGGGGCTGAAGAAGACGAGCTGGAGCTGAAGAAGACGAGCTGGGGCTGAAAAAGACGAGCTGGGGCTGAAGGAGACGAGCTGGGGCTGAAAAAGACGAGCTGGGGCTGAAAAAGACGAGCTGGGGCTGAAGAAGACGAGCTGGGGCTGAAAAAGACGAGCTGGGGCTGAAGAAGACCAGCTGGGGCTGAAGAAGACGAGCTGGGGCTGAAAAAGACGAGCTGGGGCTGAAGAAGACGAGCTGGGGCTGAAGAAGACCAGCTGGGGCTGAAGAAGACGAGCTGGGGCTGAAAAAGACGAGCTGGGGCTGAAGAAGACCAGCTGGGGCTGAAAAAGACGAGCTGGGGCTGAAAAAGACGAGCTGGGGCTGAAAAAGATGAGCTGGGGCTGAAGAAGACCAGCTGGGGCTGAAGAAGACCAGCTGGGGCTGAAGAAGACCAGCTGAGGTTGCTGGAGCAACTAAGGCTGTGCTGGAGCTGCTGGGGCTACTGGGGCTGAACTGAGGCTTCTGGATTAGCTGGGGCTGAAAAAGACGAGCTGGGGCTGAAAAAGACCAGCTGGGGCTGAAGAAGACGAGCTGGGGCTGAAAAAGCCGAGCTGGAGCTGAAGAAGACGAGCTGGAGCTGAAGAAGACGAGCTGAGGCTGAAGGAGACGAGCTGGGGCTGAAGAAGACGAGCTGGGGCTGAAGAAGACGAGCTGGGGCTGAAGAAGACGAGCTGGGGCTGAAGAAGACGATCTGGGGCTGAAGGAGACGAGCTGGGGCTGAAAATGACGATCTGGGGCTGAAGGAGACGAGCTGGGGCTGAAGAAGACGAGCTGGGGCTGAAAAAGACGAGCTGGGGCTGAAGAAGACGAGCTGGGGCTGAAAAAGACGAGCTGGGGCTGAAGAAGACGAGCTGGGGCTGAAAAAGACGAGCTGGGGCTGAAGAAGACGAGCTGGGGCTGAAAAAGACGAGCTGGGGCTGAAGAAGACGAGCTGGGGCTGAAAAAGCCGAGCTGGAGCTGAAGAAGACGAGCTGGAGCTGAAGAAGACGAGCTGGGGCTGAAGAAGACGAGCTGGGGCTGAAGAAGACGAGCTGGAGCTGAAGAAGACGAGCTGGGGCTGAAGAAGACGAGCTGGGGCTGAAGAAGACGAGCTGGAGCTGAAGAAGACGAGCTGGGGCTGAAGAAGACGAGCTGGGGCTGAAGGAGACGAGCTGGGGCTGAAAAGACGAGCTGGGGCTGAAAAAGACGAGCTGGGGCTGAAGAAGACCAGCTGGGGCTGAAGAAGACCAGCTGGGGCTGAAGAAGACCAGCTGGGGCTGAAGAAGACGAGCTGGGGCTGAAAAAGACGAGCTGGGGCTGAAGAAGACGAGCTGGGGCTGAAGAAGACCAGCTGGGGCTGAAGAAGACGAGCTGGGGCTGAAAAAGACGAGCTGGGGCTGAAGAAGACCAGCTGGGGCTGAAAAAGACGAGCTGGGGCTGAAAAAGACGAGCTGGGGCTGAAAAAGATGAGCTGGGGCTGAAGAAGACCAGCTGGGGCTGAAGAAGACCAGCTGGGGCTGAAGAAGACCAGCTGAGGTTGCTGGAGCAACTAAGGCTGTGCTGGAGCTGCTGGGGCTACTGGGGCTGAACTGAGGCTTCTGGATTAGCTGGAGCTGTGCTATAGCTGTTAAAGCTGGTCTTTAGCTGCTGTAGTTGTGCTATAGCTGTGCTGTAGTTGTGCTGTAGCTTTGCTGTAGTTGTGCTGTAGCTGTAGCTTGTGGAGCTGTCCTGTAGCTGTAGCTGGGCTGTAGCTGGGCTGTAGCTGGGCTGTAGCTGGGCCGTAGCTGGTGGAGCCAAGACAGTCTGGCTGCAGACCTGCACTGAGAGGACCCAGCTTTGCAGACCTGCACTGAGAACACCCGCTGCACTGAGAGGACCCGACGTCACGTTACGCCAACGTCACGTTACGTTTCCTGCACTGACAGGACCCTACGTTGCAGACCTCCGACGTCACGTTACGTTTTTTTTTTCCAGATTCCCCAGTGTGTGGTTTTCCCGCTGAGAGAGAAGGTGAGTTAAAGTCCGAGTGCTTAACACACAAACAGCTGACTGTGTTTCTGATTACATTAAGATACTGGAGTAAAATAAACGTTTTGAGAAGTTTTAAAGGGATCATGACAATAGCTGTACATTTAGTTTACATTAAAATCTTAACATTTAGCCTACATGCGTTTTCCCAGGTATTAAGCTAGAAACATATTTATTTGTAGTTGAACACATAAATACAAATAGTAACATTCTATGCACAAAATAAAGCCCAAAGAAATTAAGTATATTCGCAGACAATAAAAAATGCGTTCTTCCCGATCGAATGGCTTTTAATCTGAAAGGTTTAAATAAAATTTGGAGGAAAATGTGTACTTCCGGTATATTGGCTTTTATTTTGAAAGACTACGAATCAACTTCCGGTCCTCAGTGCAGCGGGTCTACTCAGTGCAGGTCTGCAACGTAGGGTCCTGTCAGTGCAGGAAACGGAACGTGACGTCGGGTCCTCTCAGTGCAGGTCTGCAACGTAGGGTCCTGTCAGTGCAGGTCTGCAGCCAGACCCCTCTCAGTGGAGCTGGGCTGTAGCTGGGCTGTAGCTGTGCTGTAGCTGGTGGAGCTGTGCTGTAGCTGTTGTAGCTGTGTTGTGGCTGTGCTGTAGCTGCTGAAACTGTGCTGGGGCTGCTGTAGCTATGTTGTGGCTGTGCTGGGGCTGCAGAAGCTCTGCTGTAGCTGTTGCTGGAGCTGCTGGAGCTGTGCTGGAGCTGTACTGGAGCTGTGCTGGAGCTCTGTTGGAGCTGTGCTGGAGCTGTGCTGGAGCTGTGTTGGAGCTGTGCTGGAGCTGTGCAATAGCTGTTGGAGCTGTGCTTGGGCTGATGTAGCTGGTGGAGCTGTGTTGGAGCTGTGCTGGAGCTGTGCTGGAGCTGCTGGAGCTGTGCAATAGCTGTTGGAGCTGTGCTTGGGCTGATGTAGCTGGTGGAGCTGTGCTGGAGCTGTGCTTGGGCTGCTGTAGCTATGTTGTGGCTGTGCTGGAGCTGTGCTGGAGCTGTGTTGGAGCTGTGCTGGAGCTGTGCAATAGCTGTTGGAGCTGTGCTTGGGCTGATGTAGCTGGTGGAGCTGTGCTGGAGCTGTGCTGGAGCTCTGTTGGAGCTGTGCTGGAGCTGTGCTGGAGCTGTGCTGGAGCTCTGTTGGAGCTGTGCTGGAGCTGTGCTGGAGCTGCTGGAGCTGTGCTTGGGCTGCAGAAGCTTTGCTGTAGCTGTGCTGTAGCTGTTGGAGCTATGCTGGGGCTGCTGGAGCTTCTAGAGCTGTGCTGGAGCTTCTATAGAGCTGTGCTGGGGCTGCTAGAGCTGTGCTGGGGCTGCTAGAGCTGTGCTGGAGCTTCTATAGAGCTGTGCTGGGGCTGCTAGAGCTGTGCTCTAGGGCTGTGCTGTAGCTGTGCTGTAGCTGCTGGAGTGTGATTGAGCTGGACTTGCTAGAGGTGCTCGAGGTGCTGTTGCTGCTGAAGCTGGGGCTGAGCCATTGTAGTGGTTGGGAATGTGGTTGTGGCTGCTGTAGTCGTAATGCTATAGTTGTAGCCGCAGTCATGGCTGCTATTGTTGTAGCCACTGTAGTAGTTGAAGAGATTGACAAAGACAAAAAAATGCATTTGGGTGATGGGGAAGGGAGAGGGTGGGGAGGGGGAAGGGAGGGGTGACAGGATAGATTAGTTGGAAATGGAGAAGATTGAGAATAGCCGCATTGGTTCATCTGCAATGAGCCATTGGGACACTCAAGACATTGGCTATGACAGAAGGAAAGGAGCCACGCTGTGAGGTGTGGCTGCTGTGGTGATAGAAAAGAAGAAGGGGATGACGGGATGAAAGGATGCATGTGCACGGGATGATAGTGAGCCTGCGAGTGCCGAGTGAGTTGATGAGCCAATGCAATACGACCTGATTCCCGACGGAGGGAGCTGGAGAGAAGAGATTGACAAAGGCAGAAGAAATACATTTGGGTGATGGGGAAGGGAGGGGGTGGGGAGGGGTGACAGGATAGATTAGTTAGAAATAGAGATGATTGAGAATAGCCGCACTGGTTTATCTGCAATGAGCTACTGGGAGACTCATGAGATTGGCTATGACAGGAGGAAAGGAGCCACGCTGCAAGGTGTGGCTGCTGTGCTGATAGAAAAGAAGAAAGGGATGATGGGATGAAAGGATGCATGTGCACGGGATGATAGTGAGCCTGCGAGTGCGGGGTGAGTCAATGAGTGAATGTAATATGACCTGATTCCCAGCAGAGGGAGCAGTTGAGGTCGTGAGGTCGTCAGCAGCGTCGATGATTGGCTCTGGTGAGAACCCGGAAGCGGGACTGTGAGACGAAGCAGCGGTGTTTATGGAAGTTGAGCAGAGATGGATCAGCCTGGATTATGGTCTATGCGGTGGCATGGAATACCCCTCGTTTTCAGGAGCCAACGAAGGCGAGCGATGGTCCGCTTCCTGAAGGCGATCGGTCTGAGAACGTGATGCCGGTCGGGATGAGGGCGCGCGGCGCCGGTATGCAGCTGACTGGAGATGAGCGGTCGGAGTGTAGCGAGGAGGGCTGCTGTGTGGATCGTCTCCTGTCCGAAGATTTATGTGGATTTAAGCTTTAAGACCTTGCGGGGGTTGGAGGTATCGTGGTCGGAAGCTGTGTGGACGTGGCTGGCAGGCGGTATACGGACCACAAGGCTCTGTTGTGTAGCTGGCTCTGGTCGAGATCCGGCTGTTAAAGGAGGGTGCCTGGATCGTCGTAAGTCGTCGTCTGAGCCGTGAATATGGGGCTCGGGATCGATGGTAAGTGACTGCTTTTTGGTTCAATGTCTTATGCGATCGGCGTGCAGCGTGGTCTGTCCGTCTTGAAGAGTTACAGACAAACTGAGCGATGAGGCATGGCTGAGTATAAGTAGGTTTGTCAGCTGATTGGAGGTGTGGTTTGTGGCATGGTCCAGCTCCCGAACCTAAGTTAACACATTAACTTCATTAAGTTGAAAGGGATTTGTAAATCATTGTATTCTGTTTTTATATATGATTTACAAAATGTGTCAACTTCACTGGTTTTGGGTTTTGTACTTAGGCACATGGAGAAAAAGCAGAACTTCGATTTGAACACATTTGTGTAAAAATTGCCAAGTCATTTTGAACTTAATGTATCATATTTCAAGCTGACTGCACTGTTGTAGCTCTTCTTTAGTCCATCAGAGTTTTGACTGATACAGAACTTCTTTGGTTGATTTGTGCATGAAGGGGAAATGCAAGAAAGTAAAGGTGTAGTCAGTGATGTGGGAGAAAACGAGTGGAGAGGTTGTTTATAAATTAATTTGGCTCCACCCCTGAAAGCTGATGGACGTGTGTCGTCATGGAAATGGCCGTAGCTGACCAACATAGCTAAGGTAACCCCGACTCGTCAGACAACTCGACTGACATTATTGATAACATCACAACAACAGAACATTCTGTCAGATCAGACAATAAGATGAATGCCTGATGGCTGTTACTGTTATGTGAAGCACCACAAAGCTAATGTTGCTAACCTATCCAGCAGACAGACGGCGACATCCGCGTCTGTTTCAGGTCTTTCAGTTGGCGGAGTTCCCTCCACCGTCGGAAAGCAACACCAATGTTGACCCAGGTCTTCGCTCTTTCATAGTCATAGCTCTTCTTTTACACTTTTCACTCCTCTGACCTTTTTCTTTTGGGCTGTTTTTCAGCCATTGCTACTGCACATATTGTATCTCTCTCTTACGCTAACTGTGCGCAACCTACGACTCCCCCTCCCCCCTCTGTCTGATCTGTGCATTAGTATGATCGCCCCCTGGATGTGGGAGGGTGTACCCTGTTTTGGTGACTCGGCCCGAGCCACAGTATTTACCCGCTGAAATTCAGAGCCAAGGCTGTGTATTGAAACCAGACTTTTTTTTTTCAACATGCTGTCAGTGGGGACATCTTGTGGATGGAGGAGAAATACGGTGATTTTGACAAATAGTGCATTAGATTAGAAGATTAGAAAATCACTGACTACACTTTTAAGGTATAACAACAAGTAAACCAGTAAAACAGAAAAAAATGGGCTTTAACAGTGTTCCTAAAGTGTACTTCCTAAATGTGGACTAGAATTTTAAAACTTGTAAAGACAGCATCTGTCAAAGTGTACTTGTTGTATACTTTAAGTTAACTTTAATAAACCAAAAGAATTATATTAGAAAGTCAGGTATACTTTTATAAACCAAAAAATGATCCAATCTTGTCTGAAGTGTTTAATTAGTAGGGGTGTGAAAAAAATCGATTCACATTATATCAGGCTTTTAAATGCCGTCCAGGCTTTTGAAGAGAATATAAACAGCTGGTTAAAGTATATTGCTGAATAAATCCTAAAAATAGACTCACATGTGATGTGTATTTTTCCTGATATAGTCTGTAGGCATCATTATTGTTCATCTTTTTCACTGGTGTTAAAAAAGCTAAATAAAGATTGCAAAAATCGGCAATATTGTAGAACCGCAATTTAAATCGAACCGGCACCTAAAAAAACTTTAAAAATTGAATCAGGAGAAAAGCGTATAATCTCAGCCCTAGTTAATTAGTAATCTTTCCACTGCTCTTAAAGTACATGCCTGTATTATGCTGCTCTGGACCAGTTAAAATAATAAATCTGCAGGTATTTCTCCACTTTAAGCATAAAAACTGATTCATTTTAAAGAACATTCACTTTTTAATCAAACTTTGAGACCAGCTGTTGCACAAATTCAACAGAATCTTGTGGTCACAGGTTGGTCCACTCTGGGCATTCCTCTTTTGCAACATAACGATCTGTCGGTTATTTCACAGACTTTGTAGTTTATAAAATTATAAAAGCAGCAGTGATGTTTGCAGGCTGCATATTTCAGATCGACCTCAGAAAACAAGGTAAGAACGTGTCTTTGGTTTTACGAGCAGATCTTTAAACTTCAGAATGATGTGCAGATGTCTTTGAGTTATCTGAGCAGCTTCTGTATGAAATCTTTACTTATCTTATTATTAATGGAGCAGGGCTGAAGATCAGCAGCAATCAAAGATATGAACTAAATATTTTACTCTTTATTGAGGGGCTTTCTTTGGGTGGATTGGGGCCAGTGAACTACTAAGAAGAAGAAGAATTACGTTAGTCTCAAAATTTAACACTAAAATAAACATCTGACATTTGTATTTTAATTTTGATGGCACATTTACAATTCAAATATCCACAATTCTGACTTTTCCCTCAAAAACCTTACACTTCTGACTTTGGATCAGAGTTTTAATTAAGAGCTCTGAATTCTCGACTTTAGTCTCTAAATCCAAATTTAAATATCAGAATATGGATCTGGAATTTAGAATGGATTTAGAATTTAGGATTCAGATTCAATATTAAAGATCTAATTCTATTCCCTAAATGCAGATTTACATTTCAGAATACCTTACCTAGTCTCATATAGCAGATTAAAATGTTTGAATTTTGACTTAAAACTCAAATCTATTTTCACATCTTGGAATTTTGATATTTGGGTTAAAAGCTAAAAAAATGACATCCATGAAAGAGTTTAGTTTGAATCCTCAGATATTAAAAATTTAACATCAGAATGGTCCCAGCGTTTAAAGGTCCAGTGTGTATTATTAAATGCTAAACGAAAAAAATATATAAAATAACAGACTTGGTAAAAATTGAATATATTATTTAAAATTATATTAAAAGTAGTTTCTAATCAGCCTTAAATAATTAATGTTTTGTTTTCGTTACCTTAGAAAAAGTCATTTATATCAATCTAGGAGCGGGTCGTCCGTTTATAGAGGCTTCTATCTTGCGTCGCCATCTTTTCTACCGTAACCCAGAACGGACAAAAATACGCTTTCACGTTTTTTTCGAAGCCTGCCGGAAATCCACAATTGTGAAATAGACAAAGAAGAAGAAGAGAGTGATTACCAAGCAGCTGTGCTAATACAAACAAACATGGAGGACCACACGTACAATTTGCCATCAGTGGAGCGCGAAACTTTGTCAAAGAAACGAAAACGGGATCAAGCCAAACGCAATCGGGACAGTCTACGACAAAAAACAGGGTCAACATCGGCGCTGCCTTTCCCTGATGGAAGTCCCTGAAGGATAAGTTTGAAGACAGACGCAGAAGTTGCCTGTTTTTTGCTGGACAGGTAAGACTAAGTGTCGAATTGTACTCTTATATGGAGCTGAATTTATTTGTTTACTTTCGGGAGAAGTCGGGGTAAGACGCAGAGAATGTATCTGCTATGAGAGGCTTATTTCACGGCCACAAGCAATTTTCTGTGGACAGAAAACATAGGCTGATAACTAAGCTATATAGTGCTGTTGATGAGACAAAGATAAAGATTTTCACTGTACTCCTTATTTTTATTGTTTGCTCCTAATTTGTTATTTAGTAGCACATGTGGTGTACTTTTTAGGATACGTCAGTCTCAGGAAAACCTCTGTGTCATTTCTCAGACCAAACGGCATCAGAAAAACCCCCCTCAATAAAACCTCCATCAGATAATACGGCCTCAGGCTTCAAAATGAAAGTCATCAGACAAAATACTGGAAAAACGGACTCAAATAAAAAACAGCGTCAGGTCGTAACAATATCATAATATTATATATTACCGTAATATAAATGTCAAGTCGGCTTGAGACGGCATTCAGCTAAAAATCTGCCACTAGCAAACTTCCCGTTTTCAAAATAAAAGCATTCTTCATTATCTCCTATTAGTTCTTTAACGCTTTTGTAAATGGGCTCTTGTTTTGGAGCCAACCGGAAGTTTCTTCGATAGCATGATGGCCCGCTTAACAGATGTCCGAAATACTGCAATGAAGTTTGTATCTGTGCGTTTTATGGCTCAAATGACCACATTTTGGTATTCTACGTGGTGACTTTCTCGACTAAAATGCTCTCTGAACTTTCAAATGTGGCGAATCAACAGAGATATTTGATAGCTTGGTAGCTGGAAACGTTCGTTGACGACGCCATGTTGAAAAAACGCTTCTTGTCCTTGGAAGACCACCGTAGCTCAGAGGTTCTCCGAAAGGGAGGGGGGAGCGCCGGAGTGCTGCAATCTCAAACCTCACCTTTAGATGTCGCTAAAAACTACACACTGTACCTTTAAGAAAAGTGTTTAGATTGAAAGTTATGGTAATTTTTAAATTTAACACTAAGTCTGAAGTTTCAGATTGCAATCTCCTACTTTCAATTTAGGCTCCTAATTTGGATTGTTATTTTAGTATTGTGACTTAAGTTTATCTAGTCTGGATTTTTCACCCTCTAATTTATGATGCTCTGATCTGTAATCAGCATGTTTATGAAACTGCGGAAAGAACTCCTGCCAATAACATCCACTTAACCAAATGTTTTTATAAGTGTCAGAAAATCTTTTTTTTAGTATCCTGGTAGTTTTTGTTATGAAATCAAATTGTTTTGAATCAATTTTCCCTAATTCAAAATAACATTTAAAAGCTGATGGCAAAACTGAAAACAGTTGATTTCACAAACTGTTGACACATAGATGAACTGGCCATTTTATTAGGTACAACTTGCTTTTTTACCCCAGTGTATGTCTTAGTTCTTAAAGACCTTTTCTGCCACCAGATCTCAGTCCAATAGTGCACTTTTGATATACATCAGACGGAGAGAGTGTTGCATCCAAAGTGTGCAGCCAACAAATCTGCGGCAGCTGCATGACGTTGCCAAGGTGTGCCTAATATATCGACCTGTGGGTGTATTTGTGCAGTGTGTACATGCTGTTACGGATATTTTAGATGTATGCCTCAGGTTTTAGGCTCATTAAGACATTTTGAGGCCCAAAATATCCTCAACCGACAATAATCAAAAGATCTGATCGTCGGAGCAGTCAAAGGGATTTTTTTACTTTCTTGCTTCACAAACTTTTGCATAATCAGCTGTTGGTGCTTTCCTAACAGAGGAAATCTCAAAATGTTGTTTTGAAATGTGACCTCATTTAACTTTCTAGTGTTCTCTTTACATCTTGTCATTGGAGAAAAGTTTACTCAAAAACAGCCCTTGAAAATAAGAGAAAATACTCCCCAACCTGCTCAACACTACAAAATTATCAGTGCATCATATGTTTTTTTTTGTATTTTCACTTTTACAAAATAATTTATATTATATACACATATAAACGTACGTTTCTTGAGATTTTAAGCAAACATTATGGTAACAATAGTAGTATTTGTCAGTATTTATGTAGGGGACATCCAATTTTAAGCAGAAAGAAGACAAAGTAAAACAAAAAAAATGAAAAATTTTAAATTTTAATTTTTATTCCCTGTGTTTTTTATCAGAAAGTGGTGATGTCATCACACAGCATCTAAATGTCATTTTACCTGCTTGGTGGATGTGGATAATTATGATATTTATACTTCAGTGAATGTGGTTTGGGATTCTTAAAAACACAGTTGAGATACTTCTGCGTAAAAGGAAGAACTCATAACTACTTAAATTATTAAAATCTTTTATTGAAACATCTGTTTATGTTCATGAAACTCCTGTTGATCATTCATAAAATTCATGTTGTCTTTAAACATTTCATTTTCTCATTTTTATGCAGGAATCCTCAAATTTCTTTCATGAGTGAAACGCACCTCACAGCCTGTATCATTATCTATGAGCGTCAGTGCAGAAATGATGCACTGCTACTATTGTTAATACACAACATTTGTAAAGATTTCTGTTTTCGATATCTTGTTTTCACAGAGGATTATGAGTTAAGAGATTGCACATATTTAGCAGTTAGCCATCACAGCTGCGACGTAACATATTTTCTCGTAATTTTTTTCGTTTTTTCACCAGACTGAAAGGATGAAGGCTGCAGTGTTCGCTCTTCTTCTCCTGCTGAGTCTTAATCAAGGTTGGTGTGTTTTTGTTCTTCAAATATGAAATAATGTACTATTTTTACATGATGGAAAATAACAGCTAAATTACATGTTTTTGATTAATCCAAGCTACAAGCAAAGTCACTAAGACATCAACAAACATGAAGAAGCTGAGGTTCAGTCCCAGTCTGGCCACGTTTGCCTCTCTGACTCTTCTCACTATCCATACAAAAAGACAAAAATGATCTTTTTTACTGATCTGGACAAACTGATTTAGAGAAGAAACATCAGCATGTTGTGCATCCAACAAGTCCGTCCATCCATCCACAGTGTTGGGCATAATACTTTAAAAAAGTAATTAAAGTTACCAGTTACTTCCCCCCCCAAAAAAAGTAATAGAATTACTAAAGAAATTACTCCTTTTTAAATGTAATTAGTTACTTTTTTGAAAAACCTGCTCGTCTTGAACGGTGTGTCTCTGTCTCTGTGTCCTTCCTTGTTGTTACCTGCTGCAGCAGCTCTGACATCATCAGCCGAGTTCTCGCTGTTTTTGGTCTCTAGATTTTAGATTTACTAAAAACAGACAAACACTTTGCTTTAGGACATAATGGACACTTCACATGTGTGTTCTTGACTTTTACTTCTTTTACTTCCATCCTGAAAACTCCAGTTTTAACTCCACAGTCGCTCCAGACTCACCGTTGCTGCAGCTAGCCGTGTCGCCAGATTTTGCGATTTAAATAAGCATTTTTAAAGAGAGAACCCTACATGAAGTGTGGTTTAATTTTTACCCACGTTACATTTCGATTTTAAAGTCTATTTGTTCGTTTTTGTCCCTTAAAGAGACTGTGAGGAGTTTCTGAGTAATTACAAAAAAGTCTCCCTTTTAGATATATGCCTGATGGAAAAATACACACTTTAAGATGAGTTTTATAGCATCAAAATAGGTTGTCTATAAATGCTATTCCTTAGCTTCACGGTTGGGTTGGACAGGGCTGGACTGGCCTGGATACTCAACTTCAGGAACAAGACAATTAAAACTAGAGCAAATTTATATTATTCAGACACGTCTTAGAGCACCGGGCTGTAAGTAGAGATATATAGCCAGCTACAAAACTACAACACTAAGTTTTCCAAAAATTGCTTGTTGTCACACATCAAAAACTACCGCTACGTAACTAGAAAGAGATACATTAGCTTGTGGCTTTGCATCCTGTAAGTTGTTGAAAAAAGAAGTTGTAAAGCAATGCAGAGTTCTGAGGAAGGTCCGAGCTGCATTCATTAGCATCACAACAAACACACGCTTTGGCTTGCATCCCGTCTTTTGTTGCGTTCCAGTTGTAGTCAGATGTAAGGATTACCGAGTTGCAAGTAGGAAACTGCAACTGGAACGTCCCCCGAAGTCGGAATTTCCTACTGGGAACTCCATCTACCAGGCTAACAATAGCCTGGTAGATCGGCATGTTTTTTTCCAACTTAACTGGAACACCAATAAGTTGGAGATGATGTCACTCCCAGTTCAGAGGTTACTGGAACGCAGCATTACGTCAGTCACCGCGCATGCTCATGGGTAGCAGAGTCTTTATGTGTGTAGAGTTTGCATGTTCCCTAGAGTTGCCAACGTCATGTATTTCAGCCTAAAGAGGCACATCCTGGACGGGACGTTGTTAATCCCGGCCGCATGGGTAAAGGAATGATGCATATATTTTTTCTCTCTGTGTGCCATGCATTGTGTGTCTGGCTGCCTGCCTGCATGGCCAGCTGTAAACTACGGGCACTAGGACAGCTCGGTTGGCAGGGTAGGTAGGCACAGCTTCAGCCTATGGTTTGTGAGGAACAATTTGACTCTTGAATATATTGTACAGTATATATTTTTTTTCTTATGGATTTGAACTATCCTGAAATGCTGTAAAATCATTGTTCAGTGACATGACCTTCCATAGCCCCCTCCTGGATAGAGACTGCTTTCCCACACACTACATGACCATACATAGAACTCTTGGCCCTCTCATTACCTTTTCTTCCCACAAACTGAGACAATCTCATAAACTCGCTGAACCTCTCGCACCTGCAAACCCATCTTTCTCACCAAATACAACATCACATGACCACATACAATGCTATAAAAGGAGATGACACTGTACTAGTTTTCAGTTCAACTCTCAGACTGCTTTGGCACTCTTTGGGTTGTAACTCTCTTATCCGGACAAGAAGAAGAAGGGATTAAAGCTCCATTTGATTGCATCAAGCTGCTTTTCATCATTTTTATTCTGAATAAATGTCAGGTGAAGGTACAAAACAACTGAGCTATCTTAGGATTATAAAGGGGAAAATTCCTGACATAGGTGCAGCGCTTGCGTGCTTATGTGCGTGTGACTCAGTCCCAGCATGTGTGTGGGTATGTGTGTGCTGTACTGTGTAGCGAGCTGCTAGCGGCGACGCAGGCAGCTGTTTGTGAGGAAGCGGAAGTATGCCAATGTTTACTAATCGTGTCGTGTGTGTGTGTGTGTTTTCAGTTTAGATATTGCACCTTGTTGGTTCTTTGTTCAGAAGACTTTACAGTTGTGATTTTGCACTTTTTTTAGTTGAAAATAAAAAAAGAAATGAAGTTAAGTTTCCAAATAAGTAGGCAACAACCAAAAAATGTTTGCACAACTTAGTTGCACTATTAGGCCTACTCCTACATTATTTACTGCTGTTACATTGTGTTTACATTGTTTAACCTGTTAAAATCCAGAAGAGACAGAAATTGTTAAGTTATTTTGCACATTTTGCAAAAAATATATTTAAACTTGAATGATAACTGTCTCACATGTTTGCCTCAAATATAAACTGATCAAACTGGTCATGAGTTGTCATTACAATCTTGTTACTGTAAGTGTAATACAGTTGCCTGATGTGTTTCTATAGTCTGTAATAGGTATAACCGTGCCAAGATGCTGTTAGATATGCATTTTTGACCCCCAAAACCCCAATTTTTTTCAGCTACCAGCAAGGGGTGGACCTACCACCAGGGGTGTACTTGCCATTAGGCAAACACAGGCAATTGCCTGGGGCCCCAAGATGTCCAGGAGCCCCCAAACATCTCACAAAAATGTATTATTAAAGTTTTCTTTGATTCAGTTATTATTTTAGTCTTAAATCACATGCTGTAGTATGAAGTAGAGAAGATCAACATCCATATTTTATAATCATTTCGACAGCAGAACTCATACATCTGATGTCATTGACTTTATGTTCAATCATGATATCCTGTAAAATACTTTAATTCATAACTTTTCAAAGTATATGACACTTAGTATAAAAAGCTTAAGGCCCATGCACTGGATAATTTTGTGTGTGCATGATAAACTTCTTATTTATTTCTGCTGATGTCCCTTCAGGGGCTCTGTAATCATAAACATTAAGATTCAAAATCTTTTTTGTTTGTTGCACTTTTTTTCTTTTCCCTGGATGTGGAGGACATATAAACATGGGTATGTAACTTGTAACTTAAGCTGTCAGAAAACTGTAACAGATTTCAAAAGCAGGACTAATGAACACACCCGCCTTCTGTCAAAATTGAACTAAATTACAAAATTTAAGGAAATTCATTTTGTTTTGTTATGTTACCCGGTAAAAGATTAAAATAAAAAAATATTCAGCTTGCTGAAAACTAATGAAATACTGAGTTGTTGACCTTGTTTGCTTTTCATATTATTATTTAATTTAATTAAACTTTAGTTATTCTCTATTTTTATTTGCTGCCATCCCTTTCTTCTCCCCCCTTTTTCCCCCCTTCTTGACAATACTTCTGACGATTGTCTGTCCATCTGCTTTGTCTCTTGTGGTGTGAATGAGTAAGACTGAATGAGTTATCTGAGTAGGGAATGGGAACTTTGTCTCTAACATACTGTTTTTTAAGGAGACATTATTTTTCACTGTTAAGGTTTATTACAGTCTGGAGACGACCCTTGTTTGATATCTGTAATTTCCTTGTTTATTTTTTCTCTACACCCATCCCATAAGTTGGAAAAATTTATAAAAATAATTTTTAAAATGTATCAGCACAATACAGAAATGTGAAGGGCCCCAATGACTGGGTTTGCCTTGGGCCCCCATATGACTAGATCTGCCCCTGCCCACCAGTGCAGATGGAGACTGTGGAGAGAATGCAGGGCTGTTGAAAACATGGAACTTTCATCACTGAGTTCAGTTAGAGCAGACTGGACTAATGAGGGAAAGGGCGGCCTTGGCGTGTCTGAGAGTTTCCAAAAGACTGAGGCCCCATCCACACGAAGACAAACCGAGGTCTAAACGCATACGTTTTTTTCTGAATCTGCGCATCATCCATACGAAGACGGTGTTTTAGGGGTCTGTAAACGATCATTTTTGAAACCAGGTTCCAGAGTGGAAAGATTTTGAAATGTCGTATACACAGCTCCATGATTACTGGCTCTCTGCAAGTTTTCAGATACGCTTACGTCATAGTTTCATATCTTCATTGACACGCATGCGCCACACACGGCAACAACAACAATGGCAGCGTACGTGAAGCATATGTGCTGATGAAGCTAGTGTCTCCTTCTTCTCAATCACCACCGAGTGGAACAAACAATTATCGAGGACACATTACAGCACTTTATGATCACTTTATCACAATCTCTGTTTACAACTTTTGCCGCAAGTGAGCATGCCCACTGTGTTTTCATCTGTTTCCGCTTGCTCCTGTCATATCGTTACAGCGCCCCTAGAGGTCTGGCATGTGTTTTACAGCGTTTTGATGTGTATCGAGTGCATTCATACAGACGCACACATTTTCTGAGACTCCTTTGCCTTTATGACAATCATTTTGGAAACTGATAAGCGGTTTTGTCCTTGTGTAGATGGGGCCTGAGAATAGAGGTGGATCAGGGTACTATTAAGGTGAAATATGTCTTTTAATTTCTGTGGTTATTTGATTTCAGGCGAGGCTCTGAGGTGTAACTACTGTATTGCGAGCGGTAGCTCGCTGTGTCGCCCCATCGGCCGTCAGTTCTGTCCTGAGAGAGCTAACGCCTGCGCTGCTGTTGTTATCAGGGACGGGCCCCGCAGTAAGAAACTTTACAATCAGAGTTGTTTCTAATGCTCGGCTTAATATCAACATGCTAAAAGCTTGTTTGTTTCATTCCAGGTCGCTCTTCCCGCTCCTGCATGAACATGGCGGGGTGTCGGCTTTTAGCCAGGAGGCCAGGAACCTTCGCCAGATGCTGCACCACCGACTTCTGCAACTGAACAGGACACATGTTCCTCACCGCTCTAACATAACTCTCATGTCTCAGAGTTTGGAGCTGCAGTACCTCTCAGTGACACTAGAGGGCAGTGGAGCAAACCAATGAGCTGTACCCGTCATGTTAAAAAGACAAATAAAGTAGCTTGCTGATATCCGAGTACTCATGTCTTCTCTCACAGGGTCCTCCCTCCTGCACTTTGAGAACAGATGATGCATCAGGATGTAGAAATATAGACATAGATGTGGTCTCTCTTTGCATGCTGTAGATGTACTCTACAAAGACACCAAACTGAAAAGTCAGGAGTTTGGGGAATTTTGATTATCTGCAGTCCATAAATAATCAGAGAATTCAGTGGAATCCCTGCAACTAAGCAGCAAAGCCAAAAACTAACATTGTATGCCTGTGACCATTGATCTCTACGGTATCATAAACCAGAATCAGTCTGGAAAGGCCAATGCTGGCCCCCAGTGAGCAACTTTATGTGATGCCCCCCTTCATTCAGTTCATTGGTGATTTACACTTAAAGAGACTGTGAGGAGTTTTTGAGTAATTACAAGAAAGTCTCACTTTTAGATATATGCCTGATCGAAATACACACTTTAAGATGAGTATCGATGAGTTTTATAGCATCTAAATAGGTTATCTATAAATGCTATCCTTTAGCCTCCTGGTCGGGTCGGACAGGGCTGGACCGGCCTGGATACTCAACTTCAGGAACAAGACAATTAAAACTAGAGCAAATTTATATTATTTTATTATTTATATGACACGTCTGAGAGCGCCGGGCTGTAAGTAGCGATTTTTAGCCGTCTCCAACTACGATAATAACTTTTCCCCGCATTGCTTGTCGTCACACATCAGAAACTACCGCTACGTAACTAGAAAGAGATACATTACCTCGTGGCTTTGCATCCTGTAAGTTGTTGAAAAAGAAGTTGTAAAGCAATGCAGAGTTCAGAGAAAGATCCATGCTGCATTTACCACAACAAACAAACACACTTTGGCTTCACGTCTCCAGTGCGTTCCAGTTGTAGTCAGAAGTAAGAATTCTGAGCTCCGAGTAGGAAACTGCAACTAAAACGTCCCCTGAAGTCTGAATTTCCTACTGGGAACTCGGTGAAACCTCACCACCCCGAGGTGTCAATCAAAGATGGATGTGAACAGTTATTTAGCTCCTGTAATAATCAGTTTATTTGCACTTCTGACTGGGGTGTGTGGCTCTAGATCAGCTGTATACATAGTATTGTTAGATTTATATTTACAAAAATGCTGCCATAGTGATAATCACATTCTTCATACAACAACGCAGGGCGTGCTAACAACAGCTAACAATAGCCTGGTAGATCGGCATGTTTTTTTCAGACTTTAACTGGAACGCCGATAAGTGGGAGATGATGTCACTCCCATTTCCGAGGTTACAGGAACGCAGCATTACGCCGGCGATAAATTCTCCTCATAGCACCTTTAACTAGCTTGTAAAAGAAAGAGAAATTAAAAACAAATACAAGTGTCTGACTTTTTTGGTATCATATTTTTCGGGGGTTGATTTTCGAGCTAAAGTGATTTATCTGCAGGTATTTCTCCACTTTAAGCATGAAAACTTGTTTATTTAAAATGAACATTCACTCTTTGATCAAACTTTGAGACCAGTTGGACAAAGTCTACAGAAACAGAGCATTGTGGTCACAGGTTGGTTCACTTTCTTCCTCTTTTGTAACGTAACGATCTGTCAGTTATTTCACACTCAGTGAAATGATGTGGTTTGTAAAACTGTAAAAAGCAGCAGTGATGTTTGCAGGCTGCATATTTCAGATCAACTTCTGAGGACGAGGTAAGAACATCACCATGAACTATATATGAACTAAATATTTTACGTTTTATTGAGGTGCTGTTTCTAAGGATAAGAGCCACTGAACAAAATAAGTTGTTTTTTCAGGTCTATGAAAAAAAAAAATCCAAGATTTGAATCCACATTTTGTTTGTTTATCTAAATCCAGCGTTGTTTTCCACATTTTTGACTTTCTTCTCTGAATTTTGACATTAAACCACAATTAACAGTTAAATCTCATAGTGATGAATTTAGCTGCAAAATTCAAAATGGAATTCAACATTGTATTCTGGTATTCAATTTTTTCTAGAATTCAACTATTTATGCACAATTCTGACTTGTTCCCTCTAATTATAGATTAGATGTTAGAATTCTGAATCAAGTCTCAGAATAGGGATTTAAAGCACAGTATTCTGACTTTAGATCCAAATTTGATTAAGAGATGGGAATTCACACTTAATTCTCGTAAAATCCGATTTAAATCTCATTATTCCGTGTTTAGTCTCAAACTTCACATTTGAAATCTCAAAATTCTGACTAAAGTCTCAATTTTTTAAATATATCTCAGTGTTCTTTTAACATTTAAGTCTTAAAGATTGAAAGCTCTTAAAATTCACAATTTTAGGTTCAGTCTCAAATTTCATTTTCCAACCTCATACTTTTGATTTAGGCTCAGAATTTGGATTTCAATTTTTCCTAAATTTGACGATCCTACATTTTTCAACCTCTCATTCCTAGTTTGTAATTTTTAAAAATTAAAATGCTCTGTTCTGAAACTGCAGAAATACAAAGAGAGTCCTCTTATATTTCTTCACCATTTTATGTACGCGGCCAAATGTTTATACAAAGCATCAGAAAATCAGTTTTTATCAATATTCTAGGGTTTTCAGTTACAAAATTATTATGATTATTAATTAGTGCTGTCAGACGATTAAAAAAATTATTTAAGTAATTACCGTATTTATCATTAATTAATCTAATTAATCGCATTTTAATCTCATATCTGCTTAAAGTCCCCAAATAAAGAATTTGAATTCTAGGATATTATAAAATTTTAGTGCAGGACTAATCAAATGAATACACTAAGAAGTGAAGATTTGTAAATCCACATTTTTATTGGTGACTAAATAAAACCAAAGTCAGGGCAACTTGTCCAGAAAATTCTAAACTCAATCAGGCAACTCAAATTACACTTTAAGTGTGTTTCATAAATCAAATTCAAAATAAGAAAAAGGTCGAGGACATCCAGCAAAACAATTAGGCCTGATGCATTATTAAAGAATGTAGTACAAATATAGTGGTGTGGCACGGCCCTCCCCTTCAGCTCACATCAGGGATTAAATAAAGTTTGACTTGATGGAGTAGTCTACAGGGAGGGGTGCTGATGGTCACTGTAGCAGTGAATCATACTCACATTTCTTTAACTGCTAGAAAAAAAATGCATTGGTCTTTCTAATGCTGCCATCAGACACAGTGCCCAGCTGAAAAGACAATGCAGACAAGGGGAAAAAGGAAAAAAAAGAAAAAAGATATTTAATGTTCGAACTGAGAAGCTTTATTTTCTTTTGCAAATAATCATCAACTTAGAATTTAATGGCAGCAACACATTGCAAAAAAGTTGTCACAGGGTCATTCATACCACTGTGTTACATCGCTTTTCCTATTTAACGGTAAATGGACTTGAGCTTATATAGCACTTTTCTAGTTTTGGACTACTCAAAGCTGCTTTACAACGCAGGTCACACCTACCCATTCACACCCATTCACTCTCTCATTCACTCACTGATGGTTCAGAGTTTCTATCTTAGTTATCCACCAGTATCTCTAACACATTCAAGCCCTTTTATGCCCATTTACACTCCACTGACGCAGCAGTGGGAGCAACTTGGGGTTAAGTGTCTTGCCCAAGGACACATCGCCATTTCTCGCCTGGAGCTGGGCTTGAACCTGCAACCTCCCGATCACTGACCAAGCGCACTATCCGACTGCGCCACCGACGCCCCAACACTTTTAACAACACTCAGTAAATGTTTGGGAACTGAGGAGACCAATTTTTGAAGCTTTTCAGGTGGAATTCTTTCCCATTCTTGCTTGATGTACAGCTTAAGTTGTTCAACAGGCCGGGGTCTCCGTTGTTGTATTTTACGCTTCATGATGCACCACACATTTTCAATGGGGGACAGGTCTGGACTACAGGCAGGCCAGTCTAGTACCTGCACTCTTTTACTACGAAGCCACGCTGTTGTAACACGTGCAGAATGTGGCTTGGCATTGTCTTGCTGAAATAAGCAGGGGCGTCCATGAAAAAGACGTTGCTTGGATGGCAACATATGTTGCTCCAAAACCTGTATGTACCTTTCAGCATTAATGGTGCCTTCACAGATGTGCAAGTTACCCATGCCTTGGGCACTAATACAGCCCCATACCATCACAGATGCTGGCTTTTGAACTTTGCGCCTATAACAGTCCGGCTGGTTCTTTTCCTCTTTGGTCCAGAGGACACGACAACCACAGTTTCCAAAAACAATTGTAAATGTGGACTGGTCAGACCACAGAACACTTTTCCACTTTGCATCAGTCCATCTTAGATGAGCTCGGGCCCAGCAAGCGGCGGTGTTTCTGGGTGTTGTTGATAAATGGCTTTGGCTTTGCATAGTAGAGTTTTAACTTGCACTTACAGATGTAGACGAACTGTAGTTACTGACAGTGGTTTTCTGAAGTGTTCCTGAGCCCATGTGGTGATATCCTTTACACAGT
Source organism: Scarus forsteni (assembly GCA_036419115.1). Lineage (NCBI taxonomy): Eukaryota > Metazoa > Chordata > Actinopteri > Labriformes > Labridae > Scarus > Scarus forsteni. The sequence goes on from JAZDUH010000345.1 coordinate 2,605,352, forward strand.
GATGCCGCTTTTTGATGCAGTACCGCCTGAGGGATCGAAGGTCACAGGCATTCAATGTTGGTTTTGGGCCTTGCTGCTTCCGTGCAGTAATTTCTCCAGATTCTCTGAACCTTTTGATGATATTATGGACCGTAGATGATGAAATCCCTAAATTCCTTGCAATAGCTGGTTGAGAAATGTTGTTCTTAAATTGTTGGACAATTTGCTCACACATTTGTTCACAAAGTGGTGACCCTCGCCCCATCCTTGTTTGTGAATGACTGAGCATTTCAGGGAAGCTGCTTTTGTACCCAATCCTGGCACCCACCTGTTCCCAATTAGCCTGTTCACCTGTGTAATGGAGGTGGGGAGGGAGGCCAGTGGGAGATGGATGAAGAGTCTGGTAGTTGAGGTGGGGAGGAAGGGAGCAAGGGAAGGTAGGAGAGAAGAAAGGTGGTAGAGTGATTTAGGATCTGGTTCTGGGAGTGGAGGTTGATGGGGCAAAGTTGGGAAGGGATGAAGGCGGGAGGGATGAATAGTGAGTGGGAGATGGATGAAGAACTGGGTTTGGATAGTGGATGACAGGAGGGGGTGGGGGGGGAGGAAGAGTGGCTGGCTGTTATTGATTGTATAAGTTTAGCTCTGAATGGAGCCTGGACACTGATTTTGCAAGTACACTTCAACTTTCACTTAGACCAATTTGCAGCTAGTAGCGGCTAATGTATAGGACAACTAAGCCACTACAAATAAGTGAAACACTGCTTCCTTTGGAATCATCTTTTGCTGGATTGGGGAGGTCAGCAAAGACTGCCGCTGGACAGCTTCTGCTTTACGTGGATAATAGCCTACTGCATCGATCTGCGTCATGCGTAGCCCTAATTGAAGCTGTGCTGGAGTTACTGGAGCAGAACTAAGGCTGCTGGAGCCAAGCTGAGGCTGATTAAGCAGGGCTGGGGCTGTTGGAGCTGAGCTGGGGCTGAAGGAGACGAGCTGGGGCTGAAGGAGACAGGCTGGGGCTGGTTGAGCAGGGCTGGGGCTGTTGGAGCCGTGATGGGGCTGTTGGAGCCATGATGGGGTTGTTGGAGCCGTAATGGGGCTGTTGGAGCCGTAATGGGGCTGTTGGAGCCGTGATGGGGCTGTTGGAGCCGTGATGGGGCTGTTGGAGCCGTGATGGGGCTGTTGGAGCCGTGATGGGGCTGTTGGAGATGAGCTGGGGCTGGGCAGAAGGAGGCGAGCTGGGGCTGAAGAAGACGAGCTGGGGCTGAAGAAGACGAGCTGGAGCTGAAGAAGGCGAGCTGGGCCTGAAGAAGGCAGGCTGGAGCTGAAGAAGACGAGCTGGGGCTGAAGAAGACGAGCTGGGGCTGAAGAAGACGAGCTGGAGCTGAAGAAGACAAGCTGGGCCTGAAGAAGACGAGCTGGAGCTGAAGAAGACGAGCTGAGGCTGAAGAAGACGAGCTGGAGCTGAAGAAGACGAGCTGAGGCTGAAGGAGACGAGCTGGGGCTGAAGAAGACGAGCTGGAGCTGAAGAAGACGAGCTGGGGCTGAAGAAGACGAGCTGGAGCTGAAGAAGACGAGCTGGGGCTGAAAAAGACGAGCTGGGGCTGAAGAAGACGAGCTGGAGCTGAAGAAGACGAGCTGGATCTGAAGAAGACGAGCTGGGGCTGAAGAAGACGAGCTGGAGCTGAAGGAGACGAGCTGGGGCTGAAAAAGACAAGCTAGTGCTGAAGAAGACGATCTGGGGCTGAAAAAGACGAGCTGGGGCTGAAGAAGATGAGCTGGGGCTGAAGAAGATGAGCTGGGGCTGAAGAAGACGAGCTGGGGCTGAAGAAGATGAGCTGGGGCTGAAAAAGACGAGCTGGGGCTGAAAAAGACCAGCTGGGGCTGAAAAAGACGAGCTGGGGCTGAAGAAGACGAGCTGGGGCTGAAGAAGACGAGCTGGGGCTGAAAAAGACGAGCTGGGGCTGAAAAAGACCAGCTGGGGCTGAAAAAGACCAGCTGGGGCTGAAGAAGACGAGCTGGGGCTGAAAAAGACCAGCTGGGGCTGAAAAGACGAGCTGGGGCTGAAGAAGACGAGCTGGGGCTGAAAAAGACCAGCTGGGGCTGAAGAAGACGAGCTGGGGCTGAAGAAGACGAGCTGGGGCTGAAAAAGACGAGCTGGGGCTGAAAAAGACCAGCTGGGGCTGAAAAAGACCAGCTGGGGCTGAAGAAGACGAGCTGGGGCTGAAAAAGACCAGCTGGGGCTGAAGAAGATGAGCTGGGGCTGAAAAAGACGAGCTGGGGCTGAAAAAGACCAGCTGGGGCTGAAAAAGACCAGCTGGGGCTGAAGAAGACGATCTGGGGCTGAAAAAGACCAGCTGGGGCTGAAGAAGACGATCTGGGGCTGAAAAAGACCAGCTGGGGCTGAAAAAGACGATCTGGGGCTGAAAAAGACGAGCTGGGGCTGATGAAGACGATCTGGGGCTGAAAAAGACGAGCTGGGGCTGAAGAAGACGAGCTGGGGCTGAAAAAGACGAGCTGGGGCTGAAAAAGACAAGCTAGTGCTGAAGAAGACGAGCTGGGGCTGAAGGAGACGAGCTGGGGCTGAAAAGACGAGCTGGGGCTGAAAAAGACCAGCTGGGGCTGAAGAAGACCAGCTGGGGCTGAAGAAGACCAGCTGGGGCTGAAAAAGACGAGCTGGGGCTGAAGAAGACGATCTGGGGCTGAAGGAGACGAGCTGGGGCTGAAAAGACGAGCTGGGGCTGAAAAAGACGAGCTGGGGCTGAAAAAGACCAGCTGGGGCTGAAGAAGACCAGCTGGGGCTGAAGAAGACGAGCTGAGGCTGAAAAAGATGAGCTGGGGCTGAAGAAGACCAGCTGGGGCTGAAGAAGACCAGCTGAGGTTGCTGGAGCAACTAAGGCTGTGCTGGAGCTGCTGGGGCTACTGGGGCTGAACCGAGGCTTCTGGATTAGCTGGAGCTGTGCTATAGCTGTTAAAGCTGGTCTTTAGCTGCTGTAGTTGTGCTTTAGCTGTGCTGTAGCTTTGCTGTAGCTTTGCTGTAGTTGTGCTGTAGCTGTAGCTGGTGGAGCTGTCCTATAGCTGTAGCTGGTGGAGCTGGGCTGTAGCTGGGCTGTAGCTGGGCTGTAGCTGGGCCGTAGCTGGTGGAGCCAAGACAGTCTGGCTGCAGACCTGCACTGAGAGGACCCAGCTTTGCAGACCTGCACTGAGAACACCCGCTGCACTGAGAGGACCCGACGTCACGTTACGCCAACGTCACGTTACGTTTCCTGCACTGACAGGACCCTACGTTGCAGACCTCCGACGTCACGTTACGTTTTTTTTTCCAGATTCCCCAGTGTGTGGTTTTCCCGCTGAGAGAGAAGGTGAGTTAAAGTCCGAGTGCTTAACACACAAACAGCTGACTGTTTTTCTGATTACATTAAGATACTGGAGTAAAATAAACGTTTTGAGAAGTTTTAAAGGGATCATGACAATAGCTGTACATTTAGTTTACATTAAAATCTTAACATTTAGCCTACATGCGTTTTCCCAGGTATTAAGCTAGAAACATATTTATTTGTAGTTGAACACATAAATACAAATAGTAACATTCTATGCACAAAATAAAGCCCAAAGAAATTAAGTATATTCGCAGACGACAAAAAATGCGTTCTTCCCGATCGAATTGCTTTTAATCTAAAAGGTTTAAATAAAATTTGGAGGAAAATGTGTACTTCCGGTATATTGGCTTTTATTTTGAAAGACTACGAATCAACTTCCGGTCCTCAGTGCAGCGGGTCTACTCAGTGCAGGTCTGCAACGTAGGGTCCTGTCAGTGCAGGAAACGTAACGTGACGTCGGCGTAACTTGACGTCGGGTCCTCTCAGTGCAGGTCTGCAACGTAGGGTCCTGTCAGTGCAGGTCTGCAGCCAGACCCCTCTCGGTGGAGCTGGGCTGTAGCTGGGCTGGAGCTGGGCTGTAGCTGGGCTGTAGCTGGTGGAGCTGTGCTGTAGCTGTTGTAGCTGTGCTGGGGCTGCTGTAGCTATGTTGTGGCTGTGCTGTAGCTGCAGAAGCTCTGCTGTAGCTGTTGCTGGAGCTGCTGGAGCTGTGCAATAGCTGTTGGAGCTGTGCTTGGGCTGATGTAGCTGGTGGAGCTGTGCTGGAGCTGTGCTGGAGCTCTGTTGGAGCTGTGCTGGAGCTGTGCTGGAGCTCTGTTGGAGCTGTGCTGGAGCTGTGCTGGAGCTGTGCTGGAGCTGCTGGAGCTGTGCTGGGGCTGCTGGAGCTTTGCTGTAGCTGTGCTGTAGCTGTTGGAGCTGTGCTGGGGCTGCTGGAGCTGCTGGAGCTGTGCTGGGGCTGCTGGAGCTTTGCTGTAGCTGTGCTGTAGCTGTTGGAGCTGTGCTGGAGCTGTGCTGGAGCTGCTGGAGCTGTGCTGGGGCTGCTGGAGCTTTGCTGTAGCTGTGCTGTAGCTGTTGGAGCTGTGCTGGGGCTGCTGGAGCTTCTAGAGCTGTGCTGGGGCTGCTAGAGCTGTGCTCTAGGGCTGTGCTGTAGCTGTGCTGTAGCTGCTGGAGTGTGATTGAGCTGGAGTTGCTAGAGGTGCTCGAGGTGCTGTTGCTGCTGAAGCTGGGGCTGAGCCATTGTAGTGGTTGGGAATGTGGTTGTGGCTGCTGTAGTCGTAATGCTATAGTTGTAGCCGCAGTCATGGCTGCTATTGTTGTAGCCACTGTAGTAGTTGAAGAGATTGACAAAGACAAAAAAATGCATTTGGGTGATGGGGAAGGGAGAGGGTGGGGAGGGGGAAGGAATGGGTGACAGGATAGATTAGTTGGAAATGGAGAAGATTGAGAATAGCCGCATTGGTTCATCTGCAATGAGCCATTGGGACACTCAAGACATTGGCTATGACAGAAGGAAAGGAGCCACGCTGTGAGGTGTGGCTGCTGTGGTGATAGAAAAGAAGAAGGGGATGACGGGATGAAAGGATGCATGTGCACGGGATGCTAGTGAGCCTGCAAGCGCCGAGTGAGTTGATGAGCCAATGCAATACGACCTGATTCCCGACGGAGGGAGCTGGAGAGAAGAGATTGACAAAGGCAAAAGAAAAAATACATTTGGGTGATGGGGAAGGGAGGGGATGGGGAGGGGTGACAGGATAGATTAGTTAGAAATAGAGATGATTGAGAATAGCCGCACTGGTTTATCTGCAATGAGCTACTGGGAGACTCATGAGATTGGCTATGACAGGAGGAAAGGAGCCACGTTGCAAGGTGTGGCTGCTGTGGTGATAGAAAAGAAGAAAGGGATGATGGGATGAAAGGATGCATGTGCACGGGATGATAGTGAGCCTGCGAGTGCGGGGTGAGTCAATGAGTGAATGTAATATGACCTGATTCCCAGCAGAGGGAGCAGTTGAGGTCGTGAGGTCGTCAGCAGCGTCGATGATTGGCTCTGGTGAGAACCCGGAAGCGGGACTGTGAGACGAAGCAGCGGTGTTTATGGAAGTTGGGCAGAGATGGATCAGCCTGGATTATGGTCTATGCGGTGGCATGGAATACCCCTCGTTTTCAGGAGCCAACAAAGGCGATGGTCCACTTCCTGAAAGCGTCGGTCTGAAGCGTGATGCCGGTCGGGATGAGGCCGCGCGGCGCCGGTATGCAGCTGACTGGAGATGAGCGGTCGGAGTGTAGCGAGGAGGGCTGCTGTGTGGATCTTCTCCTGTCCGAAGATTTACGTGGATTTAAGCTTTAAGACCTTGCGGGGGTTGGAGGTATCGTGGTCGGAAGCTGTGTGGATGTGGCTGGCAGGCGGTATACGGACCACAAGGCTCTGTTGTGTAGCTGGCTCTGGTCGGGATCTGGCTGTTAAAGGAGGGTGCCTGGATCGTCGTAAGTCGTCGTCTGAGCCGTGAATATGGGGCTCGGGATCGATGGTAAGTGACTGCTTTTTGGTTCAATGTCTTCTGCAATCGGCGTGCAGCGTGGTCTGTCTGTCTTGAAGAGTTACAGACAAACTGAGCGATGAGGCATGGCTGAGTATAAGTAGGCTTGTCAGCTGATTGGAGGTGTGGTTTGTGGCATGGTCCAGCTCCCGAACCTAAGTTAACACATTAACTTCATTAAGTTGAAAGGGATTTGTAAATCATTGTATTCTGTTTTTATATATGATTTACAAAATGTGTCAACTTCACTGGTTTTGGGTTTTGTACTTAGGCACATGGAGAAAAAGCAGAACTTCGATTTGAACACATTTGTGTAAAAATTGCCAAGTCATTTTGAACTTAATGTATCATATTTCAAGCTGACTGCACTGTTGTAGCTCTTCTTTAGTCCATCAGAGTTTTGACTGATATAGAACGTTTTTGGTTGATTTGTGCATGAAGGGGAAATGCAAGAAAGTAGAACTTACAAGTATACTTAAAGGTGTAGTCAGTGATGTGGGAGAAAACGAGTGGAGAGGTTGTTTATAAACGAATTTGGCTACACCCCTGAAAGCTGATGGACGTGTGTCGTCATGGAAATGGCCGTAGCTGACCAACATAGCTAAGGTAACCCGACTCATCAGACAACTCAACTGACATTATTGATAACATCACAACAACAGTACATTCTGTCAGATCAGACAATAAGATGAATGTCAGACGGCTGTTACTGTTATGTGAAGCACCACAAAGCTAATGTTGCTAACCTATCCAGCAGAAAGACGGCGACATCCGCGTCTGTTTCAGGTCTTTCAATTGGCGGAGTTCCCTCCACCATTGGAAAGCAACACCAATGTTGACCCGGGTCTTCGCTCTTTCATGGTCATAGTCCTTCTTTTTCACTTTTCACTCCTCTGACCTTTTTCTTTTGGGCTGTTTTCAGCCATTGCCACTGCACCTATTGTATCTCTTTCATGCGCTAACTGCTCACGCTACGCAACCTGCGACTCCCCCTCCCTCCTCTGTCTGATCTGTGCATGAGTATGATCGCCCCCTGGATGTGGGGGGGCGTACCCTGTTTTGGTAACTCGGCCCGAGCCACAGTATTTACCTGCTGAAATTCAGAGCCAAGGCTGTGTATTGAAACCAGACTTTTTTTTTTTCAACATGCTGTCAGTGGTGACATCTTGTGGATGGAGAGGAGAAATACGGTGATTTTGACAAATAGTGCATTAGATTAGAAGATTAGAAAATCGCTGACTACACTTTTAAGGTATAACAACAAGTAAACTAGTAAAACAAAAAAAATGGGCTTTAACAGTGTTCCTAAAGTGTACTTCCTAAATGTGGACTAGAATTTTAAAACTCGTAAAGACAGCATCTGTCAAAGTGTACTTGTTGTATACTTTAAGTTAACTTTAATAAACCAAAAGAATTATATTAGAAAGTCAGGTATACTTTTATAAACCAAAAAATGATCCAATCTTGTCTGAAGTGTTTAATTAGTAGGGGTGTGAAAAAAATCGATTCACATTATATCAGGCTTTTAAATGCCGTCCAGGCTTTTGAGGAGAGTATAAACAGCTGGTTAAAGTATATTGCTGAATAAATCCTAAAAATAGACTCACATGTGATGTGTATTTTTCCTGATATAGTCTGTAGGCATCATCATTGTTCATCTTTTTCACTGGTGTTAAAAAAGTTAAATAAAGATTGCAAAAATCGGCAATATTGTAGAACCGCAATTTAAATCGAATCGGCACCTAAAAAAACTTTAAAAATTGAATCAGGAGAAAAGCGTATTGTCTCAGCCCTAATTAATTAGTAATCTTTCCAGTGCTCTAAAAGTACATGGCCTGTATTATGCTGCTCTGGACCAGTTAAAATAATAAATCTGCAGGTATTTTTCCACTTTAAGCATAAAAACTGATTCATTTTAAATGAACATTCACTTTTTAATCAAACTTTGAGACCAGCTGTTGCACAAATTCAACAGAATCTTGTGGTCACAGGTTGGTTCACTCTGGGCATTCCTCTTTTGCAACATAACGATCTGTCGGTTATTTCACAGACTTTGTAGTTTATAAAATTATAAAAGCAGCAGTGATGTCTGCAGGCTGAATATTTCAGATCGACCTCAGAAAACAAGGTAAGAACGTGTCTTTGGTTTTACGTGCAGATCTTTAAACTTCAGAATGATGTGCAGATGTCTTTGAGTTATCTGAGCAGCTTCTTTATGAAATCTTTACTTTTCTTATTATTAATGGAGCAGGGATGAAGATCAGCACTCACGAGCAGTAATCAAAGATATGAACTAAATGTTTTACACTTTATTGAGGGGCTTTCTTTGGGAGGATTGGGGCCAGTGAACTACTAAGAAGAAGAAGAATTACTTTAGTCTCAAAATTTAACACTAAAATAAACATCTGACATTTAGATTTGAATTTTGATGGCATATTAAGAATTCAAATATCCACAATTCTGACTTTTCCCTCAAAAACCTTACACTTCTGACTTTGGATCAGAGTTTTAATTAAGAGCTCTCAATTCTCGACTTTAGTCTCTAAATCCAAATTTAAATATCAGAATATGGATCTGGAATTTAGAATGGATTTAGAATTTAGGATTCAGATTCAATATTAAAAATCTAATTCTATCCTCTAAATGCAGATGTGCGTTTCAGAATACCTACCTTAGTCTCATATAGCAGATTAAAATGTTTGAATTTTGACTTAAAACTCAAATATATTTTCACATCTTGGAATTTTGACATTTGGGTTAAAAGCTAAAAAATTGACACATCCATGAAAGAGTTTAGTTTTAATCCTCAGATATTAAAAATTTAACATCAGAATGGTCCCAGCATTTAAGTCAGAGTTTAGATTGAACGATTTGGTACTTTTTGAATTTAACATTAAGTCTGAAGTTTCAGATTGCAATCTCCTACTTTCAATTTAGGCTCCTCATTTGGATTGTTATTTTAGTATTCTGACTTCAGTTTATCTATTCTGGATATTTCTCCCTCTAATTCATAATTTGTCATTTTTAAATGACCTGATGCTGTGATCTGTAATCAACATGTTTATGAAACAGCAGAAAGTACTCCTGCCAATAACATCCACTTAGCCAAATGTTTTTTAGTGTCAGAAAATCTTTTTTTTTAGTATCCTGGTAGTTTTTGTTATGAAATCAGATTATTTTGAATCAATTTTCCCTGATTCAAAATGACATTTAAAAGCTGACAGCAAAACTGAAAACAGTTGATTTCACAAACTGTTGACACATAGATGAAGTGGCCATTTTATTAGGTACAACTTGCTTTTTTACCCCAGTGTATGTCTTAGTTCTTATAGACCTTTTCTGCCACCAGATCTCAGTCCAATAGTGCACTTTTGATATACATCAGACGGAGAGAGTGTTGCAAACAACAAATCTGCGGCAGCTGCATGACGTTGCCAAGGTGTGCCTACTATATCGACCTGTGGGTGTATTTGTGCAGTGTGTACATGATGTTACAGATATTTTAGATGTATGCCTCAGGTTTTAGACTCATTAAGACATTTTGAGGCTCAAAATATCCTCAACCGACAATAATCAAAACATCTGATCGTCAGAGCAGTCAAAGGGATTTTTTACTTTCTTGCTTCACAAACTTTTGCATAATCAGCTGTTGGTGCTTTCCCAACAGAGGAAATCTCAAAATGTTGTTTTGAAATTTGACCTCATTTAACTTTCTAGTGTTTTCTGTAAATCTTATCATTGGAGAAAAGTTTACTTAAAAACAGCCTCTAAAAATTACAGAAAATACTCCCCAGCCTGCTCAAGACTACAAAATTATCAATGCATCATATGTTTTTTTTGTTGTATTTTCACTTTTACAAAATAATTTATATGATATGCACGTATAAACGTACATTTCTTGAGATTTTAAGCAATCATTATGGTAACAATAATAGTAATTGTCAGTATTTATGTAGGGGACATCCAATTTTAAGCAGAAAGAAGACAAAATAAAACAAAAAAATGAAAAATTTTAAATTTTAATTTTTATTCCTTGTGTTTTTTATCAGAAAGTGGTGATGTCATCACACAGCATCTAAATGTCATTTTACCTGCTTGGTGGATTTGGATAATTATTATATTTATACTTCAGTGAATGCCGTTTGGGATTCTTAAAAACACAGTTGAGATACTTCTGCGTAAAAGGAAGTAACTACTTAAATTATTAAAATCTTTTATTGAAACCATCTGTTTATGTTCATGAAACTCCTGTTGATCATTCATAAAATTCCTGTTGTCTTAAAACATTTTATTTTCTCATTTTTATGCAGGAATCCTCAAATTTCTTTCATGAGTGAAACGCACCTCACAGCCTGTATCATTATCTATGAGCCTCTGCAGAAATGATGCACTGCTACTATTGTTAATACACAACATTTGTAAAGATTTCTGTTTTCGATATCTTGTTTTCACAGAGGATTATGAGTGAAGAGATTGCACATATTTAGCAGTTAGCCATCACAGCTGCAATGCAACATAATTTCCTGTAATTTTTTCGTTTTTTCACCAGACTGAAAGGATGAAGGCTGCAGTGTTCGCTCTTCTTCTCCTGCTGAGTCTGAATCAAGGTTGGTGTGTTTTTGTCCTTCAAATATGAAATAATGTACTATTTTTACGTGATGGAAAATTACAACAGCTAAAATAACATGTTTGTGATTAATCCAAGCTACAAACGAGGTCACTAAAACATCAACAAACATGAAGAAGCTGATGTTCAGTCCCAGTCTGGCCACGTTTGCCTCTCTGATTCTTCTCACTATCCATACAAAAAGACAAAAATGATCTTTTTACTGATCTGGACAAACTGATTTAGAGAAGAAACATCAGCATGTTGTGCATCCAACAAGTCCGTCCATCCATCCACAGTGTTGGGCATAACACTTTAAAAAAGTAATTAAAGTTACCAGTTACTTTCCCCCCCAAAAAAGTAATAGAATTACTAAAGAAATTACTCCTTTCTAAATGTAATTAGTTACTTTTTTGAAAAATCTTTTCGTCTTGAACAGTGTGTCTCCGTCTCTGTGTCCTTCCTTGTTGTTACCTGCTGCAGCAGCTCTGACATCATCAGCGGAGTTCTCGCTGTTTTTGGTCTCTAGATTTTAGATTTACTAACAACAGACAAACACTTTGCTTTAGGACATAATGGACACTTCACATGTGTGTTCTTGACTTTTACTTCTTTTACTTCCATCCTGAAAACTCCAGTTTTAACTCCACAGATGCTTCAGACTCACCGTTGCTGCAGCTAGCTGTGTTGCCAGATTTTGCGATTTAAATAAGCATTTTTAAAGAGAGAAACCTACATTAAGTGTCTTTTAATTTTTACCCACGTTACATTTTGATTTTAAAGTCTATTTGTTCGTTTTTGTCCCTTAAAGAGACTGTGAGGAGTTTCTGAGTAATTACAAAAAATTACTCAGAAAAAAGTCTCACTTTTAGATATATGCCTGATGGAAATACACACTTCAAGATGAGTTTTATAGCATCAAAATAGGTTATCTATAAATGCTATTCCTTAGCTTCACGGTTGGGTTGGACAGGGCTGGACTGGCCTGGATACTCAACTTCAGGAACAAGACAATTAAAACTAGAGCAAATTTATATTATTCAGACACGTCTTAGCGCACCGGGCTGCAAGTAGAGATATATAGCCGGCTACAAAACTACAACACTAAGTTTTCCAAAAATTGCTTGTTGTCACACATCAAAAACTACCGCTACGTAACTAGAAAGAGATACATTACCTCGTGGCTTTGCATCCTGTAAGTTGTTGAAAAAAGAAGTTGTAAAGCAATGCAGAGTTCTGAGGAAGGTCTGAGCTGCATTCATTAGCATCACAACAAACACACGCTTTGGCTTGGGTCACGTCTTTTGTTGCGTTCCAGTTGTAGTCAGATGTAAGGATTACCGAGTTCCAAGTAGGAAACTGCAACTGGAACGTCCCCCGAAGTCGGAATTTCCTACTGGGGACTCCATCTACCAGGCTAACAATAGCCTGGTAGATCGGCATGTTTTTTTCCAACTTAACTGGAACACCGATAAGTTGGAGATGATGTCACTCCCAGTTCAGAGGTTACTGGAACGCAGCATTACGTCAGTCACCGCGCATGCTCATGGGTAGCAGAGTCTTTATGTGTGTAGAGTTTGCATGTTCCCTAGGGTTGCCAACGTCATGTATTTCAGCCTAAAGAGGCACATCCCGGACGGGATGTTGTTAATCCCGGCCGCATGGGTAAAGGAATGATGCATATATTTTTTCTCTCTGTGTGCCATGCATTGTGTGTCTGGCTGCCTGCCTGCATGGCCAGATGTAAACTACGGGCACTAGGACAGCTCGGTTGGCAGGGTAGGTAGGCACAGCTTCAGCCTATGGTTTGTGAAGAACAATTTGACTCTTGAATATATTGTACAGTATATATTTTTTTTCTTATGGATTTGTTCAGTGACATGACCTTACATAGCCCCCTCCTGGATAGAGACTGCTTTCCCACACACTACATGACCATACATAGAACTCTTGGCCCTCTCATTACCTTTTCTTCCCACAAACTGAGACAATCTCATAAACTCGCTGAACCTCTCGCACCTGTAAACCCATCTTTCTCACCAAATGCAACATCACGTGACCACATACAATGCTATAAAAGGAGATGACACTGTACTAGTTTTCAGTTCAACTCTCAGACTGCTTTGGCACTCTTTGGGTTGTAACTCTCTTATCCGGACAAGAAGAAGAAGGGATTAAAGCTCCATTTGATTGCATCAAGCTGCTTTTCATCATTTTTATTCTGAATAAATGTCAGGTGAAGGTACAAAACAACTGAGCTATCTTAGGATTATAAAGGGGAAAATTCCTGACATAGGTGCAGCGCTTGCGTGCTTATGTGCGTGTGACTCAGTCCCAGCATGTGTGTGGGTATGTGTGTGCTGTACTGTGTAGCGAGCTGCTAGCGGCGACGCAGGCAGCTGTTTGTGAGGAAGGGGAAGTATGCCAATGTTTACTAATCGTGTCGTGTGTGTGTGTGTGTGTTTTCAGTTTAGATATTGCACCTTGTTGGTTCTTTGTTCAGAAGATTTTACAGTTGTGATTTTGCACTTTTTTTAGTTGAAAATAAAAAAAGAAATGGAGTTAAGTTTCCAAATAAGTAGGCAACAACCAAAAAATGTTTGCACAACTTAGTTGCACTATTAGGCCTACTCCTACATTATTTACTGCTGTTACATTGTGTTTACATTGTTTAACCTGTTAAAATCCAGAAGAGACAGAAATTGTTAAGTTATTTTGCACGTTTTGCAAAAAATATATTTAAACTTGAATGATAACTGTCTCACATGTTTGCCTCAAATATAAACTGATCAAACTGGTCATGAGTTGTCATTACAATCTGGTTACTGTAAGTGTAATACAGTTGCCTGATGTGTTTCTATAGTCTGTAATAGGTATAACCGTGCTAAAATGCTGTTATATATGCATTTTTGACCCCCAAAACCCCAATTTTTTTCAGCTACCAGCAAGGGGTGGACCTACCACCAGGGGTGTACTTACCATTAGGCAAACACAGGCAATTGCCTGGGGCCCCAAGATGTCCAGGAGCCCCCAAACATCTCACAAAAATGTATTATTAAAGTTTTCTTTGATTCAGTTATTATTATTTTAGTCTTAATTCACACGCTGTAGTATGAAGTAGAGGAGATCAACATCCATATTTTATAATCATTTCGACAGCAGAACTCATACATCTGATGTCCTTGACTTTATGTTCAATCATGATATCCTGTAAAATACTTTAATTCATAACTTTTCAAAGTATATGACACTTAGTATAAAAAGCTTAAGGCCCATGCACTGGATAATTTTGTGTGTGCATGATAAACTTCTTATTTATTTCTGCTGATGTCCCTTCAGGGGCTCTGTAATCATAAACATTAAGATTCAAAATCTTTTTTGTTTGTTGCACTTTTTTTCTTTTCCCTGGATGTGGAGGACATATAAACATGGGTATGTAACTTGTAACTTAAGCTGTCAGAAAACTGTAACAGATTTCAAAAGCAGGACTAATGAACACACCCGCCTTCTGTCAAAATTGAACTAAATTACAAAATTTAAGGAAATTCATTTTGTTTTGTTATGTTACCCGGTAAAAGATTAAAATAAAAAAATATTCAGCTTGCTGAAAACTAATGAAATACTGAGTTATTGACCTTGTTTGCTTTTCATATTATTATTTAATTTAATTAAACTTTAGTTATTCTCTATTTTTATTTGCTGCCATCCCTTTCTTCTCCCCCCCCCCCCCTTTTCCCCCCTTCTTGACAATACTTCTGACGATTGTCTGTCCATCTGCTTTGTCTCTTGTGGTGTGAATGAGTAAGACTGAATGAGTTATCTGAGTAGGAATGGGAACTTTGTCTCTAACATACTGTTTTTTAAGGAGACATTATTTTTCACTGCTAAGGTTTATTACAGTCTGGAGACGACCCTTGTTTGATATCTGTAATTTCCTTGTTTATTTTTTCTCTACACCCATCCCATAAGTTGGAAAAATTTATAAAAATAATTTTTAAAATGTATCAGCACAGTACAGGGATATGAAGGGCCCCAATGACTGGGTTTGCCTTGGGCCCCCATATGACTTGATCCGCCCCTGCCCACCACTGTTACATCACAATGCAGATCCAGTGCAGATGGAGACTGTGGAGAGAATGCAGAGCTGTTGAAAACATGGAACTTTCATCACTGAGTTCAGTTAGAGCAGACTGGACTAATGAGGGAAAGGGCGGCCTTGGCGTGTCAGAGAGTTTCCAAAAGACTGAGGCCCCATCCACACAAAGACAAACCGAGGTCTAAACGCATACGTTTTTTGCTGAATCTGCGTATCATCCATACGAAGACGGTGTTTTAGGGGACTGTAAATGATCATTTTTGAAACCAGGTTCCAGAGTGGAAAGATTTTGAAATGCCGTATACCCAGCTCTGTGATCACTGGCTCTCTGCAAGTTTTCAGATACGCTTACGTCATAGTTTCATATCTTCATTGACACGCGTGCACCACACACGGCAACAACAACAATGGCGGCGTACGTGAAGCATATGTGCTGATGAAGCTAGTATCTCCTTCTTCTCAATCACCACCGAGTGGAACAAACAATTATCGAGGACACATTACAGCACTTTATGATCACTTTATCACAATCTCTGTTTACAACTTTTGCTGCAGGTGTGCATGCCCACTGTGTTTTCATCTGTTTCCGCTTGTTCCTGTCATATCGCTACAGCGCCCCTAGAGGTCTGGCATGTGTTTTACAGCGTTTTGATGTGTATCGAGTGCATTCATACAGACGCACACATTTTCTGAGACTCCTTTGCCTTTATGACAATCATTTTGGAAACTGATAAGCGTTTTGTCCTTGAGTAGATGGGGCCTGAGAATAGAGGTGGATCAGGGTACTATTAAGGTGAAATATGTCTTTTAATTTCTGTGGTTATTTGATTTCAGGCGAGGCTCTGAGGTGTAACTACTGTACTGCGAGCGGTCACTTGCTGTGTCGCCCCATCGACCGTCAGTCCTGTTCTGGGAGAGACACGGCCTGCGCTGCTGTTATTTTCAGTGACGGGTTCCGCAGTAAGAACCTTTACAATCAGACTCCCTTAAATCACCTTTCTTCTCCTTTCTAAGGCTCGGCTTAATATCCTCATGCTAAAAGCTTGTTTGTTTCATTCCAGGTCGCTCTTTCCGCTCCTGCCTGAACATGGCGGGGTGTCGGCTTTTAGCCAGGAGGCCAAGAACCTTCGCCAGATGCTGCTCCACCGACTTCTGCAACTAAACAGGACACATGATCCTCACTGCTCTGACATAACTCTCCTGTCTCAGAGTTTGGAGCTGCAGTACCTCTCAGTGACACTAGAGGGCAGTGGAGCAAACCAATGAGCTGTACCCGTCATGTTAAAAAGACAAATAAAGAAGCTTGCTGATATCCGAGTACTCATGTCTTCTCTCACAGGGTCGTCCTTCCTGCACTCTGAGAACAGATGATGCATCAGGATGTAGAAATATAGACATAGATGTGGTCTCTCTTTGCATGCTGTAGATGTACTCTACAAAGACACCAAACTGAAAAGTCAGGAGTTTGGGGAATTTTGATTATCTGCAGTCCATAAATAATCAGAGAATTCAGTGGAATCCCTGCAACTAAGCAGCAAAGCCAAAAACTAACATTGTATGCCTGTGACCATTGATCTCTACGGCATCACAAACCAGAATCAGTCTGGAAAGGCCAATGCTGGCCCCCAGTGAGCAAGTTTATGTGGTGCCCCCCTTCATTCAGTTCATTGGTGATTTACACTTAAAGAGACTGTGAGGAGTTTTTGAGTAATTACAAAAAAGTCTCACTTTTAGATATATGCCTGATCGAAATACACACTTTAAGATGAGTATCGATGAGTTTTATAGCATCTAAATAGGTTATCTATAAATGCTATCCTTTAGCCTCCTGGTCGGGTCGGACAGGGCTGGACCGGCCTGGATACTCAACTTCAGGAACAAGACAATTAAAACTAGAGCAAATTTATATTATTTTATTATTTATATGACACGTCTGAGAGCGCCGGGCTGTAAGTAGCGATTTTTAGCCGTCTCCAACTACGATAATAACTTTTCCCCGCATTGCTTGTCGTCACACATCAGAAACTACCGCTACGTAACTAGAAAGAGATACATTACCTCGTGGCTTTGCATCCTGTAAGTTGTTGAAAAAGAAGTTGTAAAGCAATGCAGAGTTCAGAGAAAGATCCATGCTGCATTTACCACAACAAACAAACACACTTTGGCTTCACGTCTCCAGTGCGTTCCAGTTGTAGTCAGAAGTAAGAATTCTGAGCTCCGAGTAGGAAACTGCAACTAAAACGTCCCCTGAAGTCTGAATTTCCTACTGGGAACTCGGTGAAACCTCACCACCCCGAGGTGTCAATCAAAGATGGATGTGAACAGTTATTTAGCTCCTGTAATAATCAGTTTATTTGCACTTCTGACTGGGGTGTGTGGCTCTAGATCAGCTGTATACATAGTATTGTTAGATTTATATTTACAAAAATGCTGCCATAGTGATAATCACATTCTTCATACAACAACGCAGGGCGTGCTAACAACAGCTAACAATAGCCTGGTAGATCAGCATGTTTTTTTCAGACTTTAACTGGAACGCCGATAAATGGGAGATGATATCACTCCCATTTCCAAGGTTACAGGAACGCAGCATTACGCCGGCGATAAATTCTCCTCATAGCACCTTTAACTAGCTTGTAAAAGAAAGAGAAATTAAAAACAAATACAAGTGTCTGACTTTTTTGGTATTATATTTTTCGGGGGTTGATTTTCGAGCTAAAGTGATTTATCTGCAGGTATTTCTCCACTTTAAGCATGACAACTTGTTTATTTAAAATGAACATTCACTCTTTGATCAAACTTTGAGACCAGTTGGACAAAGTCCACAGAAACAGAGCATTGTGGTCACAGGTTGGTTCACTCTCTTCCTCTTTTGTAACGTAACGATCTGTCAGTTATTTCACACTCAGTGAAATGATGTGGTTTGTAAAACTGTAAAAAGCAGCAGTGATGTTTGCAGGCTGCATATTTCAGATCAACTTCTGAGGACGAGGTAAGAACATCACCATGAACTATATATGAACTAAATATTTTACGTTTTATTGAGGTGCTGTTTCTAAGGATAAGAGCCACTGAACAAAATAAGTTGTTTTTTCAGGTCTATGAAAAAAAAAAATCCAAGATTTGAATCCACATTTTGTTTGTTTATCTAAATCCAGCGTTGTTTTCCACATTTTTGACTTTCTTCTCTGAATTCTGACATTAAACCTCATTTCAAAGTTAAATCTCATAGTGATGAATTAAGCTGCAAAAATTCAAAATGGAATTCAATATTGTATTCTGGTATTCAAATATTCATTTTTTTTTAGAATTCAAATATCTATGCACAATTCTGACTTGTTCCCTCTAATTTTAGGTTTGATGTTAGAATTCTGAATCAAGTCTCAGAATAGGGATTTAAAGCACAGTATTCTGACTTTAGATCCAAATTCGATTAAGAGATGGGAATTCACACTTAATTCTTGTAAAATCCGATTTAAATCTCATTATTCCATGTTTAGTCTCAAACTTCAAATTTAAAATCTCAAAATTATGACTTAAGTCTCAACTTTTAAAACAATCTCAGTGTTCTTTCAACATTTAAGTCTTTAAGATTGAAAGCTCCTACAATTCACAATTTTAGGTTCAGTCTCAAATTTCATTTTCCAACCTCATACTTTTGATTTAGGCTCAGAATTTGGATTTGAATTTGAATTTTTCCTAAATTTGACGATCCTAAATTTTTCTACCTCTCATTCCTAGTTTGTAATTTTTAAAAATTATAATGCTCTGTTCTGAAACTGCAGAAATACAAACAGAGTCCTCTTATATTTCTTCACCATTTTATGTACGCGGCTAAATGTTTATACAAAGCATCAGAAAATCAGTTTTTATCAATATTCTAGGGTTTTCAGTTACAAAATTATTATGATTATTAATTAGTGCTGTCAGACGATTAAAAAAATTATTTAAGTAATTACCGTATTTATCATTAATTAATCTAATTAATCGCATTTTAATCTCATATCTGCTTAAAGTCCCCAAATAAAGAATTTGAATTCTAGGATATTATAAAACTGTAGTGCATGACTAATCAAATGAATACACTAAGAAGTGAAGATTTGTAAATCCACATTTTTATTGGTGACTAAATCAAACCAAAGTCAGGGCAACTTGTCCAGAAAATTCTAAACTCAATCAGGCAACTCGAATTACACTTTAAGTGTGTTTCATAAATCAAATTCTAAATAAGAAAAAGGTCGAGGACATCCAGCAAAACAATTAGGCCTGATGCATTATTAAAGAATGTAGTACAAATATAGATAAATAAATTCAAAAATAGAATAAGACTAAGTCTTAAATATGCCATTCCTGTTGTCACCTGGGCTTTGTTTGGTTTGACTAGAGACGCATGTGTGAAGTGACATGTGCCACTGCCATGTACGGGTCCTCCAGCTGGACAATATCAAAATGTTTGTGTGCTATGATTAATCTGTGATTAATTTTTATAAAGCATTAATTTTCAGTGTAATTACTTAATTTAAATAATGCACTAAAGTGACAGCCCTATTATTAATATTATTATTTTTTATCATATCACAAAATTTGGCCAAATATCACAGTAATTGTCCATTGGGTATGACTTGTTTTTTGACCCCTGTATTTGTCTTAATTCTATTGCACTCCAGTGGAATTTACTGTCACCAGATCTACATCCAATAGAGCACCTGTGATATGTGTCAGATGGGAGATTTGCATGAAAGGTGTGCATCAGTTTTGATTCCCATTAAGATATTTTGAGGCCCAAAAAAACATCTGATGATACCAAGAATAATCACAACACTTGATCAACAGAGAAGTCAAAGAGATTTGTAACTTTCTTGCTTCACTGCATGTGCAAACATTTGCTTCATCAGCTGTTGGTTCTTTCCTAACAGAGGAAATGTCAAATCACTGTTTTGAAATTTAACCACATTAAACTTTCCAGTGTGCACAACACAGGCTGTAAATGTTATCACTTGAAAAAAGGTTCCTTTAAAACAACCTCTAAAAAGTACAGAAAAAAACCCAGAAACAAAATACAAGATTAAAAAAACCTGCTCAGAAATACAAAATACTTCAGTGCATAAAACTGTTGTTGTATTTTACACTTTAAGGGCTGGAGCCTATCCCAGCTGTCACTGGGCGAGGGATACCGATAATACTACAGGCTGTCGGGTGCGTTTTACTCATAAGAGTAAAACGCACCCGACAGCCTGAAGTATTATCAGTACAGAAATGCCTCTTATGTGATGGGGAGTCACTGTGTTCACACTGCCATTAAAGGGTAACATTTGTGGAGATGCTAACATCAACATCTTCTCTGGAATATCCTCATTCTGAGCTGTTTTTACACCAAGAGTCAAAGACAAAGAGTCAACAAACAGGGAGAGCCATAAGTTTGATATTAAACACTTTATTCTGTTTGATGTCTTGTTCATGGGGAAATGCTTAGCACATTTAGCTGCAATGCTATCGCATATTTTCTACTACCGAGGTTGCAAAGTTAAAAGTTTATCCATTTTTCACCAGCCTGTAATGATGAAGGCCGCAGTGTTCGCTCTTCTCCTCCTGTTCAGTCTGAATCATGGTTGGTGTGTTTTTATACTTATTCTTTTTTACACAATGGAAAATTATAAAATAACATGTTATTGATGAATTCAATCTAAAAACAAAGGAACTGATGCTTTGTTTTTATGATTATTGATTTGATTATTTGATTCCAGGTGAGGCTCTGAGGTGCAACTCCTGTTTTAGGAGGGGCGGTAATCTGTGCTTCCCCACCGGCATTGAGATGTGTCCAAGCGACGATTATGTCTGCGCTGTTGTTGTTATCACCTCAGTGCCGCTCAGTAAGAAACTTTACAAGCAGAGTCCCTTAAATCACCTTTCTATCCATTCTGATGTCCACATACTAAAAGCTTGTTTGTATGATTCCAGTTAGCTCCAGACGCTCCTGCATGAACCGGAGATTGTGTGAGACAGCCAGGAAGTCAGGAAACTTCGCCAGATGCTGCTCCACCAACCTCTGCAACTGAGCAGCAGACCTGATCCTCACCGCTCTGACATAACTCTCATATCTCAGAGTTTGGAGCTGCAGTACCTCTCAGTGACACTAGAGGGTAGTGGAACACCGCGCAAACCACTGAGCTGTACCCGTCATGTCAAAAAGACAAATAAAGAAGCTTGCTGATATCCGAGCACTCATGTCTTCTCTCACAGGGTCGTCCCTCCTGCACTTTGAGAGCAGATGATGCATCAGGATGTAGAAATATAGACATAGATATGGTCTCTCTTTGCATGCTGTAGATTTACTTTACAAAGACACCAAACTGAATAGTCAGGAATTTTGGGATTTCACCGTCTACAGTCCATAAATAATCAGAGAATTCAGTGAACTTCCTGCAAGTAAGCAGTAAAGCCAAAAACTAACATTGTATGCCTGTGACCATTGATCTCTATGGCATCATAAACCAGAATTAGTATGGAAAGGCCAATGCTGGCCCCCAGTGAGCAAGTTTATGTGGTTCCCCCCTTCATTCAGTTCATTGGTGATTTACACTTAACTAGCTTGCAAAAGAAAGAGAAATTAAAAACAAATGCAAAAGTCTGACTTTTTTTGGTATTATCATTTCTCAAAATGTTATTGCTTTATATTTGAACCAAAGTGAGCTTTTCTATTTGAAGAGTTTATAGTTATATCCAGTTTAATTTTGTTATATTTAAAGTGATTATCCAAGTCTAAATATTGATAGTTACTGTATTTATGTTGAATATGAATTAAATCCTGATTTTATGGGTCTGCCGGCTCTGACATGGGCAAGTTTAGGAATCTTCAAATGTCACAATGATGTCATAAACAAATGGCCAAATGTTCTCCATCAGAATTTTTTGATAGACAGCAGAGTTCATGGTTTCATCAGCCAGTCATCCAGGTCCTGAAGCAGCAAAGCAGCCCCAGACCATCACATTTCCATCACCATATTTGAATGTTGCTAATAAGTTATTTTTATCAAATGCTGTGTTGTTGTTTGCCACATGTAATGGAACACACCTCTTCCAAAATGTTCAACCTCTGTCTTACCAGTCCACAAAATACTTTTACAAAAGTCTTGGGGATCATTGAGATGTTTTTTTTTTTTTTAATTTGGTAAAAGTGAGACAAGCCTTTGCGTTCTTCTCATCTTGGTCGGCTGACCACTCCTGGGAAGGTGCGGATAATAGCAGTGACAATGGTTCGCTAGTCCTAAAGCCTTAGATATGGCTTTGTGATGGACTTTAATCACTTTGTTTCTCATTTGTTCTTGAATTTCTTCGTATCATGGCATGATGTTTTCACTTTTGAGAACTTGCAGCCTACTTCACTTTTTCAGACAGGTTCTATTAAATGATACAGTATCTTATTTGGCAGTAATCAGGTCTGGATCTGGTCAGTGAAATTGAACTCAGCTTTTAAAAAAATGTGGTCAACAGCACAGTTAACTCATGATTTAACAAGTGGGACAATTACTTTTCACATTGGGTCGTGAATTTAAGAAATTAGGAAGTGGGCAAATACTTTTTCACAGGACTTTACAATTGCCAAAAAAAGGCATTCAGAAACACCGCCCCATGGACTTAAGATTCAAAATTTCCAGTCAGGTTCAGTCATTAGTGCTGTCTACCCATTCACACAATGCAGTATAGTTTGGTAGTTCTAAAATTTAAGGTTGAAAAATTAAGGTGGTTGTATTGATCCCAAATCGATGATTTAAGGACATTAAATCACGCTTCTGTTGGACTTTGAATGTTTTTTTTTCAGCAGAAATATATATATTCTTGCATTCTTTTGTATTCTAGCACATTTTTCCAGTTTTTATCTCTTGAAGGGTCCAGTAACTTGCCTGTGAACAACCAAAGGACAGGTATAGTGATAGAAATTTTGAAGCTGTGAATTGCCGTTTTGTATGAGTTAGACATCCTTGAGTATGAGCATCTTGACTTTTTCATGCCATAAAAATAGTGCAAATACTTCATCATT
The DNA here is from genome assembly GCA_036419115.1 of Scarus forsteni. Lineage (NCBI taxonomy): Eukaryota > Metazoa > Chordata > Actinopteri > Labriformes > Labridae > Scarus > Scarus forsteni. Next base: position 2,627,982 of record JAZDUH010000345.1, read on the forward strand.
TCCACCAAGGTGGTTTGTTTTTTGCTGCTGTATGTTTGTTTGTCAGCAAGAACAACTGGATGAATATACATGACAAGTTTAGTCTAAGGAAGAAGCCATTGCATTTTGGTAGGGAGATGTATATTGTCTGGATGCAAATAAATCCCCAAATTTCAAAAAAATCCCTTAAGTTAACATTGGGCAGAAAAAAAATCATATTTTTAAAAATTTTTAACAGATTCACTTCCAGTTTCACAGGATAATATGGGTCCATGTCTGTATACAAGGTAAATTTCATCTGGATCCAGATTAACTTTGAAAAAACATTGAACTGTATGAGGACGACATTCAATAATTCATTTCAAAACAAAATATGACGTGATTTGCCCAGTACTTGTTGTGTTTATACAGGATAACAACCTGCATGTTGGTCCTCGCATACTCAGTGCTGTGGGTTGTGACCAATAAAACAAGACCGCGAGAACAAGCGGCTGGAATGAGCTTCCTTCGCAGGGTGGCTGGGCTCTGCCACGATGAGAGGGTCCAGATGAAGTGGCTCAGGCATCTGGTAATGACCCCTCCTAGACGCCTCCCCGGTGAGGTGTTCGGGCACCAGCAGGCGGCCCCAGGGAAGACCCAGGACGTGCTGGAGAGACTATGTCTACGTTTACATGGACACTCCTGACTTGTGGCCCTTTTCCACTAGCACACCTTGGCCCTACTCTACTTGGCTCTACTCGATTTGCAGCGTGTTTCCACTAGCCTGGTACCTCCTAAAACAAGCTAGTTTTAGTACCTACTCCGCTCTGGTTCCAAGCGAGTTGAGTCAATACTAAAAAATTACATCACCGACTACTGGCTGCTGATTGGTCAGACAATGTCATCATCGATGAGTCATGAGCGTGATGACCTAGCATGCTAGCAGTAGGGACCATTAGCTTACCCTAATATGTCTTTCCTTTGCAGCTCGATTTTTACACGATTTGTGACAAAAGCCACAGATTTTTGTGTCGCACTCAAAATGACATCACCGCAGTGCCGCTCAGCTGTTTATAGTTGGTTAGGGTTAGCACTGCACCCCGTTGGGCAGGCGACTGGGGCTAATGGAAAAGCAGCACAAGGCGAGTAGAGTAGAGCCGAATAGATTAGAGTAGGGCTAATGGAAAAGAGCCATTAGAAACTCAAAGATTTTCCTTTGCATTTTTAAAGCTGATCAGACGGAAATGCTGGAGATTAATGAAACCGCTGTAGTGTGCATACCAGTCCAGTAGATGGCAGTGTAGGTCTGCAGAGAAGCAGCACTGCTACAACACACGAACAAAGAAGAAAAACTTTCACAAACAACAATGGTGAGTGGACACCCAAAGATGCAGGAGTTTCTTTTCTGGACAACAAATCTGTGTGGATAGTTTTGTCTGGATAACGAAGCGAGCAGGGTAAGCAGCTCACATGTTACTCTGTAGATGATCAAGCTGTTGTTGTTCCTGGTATGTGTGCACAGCCTTCATGTGAAAGAGTACTGACCAAGCTATGGAGAGCAAATACAAAACTTTCCACTCTGGAGCCCGTTTCAAAAGTTACCGTTTTCAGACAAAGCATTTCAATTTAAACACAAGGCCAAATGAAAACTTATTGGATCTGACCGTATTCGACCCCGTGTAAACGCAGCCTTAAGCTGCTGCCCCGTGACCCAACCACGGATGAGGGGATGAAGACAGTACGGTAAGTTTTCTGTACAAACTGGTTATAGTTGCTTCCTTTTTCAGGGGTTGATTTTGGAGCTAAAGGGACTTATCTGCAGGTATTTCCCTCCACTTTAAGCATTTAAACTTCTTTATTTTAGTATTGTTAGACTTGTATTTACAAAAGTGCTGCCATAGTCATAATCACATTCTTCATGTGATATTTGTGAACAACAACGCGGGGCGTGCTAACAACAGCTAACAATAGCCTGGTAGATCGGCATGTTTTTTTCCGACTTCAACTGGAACGCTGATAAGTCGGAGATGATGTCACTCCCAGTTCCAAGGTTACTGGACCGCAGCATGATGACAGTCCCCACACGTGCTCATGGGTAGCAGTCTTAATGTCGCCGTAATAGATTCTCCTCATAGCACCTTTAAATGAAAATTCACTCTTTGATCAAACTTTGAGACCAGATGGACAAAGTCCACAGCAGTAGAAACTTGTGGCCACAGGTTGGTTCACTCTCTTCCTCTTTTGAAATGTAACGACTGGTCAGTTATTTCACACTCAGTGAAATCCTGTGGTTTGTAAAACTGTAAAAGCAGCAGTGATGTTTGCAGGCTGCATATTTCAGATCTGAGAATCTCTGAGAACAAGGTAAGAACATGTCTTTGTTTAAGTTATCTCAGCAGCTTCTTCACAAAATCTTCATTTATTTTATCAATAAAGCAGTGCTGAAGATCAACATGAGCCCCCCTTCCAGCTTATTGGCAGTAATCAAAGATACGAACTAAATATTCTGTGTTTTACTGAGGTGTCTGTTTTACAGGATTGGGGCCACTGAATAAAACAAGTTATTGTTTCAGCTCTATGAAAAAAATCAGAAATCCAAGATTTAAATCCACATTTTGCTGATTTATGTCAATCTGTGTTCCACATTTTTGACTTTTTTCTCAGAATTCTTACATTAATTCACAATTCAAAGTTAAATCTCATAGTGATGACTTTAGCTTCAAAATTCAAAATGGAATTCAACATCAAATACTGGTATTTGAATCTTCTTTTTTTTCCAGAATTCAATTATTTATCCACAATTCTGACTTGTTCCCTCTTATTCTGTTGGAATGCTGCCTCAGCATTTCAACATATTGTTCTTCCTAAAATGTATCCTTCTTTGTCTTCTTCTTTTTATTCCCTGGATTTTTGGCACCTTTTTCAGGCTTCAAATTTGCACAGATTTTCATAGAAATAAATTGACATATGCAGCATTTTCATGAGACGTGCGCTTGTATTTTTCACAGGTTTAACACTTATACTTTTTACAGTAAAAAATAATTTCTGCATATGTTTTTTACATTGAAATCAATGGGACATTTCTGCAGCTCTGCTGAAAACTTCAGCAACTTTGAAGCTCCACAGATAGGGCATACTTCCACCTACAGACTTCATTCATGCTTCAAAAGCTGCACCGACTTCGCAACTATTTTTACATATCTTTAGCTTTTTACTGGCTTCAGTTTTTTAAATATGAATTTTTGAGCAACACCAAGTTTTGAGGAAATCTCTGTTCGTACAGTGTGTCACGTGATCTCTCCTGCATTAGAGTGCCTGCAGTAGAAAGAGAAAAACTTCAGCAGAATTATCCTGTCATAACTTTGTCAAACCGTCCTCCACAGACATGATTTATGCATCAAAACATCGACTACTTTCTCCTTTTACACGTGAAATCCGCTTCAAAGTCTAATCTGACATGACTTTGTCTCAGTGAGCCTTCGTTTACCTGGAAGTACTGAGCGTTATCAGCCTGCTCTGTGAGACTATACATGCACACAATAAACACAGGAAAAATACTGTGCTTTCAATAATCCAGCATTTGGCCCTGTAGGTCAGTGGTTAGAGCGTCGTACCACCAATCAAGGTCCGAATTCGGGCGGAGGAAGATGTACTTTGCTTCTCCATCTAATACAGATTCTTCATTACAATAGCATAGTCATGCTTTTATTTACACTCACTTCACACTCATTACACTGACTGGCCACTTTATTAGGTACATCTTCAAATATCACCACATTTTACCATGTTACAAAACATTCATTCATTTTCTGCTTTCTTTCACAGCTGTAAACATTTTTACTGCACTTTTCACTTTCTGCTGCAGTTTCTAAGATATGACTGTTTAGGCAGCATCAACTTTTGCACATTTCTGTGAAGTTAGAGCGCGGTCATGTGACCTGCAGACCTGAGATCCAGTATCTATAATTTTCTGCAAACATTTTTACTGCACATTTCACACATTTTCAGCCCTGATTTCCTGCTTCCTGCTATTCCTGTCACATTTTCAACTTTCTTTGCATTACTTTTAGCAATTTCATTTCACAGTTTCAGCAGTCACACTCAGCATTTCAACGCATTTCCTGCATGGAAATGCAAATTCTATGCATTATGGGGCTCACAATGCATTGTGGGGCGTTTGAGTGTGACTAGTATGCCCACCTTTTCCGAAATAGTATACATCATGGTATTTCTCACACACTCAGTCTTTTCATACTGTCTAATGTGGACGCACTCCATACTCATTTTATGTCACACTTAATATGAGGAGTAGCCTACGTTAGTATGCCATTTCAGACACAGCCTCTGTGATGCCACTGCCATTTATGGATAACATTTGTGGAGATGCTAACATCAATACTTCTCTTGAAATTCTTTATTCTGGGCTGTTTTTACACCAAGTGTCAAAGACAAAGAGTCGACAGAGAAGGAGAACCATCAGTTTGAAGTCCAAGAATTTATTATGTTTGATGTCTCATTTTTGCCAAATAAGTTGAGTGACAGCTCATATTTAGCACATTTAGCTGCAATGCTACCACATGTTTTCTATTACCGAGGATGCAAACTTAACAGTTTATCCATTTTTCACCAGACTGAAATGATGAAGGCCGCAGTGTTTGCTATTCTTCTCCTGTTCAGTCTGAATCAAGGTTGGTGTGTTTTAATTCTTCAAATTTGAAGTAATAAACCAAATTACATGTTTGTGATTAATTCAATCTAAAAACAAAAGGACTGATGCTTTGTTGTTTTGATTATTGATTTGATAATTTGATTTCAGGCGAGGCTCTGACGTGCTACACCTGTTTTAGCAGAGGCCGTAGGCTTTGCACCCCCACTGGCTCTGAGACCTGTCCAAATGACAATTATATCTGTGCTGCTGTTTTTGTCAGAGCTGGGGACCGCAGTAAGAACCTTAACAAGCAGAGTCACTTACGTCTTTCTATCCATTCTGATGTCCACGTACTAAAAACTTGTTTGTATGATTCCAGGTACCTCCATCCGGTCCTGCACGAGCTCCAGTTGGTGTCAGCGTTTTGCCAGCCACCCAAGAAACATCGCCAGATGCTGCTCCACCGACCTCTGCAACTAAACATCAAACATGATCCTCACCGCTCTAACATAACTCTCATATCTCAGAGTTTGGTGCTGCAGCACCTCTCAGTGACACTAGAGGGCAGTGGAGCACCGTGCAAACCACTGAGCTGTACCCGTCATGTTAAAAAGACAAATAAAGAAGCTTGCTGATATCAGAGTACTCATGTCTTCTCTTACGGGGTTGTCCCTCCTGCACTCTGAGAACAGATGATGCATCAGGATCATAGCTGTTAAGTCTCCTGTTTTGGCCTAAAAACTACCGTATTTTACCCTCCTCTTCCGTCGTCCTCCTGTACTTGTATTATTCTGTAATAATAAGAATAAGAATAACTTTATTTATATAGAACTTTTTAAAACAGAAGTGCTTTGACAACAAACAAAGTACAACAATTACAGCACGAAGGAATCAAAAACAGAAAGCTCAGTACAAAGGCTCTCTTACAGAAAGACACAAAAGACATAATAGACACCAGGAAGGAAAGTTCAGAGCAGAGTGACTGACGCTTCAGGTGTCACTGACTTTAGGCCTTTCCATGAGTTATAGGAACCATGCAACATAAAACGAGACCATGAAGACTGAAATAAAAGCTAACACAAAAACTCAGTAAGAAAATAAAAGGTGATTGAAAGCAAAAAACAGGAAAGCAAATATAAAAAGATGAAATTATGTAAATGTAAATGTTCTTTTTTAGCCCTTTACAACAACCTTTGTAAAGGGCCGAACCAAAGTGTTTTACAATAGGAAGTAAGTAAAAAGCAATAAATAAAACCAATTTAAAACAATTTAGATAAAAAGAATAAAATAAGAATAAGACATGAACAATTAAAAGGTGTGGGTGTTTAAGTATATATGGATATGAGTATGTTATCAGATAGGTAGAAAGGTATTATATGTGTATAAAAATAGGTAGGTGAATGTTTGAATATATTTCATAAGTCCATATAATTTGCTTTCATGATAAGGCTATTGGAGTACAGAGGTGGAACATAAGTCAAATATGTAACAGGGAATAAGAGCAGGACCAGATAAGTTTGACTTCTTCCTTTTCAAGCATGTACATTCTAACTTCCAATGACTATTATGAATTAGTTATCTGCTTCCTTATTATTACCTCTTATTTTTTTGTTGTGTATATATTTTTGTTGTTAATTTGGCCAAAATAAATAAATAAGTGTACCAAAAGTGAATCATAGATTAGATAAAATCAGAGTTAAATGAAGTTACTGCATTAATGTTAACATAGCACAGAAGATGAAAATAGAAGAGGACGGACTTCAAAGTAGTGGGAGGTAAAAAGATAAGAGCAGGACTATTAATCTCCCTTATTGTGATGTAATAATAAAAAGAAAATTCCTCTACCTCTCCAAACTGAACTCTGTCACTAGCCTCTTGAGGATGGGGCAGTAATGCACCAAAGTGATGCCAACTGATGTAAGACCAAAAAGAAGAAAAAGCCCCATGCAGTAGCTGGGTGGCAGCTGTTGTGAGATTAGAGCTAACAGAACAAACCAAGAAAAAACAAAGAGTTTATTTTAGATTTCTTGTACACCTGCCTTAAAGGTTTGGTTCAGTATTTTTGGCCATGTGGCCTCTAAGTACATTAGATGAAGTAGAAAGTTCTCTCCTGTCCCTCAGTAAGACACAGACTGTAAGAGTCGGATATGCTGAATTAGCCATAAACAGGAAGTATAGTACCAAGAACAATGGGTATTTTCTCCGCCTACAAGAACTTCCATCAAAAAATAATGCCACAGTTTTAGAGGACACTACCCAGAAATGTTTTTAGGTGCATTAACATTTCGGAAATATAAAGTTTATGTGGACCTAACAGACTCAAGTCATGGATTTCCTCACGCAGCACTGCCGCTAGCTGCTAAATCACTCTGCCTCACACTCAGCTGTTGTAAACAGAACAAGCTAGCGGACTTGTGGCCCTTTTCCACTAGCACGCCTTGGCCCTACTCTACTCAGCCCTACTCGGTTTGCAGCGTGTTTCCACTAGCCTGGTATCTCCTAAAACAAGCTAGCTTTAGTACCTATTCCGCTCTGGTTCCAAGCGAGCTTAGTCGATTCTAAAAGATGACATCACCTACTGCCGGCTACTGATTGGTCAGACAATGTCATCATCGATGAGTCATGAGCGCGACGACCTAGCATGCTAGCGGTAGCTACCGTTAGCTTACCCTCATATGTCTTTTCTTTGCAGCTGGATTGCTCTCGTCCTCGGCTTCATTCTGTTGTATAGCTTCCAAAACTCTCCTGTGCTTCTCAAGGGGTATTTCTTCTTACCACCTGCAGCCTTCTTCTGCTTTCCTTTTTTACTCGGTTTGTGACAAAAAGCCACAGATTGTCGTGTCGCACTTAAAATGACGTTACCGCAGTGACCCTGCAGCCCGTTGGGCAGGTGACTGGGGCTAATGGAAAAGCAGCACAATGTGAGTAGAGTAGAGTAGGGCTAATGGAAAAGGGCCATTAGAAACTCGAAGATTTTTCCTTTGCATTTTTAAAGCCGATCAGACGGAGATGCTGGAAACCACTGTAGTATGGATGCCGGTCCAGCAGATGGTGATGTAAGTCTGCAGAGAGGCAGCGCTGCAACGCCACACGTGCAAAGAAGAAAAACTTTATGCAAACAACATTGGTGAGTGGACGCACAAAGATGCAGGAGTTTCTTTTCTGGACAACAAATCTACCGTAAAATAGTTCCAACTAATCGCCGGTTTCTAAATAAACGTCGAGTATAGCAGTACATTTTGACAAAGAGACATGGCTTGGCACCGATGCACCCTTTGTTCTCACAGAGGCTTCCCCACCAAATTTTAACTTTTTATTTCCTTCTTGGGGGGTGCAAAAGGGAGGGTGGGACTGCATCTATTTTAAGAAATACCATGGTTTTAAAAGAGGTTTCTTTTAACAGTTATATGTCCTTTGAACATCATGCCTTTGTTTTTAGCAGCCCATCCATCCTGTGTGTAACAGTCTACAGACCACCCCGTTACTCCACTGTTTTTATCAGTGAATTTTCTGATCTGCTCTCACTCATTCATTCAACTTATAATAGAATTTTAATAACTGCTGATTTTAACTTGCACCTGGACATGGCTACAGTCTCAATGTCCAGAGATTTTTTAAACCTTTTACACTGCCTTGATTTTAAACAGCATGTCACACAGCAGACCCACACCAGGGGGCGCAACCTTGACCTCGTCATAACCTATGGCCTGTCTGTGGGTGCGCCCTCTGTCGTGGATCTGGCAGTGTCTGACCATTTCTGTGTGTTTTTTAACATCACCAGTTTTAACCAGCAAGTGGCCCCTGTGAGAACGGTGAGAAGACGCTACCTAACTCCTGAAATGGCTGAAAGCTTTATTCAGATTTTAGAGAGCACTCCTGCAGATATTTTACCAGCTCACTGTGATTTTATTGTTGACAATTTTAACAACAAAATTAAATCAACCTTGCACTCAGTCGCTCCACTTTTAACTAAAACAATAAAAACAAAACCTACACCACCATGGAGAACTGGAGAGATCAGGGAGCTGAAGAGAAGCTGCAGGAGCGCTGAGAGAGGATGGAGGAAATCAAAGTTAACAGTTCACTATAAAATCTTCTGTGAACTACTTAAATCCTGCAATAATGCATTCAAACATGCAAGAATGTCCCATTTTCAAAATCTTATTAGCAACCATAAAAACAACCCCAAATTCCTCTTCTCTACCATCGACCTTTTAACCAATAAAAATTTTAACAGATCCTCCTCTACAAGTGATATTTTATGTGAGGACTTTGCAGACCACTTCAGGAGTAAAATCAATGACATCAGGTTGAATCTTTTACCTAAACAGATTTTAACAGTCGACTCACCTGGGTCGTTGATTTTACTCGAGGATACACTGGAGAGTTTTGCCCTGGTTGACGCAAGGACGCTTGGTCGAGTGTTCTCCCAGGTAAAGTCCACAACCTGCCTGTTAGACCCAATTCCATCACCATTTTTTAAAACATTTTATGGCTTCTTTGAGGAACAGCTGCTGTACATTGTGAATTGCTCCATTCAGACAGGTGTTTTTCCCACTTCTTTTAAAACGTGGGTGGTGAAGCCCCTTCTGAAGAAGAGCAATTTAGACCCCAACATCTTGAGCAACTATCGGCCGGGTGGGCGGGTGGTTGGTTGAGGTGGGTGCGGTCTGCGGGGTTTGCCCCGCCCTGGACTCCTGTGTGTTGTCCTTGGTGCCTCTGGGGGGGCGGGTCGGTGCCCCCCTTGGGTCCTGGGGCTGTTCCTTGGCCTGGTGGCTTCTGGGGCCTGTGTGGTGGGTCCTGGGTGCCCTGGTGCCCCGCGGGATACTCGGGGCATCTTCCCGAGTATTCAGTGATCACTTCACATGCATGCTTGTACAGACACTCAAGCTCCTGTCGAGACTCACTGTAAAGAAATAGTTCTTCCCATCAGAACTTGCTGAGTTGGACACTTTAACACATCTGCTCTCATCCTGCGATGCATGTTCCTTCATATCTGATCCTCGTGTGCTCACCTCCCCCAACTATCAAGATCCCACTTCTCTGGTGTCCCTGGTTTCGTACTGCCATCAATTCCTGTAGGAGCTTTGATCAGCATAACTCTTGGACTGCTCAATCAGTACCACTGCCTGTCTGTCCTCCTTTCTGTTTGTCTTGTCTCGTCCTGTCTGTCACTGTTTCCCCTTCTTTCACACTGTGGTGTGGCACGGCCCACCCCTTCAGCTCACATCAGGGGTTAAATAAAGTTTGATTTGATGAAGTAGCCTACAGGGAGGGCTGGTAATGGTCACTGTAGCAGTGAGTAATACTCACATATCTCCAACTGCTAGAAAAAAAATGCATTGGTCTTTCTAATGCTGTCATCAGACACAGTGCCCAGCTGAAAAGACAATGCAAACAAGGGGAAGAAAAAAAAAATTGGTGATCCGATATTTTTATTGGTTGGTGTTTTACTCCTGTTGTAGATAGCAGATATTTTTTGCTCCTTTTTAAGAGCACACTATGAATTGATTGCCATTGTGTCATAAAGATCGTTTTAACCAGTATTACAAAAAAAAAAGTATCTAAATTAGATTACCAACCCCACCTTTAACCTCTACAACACGTCCCAAAGAAGCTCCAACAACACTGTCTGAACATTCAACAAGTAAAATAGTTGCAAGAAATTTAGATATTTCATCATTTATAGTCTGTAAACATTCAGAGAATCCAGAGAAATCCCTGCAAGTCAGCAAGCCTAAAATGAACATTGTATGCCTGTGACCCATGGCACCCTAAGATTTTGACTACATTACTTAATGGGCCAGCTCTGACATGGGAAAACCTCTAGACTGGAAGAGTTTAGGAATCCTAAAGAAACACTTGAACATCCAACAATTTAACCCTCTTGTTGTGTTCATTTTGTGTGAAATTTTTGTTATCCTGTCATAAATGACCGTTCTGCTAAGACTCACCATAAAGAATTGTATTAATACCCATTATCACTACTTTTTGTGTTTTTTACAGCTGTAACTAAAAGATTTGGTTCATGCACTCCTCCACTTCTGCAAAAATTAAAAAACAGGTTGAATTAGTTGTTGTATTAAACGTTAATTCTTCTGAAACACAGCTCAAAATGGTGCTCTGTCCACCTCTTCTTCCCCTCCTGTTGTTTACATTTCAAGCTCTAATTTCGTGGCGCAGCGCAGGGGACACAAGCCTTGCGCACCCCGCGCAGTGCTAATTTCGTCCAGCGCATCACCGTGCGCTGCCAATTTGACAATTTGGTAGACCGTCTGCGCAGAGATGGGTGTGACGGCGCACCAGGGGAAGTTGACGGCGCACCAGGGGGAGGTGTTAGCAGATTCATGTTGGCGCAGTGACAATTTCGTGCCAAAAACAGTGCAGAAAGTGCGCTGAAAGCTCGCCAGCTCCAACCTGGCGCAAGGTGAAGGGCGCCCTCCGCAGCTGTAATTTGGTCACAGGCGCACATGTGCGCACACGTCAACAAAGCCTCAGAGGCAGGTTTCCAGAGTGTCAGGCACATTTTAAACCAATAAACAATCACAGCAATCACTATTCAATGTAACCGTCTGATCCAGTATATACATTTGTATCTATATTAACTGTCCCGTCACATCTGATGTTGGATTAAAGCCGTTTGTCATAATGGGAACTTAACCTGATGGCAGCTGGAAGTTTGATGCACATCTTACAAGTCAACAATAAACAGCCTTAACATCTGATACTGAGGATATATCTGGCTTCTCTCATTTCATTAAATTCAAAGAAAAGGGGGAGAAAAATGACGAAGAAAAAGGAGATAAAATAAACGTCTGTCACTCAGGATTTACCTGTGATTTCCCATATTCCTCTATTTTAGTCTTTATTTTTAACGTGATCGAAAAAGATGGAGTACATTATTGTAAGGATGATGAGGAGGAGACACCGGGAGAGTATACAGTATATCGCTAAAGGCTCTGCTATTTGGTGATGACAAACCAGGACTGCAGTTGGATCAAAAGTATTCTAAATGGATAAGCCTGCTGTGTAACTGCCTCTTAATTTTGTACTCCTATAATGACAAAGGAACAGATTACATCTGTCCCGGGAGCTGGCCCACACGGTTACGAGCTTCATGGCCTCAGACGTGCGCCCCTATGGCCAGTACGTTCTCCCAGCTGCTGAAGTGACAGCAGCTCTGACCGTCAATGTGAATGCAACCACCGCACTTTGGTGCGCACCAAATCAGCCGGTCTGAGACCTCCGTGAAGGGGTGGTCTCGATCCGCTCCATCTCCCTACATTTGGTGCGATTTCACTGGTGTGAAACAAAGCAGCCCAAACCGATCTACTTTTGATGCATTATGGGTATTGGAAGCACTGAATTATTGGTAAAGTCCTTAATTATTTACTTCCTGTTAATCCCACGGTTGAATCTTTTGCTTACTCAATTTGTCGATTTGTTTATTCTGGTTGAGGATTACGATGATTTACGAGGGTCCAGAAGGTCGCTGCTGCCGTCTCAAACAGGATAAAAAACACATTTGAAGGAAAATGTAGAAGATAGCAAAACGTAAACATTAGTTGTTCGGTGTAGGAAATGGTTACCATGGTAGCCACTTCTTCGTTCTCCTCTGTAGCAGGTTTGGTAACCAGTTACGTGCATATCGCCCCCTGCTGTTTCAAACTGAGTAAATACACAAGTGGGCCCGGGCACGGTTCGATATTGCAAGTGTGAATGCAAGCTGGAGGGGGAGGGGGGCGAACCGCGTCGCAGCAGGGTTCGAAAACAAGTGGACCTAATGTGACAATGCCTTCAGACTTCAGTTGTGTTTTTTCTAATGGCCATGTTGGACCATTTGAGTGGGTTGTGAGTCTCTTGCGTTGCACTGATGGAATGTTGTGCTTATATTCCCACTTGAACCTAAAGATCAGATCACTGCCACTTTGTTTTGTTGGTCTTGTATCCTGGTTGTTTAAGCAAATCCCAAAATGTCAATGTGTGGAATTTTTGGAGGGACATGTTGTCCCCAGATATTGTCCAGGCTCTGGATGCCAAAATCAAAAGACTCATGTGTAAACTGATGCTTGTCTTCATTAGCATCTTCCACTTGTCTTTGTGAACTGGTTTCCCCTCAAAGCTGGTCAGGTTTACCACAGCTGTTGTAATAGGCTCTTCCTCCTCACATCCATCAGTATTTTCCTGGCCCCTCCCCTCCTCATCATCAGCGTGGTCACCATAATTATGTTTGATGGTTTACTTTTTTTAGTGGAGCTTTAAGTAGAATTTCAGGAGAAGGACCACACCTCAACCACACCTCTTCCTGTGTTTCTATAAATTCTAACCAAACATTTCCCCCTTTTGTTTCTCCCTCCCTCCCCTTTCTTAAAACTTCTTCCTTCCTTCTTTCATCAGGGCCTTATTAAGGGGGTTTGTCGTGCCCAGGAGCTACGGCGAATTCCCCAGGAAGTTTCCCTGAACCGTTATCCACTTCACGTACCTACTATGTTGCTTGTTATTCACACAATGAATAATTGTCAGATCCATCCTGTTGATGGTGTGGTCCCTACTCGTGAATTCTATATTTTATATTCTAAGGAATATTATTGTACATTTTTCTCATACTGAAAAGTCTAAGACTAAGTAAATTCATACTAAGACTTACATTGAAAGGTGCTATGAGGAGAATCTATTTCCTGTGTCATAAAGACGCTGCTACCCATGAGCACACGCGGCCACTGTCGTAAAGACGTGACCCAAGCCAAAGTGTGTGTTTGTTGTGATGCTAATGAATGCAGCTCAGACCTTCCTCAGAACTCTGCATTGCTTTACAACTTCTTTTTTCAACAACTTACAGGATGCAAAGCCACGAGGTAATGTATCTCTTTCTAGTTACGTAGCAGTAGTTTTTGATGTGTGACAACAAGCAATTTTTGGAAAACTTAGTATCGTAGTTTTGTAGCCAGCTATATATCTCTACTTACAGCCCGATCCAGGTACTGATTAAGGTCAAGTCATTGTACTCACATTTAGATTTGCAGATTAAAAATGTTTTCCTCTGCACATGTTTGCTTTAAGGTAATACTCATGTGATAAACTTACATGTTCAAGATCATATGTGCTGGAGTTTAACATTTTACAATAAGCATTATGTGTGCTCCATTAATTAATGAGAAGCATTTGACGACTTTATTGATCAAGTTCTCCTCCCTTTCATAAGGCTTTGGCACTGGTGTGATGTACACAGCATCACCTGTTTTAACAATTTAAACAATTTTTTTTTATCGTATCAGACCAGACATACAGGCCTGTCTGAGTTAGTAAGTTCTTAGGCAAATAGAGGAAAAGCAGAACTCTGATTTGAACACATTTGTTAAAATTACCAAGTCTTTTCTAAACTAAATGTACCATATTTCAAGCAGACAGCACTGCCGTATCTCATTTTTAGTCCATCAGAGTTTTGACTGTGATACAGAACTTTTTTGTTTGATGTGCCTGAAGGGGAATTACAAGAAAGTAGAACTTACAAGCATACTTTAGGTATAACAACAAGTAAACTTGTAAAACAAAAAAAGTTGGGGTGTAACAATGTTCCTAAAGTATACTTCAGTAAACTAAAATGTGAACTAGACTTTTATAAACTGTAAAGGCAGTATCTGGTAAAGTGTTAATGTAAACTTCTGGTATACTTCCATGAACAAAAAAACAAACAAACAAAAAAATGTTTTTAAATGCTTCATTTTAATATATGTTTATAAGCCACTTTAAATGCCGTCCATGCTTTTGAAGAGAGAATATAAACAGCTGGTTAAAATATACTGCTGAATAAATCCTAAAAATAGACTCACATGTGATGTGTATTTTTCCAGATATTGTCTGTAGGCATCATCATTGTTCATCTTTTTCGCCGGTGTTAAAAAAGCTAAGTAAAGATTGCAAAAATCAGCAATATCGTAGAACCGCAATTTAAATCTAAAAAAATCATAAAAAATCGAATCAGGAGAAAAGTGTATCGTCCCAGCCCTAATTAATTAGTAATCTTTCCAGTGCTCTTAAAGTACATGGCCTGTATTATGCTGCTCTGGATCAGTTAAAACAATAAATCTGCAGGTATTTTTCCACTTTAAACATAAAAACTGATTCATTTTAAAGAACATTCACTTTTTTATCAAACTTTGAGACCAGCTGTTGCACAAATTCAACAGAATCTTGTGGTCACAGGTTGGTCCACTCTGGGCATTCCTCTTTTGCAACATAACGATCTGTCGGTTATTTCACAGACTTTGTAGTTTATAAAATTGTAAAAGCAGCAGTGATGTTTGCAGGCTGCATATTTCAGATCGACCTCCGAGAACAAGGTAAGAATGTGTCTTTGGTTTTACGTGCAGATCTTTAAACTTCAGAATGATGTGCAGATGTCTTTGAGTTATCTGAGCAGCTTCTGTATGAAATCTTTACTTATCTTATTATTAATGGAGCAGGGCTGAAGATCAACACTCACTAGCAGTAATCAAAGATATGAACTAAATATTTTACTCTTTATTGAGGGGCTTTCTTTGGGAGGATTGGGGCCAGTGAACTAAAAATAAATTATTTTTTCAGGTTTGAAAAAAAAGGGTCCAAGATTTAAAATCACATTTTGACTTTTCTATCTAAATCCAGCTTGGTTTTCCACATTATCGCTTTTTTTTCTTTATAATTCTGACATTAATCCACAATTACGATCTGAATAACTCTATGTTCCGTCTTCAAATTCAATATGGAACTAAACATTTGACATTTGCATTTGAATTTTGATTTTTTTTTTTTTAAACTCAAATGTTAATCCACAATTCAGATTTTTTTCCCTCAAATTTTAGGTTGAAATCTCAGAATTTTGACTTTAGACCAGACTTAAGATCTGACTTTATTCTGCAAATTCGGATTTAAATGCCAGAATTATATGTTCAGTCTCAAACTCCGGGCTTTCAGATTTCTGACTTAAGTTTCAGACTTTTGATCAAGTCATAAAATTCTGACTTAAGTCTCTAAATCCAATTTTAAATCTCAGGATTCTTGACTTTAGTCACAGAATATGGATTAGAATTTGTATTCTAGTCTTTAAATCTAGTTTTAAATCTCAGACTGTGGATTTAAGTCTGTAAAGCAAGATTAAAATTTTAGAATTTTAACTCATAGCCCAAATTTGATATTCACACCTTGGAATTCTGACTTTTGGGTTTAATGCTAACATACTCTGATATCCATGAAAGAGTTAAGTTTAAATCCTCAGAATTATGACTTTAGTCCCTATTTTAAAATATAAACGTTCAACGTCGAGGCTTAAATTTCAGGTTGCAATCTCTGACTTTCCAAATTTGGATTTTAACATCAGAATTCTGACTTGAGTTTAACTATTCTGAATTTTTCACCCTCTTATCCATAATTTGTCATTTTTAAATGGCCTGATGCTCTGATATGAAACTGCAGAAAGAAGTCCTACCAATAACATCCACTTAACCATTTTATTAAATGTCAGAAAATCTTTTTTTTTTTTTCAGTTTTTTAAATTATTAAATCAAAATGTTTTAAATCAATTTCCCTAATTCAAAATGACATTTAAAAGCTGATGGCAAAACTGAAAAGTGTTGATTTCACAACCTGTTGACACATGAGACACACTGGCCATTTCATTAGGTACAACTTGCTCTCGACCCCAGTCTATGTTTAAGTTCTTATGCTCTTCAGTGGCTTCTACTGACACCAGATCTCAATCCAATAATGCACCTTTGATATACATCAGACGGAGAGAGCATTGCAGGCAACAAATCTGCAGCAGCTGCAGGATGTTATTTCACCTTACTGGCAAGGTGTGCCTAATAAAATGACCTGTGAGTGCATTTGTGCAGATGTTTTAGATGTATGCCTCAGGTTTAAAGCTTATTAATATTTTGAGGCCCAAAATATCCTCAATGATACCAACAATTATCACAACATCTGATCGGCAGAGCAGACAAAGGGATTTTTTACTTTGCTTCACAAACTTTTGCATAATCAGCTGTTGGTGCTTTCCTAACAGAGGAAATCTCAAAATGTTTTTTTGAAATTTAACCTCATTAACTTTCCAGTGGTTCAATGTAAATCTTATCATTGGAGAAAAGTTTACTTAAAAACAGCCTCTAAAAAATACATAAAATACTCCCCAACCTGCTCAACACACAAAATATTTCAATGCATCAAAATGTTGTTTTTGTTGTATTTTCACTTTTACAAAATAATTTATATTTAAATGCATGTATAAACTCACATTTATTGAGATGTAGGGAACATCATATATATAATAACAGCAAGAAACATTTAAACAGAATGATGAGAAATAAAGTAAAACAAAAAATGAATAATTCTGAGTTTTTTAATTCCTTGTGTTTTTATCAGAAATTGGTGATGTCATCATTTACACTGACATTTAAAGGATTAAAGTTTTAAAATAATTTAAAGTGGATCAGGTTTATGAAGAAACACGTACAAAATACACATGATACTTTTTGAGCATCTAAATGTCATTTTAGCTGCTTGGTGGATGTGGATAATTATTATATTTTATTTCAGTGAATGCGGTTTGGGATTATCAAAAACACCAGTCGGATACTGCTGTGTAAAAGGAAAAAGTCATAACGACTTAAATTATTAAAATATTTTATTGAAACCATCTGTTTATGTTCATTAAACTCCTGTTGATCATTTATAAAATTCCTGTTGGCTTTAAACATTTCATTTTCTCATTTTTCAGCAGGAATCCTCAAATTTCTTTCATGAGTGAAACGCACCCCACAGCCTGTGTCATTATCTATGAGCATTAGTGCAGAAATGCTTTTATGTGATGGGAACTGACTGTGGTGCTGCTACTGTTAATAGACAACATTTGTAAAGATGTTTTCGATGTCTTGTTTTTAGGGTTATGAGTTGAGAAATTGCACATATTCAGCAGTTAGCCACCTCAGCTGCGATGCTAGCTTGTATTTTCTAGTAATTTATCTGTTTTTTCACCAGACTGAAATGATGAAGGCTGCAGTGTTCGCTCTTCTTCTCCTGCTGAGTCTGAATCAAGGTTGGTGTTTTTTTATTTCTCAACTATGAAATAATGAACTATTTTTTACACAGTGGAAAATTACAACAGCTAAAATAACATGTTTGTGATTAATCCAAGCTGGAAACAAAGTCACTAAAACATCAACAAACATGAAGAAGCTGATGTTTCAATTCCCAGTCTTTGGGCAGACTGGACTAATGAGGGAAAGGGGGGCCTTGGAGTGTCTGAGAGTTTCCAAATGACTGAGGCCCCATCCACACGAAGCTAAACCGAGGTCTAAACGCATACGTTTTTTGCGGGATCTGCGTATCATCCACACGAAGACGGCGTTTTGGGGGTCTGTAAACGATCATTTTTGAAACCAGGTTCCAGATTGGAAAGATTTTGAAATGCCGTATACACAGCTCTGTGATTACTGGCTCTCCGCAAGTTTTCAGATACGCTTACGTCATAGTTTCATATCTTCATTGACACGCATGCGCCACACGCGGCAACGACAATGTGATGCATATGCGCTGATGAAGCTAGTGACCCTACTATCCCTGTTGCAGCAAAATCTCCTTCTTCTCAATCACCACCGAGTTGAACAAACAATTATCGAGGACACATTACGCCACTTTATGAACACTTTATCACAATCTCTGTTTACAACTTTTGCTGCAAGTGCACATGCCCGCTGTTTTTCCGTCTGTTTCCGCTTGTTTCCGTCATATCGTTACCTCACCCCTAGAGGTCTGGCATGTGTTTTACAGCATTTTCATGGATATTGAGTGAATTCATGTAGACGCACACATTTTCTGAGATGCCCTTTTGTTTTGGAAACTGATAAGCGTTTTGTCCTTGTGTGGATGGGGCCTGAGAATAGAGGTGGATCAGGGTACTATTAAGGTGAAATATGTGTTTTATTTTCTGTGATTATTTGATTTCAGGTGAGGCTCTGAGATGTAACAACTGTATTGCGAATGGTCGCTCGCTGTGTCGCCCCAACAGCGTTAAAAACTGTCCTGGGAACAGCAAGGTCTGCGCTGCTGTTGTTATCAGGGACGGGCCCCGCAGTAAGAAACTTTACAATCAGAGTCCCTTAAATCGTCTTTCTTCTCCTTTCTGATGCTCAGCTTAATATCAACATGCTAAGAGCTTGTTTGTTTCATTCCAGGTCGCTCTTTCCGCACCTGCATGAGCATGGCGGGGTGTCGGTTTTTTGCCAAGACAGGACACTTCGCCAGATGCTGCTCCACCGACCTCTGCAACTAAACAGCACAGATGATCCTCACCGCTCTAACATAACTCTCCTGTCTCAGAGTTTGGAGCTGCAGTACCTCTCAGTGACACTAGAGGGCAGTGGAGCAAACCAATGAGCTGTACCCGTCATGTTAAAAAGACAAATAAAGAAGCTTGCTGATATCAGAGTGCTCATGTCTTCTCTCACAGGGCCGTCCTTCCTGCACTTTGAGAGCAGATGATGCATCAGGATGTAGAAATATAGACATAGATATGGTCTCTCTTTGCATGCTGTAGATTTACTCTACAAAGACACCAAACTGAATAGTCAGGAGTTTGGGGAATTTTGATTATCTGCAGTCCATAAATAATCAGAGAATTCAGTGAACTCCCTAAGCAGCAAAGCCAAAAACTAACATTGCATGCCTGTGACCATTGATCTCTACGGCATCACAAACCAGAATCAGTCTGGAAAGGCCAATGCTGGCCAAGCAAGTTTATGTGGTTCCCCCCTTCATTCAGTTCATTTGTGATTTACACTTAACTAGCTTGCAAAAGAAAGAGAAATTAAAAACAAATACAAAAGTCTGACTTTTTTGGTATCATATTTTTCGGGGGTTGATTTTAGAGCTAAAGCGATTTATCTGCAGGTATTTCTCCACTTTAAGCATGAAAACTTGTTTTTGATCAAACTTTGAGGCCAGTTGGACAAAGGCCACAGAAACAGAATCTTAAGGTCACAGGTTGGTTCACTCTCTTCCTCTTTGGCAACGCAACGATCTGTCAGTTATTTCACACACTCAGTGAAATCCTGTGGTTTGTAAAACTGTAAAAAGCAGCAGTGATGTTTGCAGGCTGCATATTTCAGATCAACTTCTGAGAATGAGGTAAGAACATCACTATGAACTTCACATATATATAAATATATAGATAGATGGATAGATAGATATGAACTAATGAACTATGAAATAATATTTTACATTTTATTGAGGTGCTGTTTCTAAGGATAAGAGCCAATGAACAAAAAAGTTGGATTTCCAGGTCTATGAAAAAAACAGAAATACAAGATTTAAATCCACATTTCGCTGATTTATCTAAATTTTTGACTTTTTTTCTCAGAATTCTGACATTAATCCACAACTCAAGTTAAATCTCATAGTGATGACTTTAGCAACAAAATTCAATATGGAATTCAACATTGTACACTGGTATTCGAATAATCTTTTTTTTTCAATCTTCAAATATTTATGCACAGTTCTGACTTGTTCCCTCCAATTTTAGGTTTGATATTAGAATTCCGAGTCTCAAAGTATTCTGACTTTAGATCCAAATTTGATTGAGAACTGGGAATTCAGACTTCATTCTTCAAATTCAGATTTAAATCTCATTATTCCGTGTTTAGTCTCAAACTTCACATTTAAAATCTCAAAATTCTGACTTAAGTCTCATTTGTAATATTCACATGGAATCATGAGTTTGGGTTTACAGCTCAAAATTATGACTTCCACTTAAAGGGACTGTGAGGAGTTTCTAAATAATTACAAAAAAGTCTCTCTTTTAGATATATGCCTGATGGAAATACACACTTTAAGATGAGTTTTATAGCATCTAAATAGGTTATCTATAAATGCTATTCCTTAGCTTCATGGTCAGGTCGGACAGGGCTGGACTGGCCTGGATACTCAACTTCAGGAACAAGACAATTAAAACTAGAGCAAATTTATATTATTTAGACACGTCTTAGAGCACCGGGCTGTAAGTAGCCATATATAGCCGGCTACAAAACTACAATACTAAGTTTTCCAAAAATTTCTTGTTGTCACACATCAAAAACTACCACTACCTAACTAGAAAGAGATCCATTACCTCGTGGCTTTGCATCCTGTAAGTTGTTGAAAAAAGAAGTTGTAAAGCAATGCAGAGTTCTGAGGAAGGTCTGAGCTGGGGCCTGTACTACGAAGCTGGATTAGCTCTTAGAGAGATAACTTCCTGGATAAGTTTCGGATTTTCCGCACTACGAATGTGGATCTCTTTTTATCCAGACACGTTGCCCCGGTAACTGATGCTGAACGCCAAACCTGGTCCGGAGCAGGTTAAGTTCCAGGATAAGAGCTCACGGTGTGTGACAGACCACCCGCTGACCAATCAGTTCTCTCGGGCGGGCATAAGACCGCACAGTCACCAATTTGCTGTCTTGGAAAATGGATTGCCCATTTCTGCCAGAACCGGTTAATGTCGGTGTGCGAATTGTAAGAGGAGCGCTCCGTCGGGAGTGTTTTTATCATGACAGAAGTAATCGGCTTGATTTACCAGAAGAAATCTTGTACGAGAGGTACAGATTTTCACGGGAGGGACTTCTATACATCTGTGACCTGCTGGAGCCTTACGTGGCAAATAATGCACTAAGGTCATTTTGAAAATATGAATGTGATTTTCCTGGTCAAACAAGTGAAAAAATTAATTGTGTTTAGACAAATGTAGAGTATTTATTAGTATGTTGACCATGATGTTTTAGCAACAATAATGGACACATAGAAAAATCGTTCTTGTCAGTATTTTTATGTTATTTCTGTCATTGGTGTTAACATATTTTAGGTTACAATCACAAGATTCATGAATGCAATAAAATTAATCTAAAGGCACATATCACAACATCTGAAGACTGCTGACAAAACTCCATGAAATAAAACAGTAACTTGTTTAATTCAAACTATTTGACATTATTTCTCAATGTCAGTGATAACGTTTGATCCGAGGATGTTTACTTCTGATAAAAGACAACACATGCTGATAATTGTACTGAACTTTATTATGGATAAAGTCAAGTAACAATAATTTTGGTTTAAAGTTCAATTACATAAGTAATCATCATATCTTAAATGTTGTCTTATGTAATATGATCTCCAAATTTTGGTAGTAACACCATGAAACTGAGGGACATAATTTAGTTTGAAGCAATATTTTTAAATATCTAATTTACGTTTCATTTCATTCATAGATTTATCCCAGTGTTATCAACACTGTCCATTTATTATTTTAATTAACAAAAAAGAGGAAATGTTTTACACTGTCCAATAGCGGTGAATCATGACAGTGGGACAAATGTTTTAGATCCAAAGTACACTAAAAGTGAAATTAAATGTTATATTTAGGCTAATTACATTACATTTAAAATAAAAAGATAATTATTCATCACCATTTAAAAGACTATTTAATTACATAATTTTGGTTTAATGTGGACGAGTTCTTTATTACATTTTAAGCGATTTGTGTTTCTGGAAAATGTAGGAAAATGTGCCGGCAATCCCTCCGGCTTCTCGCGGCTACAGTCGTGTTGCTCCTGGCCTGGATAATACTGCAGTACTCCTCATACTTTTGCAGGATTATTTGCTGCTCCTCTGCCGTGAAGTAGGCTGCTCTCTTCTCCATTGTGGAAAATGCTCCGGGGGGCGCTAACCACGCCCATTTTATGTGAGCGCGCACAGATCCCAGCCGGATTCACTTATCGAGTTGATAACGAGCCTCGTACTACAGCGGATCTGGATGACGGCGATCCGGTGAAGTTCAGCGAGATGTCGCAGAGTTATCCTGGATGACTTAATCCAGCTTCGTAGTACAGGCCCCAGCATTCATTAGCATCACAACAAACACACGCTGTGGATTGTAAACGTCGGTGGTGCGTTCCAGTTGTAGTCAGAAGTAGGAATTTTGAGCTCCAAGTAGGAAACAGCTACTGGAACATCCCTCAAAGTCTGAATTCCCACCTGGGAACTCGGTGAAACCTCGCCACCCCCGAGTTGACAATGGAAGATGGATGCCCCCAGTGTGAACAGTTATTTAGTTCCTGATATAATCCATTTATTTGCACTTCTGACTGGGGTGTGTCGCTCTAGATCAGCTGTATACATAGTATTGTTAGACTTATATTTACAAAAATGCTGCCATAGTGATAATCAAGTTCTTCATGTGATATTTGTGAACAACAACGCAGGGTGTGTTAACAGCAGCTAACAATAGCCTGGTAGATCGGCATGTTTTTTTCTGACTTCAACTGGAATGCAGATAACTCTGAGATGATGCCACTCCCAGTTCCGCGGTTACTGGAATGCAGCATTACGACAGTCGCCGCGCGGGCTCATGGGTAGCAGAGTCTTTTACGTTGCCGGTAATAGATTCTCCTCACAGCACCTTTAAGAATTTAGTTTTAAAGCTCAAAGTTAAGACTTTAGTCTCAATTTTTTTAAATAAATCTCAGTATTCTCTTCGCTTTTAAGTCTTTAAGTTTGAAAGCTCTTAAAATGAACAATTTTAGCTTTAGTCTCAAATTTCATTTTCCAACCTCATACTTTTGATTTCGGCTCAGAATTTGGATTTAAATTTGAATTTTCCTAAGTTTGACGATCCTAATTTTTTCAACCTCTTAGTCCTCTTATATTTCTTCACCATTTTATGTACTCGGCCAAATGTTTATACAAATCATCAGAAACTGAGTTTTTATCAATATTCTGTGGATTTTAGTTACCAAATGATTATTTTTAATATGATTGTTATAATATCACAATAATTGTCCATTAGGTATGACTTGTTTTTTTGACCCCTGTATTTGTCTTAATTCTATTGCAGTCCAATGGAATTTACTGTCAAGAAGTCAAAGAGATTTGTAACTTTCTTGCTTCACTGCACCAGCAAACATTTGCTTAATCAGCTGTTGGTTCTTTCCTAACAGAGGAAATGTCAAATCATTGTTTTGTAATTTAACCTCATCAAACTTTCCAGTGTGCACAACACAGGCTGTAAATGTTATCACTGAAAAGGTTTACTTAAAAACACAACCTCTAAAACAAAAATGCAAGATAAAGAAAAACAGAGTAAAACGCACCCGACAGCCTGTATTATTATCGGTGTAGAAATGCCTGTTATGTGATTGGGAGTCACTGTGTTCACACTGCCATTAATGGATAACATTTGTGGAGATGCCAACATCAACAGCTTCTCTAGAACATCTTTATTTTGAGCTGTTTTTACACCAAGAGTCAAAGACATATGGCCCTTTTCCTCTAGCACGCCTTGGCCCTACTCTACTCGGCTCTACTCGATTTGCAGCGTGTTTCCACTAGCCTGGTACCTCCTAAAACAAGCTAGTTTTAGTACCTACTCCGCTCTGGTTCTAAGCGAGCTAAGCCGATGCTAAAAGATGATGTCACCGACTACTGGCTGCTGATTGGTCAGACAATGTCGTCATCGATGAGTCATGAGCGCGACGACCTAGCATGCTAGTGGTAGCTACCATTAGCTAACCCTCATACGTCTTTTCTTTGCAGCTGGATTGCTCTCGTCCTCGGCTTCATTCTGTTGTACAGCTTCCAAAACTCTCCTGTGCTTCTCAAGGGGTATTTCTTCTTACCTCCTGCAGCCTTCTTCTGCTTTCCTTTTTTACTTGGTTTGTGACAAAAAGCCACAGATTGTTGTGTCACCCACCGCAGCCACACACTGCACCCCACTGGGCAGGCGACTGGGGCTAATGGAAAAGCAGCACAAGGCGAGTAGAGTAGAGTAGGGCTAATGGAAAAGGGCCATTAGAAACTCGAAGATTTTCCTTTGCATTTTTAAAGCCGATCAGATGGAGATGCTGGAGATGAATTAAACTGCTGTAGTGTGCATGCCGGTTCAGTAGATGGCGGTGTAGGTCTGCAGAGAGGCAGCGCTGGTACAACACACGTACGAAGAAGAAAAACATTTCACAAACAACAATGGTGAGTGGACACACAGAGACGCAGGAGTTTCTTTTCTGGACAACAAATCTGTCTGGATAGTTTTGTCTGGATAACAAAGTGAGCACGATAAGCAGCTCACATGTTACTCTGTAGACAATGAAACTGTTGTTGTTCCTGGTATATGTGCACAGCCTTCATGTGAGAAAGTACTGTGCATGTAGTGACGTCTGTTTCACCCTGAAATGCTCTGACTCTGGTTTACATGGAGCTGCATGGAGAGGATATTCAAAACTTTCCACTCTGGAGCCCGTTTCAAAAGTTACTATTTTCAGATAAAGCGTTTCAATGTAAACACAAGGCTAAAACGCAATGAAACTTACCGGATCGGACCATATTCGACACCCTGTAAACGCAGCCTTAAGGTGCGTTCACACCGGATGCTACCTGTACTACCTCGGTGATCACTCTCCATGCAAAGTCAATGTACAGCTGTGATGGGGCGGGGCTAACCCTACCGCGACGCGACAGCCGCTTGTCACGCTACCACATAGCTTGTCGCGCGATGTCAAAATTAAAAAAAAGTTGACCTATTCAGGCTATGTCGTGTATGGCTGTGCAGCATCACCCAATCAGCGGTGTGTACGTGTGACGGTACCCGAGACAGACAGTTATTCATCCGGACTACAGGGTGTAGATCCTGGTATGTGTGCACAGGCGTGAACTAATGTCAGTGAGGACATTAGTTCCACCTAGATGAACCGCGGTAAACTCACAGATGATGTTGCTGCAGGGCATCAGCTGCAGTGTTTTGTGGTTGATAAGTGAGTAAAAAGGATACAGCTGGAATAATGTCCGCGTATACATCCTTTATATGATATATGAAATGATCGCAGTGAAACTCGAGCGGACGTGACGTCACTGAGCGATGGCCGTCGGTAGCGACGCGACAGCCGCTTGTCACGCTACCACATAGCTTGTCGCGCGATGTCAAAATTAAAAAAAAGTTGACCTATTCAGGCGATGTCGTGTATGGCTGTGCAGCATCAGCCAATCAGCGGTGTGTACGTGTGACGGTACCCGAGACAGACAGTTATTCATCCGGACTACAGGGTGGATGAGTTCCATCTAGGCGGAACTAATGTCAGTGAGGACATTAGTTCCACCTAGATGAACCGCGGTAAACTCTCAGATGATGCTGCTGCATCATCAGCTGCAGTGTTTTGTGGTTGATAAGTGAGTGAAAAGGATACAGGTGGAAGAATGTCCGCGTATACATCCTATTATGTGATATATGAAATGATCGCAGTGAAACTCGAGCGGACGTGACGTCACTGAGCGACGGCCGTCGGTAGCGGTCACCAAAAAGAGGTATTTATGGACGCGTGACGCTACGTCAGTGGGCGACGTGACTTTGGTAGCTGGGTCGCTTGCGGTGTGAACGCAGCATTAGACTGCTGCCCCCGCGACACGGATGAGTGGATGAAGATGGTACGGTAAGTTTTCTGTTCAAACTGGTTATAGTTGCTTTCTTTTTCAGGGGTTGGTTTTAGAGCTAAAGCGATTTATCTGCAGGTAACTTGTTTATTTTAAATGAACATTCACTCTTTGATCAAACTTTTGCAACTAGTTGGACAAAGTCCACAGCAGCAGAAACTTGTGGTCACAGGTTTGTTCACTCTCTACGTTCCTCTTTTCCAACGTAACGATCGGTCAGTTATTTCACACTCAGTGAAATCCTGTGGTTTGTAAAACTGTTAAAAGAAGCAGTGATGTCTGCAGGCTGCATATTTCAGATCGACCTCCCATAACAAGGTAAGAACATCACTCTGGTTTTACATGCAGATCTTTAAACTTAAATATGATATTGATGTCTTTAAGTTATCTGAGTAGCTATCTTCATTTGTCTTATTATTAATGGAGCAGGGCTGAAGATCAACATGCGTCCTCCCTCCAGCTCATAAGCAGTAATCAAAGATATTAACAAAGTATTCTAACATTTACTGAGGTGCTGTTTTTTTGAGGTCTGAGGCTACTGAACAAAACAAGTTGTTTTTCCAGGTCTATGACAAAATAGAAATACAAGATTTAAATCCACATTTTGCTTTTAAAAAAAAAAAAAAAAAATCTAAATCCAGATTTGTTTTCCACATTTTTGACTTTTTTCTCTGAATTCTGACATTAAACCACGATTCAAGTTAAATCTCATAGTGATGACTTTAGCTGCAAAATTCACATTTTTGTTTTCAGAATTCAAATATTTATCCACAATTCTGACTTGTTCCCTCTAATTTTGGGTTTGATATTAGAATTCTGAATCAATTCTCAAAGTATTCTGACTTCAGATCAACATTTGATTAGGCTGGGAATTCACACTCGATTCTGCAAATTCAGATTTAGAACTCATTATTCCGTGTTTAGTCTCAAACTTCACTTTTAACCCTTTAAGGCCCAAGACTGTAGATTATGGTCAGAAAATTCTATTTTTTTGTAGATTAAATCTTTATTTCACTTTCTGCTTAATTCCTACAAAAATCAAAATGTCCATAAAATTCAACATTTAGATTTTTTGTATCTCATTTGATACATTAGGTGTTTTTGGCAACTGATAATCAAATTGAGGACATTTTTATCATTTATCTGATTGTATTGAGATGTTTTTTTTTGTAATTTGTTGATCATATTGAGTAGATAGAGGTTTTATAAAAGTATGTATCAAATACGATACAATTGGCATTATAGGGTTAAAATCACCGAATTCTGACTTAAGTCTGAGAGTTTGAATTTAATGAAAGGATTTCGGGTACATATCTCAATCCAGATTCAAATGTCAGACTTCTGACTTAAAGCTCATTTGTAATATTCCCATGGATTCATGAGTTTGGGTTTAAAGCTCAAAGTTAAGACTTTAGTCTCAATTTGAAATAAATCTCAGTATTTTCTTCGCTTTTAAGTCTGTAAGATTGAAAGCTCTTAAAATTCCCAATTTTAGCTGCAGTCTCAAATTTCATTTTCCAACCTCATACTTTTGATTTAGGCTCAGAATATGGATTTAAATTTGAATTTTCCTAAGTTTGAAACTCCTAAATGTTTCAACCTCTCATTCCTCATTTTGCTGTTCTGAAACTGCAGAAATATAGGAGAGTCCATTTTTCAGTACTCGGCCAAATGTTCATACAAAGCATCCAAAACTCATTTTTTATCAATATTCTGGTGATTTAAGTTACAAAATTATTATTATTAATATTATCATTATACCGCAAAATTGGCCAAATATCACAATAATTGTCCATTGGATATGACTTGGGTTTTTTTTTACCCCTGTATTTGTCTTAATTCTATTGCACTCCAATGGAATTTACTGTCGCCAGATCTAAATCCAATAGAGCACCTGTGATATGTGTCAGATGGGAGATTTGCATGAAAGGTGTGCATCAGTTTTGATTCCCATTAAGATATTTTGAGGCCCAAAATAACATCTGATGATACCAAGAATAATCACAACACTTGACCGACAGAGAAGTCAAAGAGATTTGTAACTTTCTTGCTTCACTGCACCAGCAAACATTTGCTTAATCAGCTGTTGGTTCTTTCCTAACAGAGGAAATGTCAAAACATTGTTTTGAAATTTTAACCACATTAAACTTTCCATTATGCACAACATGGGCTGTAAATGTTATCACTTGAAAAAAGGTTCCTTTAAAATAACCTCTAAAAAGTACAGAAAAAAACCCAGAAACAAAATACAAGATTAAAAAACCAGCTCAAAAACACATAATACTTCAGTGCACAAAAATGTTGTGTTTTAAACTTTAAAAACATTTTATTTGTATACATTAATTTGTTCATTTTCTGTACTGTTTATCCCTTTTGGGGTAATGGGGGGGCTGAAGCCTGTCCCAGCTGTCAACAGTTGAGAGGATACTGATAATAATACAGGCTGTCGGGTGCGTTTTACTCATAAGACTCATAAGAGTAAAACGCACCGGACAGCCTGTATTATTATCAGTGTAGAAATGCCTATTATGTGATTGGGAGTCACTGTGTTGCCATTGCCATGAATGGATAACATTTGTGGAGATGCTAACATCAACAACTTCTCTAGAAATTCTTAATTCTGCGCTGTTTTTACACCAAGACTCAAAGACAAAGAGTTGACAAAGAAGGAGAACCATCAGTTTGAAGTCCAAGACTTTATTCTGTTTGATGTCTCATTTTTCCCAAATGAGTAGAGTGACAGCTCATGTTTAGCACATTTAGCTGCAGTGCTATCACATACTTTCAACTATGCAATTTTAACAGTTTATCCATTTTTCACCAGCCTGTAATGATGAAGGCCGCAGTGTTCGCTCTTCTTCTCCTGCTGAGTCTACATCAAGGTTGGTGTGTTTTCGTTCTTCAAATATGAAATAATAAACCAAATTACATGTTTGTGATGAATTCAATCTAAAAAAAAAAGGGGCGGATGCTTTGTTTTTTTTTTTATTGTTGATTTGATTATTTGATTTCAGGCGAGGCTCTGACGTGCTACAAATGTCTGGGGACGGGCCCTAGGCTGTGCACCCCCATCGGCTTTGACACCTGTCGAGACGCCGATGACGTCTGTGCCGCTGTTGTTATCAGAAACGGGGACCGTAGTAAGAACCTTAACAAGCAGAGTCCCTCACACCTTTCTAACCAGTCTGATGTCCACGTACTAAAAACTTGTTTGTATGATTCCAGGCCGCTCCATCCGGTCCTGCATGAGCCTTGAATGGTGTCAGCGTTTTGCCTTCAGGTCAAGAGACGCTGGCGCCAGATGCTGCTCCTCCAACCGCTGCAACTAAACAGCAGCCATGATCCTCACCGCTCTAACATAACTCTTATATCTCAGAGTTTGGAGCTGCAGTACCTCTCAGTGACACTAGAGGGCAGTGGAGCACTGTGCAAACCAATGAGCTGTACCCGTCATGTTAAAAAGACAAATAAAGAAGCTTGCTGATATCAGAGTATTCATGTCTTCTCTCACGGGGTCGTCCCTCCTGCACTTTGAGAACAGATGATGCATCAGGCTCATAGCTGTTAAGTCTCCTGTTCTTGACCAGGAAACTACAGTATTTTAGCTTCCTCTTCCCCCGTCCTTCTGTATTTGTATTATCCTGTAATAATAATAATAATAAAAAGGGGAATAACTTTATTTATGTAGCACTTTTTAAACAGAAGTGCTTTGAAAACAAATAATTAAAGTACAACAATTACAGCACGAAGGAATCAAAAACAAAGCTCAGTGCAAAAGGCTTTCTTTCAGAAAGACACAAAAGAAATGAAAAACACGAGGAAGCAAAGTTCAGAGCAGAGTGACTGACGCTTCAGGTGTCAGAGTCTTTAGGCCTTTCCATAAGTTACAGGAACCAAGACAATACAGGAACCAAGTGACATAAAATGAGACCATGAAGACTGAAATAAAAGCTAAAAACACAAACTCAGTCAGAAAATAAAAGGTGATTGAAAGCAAAAAACAGGAAAGCAAATATAAAAAGATGAAGTTATTTAAATGTTTATTTATTTATTTTTCATTTCGAACATGCATGCAAAGAACAACAATAAAATAATGAAATGCCATTCACAAACACAAAAAAAAGGATTGTTGCAACCACACGCTCAAAAAGGAGGAGGACGTAAAATACTTTTTCAGTTCCGAGCCCTTATTACTAGTCTTATAAAAAATAAATTATTCTATTGATGCAAATACATTATACAAATGTGTATTACGAAACATATAATCCATATAAATATGCTTAACTACCTATACAAAACCAATAAAATATATAATCAATATACAAATACATAGGCATACATACAAACATATATTCATATGGATATACATATATACGCATGCACACATAATAAACGTTCTTGACATGAACAATTAAAAAGGTGTGGTGTTTAAGTATATATGGATATGAGTAGGTAATCAATAGGGGTGTAATGAAATGGTCAACTCATGAAACGATACGAAATATGAAACAGGGCTCACGATACAAAATACTCAGGATACAAAATAAAGATTATAGAAAATCCCTAAGAGTAGGAAGTTGTGCAAAAATCTCATTTTCTTTATTTTCTTCCTAATGCAGACATATAAAAAACATTGCTGCATCAGTACAAAATAAATGCTCTTTGAAAAAAAAAGTATTTTTTCCCCTTATTTAGACTACAGTGCAAATACAAACATAACATCTCAATAAAAAGTGCTTTGTTGTTGTATTAATCAGGATAAGTACATTCTTGAATGAAAAGGAAAACAAACGGCAGTCCTCAGAGCTGCAGTTTAGACCTATAAATGTCTGAACTGTGAACTATAATATTTAGCCTATAACAGTGCATATACTTCTGATCTTCAAGTATGATCAAATTCTGTCAACTCAACAGTAGATGCAAAAATCAAATATTGTTTTTTATGCAGACTTACACAAACATACAGTTGCTGCCTGTCTCCAGTTCAAAGTAGTTGGTAGTTGTACTCGCTGCAGTATACGGTGAACTGTAGCGGCATGTTTTGCACACGGTTGTTGTTTTGTCCGCAATCTTCTCACCGTTCTCTCGTCTTTTACATGGGAAGCCAAAATAGGTCCACACAACTGATTTATTTAACGAAGGAGCGTCAGATAATTCCTCGACCTTGTCTTCCTCGTTTGGGGCGAGTGTTTTGCTACGATAGGCGAGGAGGGTAAAAAATCACCAGTGGCACGACATTTCGTCTCACCCCAAGTAATCACATAGGTAGAGAGGTGTTTATATCTATATAAAAACAGGTAGGTGAATGTTTAGATATATTTCATAAGTCCATGTAATCTGCTTTCATGATAAGTATATTGGAGTGCATAGGGGGAACATAAGTTAAATATGGAACAGGGAATAAGGGGTAGGACAGGATAAGTTTGATTTCTTCCTGCTCCTTTTCGAGCATGTATATTGTAACTTCCAATTAATATTATAAATCAGTTATCTGCTTTCTTATTTCCTCTATTTTTTTTGTTTTGTACATGTTTTTGTTGTTAGTTTGTTCAAAATAAATAAATAAGTGTACCAAAAGTGAATCATAGATTAGATAAATCATGGTTAAACAAAGTAACTGCATTTATGTTAACATAGCATAGAAGATGAAAATAGAAGAGGACAGACTTAAAGTAGTGGGAGGTAAAAAGATCAGAGCAGGACTGAAAATCTCCCTTGTTGTGATGTAATAATAAAAATAAAATTCCTCTGCCTCTTCAAACTGAACTCTGTCACTAGCCTCTTGAGGATGGGGCAGTAATGCACCAAAGTGATGCCAACTGTAAAACCAAAGAAGAAAAGGCCCCATGCAGTAGCCTGGGTGGCAGCTGTCGTGAAAATAGGGCTAACAGAACAAACCAAGAAAAACAAAGTTTTTATTTTAGATTTCTTTTACACCTGCCTTAAAGGTTTGGTTCAGTATTTTTGAAGTGGGGTTGTATGAGCTCCATGTGGCCACTAAGTACATTAGATGCAGTAGAAAGTTCTCTCCTGTCCCTCAGTAAGACACAGTCTGTAAGAGTCGGATACGCCAAATTAGCCACAAACAGGAAGTACCGTACCAAGAACAATGGGTATTTTCTTCACCCACAAGAACTTCCATTAAAAAATAATACCACAGTTAAAGAGGACACTGCCTAGAAATGTTTTTCAGTGCATTAACTTTTCAGAAATATAAAGTTTATCTGGACCTAATCAACTCAAATCATGGATTCCTTCACGCAGCACTTCCGCTAGCTACTAAATCACTCCACCTCATTCTCAGTTGTTGTAAACAGAACAAGCTAGTCCCTTCAGATGCTGGTTGTAGACTGATTGAAAGCACATTATATGTCAAATATTTCTGAGATGGGTTTTTGTGATGCCTGTCTGGATACAGAAACAGATGTGCATCATGGAGAGCTCAGCTTTCACTGTATTCCTCTGAGTAACAAGGGCATGTGGTTACATCATACAGCAAATGCATATTCGTTACCTGTTACCTGACAGATTGTGTGTACAGAACTATACATCTCTCTATATATTAGAGGTTAATACACAGTAATTGTTGGGTGTGTGAGAGAGACACATACACAAGTAGTCTGCACTGTTTTGATAAAAAGCCTCCTCTACTCTGCTTGTTTGTTTCTGACAGATCATTATTACTTACTTTGAGCAGAAACTGTTGTTAGGTCCTTCAGGTTTGGGACGTTTTTCCACTTTATCATCTTGAAGAATGTCCATAAAGCTCCAGGATTGAGAAGAGCAAGGAAGATTTATTTGCCGAGTAATGCCACCGTCCATATCACCTGTTCCCTCTGGCTAGTTCTTACGTTCTTTCTTGATGTCCAGTGTCCGTGGATGTTTCCTCTGTTTTCCTTTCGGTCTGTTCGTCTCCATCTTCAGCAGCTCTTCTTCGTATAACTCCGGTTCATACAGTTATCCTCTTGACTCCAAAGAGAATGGAACTTCATCAACGCTGCCATAATAATCCTTTTTTTAATTTCCTGTATTGTCTCTTCCTCACAACGCTTAGATTAAAAACAAAAGAATAACAATGCTTGATAAAAGTTACATGAAGCTACAACCGGCATCTGAAGCTGCTAGCTTGTTATGTTTACATCAGCTAAGAGGGAGGCGGAGTGATTCAGCAGTTCGCAGCAGCACTGTGCAGAAGAATACATGACGTGAGTTAGTTAGGTTTAGATAGCCTAAAGTTTATATTTCTGAAAAGTAAATGCACTTAAAACAGTTCTAGGTAGCGTTTTTGATTCGATTTGAGTTCTTGTAGGTGGAAAAATACCCTTTGCTCTTGGTACGGTACTTACCTGTTAGCATCTATTTCTTCGTCACAGACAATTACAGACTGTGTCTTACTGAGGGAGAGGAGAGAACTTTCTACTGCGTCTAATGTACTTGTGGTCATATGGAGTTCATACAGCCCCACAACAAAAACACTGAACTGTCCCTTTAAACTGTAAGGGTTCTGAACCTAGGCTGGGTTGTTAGGATGGCTCCCAGTGAGGATTTCCTCTATTTTAAAATCCAAACCTCGACAGTTATGATCAGGTTGTACAAATATAGACAGAGATGTGGTCTCAGGTTGCATGCTGTAGATGTATACATGTTAGAAGCTCAACACAGTCATAAAAATACTCCAAGACATTGAATGTTTAAACTGATCAACTTATTGCAAATATTTACTCATTTCGGATTTCATGTCTGCAACATGTCCCAAAAAAGCTGGACTGGGGTGACAGAAGACTGGAATGGTCCAAAAACGCGTCTAAACAGTCAGCAGGTGAATGGGTAAAAAAGTTCCAAGGAATGTGAGTGTTAAAAAACAATGAGATTTTAAAGTGTGCACATGAAATAATTGACTTTATTGTAGGTCCATAAGCTTTCCATAACATCCAAGCTTCAGTGGAATTGGGTTTTGTATATTTCACCATAAGCTGTGAGCTCCAAGCTCGTTTGGTGGAAAATGAGCTTGGAGCTCAGTCGTCATTACAGTGATCAAAGAGGGGTCGAGGTTGAAATAACATTCATTTGTTGATGAGTTATTGAACTGCAAAGTCCGAATCTGTGAATATCTATCTAAGTATACCCAAGTAGATGTTTCCTAGTTTGACCTAAAAGATGACTTTATTCTCGCAATTTTTCAATTCTATTCCTGTAAATTTATGAGATTATTCTCTTAACTTTACGACTTTATTCTCGTGATTGAGATTAGTCTTCTAACTTTCTGACTTTATTCTTGTAAATTTATGTGATTGTTCTCGTTACTTTACGCCTTTATTCTCGTAAATTTATGAGATTATCTCGTAATTTTAACACTATTCTCGTAAAGTTATGAGATTATTCTTCTAACTTTTTGACTTTATTCTCTTAAATTTATGAGATTATTCTCGTAATTTAAGAGATTATTCTTCTAACTTTTTGACTTTATTTTCTTAAATTTATGAGATTATTCTTGTAATTTTAAGACTTTATTCTCGTAATTAAGGAGATTATTCTCATAACTTTTTGACTTTATTCTTTTAAATTTACGAGATTATTCTCGTAATTTTAAGACTTTATTCTCGTAATTAAGGAGATTATTCTCATAACTTTTTGACTTTATTCTCGTAATTTAAGAGATTATTCTTCTAACTTTTTGACTTTATTCTTGCAAATTTATGAGATTATTCTCGTAACTTTACGAATTTATTCTCGTAAAGTTATGAGATTATTCTTGTAATTTTACGAATTTAATCTCTTAAATTTATGAGATTATACTCGAAACTTTACAAATTTATTCGCATAAATTTATGAGATTATTCTAGTAACTTTAAGACTCTATTCTCGTAATTTAAGAGATTATTCTTCTAACTTTTTGACTTTATTCTCTTAAATTTATGAGATTATTCTCGTAATTTATGAGATTATTCTTCTAACTTTTTGACTTTATTCTCTTAAATTTATGAGATTATTCTCGTAATTTTAAGACTTTATTCTCGTAATTAAGGAGATTATTCTCATAACTTTTTGACTTTATTCTCGTAATTTATGAGATTGTTCTTGTAACTTTACGACTTTATTCTCGTAATTTATGAGATTATTCTCGTAACTTTCTAACTTTATTCTCATAACCTTCCTATTTTTTTAGTTTTCAATGTGGCCCTAACCCTAATTTAAGATTATGTTGAAATGTTACCAATAAGTGCTGATTAAAGCACACACACAAAAAAAATATGTATATTTTATTACCTCTTTTACCTTTTTTTTTCAACATTTTATATGTGACATGTGCTTGAACCTTCAACCCTGATTGCAGGCACTCCAGACTACCAGACTAAGCCCACAGTGTATTACATTAAACCAGTTAATGATAATAATGTGACTGGAAGAGAAAGTCTCCTCAGATAACAACAGCGTGGCCTAAAAAAGCCGTCATGCCAGCCGGCTGCTCGTGAGAAATCCCACACAGAGGACTCCCTCTTCCTCCTCACACACTCCGTAAAACCGCAGGCTAACGTGTAACCTCCTCCTTTACGAGGTGCATCCCATTACGTGGGGTTTCCTTCAGTAACAAGTGCCTCGAAGCAGAATGGAAATACCATCCAGCTGCCTGCATGGAGCCTTGAGGAGGGAGTCAACCTGCACACGCACAGGAGACGACTCGTTCAGTCCAACACGGGCTGAAGGAGGTGAAGGCTGAGGGAAACCTGTGGCTCGTGCACATCTCAGGAAATGAACTACAGAACAAAAATATTATGTTTTAAATCATTTCTGACAAAACAATCACCTAACATAACTGATGAGATCTGACAATGAACATGATAAAGGAGCTAAAAAAGACGACTGAAAGCTGTTTAAATCTTAATTTAACTCCTCAAATCACCAGGATCATAAATCATTGAAAAGAAACATTAAGATTTTTAAGATATTTTTTTCAGTCTGGGAAAAAAAGTCTGAATTTAAGGTTAATCTAGGAATTCAGATTTCTTCTACAAAGTCTGACTTGAATCTAGAATTATGAATTTAATCTAAAATTCTGGCAACTTTCTGGAATTATGACTTTAATTTGTAATTCTCACTTCGTTCTCGACATCTTTATCTGGACTTTTTGTCTTTCAATCCCTAACTCATTCTTGAGTTCTTCTTTCAATCGAGAATTCTGATTTTCTTCTAAAATTCAACCTTTTATGTAGAAACTTGACTCAAATCTGTAATTCCCCCTTTATTCTAGAATCTTTTTTAATCTAAAACGCTAATTTAGAGACATAATTCTTCTGGCGAAGTCTTAAAATTTGATTACATTCAACCTTTAGTCTAGAGTCCTGCTTCAGAGTCAAAATGCTCACTTTACTCAAGAACTCAGACTGAAATCTAGAAATCTGTTTTTCTTTTGGAATTCTGCCTTCAATCTAGAAAACTGACTAAGATCTGGAATTCTGACTTAATCTCACAATTCTGAGTAAATTCCTGAAATACGACGTTTACCAAAAATTCTGACCTACAAGGTGCTACAGAAACCAGACTTTATTCTCATGTAATCTAGAATTGTGACAGTATTCTAGAATTCTGCTTCAATCTTGGAATTTTGACTTTAAGCTTGAATTATTACAATAATCTCTAATCACAGCCTGATTCCTAAAGTCTAACTTTAACTTAGAATTCTCTCTTTGACCCAGAATTCTGACACTATTGTAGAATATTGACTTTAATCTAGAAGTCTCAGGTTCAACTTGAATTCTCACTTTAACCTTTTACTTTTAGATTTCTAGAATTCTAAAAATTTTCCTCCAGAGTTCTGACACTGAACATAGTTTTAGATTTCAGGCTGAAACCGCTGAATCCTGACTTCAATCCTCAAATTCAGAGAGAAAATATGAAGAGTTCTTTTCCAAAATGCTATAAAAGCCAAAATTAAAATATATATATATATGTATATATATGTTACTCAGTGCTATTCTTTTGTATACCGATTGTACTACCTGCCCTATCAGTATTTGATGCAAGAACAGCTCTATATCCGTGTTTAAACTGTATTTCAAGTTCAGTTCCCCAGCCGACCCAATGGGTCTAGGTAAATAATGTGAAAATGGATTTATAGTGTTTTGGAAAAGAGCTCTTCATATATTCAAACTTCAGTCTAACAATTCTGATTTTTTTCAAATAATCTTGACTTTATTTTAAGAATTTTGGCTTTAATCTCCAAATTCTGAATTTGGTCTTTGAATTTTGACTGTAATCGAGAATTCTTAGTCCTTTAGAATTTCACCTACATCTTGGACTTCTGACTTAAATGACTACTATTTGGCTTTTATCTAGAATTCTTACTTTTATTTTGAATTATGGCTTTATTCTCAGATTTCTGACTTTATTCTATAAGTCTAAGTTAACCTTGAATTCTCACTTTAATCTTACATTTCTAGATTTCTTACTGACTGTTTACCTTCAAAACTCTGACATCGAGGATATTTTTTAGTTTTTAGACTTAAACTTCTGAATCCTGACTTTAATTCTGGAATTCAGGGTCAATATATTCTAACTTCAGTCTCATAACCCAGACTGTTTTGAAAGAATCTTGAATTTATTTTCAGATTTTTGGCTCTAATCTCAGAATTCAGACTTTAGACTTGAATTATTACACTAATTTAGAATTCTTTCTTTTATACTGAATTATGGCTTTATTCTCAGAATTCTGAACTTCGTCTTGAATTATTACTATAGGTTATAATTATGTTGGAATGCTGAGTCAGCATTTAAACAAATTGTTCTTCCTAAAATGTATTCTTCTTTTTCTTTATCTTTTTCTTCTTGTTATTTTCCCCAGATTTTGGCACCTTTCACAGGCTTCAAATTTGCACAGATTTTCACAGAAAAAAATTGACATATGCAGCATGTTCAGGAGAAGTGCGCTTGTATTTTTCACAGGTTTAACAGTTATACTTTTTACAGTAAAAAATAATTTCTGCATATTATTTTCCATTGAAATCAATGGGACATTTCCGCAGCTCTGCTGAAAACTTTAGCAACTTTGAAGCTCCACAGACTGGGCATGCTTTCTACCTTCATTTATGCTTTAAAAGCTGCACTGACTTCTCAGCTATTTTTACAGATCTCCAGCTTTTTCCGGCTTCTACAATTTTTTAAAGATGAATTTCTAATCAACACCAAGTTTTGCGGAATTCTCTTAAATCAGACCGTGTCATGTGACCCGTCAGAGCAGAGCAACTGCTGTTGACAGACAGAAAGTTCAGCAGAATGATCCTGTCATAACTTCGTCAAACCGTCCTCCACAGACATGATTTATACATCAAAACCTTGCTACCCTTCTCCTCTTACACGTGAAATTGGCTTCAAAGTCTAACCAGACATTGTTTTGTCTCAGTGAGCTTCAGCTTTTGCGGTATGTCGCAAAATCCTCCATCTGCACTAATGCAAATCTTTAACTCCGGACAACTGATTGCTTCACTTTGAAGCGCGTTTTTACCTCGCCACTGTGTCAACATTTTCAACAGTACAGACGTAAAACTTACATCAATAACTTCAGCAGGTTCTTGGGATACTCACAGTGCAATCCCTTTTCTGATATCTATCACGGTTTAGACACAGTGAGCGTTCGTTTACCTGGAAGTACCCAGCTTTGTCAGCCTGCTCTGTACATGTATGACAGTTACTTTAAAACCTGGTTCTGCTGCTTGTTTGTACATTTGTTGAATAGCTCAATGGTTATGATACAGTTTTCCAACCTGGCGGTCTGGGTTGAAATACTGGCGCAGGCAGTAACATCTTGGTGTATTACAGCCTCAATGGTCTGCCACAGCCTTCGAGGCTCACATTTTCAGAGAAAAAATGTGCAGATTAGAATGTTAAACAGAAATCTCCTTGTTTTTTTACATGCTTCACTGTTATAGCTTTAAAAGACATAAATACTTTTTGCTGAATTTCTCACATTGGAATGAATGGGAAACGTATGCAGTTCTCCTAAAAACACTGGAACATCTTTCAAGCTCTACAGATTTGACATACTTACACCTATAGACTCCATTCTTGCTTCAACAGATCCATTTATCTCTCACTCATTTCACAGATGCATACATACATGAATACATACATATATACATATATTCAGACTAAGGGTGCACCGAACATTCGGTGGCCGAATATATTCGGCCTAATAGTGCAAAAAAAGCCATATTCGGCCTTTGGCGGAGTGAGCTAATAACAAGGCCGAATAGTACCCCCCCTCAGTAAGGGTCAGACACTCTCTTTATCCACCCTGCCAAAAACAACACAGTCACACGGGGTTAAACTCTTGACGAAGGTCCGCTGCACTCGGCCGTATAGCTTGGATGAAAAGCCGACGGCTGAGCCCCCAAATAAGTGGAGGACGAAAGACTAAACTGTATTTCACAGAACACACAGCCTGGTCTTTGAATTTAAGTTTGCCATCAACGGTGTAGAACCAAAACTACTTCCACACAGCTCTCCTCAGAACAGTTAAAGCCCAAATTAGAGCTGTTTACGTCCACTCCGCCCGCTCCACTCGGAGCGGAAACTCTTTGGCTCGAGAGAGCAGCGGATGTGACTGACGGTCAAGCTGCGCTCACAGCGCCCACTGTTGGACGGAACGATCCACTGCTCCAGACCTGATGTGTCGCCACAGTCAATATTTTACATTCAAATATTTATTTACAATTCCATTACAGATATTTATTCCCATATTTGATCGGTTATTCAAATATTGAATATAAAGTGACAGCCTTAAAGCAGTATTGTTGGTATTATTGGTCTATTGGTATATATCCATCAGTGTACATTAATATTTTTTAATGCATGTTTTGTTTTGTTTGAAGGCTTAATATGAATGAAAAATTTTGTTGGGCTTCTTTTGAAAAGCAAAGGCTACTGGAATATTAAAAAATGTCATAACATTTAATAAACAATTACTTTCTTTTAAAAACATGTCTAAAAATGTACTCTAAACTATTAACGCACAATCAAAAAATTTAGTGAACTACTTTGCCGCCGCATTGGATATTCGGCTTGGTATTCGGTATTCGGCCCAGCATTTATTTATTATTCGGCTTCGGCTTCGGCCACAAATTTTCATTTCGGTGCATCTCTAATTCAGACATACATGATCAGATACATAAATGCATTATTTTATACATACATACATTAACACAAATATACCATAATTAAATGTACATTCTCATTCACATATGTACATACTCTGAAAAACCATGGATAAATAAAATCATAGAAACATGTATGCACGACTATATGTATAGAAAAATGAATCTGATTATTTGTCAATACATATGCACATATATATAAACAGACATGTATCAATAATCCTTTTTTTTCTTTTTAATGTAAGCTTCAGAAAATATTTCACACTACAGTCTTTGTCATCTTAGGCCTTACACATTTAATTCTATTGCAACTCCTTCAGGGTGGGCAAACATTTCAGCATCTTTCTGCAACTTTGTTTCACTTTATTCATTTTTACCTTTCTTTCACAACTTTTAACATTTTTATTTAGCATGTTCAAGCTGTCGGCTTTTCTTCACTGCTTCCAACTTCCAATGTCACATTTTAACATTTTAGCTGCGTTTGCACTGGTTTCAGAAATTTCATTTCACATTTCCAGCATTCAGCCTCAGCATTTCAACACATTTGCTGCAGGGAAATGCAAATTCTCTAGTTCTGACTTGATCTATTAAGTCTGACTTCAACTCAATTTCGATCACAGAATTCTGACTTTATTCTAGAATACTGACTTTCATGAAGAAGTCTCTTGTTAACCTTCAATTCT
This sequence comes from Scarus forsteni, assembly GCA_036419115.1. Taxonomy (NCBI): domain Eukaryota; kingdom Metazoa; phylum Chordata; class Actinopteri; order Labriformes; family Labridae; genus Scarus; species Scarus forsteni. The sequence goes on from JAZDUH010000345.1 coordinate 2,668,898, forward strand.
CATTTTAATCTTATATTTTTAGATTTCTTGAGTTCTGACTTTTTCCTTTAGCAATCTGACACTGAAGATAGTTTTAGATTTCAGACTTTAACTTCTGAGTACTGACTTTAATTCTGGAATTCAGAGTGAACTTAAGTTTCACAATCCAGAATGTTTTGAGAGAATCTTGACTTTATTTTCAGATTTTTGGCTTTAATCTCAGATAAAACTTTACCTTTCAGCACGTTGTTTAATGGTACTTTACGGAATTAACTGTCTAAGTGCTCTGCTGTCTTGTCCACATGTCTTTGACCTTGTTTTTGACATTTGCAAATGGTCCATTTTTAGCCCAAGTGAATCGCCCTGCTCGAGTGCTCGCACCAGGAGTCGATTATCCTGTTATAGTTTGTTGTTTTTATTTGTGAAACAGTGAGTCAAACTCACAGCGGGGCGCTCGCAGGGATTTTCTACTTCCTGTTGGGGTGGACCACCTGAGCGTCAGGCTTTAACTGTATCAACGCTGGACTTCAGGAAAAACTGTAGAACCAAAAACCACCTTGAGGACAGGTTTAAGGCTCCGTGAAGTTCCACCAGAAGACTTTGAGGCTTCCTTGTTGGTTTTTCTAAACTCTGAGCTCTTATGGAGTCGTAGAGCTGTGAAAGGGGAGAAAACACCTTTGCATAAAAAAAGAGAAGCTTGTTAACCCTGCGGGACGCCCCTGTGGTGCGAGCGGGGCCCCTTATGCCAGGCATGAGAGAGCTGACAACCCGAGGAGGATCTCTTCAGAGTTTCCGACACGTCATGGCTCCTCCGGCCCGCGGGCGAGGAAAGCAGTCAGTGGATTACGAGCTATATGTTTGTGGTTTCTTTAACAGAGGAGTCCATAAAAACATTGTTGTTTTGGAGCTACCAGATTACAGCTGGGATTCCCTGAAAACACAAACACCCCCGTCCAGAGGAAGCACTCTCACTCTCATGGAAACAGGTCCACCTGCGGGTTTAAAGTCAGAAAGTGTTTCCTCTTTGTTAATGATGAGGTGTGAGAAGTTTGGGCTGAAACATCTGGAAAGGAAAACGCTGGAAAGAGTCGAGAAAGACTTTCCTCAGATATCATCGCTGAGGGCAAACCTGCAGACCATTACGTTGAGTTTATAAGAAATGTGTCACGAACATGCACCACCACTGAATCAACCGCTTTTCAAACATCTGATCAGCCAATCACATGGCAGCTGGTCTTGGCCTTTGGGCATGGTCAAGACCACGTCCTGGTTTATGGTGCCAGATGGGCCGATCTGTCCGAAACAGCTGATTCAATGGAATTTCACCAAGCTACCATCTTTAAAGTTTAGAGAATGCTCAAAGAAAGACCAAATACCAACAGCACAGGTGTAAGAGTGCATGAGCACAAGGTTTAACTGTGAGTTTATCTCAGGGTGTACTTTATCACCACAAGGACCACAATAATGTTGATCTGACAGCCCGTGAAATGTGAAGAATAAGGTCTATGAAAGAGGTCAACTAAATACAACACCAAATAAACTTAAACAATAAGTTTAAACTCAACAAAACAGACCTAACAAAATGGGACAAGGAGGAATCTATCTATCTATCTATCTATCTATCTATCTATCTATCTATCTATCTATCTGTCTGTCTGTCTGTCTGTCTGTCTGTCTGTCTGTCTGTCTGTGAGGTTTCAGCAAAGCAAAGGAAACAAAGGGGAGAAACAAAATGGCCACCACATCAGACTAAACTCCCCCATGACATGAGCAGACTTGGTCCATCCCGGTCAGCTGGCTTCAGCAGAAAAGTGTCATCAGCCCTCGGCCACACCTTTTGCCTCCAACCAGGAAGTTCTCCTCCCCCATCCAGGTAACTCAAAAACCCACCAGAGTTAGTAACAGATAATTGATCTAAATCTTAGATTAAATAATTGGTGTGCACTAAATTTAAACCATGTAAGACATAAAGCAACTGTTAAACTAATAATGAATCAAAATAAAGTGTAGATGTGTTCCTGTGACTGTAATTATGTTTTAAACTAATGAGGTGAGGGGAATACTACCCATGTGGGGCTGTGACCATCACAGAAACACATAGACAAACCCTCAGAGAGCGCAGACCCGGACCAAGCAGATCAGGTCCTACAGTGGCTTTTAATACAATCCCGGATCACCAAATCTAGACTGGAGCCAGGATCCAGACCAAACTCAGCACAGACATGGAGCTTTGGGAACATTACTTTATATTTTGATTTTTGTATTAACTATTGAATGGGATTTCACATGATTAACCCTTTCATGCATGGTGTCCAGATAATTGGAATAAATTTAATCCCTTTAAGTTGCCGTATCATTTCCAACTACCAGGTGGTAAATTCCCTATCCCTTGTCTTTGGTTTCATGACAATTGGCTATATATCCAGCCATTTTGGATATATTGCATTGTAATCCAAAATAGCTGACAAAGGACAAATTAGGTAACATGCCTCTATTCAAATTCCACAGAATTTTGCATTTTTTCTTTTAAAGTCTGGTGTAATTTGTGTAAAAAGCTTGACTAAACAGCAAGAACACATATGCTGAAAATGTTCCTTTTTATTTGATTTACTCTAATCAAATGTTTGTCAAAAGCTAATTTTCGTGAAGTCAACTGTAGTGGACACTGAAAAAATCAACCTGATTTTTAAATTTAAATTTGACTTTGACTTTGTTCTCAGAATTACGACTGTTTTTTACAGAAATATTTTTTTTTCTCAGTGGCCCTAATCCTCTTCCGTAGTGACATAAACCATGAGCCGATTCAAATGAAATTTTCCTTGACGACAGAGACATTGACCCCATATTATAATCCAAAATAAGAAGTAAATGTGTTCAAATATGGCAGAGATATGTTATTTTATCCGCCAATTTTTTTATTTTTTATTTATTTTTTAGTCCGGGATTTTTTAAAAATTAAAAAAAAATTTTTTTGCACTCATGAAACATGCATATCACCGCCAAAATCTGACCTTTTTTTTTTTTTTTTTTTTTACATATATGGGCCATTGTCAACATCTGAAGTTTCAACAAAATTCATCCTGTAGGTTTTTTTTTATTTATTTATTTATTTTTTTAACACTTAAACAGACAAATGCCACTCTTTTGCCAAAGTAATTTTCCTTCAATTTAACTCAGAATGAATTTTCATTTGCAAGCGTTGTTTGTGAATTAATGTTAAAAATAATTAATCTTGCATTTTTAAACAATAGGTTATAAATGACAATTAAAAATAGGTAGCAGTAGTAAAAGTATTTATTATTGGTTGTTATTTAAGGTCATTAAAGTTTCTTTTTTTCCCAAATGCTTCATAAAAGATGTTTACAGAAGCCCTCTTAAGAATTTACTCATTTCCTTAAATAAAAGCAGTTTATAAAGACTATTATAGAAAAAAAATTAAATTTAGTAATGCATTTTTTGCCTGTTTATGTGGTGTTGTAGGGACAGTTGTTAAAAAAAAGCTCAGATTCTTTTTATCTTAAATATCTGTAATCATCTTCGAAGCTTCGATGTCACGGAACAATCAGAAGAAGAGGTGGACTCGAAGACAACAGAGTTAGCATTGAATGCTAACAGCTTGAATGGAGTTTTTATCAGGTATGGACCACATGTCTTTATTAAATGTTTAAACATATTTAATACAGTTTGTTCTACAGAGTGGCTTTTGTTTTTATTTGCACCCGCCCACTGCATTTATGATTGGCCTGTAATGAATGTGGCTGACAGAATGATCGTCCAATCACCTGTTAGATCTCCTTTTGGGGAGTTCTGCCCTCCCCAAACACCTTTTATGGATTGATGTTCAGCGAAACTATAGATATATATTAATGATCAATGTGGTGTGTCAGGTTGAGGCAGAGGGCTGACAGAAGCCTTAAAGGCGTCTGGAGTTGTAAACTTGACGGCTTGATTCGGCAGCATGAATGGGGCTGCAGGTGAATGTGCAAGGTTTTGATATTGAAATAAATCATTATCATTTGTCTAAGGTCCAGTACTGGTCCAGTTTTAACCCCTGGATACCATATTAAAATCAAAACCCTTTTGTGTTGTAGGCTGTTATGAGCCTCTAACTTTAGCCGCTGTTTAAACATATCAAATAAATATAGTTTTTTAGTTTTATTTGCTCAAATCTCTTTACTGCTTTTTTTGAACAACAATGTTTAACCCTTTAAATACCAAATTCAGAGGTGGTGTCACTAATTTTAGGGAAAAAAACCACACAAAATTAAAGATTTTCAATAATAAAAAATGATCAGAGCTGGAGATATTTTTTTACATGGCATTACACTTTTGGACATTTGACAAAATTGGTGAAAAAAAAAAAAGATTAGTAAAAACAAAGCCTTAAATATATCACTACTTTCAATTTATATATTACTTCATTTTTATATATTTTTAAATTTATATTATTTTATTTTTCTTCACATATATGTACATAATTTATTTGTATGTATATATTACTATTATTATTGTATATCATATCATTTATTATTGGATTATTTTTCCAGCAAATCAGCGACAACACCTATGATAATGACATTTAAAGAGTTAAAATCCAATTAAAAAAGTCAATATTTTTGTTCAGGGCTAACCTTGATGGGGAGATTTCAGGAGAAAAAAAAGGAAAATAATACTTATCAAAGTTTTTTGCAGCAGCTAAAGTTATCTGAATCTGAAATGGTATCAAATTTGTTCACTGTGTATTTTTGACCTTATAAAATATTTAAAATGACATTTTAAATATATTTATTCTTAAAATGTCTCGCCTAACATGATTCTTTCCTGTCAAAACTACAATATAGGTCTTAACTTAAAGAAACAAAAACATTTTAAGACTCATTAATCAGACCAGCAGTGAAACACAAACTCTGAGCGTGACTCCTGTGGGGTGTTTTGGCTCAGTGCGCGCGCTGTGTCCGCCTCTTTAAGCCCCTCCCTCGGCTTTATAATTCTGCTCCAGCTGGACCTCCATCACATCCACCCCGCAGCATCCTCTTTGTTTGTCAGCCCCCACAGGAGGAAGAGGAAGGATGCTGCTGTCCCCGTGGATTATCCTGCTGCTCGGCTCCGGAGTGTGCGCGCGGAAACACCGGGATGAAGGTGATGACGAGGAGTCCTGGTCCGAGAGTCTGTCCAGGGCGAGGTGCGCCTCTCGGTGTCTCAGCCTGCACAGCGTGGAGACGCTCCACGTCTCCTCACCGCGCCAGGTAAGGACGCACAGGTTGACGCAGGGGCCACGCGCGAAGGCTGCCGTGCGTAAAATAACGCGTTTAGGGTTTCCATTTCCTGTTAAGACTTTTCTCTTGCTCTACAGGCAAAAACGCAGACTTTAATGGACCTTTCTTACCTTTTATCACACCTAGCTTCAGTTTTAACTCTCCCAACCTGCCGTTTTGGATTTTTAAACTAAAAAACAGGAAGTTTAACGCTAAATATGGAGGCCTGTTGGAGCCACTTTTGATTTTTCATACCCAAATAGAGGACATTTTCCTCTCTTAAATTGCTTCAAAGTGCACACTACTTCACTTTTTAGCCTTTTGAGTCAACAAAGTGTCTACACATACTGGCCATTTCATTAGGTACACCCTGCTAGTGCCAGTTTGGAGAGCTCCTCAACCCTTTCATGCCTGAATTATTAAATGGCGAAGGAATTATTGTTTGAAATGTTTCTTTTTGCTGTCCAATAAGTTAAAAAATCATTGACAATTATTTTTTTTCAGAATGGTATATTTCCCTCTACAGTGCTAACCATGCATTAGAGGTATACATAGTAATTTAATGGAAATAATAAAGATCCACAAACACAAATCTTTACAAATGTTATTAATAGTAATGTAAAGAGCAATGCAATGTCTGAAGAATATTTAATGTTGTTGTTTCATTAAACTATGTATTCATGAATTAAACCAACATTTAAATAAAAATTTAATAAAACATTTAAATACAATATTACATGAAATCTGTGTATAGGAATATTTACACGGGCAACTCTTTTGTGCACCACGTCCAATAGAGCGGAGGGATGAATTTTTGGTCACAGAAAAAAATATACAAGAAAAGGTATTTTTAAAATCACAGAGATGTTCCTTACATCTTATTTTTTTAAATATGTTTTATAACCTGTCTGATTCTTTGAGAAGAGAAGAATTTAACCCTTTTTCCTGAAGGGCATTGTGCATTTCCCCCTTTTTCGGTCATTTTGGATTGGTATCAATGGTATAAAAGTCTGAGGGTTAATTCTTCATTATTTTCTTTCTTCTTTCTTTCTTCTTCTTTCTTCTCTGTTTTGAAGCTCAATTCAGACTTTAGAAGGCTGTCTTGACCATGTCCACAAGCCTGAAAGCATTGAGTAGCAGCCACATGATTGGCTAATTAGGTATTTTGTTAACAAGCAGAGGAAATGTGTTGTTATAGTGGGAAATGGTTCACTGGTTTTGTCACATCTTAAAGATGTAGTCAGCGATGTGGGAGAAAACGAGTGGAGAGGTTGTTGATAAACGGATTTAGACCCACCCCTGAAAGCTGATGGACATGCATCGTCATGGAAACGGCCGTAGAAACTGCGTAGCTGACCAATGTAGCTAAGGTAAACCCGACTCCTCAGACAACTGGACTGTCATTATTGATAACATCACAACAACAGAACATTCTGGCAGATTAGACAATAAGATGAATGTCCGACGGCTGTTACTGTTATGTGAAGCACCACAAAGCTAATGTTGCTAACCTATCCAGCAGAAAGACGGCGACATCCGCGTCCGTTTTCAGATCTTTCCATTAGCGGAGTTCCCTCCACCGTCAGAAAGCAACACCAATGTTGACCCGGGTCTTTGCTCTTTCATGGTCATAGCCCTTCTTTTTCACTTTTCACTCCTCTGACCTTTTTCTTTTGGGCTGTTTTTCAGCCATTGCTGCTGCACCTATTGTATGTCTCTTTTACGCTAACTGCGCACACTACACAACCTATGACTCCCCCTCCCCCCACTGTCTGATCTGTGCATGAGTATGATCGCCCCCTGGATGTGGGGGGGTGTACTCTGTTTTATTAACTCGGCCTGAGCCACAGTATTTACCTGCTGAAATTCAGAGCCAAGGCTGTGTATTAAAACCGGACTTTTTTTTTCAACATGCTGTCAGTGGGGACATCTTGTGGATGGAGAGGAGAAATACGGTGAATTTGACAAATAGTGCATTAGATTAGAAGATTAGAAGATCACTGACTACACCTTTAATGCTGTATTCAGTCAACTTATAGTAACTGATGTTGACCAACATTTGGGTGACAGTTTGTCCCTACGATCAGTTTTGCTGTATTTAACACAGGATGACTCATTTAAAGTAGAATAATGTTGGTTGAGTTTGATTGTCCCCGATGCCCTCCTGACTGACTGGTTTTAAACATTTGTCAACATAAATGTAACAAAATATATGGGTAGCATGTTCACTCTGGGTAATATTAGCCAAACGTAGCTTGGCCCTGCATTCAGTGGATAATTTAAGAAACCAAACTCCAGTTTTGTAGTTCTAAGTTTCCTCCTAAGTCCAGTTTGATACGCAGTTTTTACTTGGATATTAAGGTTTTAATTTGAAAATCTTCAGTTAGAATTTTTCCTGTACTTGCTGGAATCCCTGAGGCTCTTATTTTGAAATTCCACTGTCGCAGCCAATGTGATATCAGTTTGGTTAATGTGTTTAAATTCTTGTTTTCATAGTAAAACTGTAAGTGTTACAAGACAAATGAGCATGCCATTTGGAAGTGGACACTTTGGAAATGAAACGTGGCAAAAAAATTTTTTTTTTTTAGGATCTAACAACCTCTAGACCAAACTTTGAATCGGGATAAATGGTCAATTTCCTGAGCTACGTTTGAGCTTCTGGAGGCAAAGTCGCCAGTGAACAAACCAACAGAAGCAGGTTGAGTTTTCCTTCATTGTATTGTGTAATTCATATTTCTAGTAGGGCTGGGCAAATTAATTTGAATTATTTCTCACAGAAGATTTAAAAAATTAAAAATCCAAAAATCTTTTCTTGCCTTAGTCCAGTTGTAAGTTGTTGCAATTTTTGAATAAAATTGCAATTTTCATGATGGTCGGCCTTGTAGGGTTTGCACAAGCACTTTTATAGGCTTGTATTTGTTATTTAAGTAGATTAAATATTGATCAGAGAGTTTCATGCTAACACTGTAAAAATACCTCAGCCTGTTAGTGTTTATGTAGACAAACCTGCCTACGTTTATACTACATAATCAACCTTTAATGACCCAGACTTTGACTTTAAGAGGGAAACATTTAGACAACATAAAGGCAAAACTTGATTTGTTTCATTTTTATGTCACTGGGAGTTTTGTTTCTTTTAGGGCGGGAAAAATCGATTAAAATCGTAAATCGGACGAGTGTTGTGGAAAAAAAATCGTGGATTTTATTTCTAGGTCATATCGTCAGCCCTAGTTTCTAGGGTGAAATTAGCAAAATATTTGGCACTTTGTTTTGATAGTTTTTACATGTTAGAAGAGTCCAGCCATATTCTGAGTGATGATGTCATCTCTCTGTTCCATATATGGAAGTTCCATGGAAGGCCATTGTTAACAAATGAGGGTCGACCAAAAATCAGGCAAAACTTGAGGGTTGAGGAGGATTATTAAAAAACTGGTTAAGACATAAAAAAGATACATTAAACAAAAATAATTGGGAAGTTTGGTGCAAGAACAAAGTCTGTGGTTCAATGTTTGCTCAAGCAATGGGGCTTGAAAGATTGGCGTTATTTTGGAGATTCTTCTTAATGGGAGTTTCTTCACTGATTTTGGTCGATAGTGTTGAAAAGGCCTCATCATTCTTGGCTGAGATGCTCGGGATGATTTACTTTTTCCTGGTGTTTCCTCTACGTTCTTGGACAAAAAATGGTTCAACTCTGGATCGCTACATCTAGATAAGAGCCAGGATCCAGACCAAACTCAGCACATACATGTAGACTGTTATCCTGTATGAACACAACAGGTCTCGGGAACATTACAAATTATTTTGATTATTTTGATTATTTTTTATTATTGATATTGTCAATAGGATTTGCCATTATAAAGCTCAATGTTTTTCTGTGATGTCAATTTGAATCAAATTTAGATTAAATGTACGTTGATGATAGAGACATTGACCCCATATTGTTCTATGAAACTGGAATCTAATCTGTTATAAGATGGCAGAGACATTATTTTAAAAGTTCTGCCCAATGTTAACCTAAGTTTTTTTGACATTTTGGTATTTTCTCTGCATCCAGACCAATATCTGTATCAACACCAAAATTGAATGACTTCTTCCTTGGACCAAACCACACCTTTGGTAAAACTGCTCGTGTAAATTCATCCAACAGTTTTTGCATGATCTTGCTAACAAACAGACAAACAAGCATAAGCTGTTAAATGATAACCTCCTTACCAGCCATGGAAATACTGACTGATCAGACCTCTTTGGGGGATTTCAGTGCTTGTTTTTTAACTCCATCTTCTGTCTCTAATGTTGCTCCAAAGCTGTCCCAAACTCCCCTCACCCTTTGGCATGTTTCACTTCGTAAAAACTTTCCTCTGACGGAGAGCAGAGCCGAGCATACGCCTCGTTACCACGTTTACTTCCTCGCACAAATATCTCCTCTGTCAGTAACAATAACCTCACACACACAGAAAACACTCCCCACTTAGAGCGATGAATCTGCACGCCGTGACGACCCACTCCTACAAAATCAGCCTGAATCATGAAGCTCCGCCGACTCCGGCTCATATTCTTTCATTTTCAGGAGAACTTCCTGAACTGTCGCCCCGCGAGCGTATTCTGTCCGCACACGTGCAGCGAGTCGATGTTGGTCAATGATGGTTCTCGTGTCCGATGATTTAGCGCTGATGTGTGAAACACTCTTGCTGACCTCGTGGATGCGAGTCCAGCAGCCTCCCTCCTCTCTCGTCAGAGATGATCCATCACATCCCTTCGAGCAATGACTCAACAGGAGGAATTCAGGGAGTGAACCAGTGTTCATCCTTTTTATTATGACATAATTATTCATGCAAGATCCTCTAATTTCCCAAATGCCTCTGCCTCCATGACAAAACACAGACAAGCTTTTAATTTAAGTCACTCCTGCCACAGATCTGTCCAATCTCTGTTGGATTTAATGACTTTACAAGTTGCAGGCCTTTAGCACAAAATATTATCACACTCGTTTTTCTTTTATTAAAGGGATGGGCCAACTTTTTTCTCCTTTCAAGTCTTACCTCACTCCCAAGTCCATGACAAGCTCCATTCTTTTAACTGTGTTCAGTAACAAGGAAGAGACGGGCAGAGCTTGATCACTGCTAATTAGCTTAGATCAAACACTGGACGTCAATGGGAAGTGTTAGCCTGTCTACAGTCATCAGATAAACTTGTCAGCAACTATAAACAGTCCCTATATATCATTATCTACTGCTGTCATCTCATTACCATCTTCTATGCCTAAACAGAGGTTTTGTTTTGTTGACCTACTTCTGCTATGGTTTACGCGAGAGACATGACGTTAGCGAATGAGTCAAGTCTTTTGAACAGCTGTTTTGAGAACTGATTCATAGTTTGAATGGAAATTGCCGGCAAATTTAAGAATGGCCCTCACAACTGCAAATCCGTTCTTATTGTTCACTTTAAAGAGCTGTTCAAAAGACTTGACGAGTCACATCTCTAGCGACAAACAACAGCAGAAACAGATCAACAAAGCAAAGCCTCTGTTTAGGAGTAGAAGAAGATAATACGATGATAATAAAGAGATAATGTAACATAACTGTAAAAAAAACAAGCAGAGAGGACAGTTTAGAGTTGCTGGAGAGTTTACTTCATGATGCCGGCTAACACTACCCGTTGACTCCCATTGTTTGAGCTAAGCTAACTAACTAGCGGTGGGCAAACTCTGCCCGTCTCTTCCTTGTTACTGCAGCACAGCCTAAAAAATGGAGTCTATCTGCTTGTCATGGACTCAGAAGTGAGACAAGGCACAAAAACAACAAAAAATGGTGTTTTCTGTATCAGGATTTATTTAGAATTTCAGATTTTCGAAATGTAGATTCACTGAAGGTCATACAGCCATTAGTCCTGCCTCAACATGGCCCTTCTGCATGTAGGGATATGGAGCTAAAGTTCGGTTGAGATAGCACAGTATGGCAGCGTCAAAAAGTTCCCAGGACATGCACTTGTTGTAGTGACAGGGGTGGTCTAAAGAATTTGGTGGTCCAAAGCAAGCAGGAGGCACCTCCTCTATTTTAAGCATCAAACAAAAACTTTGAGAGTCTTTGAGGGGCTCCAAACATCCTGAATTTGAATATTTTTAGTCATATTTAAAGATGCTATGAGGAGTTTCTAAGCAATAACAAAAAAGTCTCAGTTTTAGATATATGCCTGATGGAAATACACACTTTAAGATGAGTTTTATAGCATCAAAAACAGTTATCTATAAATGCTATTCCTTAGCTTCATGGTCAGGTCGGACAGGGCTGGACTGGCCTGGATACTCAACTTCAGGAACAAGACAATTAAAAGTAGAGCAAATTTATATTATTCAGACACGTCTTAGAGCACCGGGCTGTAAGTAGAGATATATAGCCGGCAACAAAACTACGATACTAAGTTTTCCAAAAATTGCTTGTTGTCACACATCAAAAACTACCACTACGTAACTAGAAAGAGATACATTACCTCGTGGCTTTGCATCCTGTAAGTTGTTGAAAAAAGAAGTTGTAAAGCAATGCAGAGTTCTGAGGAAGGTCTGAGCTGCATTCATTAACATCACAACAAACACACACTTTGACTTGGGTCACGTCTTTACGATGGTCGCCGCAGGTGCTCATGGGTAGCAGAGCCTTTATGTCACTGGAAATAGATTCTCCTCATAGCACCTTTAAAGTCTATCTGAATTTTAAAAAAACAGGCCCCTTTGTAGGTACACTTTGCTAGTACCAGGCTAAACCCCCTTTTGCTTTAAAACTGTTGAAGTTATGACCAGTGGGCTACTTCTAAAGTAGAGTGAGCTTAGTTTATATGAGCTCAAATAAAAAATATTAATGATACAAAAAGTTAAAGTCGTAAAAAAAATTTAAAAAAAATGTATGATGTTGTTACTATTCTATGGATATCTTAATGACTTTAATTTGGATTATAAAATGGTAACAATATCATGAGTAGACCAGTTTTAACCACAGCCATATACTTAACTGAACTGCTCCGTTTGGGACTCCTGTTATAAGGCATGTCTTCTATTACATGCTTTTATCACATATTATTTTTATTGCAGCACTGTTGCAGCATTATTTTAACCACTGTCTTTAATTTTTAAAATCACGTCACCCAATTTATGCTTAACAACTTACAAATAAAAAAAAAAACAGAAAAATCTGTATTATTAAATATATGTCTTAACCACAGATTAAAAATAATGTAAATAAGTGAATAAATACTAAGAAACTTATTTGGTATCATCGCTTGTATTAATGTTACTTGGGCATTGCTTTACATTTTAATCAATGTGAACTTTCCTATTTTAGGAATTCATAGTTATAACCAGTTTTAGTAAAATTACATTTAAGGTGATTTTTTTTCATGATTTCTGGTGCCCCCTTGAGGCCACAGTGCCCTTAGCATTTGTGTATAGATTAGATAAAATTAGATTGGATAGAACTTTTTTAATCCCTTTGCAGAAACTCCCTGGGAAATTAGTATTCCAATAGCAGTATTCAGAAAGTAGATACCGTATTGGCCCGACTATAGGACGACTCTGATTGTAAGACAACTGCTATTTTTCAAATATCATTTGGTGATTATAAAAATATGTTGAAGACAATACGGTTACTCATGAAACAACTTTTTGTCGTACAGTTATTATAGAAAAACTCACAACAGATAAAACATTTCATGTTATTTAAGATCAAGATTCAATAACTGCACTAATGATGTAAATGAGAAACATTGATCTAAACAAAAAATAAAAAAATAAGCAAAAAATAAAATAAAAATGATTGAATTAATAAAAATAAAAAGTAACAATAAAATACCCCCCTCCCCCTCCAGTGAGTAGTTAAATGATATTATGATAATTTAAATTGTTTATATTGCCTATTATCACTTTAGTTTGATATGGGTCTTGTTTTGGAAACAGTAAAATAGTCCTTATGTTGACCACAAATAAAACTGGAATATTTAGTTTGTCCATTGTTTCCTCTTGTATTGAGCATCACATATTCTCCTTTCCTTTTGCTGAGGGGAAATTGTCTTATATTTAGACACTGTAACTGTATTTGATCGATAAGAAAGCTTACCAACTGTAAAGATATTTGGCTCAGAAAAATTAGGAAGGTTCTGAGGACCCATGGAGCCCTAAAAAATATGATGGTTCAGCAGAAACTTTCTCAGTCTTTCGTTTCTGTTGTGGGTGTGAATCGGTCACTTGAACAAACTCCACGGATCAGGAAACAGGCACTGCTTGCCTCTCGAGTCTAACAGTAGATTTATCGTCGGAGTGTCTCCGGTGACTCGACCAGTGATCCTGGATGTTTGCTCATTATTTTTCTGCCAACAGCCTCGGGCTCACAGCGGGGAGCCGTGAAGGACGGCGAGCTCCCGCAGACTGGGGTGGAAACGCACTAATCAGTCTTTTCAGGGAAATAATCTGTTCTTCAGCTGTGACGGGATCCTGAGATATAATTATTTAAGGCTTCTCCAGGGTGGTAATGATTTATTAACGAGTGTTTCTCCCTCTTCTGCAGAATAACGGATCTCTGGGCTGGTGTCAGAACCACAAACTATGCTCTAAGGTAAGGACCTGACATGAGGAGTGGCATGAAGAGGGAAAGGAGCCTGAAATCAGGATTTAGAGTCTTTAGAGCCCGTTTTTAGAGACTGGAAAAAAGAATTCTGAAACTTCTGACTTTCATTTCATTTTTAATGTGAGGTAGATCTTAGTAATCTGATTTCATATTCCAAACTCAAACTTTCAATTTAAAGTCCTGACACTAGCTTAAGAATTTCCCTTAAATTTAAGAATTCTGTATTAAGTTGCAGAATTCTGACTTAATTTCACAACTTCGACATAGATTACAGAATTCTGTATGCAACTTTCAGTTTTCTCATTTTATTCAAGACTTTTGACTTTAATGTCAGATATATAACTTTAATTCACAAGTTATTGATGCTAATTCAAATGTTAAAAGACTTAAGACTAAAAGTTTAGAAGTCCAACTTAAATGGAAGAATTCTGTACTTAGATCTCTGAATTTTGAATTAAATTCCAGAATTCTGGATCATATATAAGAATTCTTACAAAAGTTTCAGAATTTTACTTAAATTTTAGGATTTTGACTTTAATTCCGACTAAAATTTCAAAATTTTTACTTTAGTGCCAAAATTCTGACTTTCATTTTAGATTTCTGACTGAAATTTCAGGATTGGGTTGTTGATTTCAGAATTTTTACTTTAACTGTAACTTTAATTCTGACTTTAATTTTTGAGTTCTAACATTTTTTTTTACTTTAATGCCAGACTTTCATTTAAGAAATCTGATTGAAATTTCAATTTTATACTTAAAAGTCAAGATTAATTTTTGAGTTCTAACTTACTCTTTAAATTTCTCAAAAACATTAAGAATTTTCACTTTAATCCTGACTTGAATTTAAGAAATCTGCTTCAGATTTAAGAAGTCTGACTTAAGTGAAGGAAGTCTAACTTTCATTTCAGGATTGGGACCTAAATTTCATGCTTTTGACTTTAAATCCACAATTTTGACTTTAATTTTGGAATTCTGACTAAAATTTCAGAATTTTTCCTTTTAATGCCAAAATTCTGACTTTAATTTAAGATTTCTGGCTTAAATTTCGGGATTGAGACTTAAATTTCAGAATTTCTACTTTTACTGTAACTTTAATTCTGACTTTAATTTTGGAATTCTAACAATTTTTTTTACTTTAATGTCAGAAGTCAAACTTTCATTTAAGAAATCTGATT
This sequence comes from Scarus forsteni, assembly GCA_036419115.1. NCBI lineage: Eukaryota > Metazoa > Chordata > Actinopteri > Labriformes > Labridae > Scarus > Scarus forsteni. Next base: position 2,683,915 of record JAZDUH010000345.1, read on the forward strand.
TAAATTTCAATTTTATACTTAAATGGCAAACTTAATTTTTGAGTTCTAACTTAATCTTTAGATTTCTTACAAAATTTTAGAATTTTCACTTCAATTCTGACAAAGATTTAAGAAATCTGCTTCAAATTTGAGAAATCTGACTTAAGTGAAGGAAGTCTAACTTTCGTTTCAGCATGGAGACTTAAATTTCAGGCTTTTGACTTTAAATCCACAATTTTGACTTTCGGAATTCTGATTTTTGAAATCTGACTTAAATTTCATATTTTTGCGAGCACATGGTGGTAGAGTGAAGAAACAACGAGGGATAAAAATCGAGTCACAAAATCACTCAGGACCATTTATAGTTGCTGAAGAGTTTACCTGATGACTGTAGGCAGAGGCAGGCTGGTGCTACCCATTGACTCCCAGTGTTAGAGCTAAGCTAACTAGCTGTGGAGGAGCTCTGCCTGTTTTTGTTCCTGCATGCACAGTCAAAAGAAAGGTCTGCTTGTCATGGACTTCGGAGTGAGCATTAAAACAACAAAAAAATGTTGGCGTGTCCCTTTAAGAGAAGCTGAGCTCTCTGTGTTGTTACTCCTCTAAAGAGCGTCCTCGTGCAGCTCAGATCGCTCCAGAACATCAAGTCTGTGTGGTGAAATCTGCAGTGACACTTTCTCTCTGTCTGAGGTTTTAAACAATGTCTTACTTATTTTCTGCAGCAGCTGATCAAAGAAAATCTGTTGTTGGTGGAAGCTCGTCTCCATTATCTCAGACTCGCAGATACGTTGTTGTTTGGCGGTTCACATGTCGCCGTTACAGATGATCCCATTAGTCTGAATTGTCATGATTGGTTGCATGCACTGGCTTCATGACTGTGTTCTTCGCTGTTGAACTGATGTCACCATGAAACCATGAAACAGCTGTGTGGTTTGTTATTTTAATGGAGTGTTCCTCCAAATTATGAAAACATGCACGCCATGAAATAGTCTGAAAACACAGGCCCAAGCAGAGACTGTCAACGTTATTACGTTAGTGAAAGTATAGATACTCCTGGTCAAATGTTACTCCAATATAAAAGAAATTCTTCATTCAGTATTTTACTTAAAGCTGGGGTTGGTAATCTGGTTTAAACACACTTTTTGTAATACTGGTTAAAATGATCCTTGTGACCCGATGGCAATCAACTGATAATGTGTTCTTAAAATAGAGCAAAAAGTATCTGCATCAGGAGTAAAACAGGGAAAACACCAACCAATCACACCTTTGTGGCCCACATTTTGAACCAATCAAATCCTGTTTCCGTTCTGCCTTTACTTTACTTTACTTTATTAAGGATCCCCATTAGCACTTGCCAAGAGCGTGGCTATTCTTCCTGGGGTCCTACACACCCAACAAGACATACAAAAACATACACATCAGTCATACAACATACATAGACAAAGGTTCACTTACAGAAGTTAGAACATTCAAAGAAAATTACATTACAATTAAATACTCCAACAATTCATACCCATTTGTTGGAAAAGGGTTAAATTATACCTCAATAATACCTTATTAGGACAAGTCATTACAATTCATGAAATATTGGTAGATACTGCTTTACCATCATTTTGAAAGCTTCTTTAGTATTGGCTTGAATGACATACCTTGGTAAAGAATTCCATCCCACCACAGCTCTGTACATCACTGTTCTCTGTATAACTGATGATCTGACTTTGGGCAGATTAAACCTTCCTTCTATAACATTCCTTGTTCCATAACCATGATGAGCACTGTGTTCTAATAACCTTTTATATAATATACTTGGTGACTGTGTTACTCTTATGTTTCTAATAAAGTTTACTGTGCAATAAGTGGACCTTTGACTAACCGTCAACCATCTCAGGCTGTCATGCATGTCTTTAACATTAGTTCTGTAGGAGCAGTTTAATGCACAGCATGCGGCTTTGTTTTGTACAACTTGTTATTTCTTCATATCACTCTTTTAGGCACTAGACCAAATTACAAAACAATAATCAAGCTGTGACAGAACCTGCCTCATGTTTATACATTTTGCCGGCGTGTGCAGACTCTGATTCAGCGTAGCCGAGCTGAGAGGGATCCAGCTACACTGGAGAATGCTTACCTGTCAAGTTTTGTCTTTGAAAATAAGGGAAGCCCACTACGAGCCGTCCCACAACCCCAACCAAGCTCCAGTATCCCTCACATTTTAAGACAGGTGTAAAAAAATCTAAAATAAACTCTTTGTTTTTCTGAGTTTGTTCTGTTGGCTGTAATCTCACGACAGCTGCCACCCAGGCTACTGCAGGTGGACGTTCTCACCAGGCTTTTTCTTCTTCTTTGGTTTTACAGCGGTTGGCATCCATCATTTTGGAGCATTACTGCCACCTTCAGGCTAGAGACAGAGTTCAGTTTGGAGAGGCAGAGGAATGTTTTTATTTTTATATCGTCACACAGGAGATTTACAGGAGAATACTGATACAGGAGGATGTCGGGAAAGAGGATAAAATACGTAAAATACGGTAGTTTAACGGCCAAAACAGGAGACTTGACAGCTATGTGGAGAATGTCAGAGGAACTACCTATACCCCGATCAACATCGGCTGTGAGCACTAACTAACTTTACAAGTTTGTTTGGTGTTTTAGCTGACTGAGACATGACTTGGTGTAGTGTAAAACACAAACGTTGTGCTGAGGGTTTGGAATCTAATCAGTCTTCTGGTTGTGAATCGAGGGGCTAGGTGGAGCCTTGAGGGGATGCTACATTCAAATTCATGCTAGTTTTCCAAAATTATCGACTCTAGCTTTAAGTTGAAGTACTTGAGCACCTTCTTTTTTATAATACTCTTGAAGCAGGGTGAATATGGGTAAACTGGGACACTTTCTGAAAATTTACCTTCAACATAATTTTTGATGAAGAAACAAATGTCTAAGCTCATCACATCATACCATTCTAAATAGCTTAAGATCTCTACTAAACTATGTAGAAGAAATAATAAAGAAAAAATTAAACGCTGGAAGGATTACTCTTCGCCAAAAACAAATTAACCCAAAACCAAAATTTCCAGACTCTATTGGTAAAGTGGGACACTTGCAACACAGTCCATTTTTATTTAAACACAATAATAAGAGAGAGAGTATGCGATACTTGTGGGGTGGTGGGGAAAGGGCTAGCTAGCATAGGCTAGCAAGCACCACGATCATCATTCTCATTGTAGCTAGCTTGATCTATGCAATTTAAGCAAATGTATTTATATATTGAGCTAGCTAGCTAGAAAATTTATGAGGGATAAATAAAAAGGGAACTGATTTCCACCTTTAGAATGATTTAAATGATGGTCCCAGTTTGCCAACAACACACTGTCCCACTTTAGCAATATAATCTTGCTAAAGTGGGATGGTAGCGAAATGAGTAAGACTCACATGGATGAGATTTTTAAAAATTATAAATCACCATTACACCCCTTAACAGAAAAAAATACAATTACAAACTATCAACAAGTTTTTCTCCTATTTGTAGAACACTAACATCTGTCTCCTGAAAACACTATGTCATTTTACCCACCATCTTGTTTCACACAGAACCAATCGTTTTTTTTATCTCATACTTACCCATGATGAGCTCAGTGATGAATTTTAGTAATAGAAGTATACAAATGTAAAAATAAACATGTTTAACTGTCCCCGTTTACCCATATTCACCCTCTATATCTATAGGGTGACATCAGGTAAATTGGGCCATCAGGTAAAATGGGCCATTTAAGCTTAAGATGTCCCAGCCCCTCTGATTTTAAGAGCCAATGACAGAAAATGGTTTAAAATGGTTGACACAACTGTACTTGACAAGAAACAACAGATTTGTTTGGTCTGTAGTTGTTATTGTGGGAGGATCTAAGATTCAAATCCACACTGCACCAGAAAACTGCTCGGTGAGTTGACTGGCATAGGGATTTCTGATAAAAATGATAAGGATGATAACTCAATTTAAAAAACGTGTATATATAAAATGTTTGATGCATAATATCTGTCTTGATGACACCTATTAGAAATAATGCTTAAAGTGTGGTATTTGGACATATTTTTTGGAATATTGATGCTTTTGTTAGTGGCCCATTTTAGCTTAACCTATTCAGTTGGGCCCCCGGTTTCAGCTAAAATGGGCCACCCTTTTTATCAGCAACAAACACACATGCACATGTTTGGAGGGAATGGGGCCTATATGTGGCCTGATGAGCAAATCAGTTGGTGTTCATTTATTCATTCATCATTTACTATGTAATTAATTGTCCTGATAATATGAAATTGTTCTAACAAAGTATGTTGCCATATTGACAGTTGTTTTACAATAAAAATTAATGACTATCCCTTTGCAGCTGGACTGGCCCAACTTACCTGATAAGCGTCCCATTTTACCTGATCGGCAGGCCCATTTTACCTGAACTCTGCTTGTGTAAAAAAGTTGGCTCAGCTGACCTATCAAGACCTGTAGGGCCTAAAAAAATATATTTACTGCACAATTCCAACTCAATATGTAAAGAAAACAACCATTATTAGCCATAAAACCACATTTTAGTAAAATAAGTTGTATTTTGTAAGTGCCTGAAGCTATTTCCCAAAAAGTGGCCCAATTTAGCTGATATCACCCTATCTATATATCTATATCTATCTATATCTATATCTATCTATCTATCTATCTATCTATCTATCTATCTATCTATCTATCTATCTATCTATCTATCTATCTATCTATCTATCTATCTATCTGTTATATTATTTTCATTATTATTCCAAATACATAAAATGCTACCAAACAATTTACCAATATAATAATTGTTACATAATTCTATATATATACCTGTTGTTCATCAATTCATCACAAGCATTACTTTTTGTCTTTGTCAAACTCAGTATCATATATTTTCAGTTATTTTTGATTGCTATTTTTTTTTTACAAACACTTCTGCACTTTCTGTTTGATTTGGTTTTAGATATTTGTGCATCTTTCTGTCCTCACATAACAAACTGATGACTTTTTTAACCTTTAAATCCCAAATGTATCTTTTTATTTTGTTTGTAGTTTCGTCTTTTCTCTGAAATATTAAAAAAGAATCAATGAATGATTTGATTTATGTTTTTCAAAACATTAAATATTCTTGAATTTATTGATGACCTCTGCCAAACAGTTATGTTTGTAGTTAAAGGGGTAAATTGAATATATGTTCAAGAGGCTGTTTTACTGTCGTCCCAGCTTTATTGGAACTGGGCTTTGTGTGGCTGCACTGGCCTTTTTCCCTGAGGATTTGGACAGCTCTAATCTTAATTCTTAAAAGACTTAAATGAATCCCAGTGGATGAACACCAGAGGAGATCAGTGTGGTTTAAACATGAATCCAGACAAATGAGGAACGTCGAACAAATTAAGAGGACGAGGCAGCTCTTCATTTCATGCTGCCATGAAAACATTTTGTCCCTGTGATCACTCGCTAAAGGCTCTGAATATCTTACTTCAGAAGCTCCTAATAATGCAGCTGGGGACGCGCTAGCATGTCATCACAATTAGCCGTCAGTCGGATCGAGTTGTTAGCTAAGTGAGCGGCTGCTGAGGCTCGTTAACATCTCCATCGCTCTGAAACAAGACAATGCTCCTCATGGGAGCTGTTGGGCTCCGAGTCGAAGAGTGGATGTGGAATAACATCGTCTGAGGATCGTTTTGGACGAGTCAGAGAGGAAAGTTTATGTATCAGAGGCGGGGTTAGCAGTTTTTCATGCATCCATCAAGCTGCTGATGTATTAGCCATCAGAGGATAAGGGCGAAGATGAATGGAGGCGATGAGGAGTGGGTAATAACCGCAGCAGGACATGGGGATAAATCAATATGTGCACATGCCGAGCGCTGTCAGAGGTTTGCATGTGCTGTGATTTATAGCTGGGCCAGCAAACATGCAGCCAATCACAAACACATGTGATGTATGAGCTAGCAACAGCGGACACATATGTGACCCTGAAGCCCAGGACAATTTAGTGCCAGAGTTGCCAGGTCTGCTGCCTCAAGGCGACATTGGGCTTCTTTTTTGAGAAGTTGCTTGGAAATATTGGCTGATTGCAATTTTTTGGGCTCAGGAGGGATCTGATGTTTACTCTACTATTAAAATAAACTCCATTAAAGAGTTATACAAATGTAAATTTGACTGTAAAAAGAGGCAAAAATGATGTTTCCACCAAAAAGAAATCCTTATAGACAGAATTAAATGTATTTCTAATGTGCCTGTTACTTTTTTGACCATAATAAAGCTGTAGAGGATCAACATAAAACTTGGATTAAAGCCTGACTTTCTCTGTTTGATTACAAAAATTAAGGCTAGACAGACAGTTTAGTGATAACAGTTATAATAACAGCAGCCCCTCCCTTCACTTCTGTATAAAGAAAAGGATGTTCACCTCCAAACAAAAGGATGTTGCAGGAGTAAATTAAATGACTATAAGAAAAAATGTAAGAATGACAATCAAAACAGGCTTTGTGCAGATTTCTTTTTTTACAAAAGGTAAATAGCTGTCTTGTTTTGAGCTCATTTTTATCTACCTGGTTGCTTATTTTAGCAGAAAATCTGGCAACACTGTTTAGTGCCCGAGGCTGTTTCAGGTGGCAGCAGAAGTCAAACAGGTTAAAGAAAGCAGTTTTATTTTCTAATTTTCTTCATTCAAATATCAAATATACAGTTATGAGTGATGATTTTGGGGTTTCTCCACTTTGTGGCAGCAGCTCGCCTCGACCTCTTTTCTTAATTACTTTGGTTTTCCTTTTTATATCATACCTAAAGTATCCAACTCAGCTTTTTGAATGACTTCAAACTGGGTCCAAAGCCCCCGTTTCCACCAAGTGGTCCGGTATGTATCGGCACGGTTTGGCTCAGGCTGGATCGGTAAAGCCTGATCTGGTTTGCGTTTCCACACCGACTTGGTAGGCAGTGTCTAAGCTGTATGCCGATAGCATGACGTCATTGCAGCGTGACACAGTGTACCTGGCTATTTAATACAACAAAGAAGAAAACATGACACAGTAAACAAAGAGCAACGATGGAAGACATCCAGCAGTTCTTTTTTGTGATCAGCATGTGGCTTTTTGTTACGAAGCGCAACCAAGCTTTGTTTCAGAGAAGGCTGTGTGCTGCAAGAGTTATCTTCACGAAGACGAGTGGAGATTTAAACATGGCGGGGTTATGTGTTGTTCCACTGTCGCACGGGAAGTGATGTCTTCTTCAACCAATTAACGGACTGCAGTGTTTCCAGCTCCACCTTCTGGGGTCGGATCAGTATGCTTGGCACCCAGACTGAAGGGTCCCAAAAAGTAGGACGGTACGGTATGCAAAGGGGTCCTGTCCCGGTTTTAGGCTATGGAAACGTCACAAAAAGCGAGCCGTACTGAGATGAACTGAACTGAACCCTCTGGTGGAAACGGAGCTCAAGTGAGCCAAGACTAAAGGCTCATTTACGCTCGTCATACGCATGAAAAAGTAGGCGTCCATTTCAAAAAGTTGGTTCCGTCACTGTGCACATACTCCCATGCGTCTTTTACGTTGGCAATGGATGTTGACCATTGCATTCACCAGGGGGCAGGCCGGAGTCAATAGTGTCTGACAAAAAACTTCTCTTCGAGGAGCCTTGCCATTTTCTTCTTCGTTACACTCTAGAGATGAGTATCAGAGTGACAGTAGCAACACTGCCCCTACGGTTTCCGGCGGTACTGCTCCGTCTGGTCCGTATCCGTAAGCTTCAAGGATACGCGCAGAAATACGGACGAAAAGGACGCTAAGCACGTACAGAGAGCTCTGTCCGTATCTGGATCCGTATTTAACGTTGAGCATAAATGAGCCTTTAAGGCCTCATCCACACAAAGATGAAAATGTTTCAATTTTTCTTAAACGAAAAACGGAATACTCTGTAGTCCATATGCCCGGGCTGTAAGTGGCACCGTAGCACTGCTGCCAACATACTAAACCAGAAAAACACTTGAAGAGCACAGACCTCTGCCAGCACCACAGTCCTCACCCATATTGTGATTTTCACCATAAATATTAGTCCTACCTTTATTTCATCTAAATATTTAAATTCCTTGACCATATAAACGTACAAATATGCACAAATGGTGAAAATGGTGCTATCTCACAATGTTAAAGGATCCTTTAAGAAATTCCTGAATCCAGACGGTGATCCAGATCACTCTCAAAATCTAATAATTTATTCCTTGTCCGAATCTGGACATTTCCTGAAAATTTCATCGAAATCTGTCCGTAACTTTTAGAGTTAGAGAGAAACAAACAAAAAACAAACAAACAGACTCCGGCAATAACATAACCTCCTTGATGGAGGTGACCAGAGAAGAAGACATGTCCAACTCTGTTGCTGTAGTCATATTGGAGCAGAGGATGTTGCTGTCAAAGCCAAAACATCTTCAGAAACTTCTGTAGCAGGATTGAGACACCACAGTTAGCATTGTTGTCTGGGTTTGTGCATGTCTTTTAAGTGAGAGACGGGGATATAACGTCATGGTTTTGAAGCTTTCCCTATTCCTTGTCTTCAAGGAAGCACCAGGCTGTTTTTTCAGGTACCCAAAATTCTAAAAACACTCGACTAAAATGTCTGACAGACTTAATCCAATCAGACCTAATTTGGTCATTTAGGAAGTAGAGACAAGTGATGAATCTATCCAATCACAGCTACTTTGGTTGTGTTAAAGGTTGGATGAGTTCAGAGGGACATCCAATCACAGCTGCCTTAGCTTGGTGGTGGTGGGATAAGTTGTGGAGTGATCCAATCAGAGCTGCTCTCTTTATGAATTGATATATTCATGCAGAGCAGGTTCACTGTTTGTTGTCAGTTCTGGTATTGTAACTGAGATGCTCTGCCAGGTAGCCTAAATAAAGGAGACTGCATTTCACACAAAGGAACATTTGTTTCTGTTCATTTAGACATTCAGACTTTAATAACATTCAATAAAGGGTTATTAGATGTTTCATTTTATCCAAGAGGAAAACAGGACTTCAGAAATTCAAGGACACATAAAACTGCCTTACCCTTTACACTTCAGATTTTGGTCGACTACATTTACAGCAGATTTTGACAAAATGTTGTGGAATTTCTACAAGTCAATTTAAGCTTAAATTCTTACAGTTTATATGACTACACTATGACTGTAACTAAATGATACTTGAGGCTAAAGACCAACTAAAACTGAAATTAAAATGCTATCAAATTAACATTAAATTAAAAGCAGCTTTTATTCATTGTTGCCACTTTATCCCCATTTTTTCTGTTGCATTTGAAGATTGTTTTGCTTTTGCCAAAGTTAAATAAAAAGCGTTTTAGCCTAGGTCTGTCACAATACCAAATTTTGCTGACCATAATTGTCCAAGAAGTTATTAAGATAAACAATGTTATTGCCAATACTATTTTTACACATCATTTTTTCATTAATGTAATTATAATATGTCAAAATAAAGTGAGGACTCATATCAAAAGCAATAATCTTTAATTTCTTAAAGGCATATAAGTGTAATTGGAAATTCAAGAGCTTTTAAATAAAATGAATTAAAACATAAAAAGACCCAATGAGAATGAAATGGACTCTCTTTTGGGAAATATTGCATGTAACTAAAAATCATAATAAACCCTGTGTCTATAAAGGAAAAACAAAACTCCAATAAAACACACACACACCTCCCCCAAAGATTGAATGAATGACAGATGCTCACTCCATTAAATCTGCTATAAAACCAATGCACCCTGGTGTTGAGAAAGTTGCACAGAGTGAACCATCTTCTCATCCAGCCTGTTTGGTAGAGGAAGAGAGAAGGAAAACAAACATGCATCCAAGTCAATTTATCGAGGCCGGCAAACTTACAAAGGCCGTTTTTATTTATCGTGCGGTTAATTGATTTATTGATTATCGTGACAGGCCTAGCGAAGCCCGGTAATGCAGTGTTCAAACCTTACGGCTTCTGTGATGTTTTGGCAACTTTTGCCATCAAGACAAGTTGAGTCAAGTCAGGGCCTTGCAGAGGAAAAGGTAAACGCCGTAATGAAACTTACTGTAGTTTATTGTCCAGCCAACTGAGTTTTTGTGTAGTTTAAGTAAGTGGGTTAACTACGAGGCTTTTTGGTGGCACCATGTACTGAAGACTCAAGACTTCCTTTATTGATACTCTTATTTACTGAAACATTGGCCCTTTAAGTTGCTAACACAGCTGGAGTGGTTGGTGTCCCTTACTGCTGGAGCCTCAGGCCGTAGGGCTCACACATACAAAGCCCAAGGGACCCTTGTTGCCCAATTAGAGAGTGTCCCTGCATAACAAGTGTTGATCAGGGTTAACGTAGCGGGGTGTGCATCACAAACAGTTCTCAGAACCTGCAAAGTCAGACTTTAGGTCTCTGGTCCTTCTGGTCTTGCAAGGCCTGGACACTGACTAGTGACTAGAGACGCAGACTTGACTTCGTAATGACTATTCCACATTTTTGGAGACATGGCAGGATCATATGTCGAATGCTAACATGCTCAGGAGGGTGGGAATTTGAAAGGGCAGCTGCTAGATACATGAGCAGCAGCTGGACTCCATGGGAACCTGATCCAGCTCACTTTGTGCTGGGTGTCCAGGACCTGGTGGGTTGGTGCATCATAGCAGGATCGTGGGAGCATGGGCCGGACGAAGGCCATGGGGTTGCAGAAGAAGTATATCATCAATTAAATTTTATTTTATTTTATTTTATTATTTTTGTTTATTAGTGTAAGTATTAGTATTTTTTCTATTTTTATTATAATTATATATTTTTATTTATTTTTGTTTATATTTATTTCTTATATTTTTTATTATTTTTGTGCATATCTTTTTTTAATATATCGTTTAGGGCTGGGACGATACGCTTCTCTCCCAATTCGATTTTTGCAGATTTTATTAGGTGCCGATTCGATTTGCAGTTTTACAATATTGCTGATTTTTTGCAATTTTTAGTTAACTTTTTTAACACCAGTGAAAAAGATGAACAATGATGATGCCTACAGACTATATCAGGAAAAATACACATCACATGTGAGTCTGTTTTTAGGATTTATTCAGCAATATATTTTAACCAGCTGTTTATACTCTCTCTTCAAAAGCCTGGACTGCATTTAAAAGTGGCTTATTAACACAGACTAAATTGAAGCATTTACATTTGGGGAAAAAAAAAAATGTTTTGAACAAAAAATCAGTTTAAAAGCGTCAAACAAAAAATCCTGATACTTATGTAAAGCGATTTTTCTCCCACCCCTAATATCTTTGTATCTACTTTTTGAAACTGCTTTTGAATTCTTAATTTTCCAGAGTGAGTTTCCTAAAATGATGAATGAAGTTCTGTCTAATCAAATGTTATTTAATGAAATATAATCTAATTTAACCCAAGTACAAGGATTGACGAGGTGAAGTCCTGGACCACCATACGCTCCCATAGCAACCCCACTTGACCTGGCCCTTTAAGGTGAGGGTTTTTACTGTCATAAATGTGAGGAGAGGAGTGATGTTGTTTTCCTGATAAATTAAGTCAAATAAACAAACAGGATGTTAGAGAAATCTCCCATCAGGCTTTGCTTTTTTGGAAATCTTCCTGCTGCTTGATTTGAAACTTCAAGCTTGAATTCATCTGCATGTCGACACATCCTGGTCCAGCTCTTAATCTCTGATGACGGCCTTGTTGAGTCTCCAGTCTGAGAGACGGCCCGTCGCTTTGGCTCGTGACCATTTGGCCCCTGGTGGTCCTGGTGGACTCGGGTGGTAATGAGTGCTTGTTAATCCCTCTGTCACTATCTCCTCCAGGCAGGCAGCCATTTTCAGTGCCAGAGTTGATTAGCGGCGCCCTCCCACACGGTCTGACTCCTTAAAGAAGAGCTGAAGATCACTGCAAAAACTGAGCTGCAGATTTTACAGTGACTTACTGTAAACATCTTTACAGGAATATTACTGTATTTAAAGTGACATGTTTGAAAACATGTCTTTATTTATTCATCAGCATTATTTAAATCATTACCAAGATTAACATTTACAGTGACTTACTGTAAACATCTTTACAGGAGTATTACTGTGACATGTTTGAATACATGTCTTTATTTATTCTTTAACATCATTAAAATCATCAAGATTACCATTTGCAGTTACTTACTGTTAACATCTTTACAGGAGTAACACAGAATTTACAATGTCATGTTAGAAAACATGTCTTTTTTTTAATCATTAAAATCATTAAAAATTTAAACGTAATAAATCATGTAATCACCAGAATAACAATTTACAGCAGTTTGCAGTATCATTATAAAAATGCTGTGTTTTAACTATATTAATAATCTTTTCCTATCACAGTATATTTGTAACAAAAAATCACATCCTGTCATTTTTATCCGAGAAATAACTGTTATTCAACCATTTGTCCCATAAAACTTAAAAAAAATGTATTTAATCTAGAGCTGGGCGATCCCCCCCCCCCCCAAAAATCTTTGATTTAAAAAAAAAACAACAAAAAACTTGATTCATGATTCGATTCGATGCCCCCGCCCCAGTTAAAATGAAACAACAACTCACTGTAAATTATTTCCAAAATATACATTCATTTATACTTAAAATATACATTTAAAGTGCCTCCAGGTCAAAAAATCAACACAGAAATTGACACAAAGTGCTACTACGACCAACGACAACCACCTTCAGACATAATTTGCAGCGAGATGTTGTTTGGTGTTTGTCAGACGCTGAAGAAACCAAACCAATTCCAAATTACAGACGTTAAGGGACCTTTCTTGGGCAGGAGCCTCTCTTTTTCCTCACTGGTTACGGCTGCCACCATGTTGTCTATGTTGTTTATGCGCATGATGTCTCAGGGGGAGGAGAGTGACATACTGCAGGAAGTGCACTACAGAAAGCCTCGGGTCCTCGTGAATGTGAAATAAACGGGTGGAATTTTTTTAAAAATTGTTAAATTCAAGTTTCAGGAAAAACAAATCGATTTGACCTGCCAACTTGATTTTTAAATCTTATTGATTTTTTGCCCAGGCCTAATTTAATCGTTAAAATTGTGAAATATAGACTAAAAATATCACATAATCACCAAGTTGATCATTTACAGTAACTTGCTGTATAATCATGTTCTTATGTATTAGATAGTAAACAGTAGAAAAATGCTTTGATTTCAGTCCAACTCCTTTTTTACACCATCTGCTTGAAAATGTCATGCCCAAAAAGAAAAGAGTAGTTCTCTCCAACCACAGGGTCTATTTGAATTGTTCTAGTGTCATTCCAAAAGTATCACTTGAGAGTATGACTGGGACAGAGTAAATGACGATAGAAGTTAGAATCATTTGAAAATTTCATCCTCACCTTAAAAAACCCTATTTTATAGTGAATATCCCTCAGAAATGACACAAAATAGCTTTAAACTCTGAAAATTACCAATAAAAACATTTAAACATAACCTCTGCAAAAGATGATTATTATTAAGTGATGCAGAGCAAAATTAGAGAGTTCTTTTTTATCAAATTAAAGCTAAATTTTATGAATGTAATGTTTAAAATGCATGTCCAGCACTTCCTTCACATAATAACCTCTTTTGGATTGTTGTTCTGACATTTTTTTACTCCAAAATCCCTATAAATAAGTTGTAAAACTATAATATTTCATGATCTGACATCTCCATTGAGGCCTCATGCTGCAACATATGTGGCCTTTATCTCCTCTGTTGATTGGCTGATTTGGATGATTCACGTTTTTATGGCTTGTTTTTTGAGCAGCTCGCTGTAGTCCAAAATGTGTCGCTGAGCGCTCTGTGGATTTTGATTTCTGTTAATTAATTTTCTTGGTGTGTCATTGTGTTTATTGTATGTAATAATGGCTTACATGTCTGTGTGGCTGAGTTTTGTTGTTCAACCCTTTAAAGCCCAACACCATAGATTATAGCCAGAAAATTTTAATTTTTTGGAGCTGAAATGTTTGTTTCACTTTCTGCTAAAATCCATAAAAATCAAAATGTACATAAAATTCAACATAATAGATTTTTTGGAACTCATCTGATACATTAGGTGTTTGGCAACTGATAATCCATTTGAGGACATTTTTATCATTTATCTGATTGCATTCAGATGTTTTTGTGTAATTTGTTGATCATATTGAGTAGAAAAAGGTATTATAAAAGTATGTAGCAAATATGATACAATTGGCTTTATCGGGTTAATTTGATATGCAATGTGACTATAATCTTAAAGGAATAGTTCACTGCTTTGTGAGGTCGTGTCAAGGAGCTTTGCTTTTTTTTTTCCAAATTTAAATGCTTCATTTTAGTCTGTGTTTATGAGCCACTTTTAAACACAATCCACGCTTTTAAAGAGAGAGTTTAAACAGCTGGTTAAGATATTTTGCTGAATAAATCCTAAAAACGGACTCATATGTGATGTGTATTTTTCCTGATATAGTCTGGAAGCATCATCATTGTTCATCTTTTTCACTGGTGTTAAAAAAAGCTAACTAAAGATTGAAAAAATCAGCAATATTGTAGAATCGCAACTTAAATTGAATCGGCACCTAAAACATCGTAAAAAATCGAATTGGGAGGAAAGCGTATCGTCCCAGCCCTTGTAAAATCCCTATACAATAAAGTACTGTGAATATTTAAGTAAAGTTTTAAAATACATACAATTATGTACACATAAAGTAGGATACACTTTAAAAGAAAGATATTGCAAAGTTTCCATTTACAGTTACTTGCTGTGAAAGCCCTCGACAATAAGATACTGTTGGTCTTAGAAGATACTGTAAGACACATACATTTATATACACATGATTTTGGCTACACATTAGAAATCAGATTATCACAAAGTTTTCCATTTACAGTAACTTACCATAAGAGCCCTCTACAATAAGTAACTGTAAATATTGTACTAAAATACTATGCTACACATACTTTTATATGCACCTGATTTTGGCCACACGTTAAAAATCATATAATCACAAAGTTTTCCATTTACAGTTACTTACTGTATAATTATTTATATGCAAGTTATCATAAATATTACAGTAAAATACTGATAGTGTTTCAAATATCAGATACAGTATTGGTATTTTTGCTCCCATCAACTGTCTTGACACTGATATGTCCACTCAAATCTGGACCATCAGCATCGATAGAGTCCAAACGAGTGTCTTGGCAGTCATTAGTGGACTCGTGTTGTGATGTCTGTCAGCTAGCCAAACGTCCTCCTTCTTCTACTAAAGCTACCTGTGAAATAATTTGCTTGCAGGAGGCTCTGTGGGAGAAGCCGAGGTCTTGTTTGAGGATGTTTTTAAAGGTCTGGAATGCTTTCAAAGAGCGTGTGAGCTGTTGAAACAGGAAGTGGGAGACAAACACGGGGCCCTGTTTGCTCTCCGAGGGGTTCTTCTGGGCAGCGATTCAAACGGCACGGACTGAGAAGCATTTTGCACGGTCAGCAGAGAAGTTGTTCGCTCCATTATCTCCGCTTGGTCACGGGGAGTCGCTGCCAAACACACACAAATATTCTCTTTTTTCAATCTGAGAGAGCAGCTTGCTTCTCAAAGTTATTCCAGTTTGGCGCTAAATTCTGCAGCTGAGACAAAAATATCTTCGGGGACTTAAAGGTGCTCCCTCAAATCTCTTTCATCCCCGTCTCAAAGTTGTTACTCGCGCTGCAGAGGGATGAAATGCTTGATTTCAGCTTGAAATGGAGCGGAAAACTAACCAACGCCGAGGTGGCGCTGGGACCAAAACGAGGGAGGGAGCGTCAGTCCGGATTAGCGGGCGAGTCATCCTGCAGAGAGCGGGGAGAGGAGATGGAAGATGGCAGGCCAGGCTCAGAGAGATCAGACATGCTTCAAGGGGTCTTCATCACTCAGGGGAAGGAAATGGACTCCGGGTGCAGGGCTGGAAGTGTTCTGATCCACTTCTGGCCTGCAGTCATGCACACGTCTGTCTCCATGACAATGGAGACACTGTGGAGCTTCAAAAATGTTGTTTAGACAAAGAAATATGCTCAATATTTGATAGAGGGATGTGGGGAAGAGGCAAATTTAGAAATCCAGGAAAATATCCATGAACACTGTATTTAGAAGAGTGAGCTGACAGTCATAGAAGTGTTTTAGTGTATTAAGGATTAATATTACACTTGTGAAACTGTGAAACTGCTCTTTGAGGCATATATATGTATATATATATATTAGGGCTGAAAGACATATATTTTTATTGTATCTATGTTGAGATATGAACATTCAAGATTTTAATATAGAAAAAGCAAACAAACAATATTTCCATTGCTCTGCACGACAGCTCTGGAAGTCCCAATAAAATTCATTTTCACGATTGCCCTTGAATTCACAGCTTGACGCACATGCGCAGTAGTGGTAATCTGGGTCAACCTTGATGCCATCAGAGAGTTATGCCCAAACAGTACCATGGCTAACTGGTGCTCCAAAGTTTGGGAGCATTTTACCAAAACAGAAGAGAAGAATGTGCAATGCACAATCTGCAAGGCTGATCTTACCTTCAATGGCAGTATGACGGCGATGGTTAAAACTGTCCCCGAACTGTGCCTGATTTAAGTGTTTTTGCTATTGTGCGTCTACTATAACAAAGGTTATTACTACAGCCACGTAGGAAGCAGAAAGTGTGAGGGAGCAGGTTGTGTTGCCAAGTCAGCTCACTAAAAGTGACTTTGGGCTTGCTCTTGTGTGAATCCCACATGATTATCACCCAGCTGCCACTAGAAAGATATGAGTGTGGTTGGTAGTTTGTCCTTTCCTCACCCTGTTTCCTGGTCATTACGGCCACAGGAATCAACCCAGCACACCCCCAATCTCACTCACGCATGTGGCACATGAACAACTACGCAGGAGCCATTGTTGCCAGATCCAGCTGCATGCTGGTGGTGTACACTGCAGTTCATGCATGATGTGACTAGTGGACTAATCACAAAAATAGTCATTTGTGGCAGCCTGAAGTAGTCATATTGTATCATGTCCATGTTGAGATATCTGGCATGAATATCGAGATATGAAATTTTGTCCATGTCGTTCAGCCCTAATGTATACATATTTGACAGTTTTCATTGATTTTTAATGTCAATTTGGTGTGTCCAAAAAAGTAGGTTGCATTTTGTTTTTAGGAATAAGACCATAATTTAGACCTTCTGTTATTCCCTTTTCCAACCTGAATATGTGAAAAAAGATCCATCTTATCGTTTCAACATTGAAACCAGAAATCCGCACTGCCTTTTCCAACCACAATCCTGTAAAATATACAATGATGGATCACCCTGCGCTCTGATTGGACAGCTGAGTCCCTGCTCATGTCTCTGCATGTGGCGAGCTCTTTCACTGGCATTGCAAGGAAAGCTCGGAAAGGGAGATCACACAAGCTTGAAAAACATTGATGTCAGTTTGCAAAATAACATAAAGGGGGCGACATCCTCAGAGGAATGAATGGGAGTTCTCATTCCCTTTTTGTGATGTCAGTCTGGATTTGAGGCAAATCGATTAAGTGATGTCAGAGATATGATTTTTTAAAAATTGGCCCAATGTTAACCTATGGTATCATTTTGAAACTTTGGATTTTTTTTTGTATCCAAACAAATGTCTGGATCACCACCAAACCATAATCATCTTAGTTTGGCCATTACCAACATCTCCTTAAATTTTTAACAAATCCATCCAGCAGTTTCAGCGTAGTTTTGCTATCAAAGAAACAAACAGAAAGGTAGCGAAGTTGGGATGTTGTAAATAAAATAGAACACAATAGAGTCAAAGAGTGCATGTACTAGACTGGCCTGCCTGCAGTCCAGACCTGTTCCTCACTAAATTGTGAGGCGCGATATGAACAGCAAAATATGACGGCCAACACTGTTGAGCAACTGACGTCAACCATCAAGTAAGAATGGGGAGGAATTTCACCTTAAAACTTCAACATAAGTGTCATCAGCTTCCTTCAGGCATGAAAATCACCAAAATAGGTGATTCATGTGATTGATTTAGGTCTGATGGGAACATTTTTGGGTAGGTCTGTGTGTGTGTGAGCTGCAAGATTGTGTGTTCCTGAAGGGAGCCTTGAATTTGATTAAAACATTCACTCTACAAGCATATGAACATGGAAATATTAGTATGAAGGGCCTCACATCACCAGTGTTTCCTCTTTGAAGGTGGGGGGGATACTACTATCTGATTAGTCTGGGAAGTATTCGATCAGTTTGTGCGTGCAGTCCATTTCTGAAATCATGATTTACACCTTTATCCTGCCAACATGAATTTAAGGTAACTGTGATTGGATGTCCCTCTAAACTCATCCAACCTTTCCACACAACCTAATCAGCTGTGATTGGACATTTTCCTAACTTGTTTCTACTTTCTACATGACCAAAGTAGGTCTGATAGGATTGAGTATCTGTCAGACACTTAAGTCTAGCTTTTATTTGTTGATAAAAATGTCAGTTGGTTTAGTTTTAGTTTTTATCATTGTACTGTTTTTTATTAGTTGCTGCATTAAAAACACTCTGATCATGCAAACTTATTTAGAACCTGCTGAAATAGATATTTATATAAAAACTAACTATGCACCTGTTTATAATTTAGCTTTTTCAGAAATATACTTCAATATCTCTTATAGATGGATTATTAGTGACTAGTCTTTAGGTTAGTTGAAATTACCGTACCGTACCATCTTCCTCTGCTTATCCATGGTAAGGTTGCAGGGGCAGCAGCCTAAGCAGGGAAGCCCAGACTTCCCTCTCCCCGGCTACTTCGTCCAGCTCTTCCCGAAGCATTCCCAGGCCAGCTGCAAGACATAGTCCCTCCAGCGTGTCCTGGGTCTTCCCCGGGCCCGCATACCGGAGGGACGAACCCTGAACACCTCACCAGGGAGGCGTCCAGGAAGCATCCTGACCAGATGCCCGAGCCACCTCATCTGGCTCCTTTCCATTGTGGAGGAGCAGCGGCTCTACTCTGAGCCCTTCCCGGATGATCAAACTTCTCACCCTATTTCTGAGGGAGAGTCCAGAAACCCTATGAAGGAAACTCATTTAGGCCACTTGTACTTGCGATCTTGTCTTATCGGGCATGACCTACAGCTCAACTGGTAAATCGTGAGCTTTGCCTTTTGGCTCAGCTCCCACCATGATGAACTGGTTCAGAGCCTGCATCACTGCTGACAGAGCACCGATCCGCCTGTCAATCTCCCGAACCATCCTTCCTCAGAATCTCAGAAGAATCGGAGGCAGAATCTCATCCTTGACCCGAAAAGGGCACTCTGCCCTCTCCCGGGCGAGGACCATGGACCCGCTACCCCATACTCCCAGAGCACTCCTAACGAGGCTATAGAGCTGGTCCACTGTTCCATGACCAGGATGAAAACCACATTGCTCCTCCTGAATCCGAGATTTGACAATCCGACAGACCCTCCTCTCCAGTACCCCCTGAATAGACCTTGCCAAGGAGGCTGAGGAGTGATCTCATACACCCCCCGTTGCCCTGCCACCGAGGAGCTTCTTGACCACCTCGGCGACCTCAGCTCCAGGATAGAAGAGCCCACAGCAGAGTCCCCCAGGTCTGCCTCCATGCTGAAAGATATGCTGGTGGGACTGAAGAGGTCTTCAAAGTATTCCCTCCACTGATCCACGACATCCCGAGTTGAGGTCAGCAGAGCACCATCCCTACTATAGACAGTGTTAATGATACACTGCTTCCCCCTCCTGAGATGCCGGATGGTGGTCCAGAATCTCTTCGAAACTGTACAGAAGTTGTTCTCCATGGCCTCTCAGAATTCCTCCCATGCCTGGTTTTTGCCTTGGCAACCACCGAAGCTGCATTCTGCTTGGCCAGCCAGTACCTGTCAGCTACCCCTGGAGTCCCACTGGCCAAAAAGGCCCTGTAGGACTCCTTCTTCAGCTCAGCCCTCACCTCTGATATCCACTAGCTTAACAAAAATACTGCTTGGGCTCAGACTGGGGGGACTGTTCCTCCCAACCTTGCCCCTCCAGGTCTCATTGTCATTGCCAATGTGACCATTGAAGTCCCCCAATAGAATGAGGGAGTCTCCAGAAGGGCACTCTCCAGTACCCCCTCCAGGGCATTCAAACAGGGTGGATACTCTGAGCTGCTGTTCAGCACAAACAACAGTCAGGTTCCGTCCCCCCCACCTGAGGGCAGAGGGAGGCTACCCTCTTATTCACTGAGGTAAACCCCAATGTATAGGCCTTGAGCCTAGGGGAGACAAGAACTGCCACCCCCCGCCCAACGCCTCTCACCATCCACAACTCCGGAGTGGAAGAGAGTTCAACCCCTCTCAAGAGGACTGGTTCCAGAGCCCAAACTTATACGTCGAGGTGAGTCTGACTATATCAAGCCGGAACTGCTCAACCTCGCACAGAGAGGTGACGTTTCATGTCCCTAGGGCTAGATGCTGTAGCCGAGGATCGGACCGCCTTCGGCTGCCACCCAGCTCCCAAGGCATCTGGCCAATGGGCCCCTACCATGAGTGGTGGGTCCATTGGAGGGGGGCCCATGTCTCTTCTTCGGGTTGAGCCTGTCAGGGCCCCTTGGGCATAGGCCTGGCCACCAGGCCTCGCTGGCTCCAAGGGGGGGCCCCTGTAACCCGTGCCCGGGCAAGGGAGATTGAAAACCACTGTTTGTGTTCATCATAATGGTCTTCAAGCCATGCTTCGTCCGGACCCTCCCCCACGACCTGTTTGCCTTGGGAGACCCTACCAGGGGCATAAAGCCCCTGACAACATAGCTCCTGGGGTCATTGGGACACACAAACCCTCCATTCAATAAGGTGGTGGCTCAGGGAGGGTTAGTTGAAGTGAAACCTTTAAATTGAATCAATCTCATGGATATGAGTCGAAGTTCACTTTACAGGGACATCAAACGATCTGAACAGACCCCAGCAGTCAGGACTTTAAATTTAAGGAAAGTTTATTAACAGTGTAAATGATAAAAGACAGGACACAATGTATAGAATAAATAGCACATTAAATGGACTGAAGGACATAAAATGAAATGGACCCTGATTTATGAGTGTTAAATCTAGTAAGTGAAAGTCGGTACGTATAGAGATATAAAAACTGTTTTGTATTGAATGATAATAAAACAGCAGGATTCAAGTGAAGGGTTATTAACGATTTGGAGATATAGAAAGGGGATAATTATTGTTTAACTGTCAAGGTACACCTCCCATCTCCCATCTGAACGGGAGTGTCCCATAGAAGCCTTACTTTGATGCAGTGGGGATGTCTTGTGAGTCAGAAGTCTCCAGTCAAAGACAGTCTTTATTCAGCCACCTTGTGAAGAAGGGCTGCGGTTTGTCTGGAGCTCCCATGAGTCTTGGGACAAGTTCCTCATTGAGGTTTAGCGATGCAGCCCCTCATGTGACTCCCTGGATTCCCCTTGGTAGAGACGCAGTGGGTGCAGGGACCCATGACTCTCTTTGGAAATGGTTCTTGAATTAACTCAGAAAAGTACTTGTTGGCCAGACAGCCCTGTTTCTGAAATCAATAAACCACCATCAGTGGGTTGCGGGATGACACTATATAAGTCTTGGGCTCACTTGCACCATACAAAAAAATTACATTGTTGCAACACGGGGCAGGAGAAGGGACGTGTCATTATGGGGGCGACAACAAAAGGGACACAGCTAGGAGGGAAGAAGAGAATAAAGAAGCTCCACTTCCACAATTTAAACTTATTGAAGTGGGCATACTGTTTCTTATCTTGTTGCAGGAAGACCTGGCGATTCTCTTTCAAACTTATATCTCCTAAGTTTTGCTGATAACAAATCAGGCTTTGAGAATCACGCAATACAACCAATAGAAAAAGAAAGAAAATCTAATGGGGATTATTTTGATACTGAGCACTCTGGGTAAAATAGCAAAAAAACTTGAAAACTGTTTTTTTTTCTCAAAACATAAATAGCTCACAAGTAGCTGACTTAAACCAGTTCTTCCAAAAGGGGGCGCGGTTGATCCAAGACAAGATTAGGCATTAAAACAAAGAACTGTTCTCAGAGCTCCTAGTTGCTTTGGGAGGAGGTTAGCAGACATGGTTCTTCCTTCCTCTAATGATGTGATAGATTATTTTCTTTTTTAATAAGTTCTGGCTGTAATGAAAAAACAGCAGTCCTTTATGGTCCTTCCACAGTTCTCATGGTACTAAGGAGGGGGACCTCTCTTACTGTCCGAAGTCCTTCCTGCCTTTGGCCAAATAGAGTATTTCTGACCATGAATCCAGTAGGGGTTAAAAAGTCATAAAGTGGAGGATGACATAAGTACAGAGTCGTTGTCCTCCACACTGAAGAATCATACAATGTTATTTCATAACAGACCACACCCACTGATACAGCCTCACAAGTCACCTTGTTGACTGCTGTGGTGAAATAGCAGCCTGCTAATGTAGAAGCTCCAGGTGATGTTGGTCACAGATCAGTCTGACAGTGTTATGATTCAAAGAGTGACTGTGCTAAATGGAGTCTGTAGCTACTGTTTTCCATCAATGTCCTTCTTTTAATCAGGGTTCTGAATATTCTCTGACGTTTGGTCACTGAGTGTCTAATCAGAGAGACAGTGGTTAGGACAAGAACCATTTTAGAGAGACGTTCAGCAGCCAACATCATTAACTTTAGGATTTGGAGACCCAGATCAGCTCACAGACAATTTAGGTTGTTACACCTGAAAGGTGGCAGCATTTCAAGACTCCACAGCAGGTTTTAGTTCAGTTTGAAGGTCACAGATACCTCCTGAGGACAGATCTTCATTGGATCTATACTATCAAAGACTGGAAAGAGTCTCTCAGTGAAGGTGTGTGTGAAGGTGTGGATGTGTGTGTTAGTATCAGGATCAGAAAAAGACAGCTGTCCTTTGTCCCAGTCCAGACTCACCCTGATCTTCTCTGGACGCTTCTCCACTGAGAGGTCAGAGCGTGGATGTGGCGGGGCCACTGCTGTGTATTTATCATCATCAAACCACACTTCCCAAAATCCAGACTCTATCTCTCCCTTCCTCTGGACAGACTCTGCTAACACACCCAATGCCCAGAGATTACTGTCTCCAACCTGGACGTCCCAGCTGTGAGCTCCAGAGCTGAAGCCCTCAGAGCCCAGGACGCAGCAAAGGTAACCATCAATCCTCTCTGGATTATCAGGAAGCTGCTGCTTATCTCCTCGTCTCATGGAGGTCAGATCTTCAGACAGGATGAGGTCTGAAGCAGCAGTGTTGGGGTCCAGGATGACGGGGCTGTAGGAGACCAGGTCCTTCATCTTGGTCCAGATGTTGAAGCCCAGGTTGCCCAGATGTTTGGCCTGGTCTATCAGAACTCCTGAGGGCAGCTGTGGATCCTCCAACAGGGGGCGCTGCTGCACTCTGTCCACTGCAGCCTTGTAGTTCTTCAGGAATGAGATGTCTCCAGCATTCAGGAGATCCTCAGTGTCTCTGAGTGTTTGTGAAAGAGCTCCTATCTCTCTGCTCAGAGGCTCCATCTGCTCCTTCATCCTCCGGCTCTTCTGCTCCTCTTCCTCCCTCAGAGCTCTCAGCCGGGCCTCCCCCTCCTCCAGCAGAAACTGGTGGAGCTTCATGATCTGCTCCTTGATCTGAGCCTCTGTGTGTCGGGCCTGGACCTCCACGTGTCTCAGAGTTTGATCAAACTTCACTCTGACTTCTTCATGAAGCTTCATCTTCTCCTTTAAGGGCTGCAGGAGCTTCTGAAGGTTCTTCTTGTGCTGTGGAGCAGCTTCACCAATGGGTTTGAATCTGTGCTCGGCGTGTTCCTCTGAATCTCTGCAGATCAGACACACCGGCTCCTGATGGTCCAGGCAGAAGAACTCAAGCTGCTCAGTGTGAAGGCTGCAGAGAGCTTCTGAAGCTCTCTGATCTCTCTGCTGGACGAACGTCTCGCACAGGTTCTTCAGAGCAAAGTTTGGAGGTAACCCCTCCCTTGAGTGTCTCCTCTTACATAGTGGACACTCCTTGACCTCCTTGTTCTTCCAGCTCTTCTCCACACACTCTCTACAGAAGCTGTGGCTGCAGGACAGGATCACAGGATCTCTGAAGATCTCCAGGCAGACCGGACAGCTCAGGTCCTTCTTGAACTCGGTGGCCATTTTTCCTGCGAGTGAAGCAGAGAGGCAGCAGAAGAACAGGAAGCTGCTCTGTCCCTGAGTGTCCCTCTCACTCTGATTGGACCTTGAAGCTCTCTGTCAGTCTGTGGAGTCTGGACCTGCTGGAGGTGTTGGTGTTCCCAGAGTTCCCAGACCTCCTCCTGGTGTGGAGCTGGTCCTGCTTTTAGTCTTTAGTCGATCTGACAGCGAGCGAGCGTCTCCTCTGAGTCAGCAGGAGTCACAGCCTATTTCCTGGCTTGTCAGGGGAAATAAGGTAAAGGGGGCGGAGCTTCTTCAGAGCAGGATCACAGGAGGGAGCGTCATGTTCCTGTGAGACACTCCCTGGACCATAAAGATCTCTGGACTTTGTCCTGCTCACTGCTGCTGTGCTGTAGTGAAGTTGAGGTCTGACCTAGGGCTGCACGATTATGTCCAGAATGCTAATCACCTTGATCAATATTACAATCATGATTATTCGTCATTTTAGGGAAAACATCTGATGACACTGAGGACACCAATTATTGAAGCTTGTGAAGTTAAAATTCTTTCACATTCTTGCCTGATTTATGGACTTCATTTGCTCAATAGCTCATTATAGTGACATTATAGTATTTTGTGTGTCTTGCTGAAATTACCAGGGTTGAATTGGCTCCAAACTTGGATGTGCAAGTTACCCATGTGTAGGCATCAACATGCCTATACATGGCTAACTTTCCCTGAACTTTGCTCTGATAACAATCTGGATGGTCCTTTTCCTCTTTAACCTAGAGGACACCACTTCAATGATGTCTAAACACAGTCTGAAATGTGGACTCAGACCACAGCAGACTTGCCAGCGCCGTTTCTTTGTGTTGTGAATATTTGGGTTTGTCTTTGCATGGTAGAGTTTGACATTGACTTTGTAGATATAGACATGAACTTTGCCAACTGACAATGTTTTTTATGAAGTGTTCCTGAGCCCATGTGCTGATATCCTTTACAGAATGATGCTGGTTTATAATGCAGTGGAGGTCAGGGGTATACAACCTTGTTTTTTCCATCATGCAGCCAACATGCAGAGTTTTTGTGGAAAATTCCAAACAGGTGTTTTTTGAAGACTCCTAAACCTTCCCTGTCTTTTGTTGCACCTGCCCCAGCTTTTTTGTAATGTGTTGCATGCATCAAAGTTATTAGAGGAACATTCATGGTCAAAGAAAGTTATCGGTTTGAATGTTTAATATGTTGTTTTTGTAGAGTATTCAGTTGAATAATGTCAAAGATGAATTGTAAATCATTATATTCTGTTTTATTAATTTTAAGATTATCCCAACTTTATTGGAATTGGAGTTTGTACCACATAATGCATATATTAAGGCAAAATTCTTTCACTTCCATTGGATCTGCTTTATGTACTCTAGATGCAATGACCACTGGTGCATGTCATTTCCTCTCAGCAGGCTCCGGAGACGAGTTTCCTCCAAGTTCCCGTCCTTTCTGTAACTTTCCCACTCATGTTTCCGTCCTTGTAAAGCCACCAAATGCCACCCTCTTCCCTGCTGCTTCTCACTTCAGCATGAAATTACAATCAGTGTGTAGTTGCTCCCCAGAGTCTTCACTGCTTACCAGTGCAGGATTCAACTGTATGATGCACAGGGGCCGGCTGTTCAATAGTGATGTCATGCGGAAACATCCGCAGAAGAACAGCAGATTTTAAATTTGACTTTCTTTTTACTTTGTGCAGCAGCTTTGATTAATCATTGACAGTCTCTCCTCAAGTATTGACTTTCATAAGACAATAAAGACTGTCATAATTTGGGTGGATGATTGATGGTTGATCATATATGGTGTTTTTGCCTCCACAGTGCCTCGAGCCCTGCAAGGAATCATGGGAGATGAAGAGGAAAAATAACTGTAGAGATCTCTGTGAGGTAAGCTATCACACAAAATGACTACATATATTTTTAAGCAAAAGAAACCCGTATAAATTAGATTAAATGCTTGTTTACCAAAAAAAATACGTATAAATTGAACTGACCACCAAACCCTGGTGGTCCTGAAAACAGGGGTCTTGGGCCGCTTCAAACTGAACTAGAGTTTGATTTACGGTGAGTGTGAAGGCCATTGCAAAGCAAGTAAACTCAAAAGCAATGCATTCTTGCTTGGAATTTGCCAAATAGAGCAACAGTAAGCGAGCTAGTATTGCCTTAATCAACAATATCAAACAGTGTGTGGTGGATGTTTACGCTGCAGTTACTGACAAGTTAATGAACAATAATTAACATGGAAAAATAGCAATTAATTAAGAATATTTTACTTGCCTCTCCTCTTTGCATAAAAGTTGGTTTTTAATTTGCCAGCCATCTTGACAGAGAAAAGAAAAAAAGTTCCAAGCATCCAAACCCATCACATGACACATAACTGGAAAGCAAAGGATGTCCTCTACAGAATAATGTCAGGGCTTGATTGGGTAACTCTTAAGTACTTAAGGAAGATACAGGTGAACAAAATGACCTCTATAATGGGCATATTTGAATTGGCTGGGTCTCAGGAGGATAGTGTTGTTCTACTCAGACCTGTGCTTTTCTTGGGTAGATTCAGTTTTTTGTTGAACTATAAAATGGTCATTTTATGGGAACATTCTCCACATCAGAATTCAAGCTGTCAGATGTAATTTAAATATTTTATGTAAATGTTCTTTATTTATACAGCCCTTTTCAACAACCCTTTTGGTGGACCAAAGTGCTAAAGATTCTAAATAGAAAGGGAATAAACGAGAACAATAAAAAGCAACAAAAATAATATAAGCAATAAAAAAATATAATAAAATACATTTCAGTGACATAAAATAAAAGCAACAGTGTCACCACGCTACTGGATATAAAAAGCCATCCTAGATAAATACATTTTCAATCTGATTTGCAACGAACCAAGTCAGAAAATAGATGCATTTTAGCAGGGAGCTTATTCCAGAGCGTGGAACCAGAAAGAACCAGCAGCCAAAAAAACGCCCGGTCACCTAAGTGAACAGTTAAAAGCTCAGTTAAATACACTGCCGACATTGTGCCCTTGCCAGTATGCTGAAGAGATACAAGCCTCTCTTCTTTTAGGCCAGCAGCTGTTTTATGCAAACCTCAACTACCAAAAGAAATCTTCTGCCAACTTCACCAGCAACTGCCTGGACCCCGTGGAGCAAGTGATAACAAAGCAACTAGCATACAGTAAGGCATTTCCAAATGGCATGGTAGAGACCAGAGATCAGATGACCCATGCTCCGCTGCCTTGATACTTTCTTTCCAAATTTAATTAATCTCCCCTTTTCTACCCTTTTATCATCTCCATTAGCCTTCACAAAACAATTCTGCAATATTGACAATCAGGTTCTCACTCTTTCCCATCAAACTCAAGTTTAGGCAATATATCTAGTTTATCCCTTTATATTACTGCCTTACCATTATCAGTTATTATTGTTCTCTTCATCAATTATTCATTTTGTGTGCCATTTATCCTTGTTATATTGCCCTGTCTTTCATTAGAATTCAGATGAATCAAAGGATCATTTTTGGGTGTACACTCAAAGACTATTCACTGACGTTAGATAAAATTGGTCTAAGCGACTTAACTGATTTTATCGGTCTAATGGATTTAACTGATTGAATTAGTTTAACCGAATTAGATTTTTTTCCTTCCATGTGCAGTATAAAAGGCTTGTCCCATTTCATAAAGGAGTGCAGAAATTAGTTATTAAATTAAAGTTATTCATAAATTGATGCCTATTAGTAACTAATAGTTTGTAAATTATGCAAGACAATTTAAAGATGAGTCAACTCTTTATTTTGGTGCCCTGTGTGAGGCTCTGTCGTATCCTATTTAAAGAATTAGTTGATTATCTCTATTTAAGCATGCAATGATTTGGCAAACATCAGGCTGATTTCTTAATGTCTTAAATCATCCTATTAAGGCAATCCCCCTCTTAAAATTCAGGCTCTTACTTCTCAATTTCTTATATGTTTGCAGTGCACTTACCTTTATTATTGTATTAAGACAACACATCTGTGGGATGACTGTTTGTTGCCTATGTGTGAGCTGTGTCTGGCTTGTTTGTTTTGTTCAATCATTAATAACTTTTGGAGCAGTTTTGACTTTCCTGTTGCTTGATAAATTATAAGTGATCGTAAAAGTCATCAGAACCAATGGCAATCTCCTCCAGCCATCAAGGCAGTCATGTTCAGTCCAGATTGAGTCTTGCCACTGAAAATCTGCTCAAAAACGCAGAAGGCTGAAAGACCCCCTACAAATTAAAAGCTTCCTATGACAACATCCAAGTAGGGACCAAGATGTGGTAACACAACTTTCCATAGCTGACATATAGCAAATCCCAGAGGATTGGGAATCTGCTCCTAAGTTTCCTCCTGCTGGGCTGATCTTCATGACCAAGGATAGACCCAATGTGGTTAATTGATTCCAAAACCACAATAAGCCAAAACATCCAACCTACAAGTGGAGGTATCACAACCAGATGATGCCTCATCACAACCCAAGAGGCTTGTCAATTCATTAACTTGGAAATGCACATTGTTAGAGGAATTAGATTAAAACCTTGCTCCTTTAACATTTTGAAAAACACTACAAAACAGAGCTGATAGCAACTCCAAAAGACAAGAAAAATAGATAGATATTCCTCCGAGCTGTCAACTTATTATTCTCTCTTATTACAATAAGAATATCCCCACACACAATTTGTAAACCTTGGATGACATAGTTATATCTGACATGTTGCAGTGATGCATCCGTATTTCAATTTTAAGCCCAGATACTTTACTCACAAGTATTGTAAGGTAAATTACTTTTAGAATTTTATTCTTGGACAGTAATTAAACAACCACATCTGTCAAGTAACCAGATTTCATAGCTCTTTTAAACTTAGTGAATGCTGTCACTACACAGAAGAATCCTTCGCCATATATGACTACCAAAATGCAAAAACAAATAATTGTTTCTGTACACCTTTAACAGTGCAGAATCAGTACTTAGGTGAGACCTAAACCCAGATTTGAATCTCTCAGGAACAGTTTTCCAGAAAGGAGTGTAATTGTATAAAACAGCATTTTCTAAAACCTTAGTTGGAAAAGACATATGAGAAAAAGGGCTAAAATTTGACAACACTGAGGGTCAAGATTAAGCTTTGTAAGAAGGGGCCTGACCACAGCATGTTTAAAAGCAGCAGTCAAGAGCCAGAAGACTAGGCCCCACAGTATTTTAAGCCAATTTCAATACTTTGGGAGGGACAATATCCAATGGGCAATTTGTAGGTTTTAAAGATTTCACTATCTCACCTAAAGAAGGAGAAAGAAACAAAGCAGAATGCGTCACAGCAATATGTCTTTATTAAGACTCATTTTAAAATTCTTACCGGTGTTTTGTCTGGTGGACTCCACTTTGTCAACAAAATACTCAAAAAAAATTGCAAGTGGAGGTTTTGACATCTGACACAGCAGAAGTGCATGGGTTCACAACAGCATTGGTTGTATTAAATAACACCCTGAGGCAATATCTTCTACTAGAGATCATATAAGAGAGGCACTGAGATTTTGCATCTCGTACAGCCTTCTAATAATCAGCAAGGGAATTCCCTAACATTTCCAGACACATGCACCTTGTCCTTTCAGCCTGACTGAATGCAGATGACAATAATTAATCCCGATAATAATTAACCCTCTTACCCTCCAGCGAGTGTTTCCTAAGAAGCACTGGGAGTGTGTGACCAGCTGCGAGTTCCTTCAGTCCGTGTTGACAGCAAAGCAGGGCAGCTGTCCACCTCCAGAGAGAGCGAGCGGCTTTGCTGCGGCATGCGTGGAGAGCTGCGATCAAGATCGGGACTGCTCCACTGTGAAGAAGTGCTGCTCCAATGGCTGTGGGCACACCTGCCAGACCCCCAAAGACCTCTTCAAAGGTAAGCATGGATCAGTAGAGCCATCAGGCTAAGGGAGCAGGTCCATTTCACACTCTGGGCAGGTGTAGAGCCCATGCAGTAGACTTCAACGGTTTATCATATAAAGGAGAATTTGTTCTTGGAGCAGAATTACAGAATTTGAAACATGCAGGATTATGAATCTGCATTGTCCAACTGTACTCTTTAATTACATTGAAGGATGCCTATGCAAAGGTCAAGTTCTGCATTTGGATAGTTAATAAGTAATAGCATGATTGCATATAAGCTTTTGGCCTTTTCCCTGAAAATATAAGCACAAATGAGCATAGGTACACATAGTATTAGCTTTAATAATTAGCATAATTAGCTTATTAGCAATGCACAAAATAAAGCCTGATGTTTAACAGTCAAAAATTATGACTGGTTGAAGGGACTTCCTGTTAATTGGACAACCTGTAGATTTGACTGCCTGTTTATTGGACTTCTTACCTTGCATAGCAGATGGGGATCTGCCTGATTCAGTTCCTGAAGTCCTTCAGATCCCCATCTTGTAGTGCACCGTAGTCCAGTGGATTCACGCGGCTAAAATTTCAACGGCCCAATCAGGGAACAGAGGCGGGAGCTGCGGGAAGAGCGGAAGTGACGAGAAGGCGTGACGTCAGCAGACGGCTACCCGATGCGCATGCGCGCAGTACATGCGCGCATTGCGCATGCGCGAAAACTGCGTCACTTCCTATCGAACCGTGACGTGTATAAAAAAAGATATTGATATATACGTGATGGATTCAGACATAGAAATACGTACGGATCGGGTAGTGACTCCTGTCATAGATACTTAGTAAAACTTGGCGAAATCTGCCCTCCTCAGAAGTTTATTTTTAGTGTAAGAGGATAGTAAGGTCAGTTAGCTGTTAGCAGCTAAGTTAGCGACTAACGGCTAACTTTAGCCGCTACGCACATAAGCTCCGTCATATCGGGGCTTGATGTTGATTGGCCTGTGGTGAGTGTGTCAATCAGAACGGTCGTCCAATCTTCTTCTTCTTTGGTTCAAACGGTCGTCCAATCGCCAGCGACTGATTGTTTTGAAGGTCCCGCCTCTGAAAGCTAATCAGAAGAGCAGCTACCCAGATGGACTTGTGAAATATTTCCGTGGCGGACATATGAAACTGTCCATCTGGCATGTCAGGTTATTGGACTTCTGGTGTGTTACAAAAGTCTTTTAGGTTTGGAACCTTCCTAAATAAAGAAATAGTCAGGAGCATGGCAGCATCAGTCATGATAAAAAAGCACTTTGAATTCTCTAGAAGTTAAGGAAAGGAGGTTCATTACTTCCTTTATAATCTCCTTTAGCTTAGGAAACACTGCACCGTCCTTTATGAAAGGGCAGGAGAAAGAAGTGCCCAAAAATGCTTTGTGGCAGCTAATTTATGTTTGCAAAGACTTAGGCTGGAGAAAGGACATGTTTTGTGGGACCATGGAGATATGCATATAATACTGTGTAAACCTTTTAGGAAGGTAAAGAGAAAAAGTCATGCTTCAAAGTCAGTGCTTCCAAAAATATGACCTTTTGTTTAGTTTTTTAATTTGGTGGACAGATACACAGTTACATGTTATAATTTATAAAGAACTTACTTTAAGGCATTTATTTTCCTCCATAGCCAACAACAATGTTGAGAACAATGGGGTCTCTAAGAACTTTTATTTAAAAAAACAATCAATAAAAAGGACCAGTGAGGCATTTTACAATACCTCAACTATAAAGACAAATTGAAACAATGTTCTCAATGATATATGTGAATGAAACAGGGAAAATATTTCTTCTGAAAGATGTATTAGCAGACTTCAGGTTTTAAGTGCCCTGTCAAATATGTCAACATTTATACATGTTCTCACCTAACCTCACAGCTGTGAGCAGAAAACACACGCTGTATGATTAAAGGTCAAAACACCAGTCACAGGTAAGTCTTCTGGTCATAGAAAAGCTTCATTGTCGTCATACACAATGTACAATGAAATTTTGAATGTTAACATGTAAAGCCAACACCAAAACAATGCTGGGTGGTAAAGCATAAAGCAAAGATACTTCTTGTTGGTCACTTTCAGGACATTGTAGTTCTTCATGGTTTTCCCCCATCATAAGAAATGCTTCTCACATTAATGTGAAAGTGCAGTTAAGTTTCTCTGTTACTGCAGACCCCCTCCCTTTCCCCCTTTCATTTACCCTGTAATGTTTTCCATTGAGGTTTAGGTAAAGTGGATTGGAAAGGACTTAGGGAGGAGTTTTCTGAACTATTCAAATGCACCCTTAGTCTTGTTAGCATGGGAACAGTTAGCATTAGCATGGCTGTCACAAGCATTATTAGCATATTTAGCATATGTACTATTAGACTTAGCCCTGTAAGCATGAGCACAATTGAGCATTGGTACAGTAAGTACTTGTCTGGTTATTAATAATTAGCTTAATTAGCTAATAAGCATGTTAGGATTAGCTGATTCTTGCTCTTCCTCTCAAAGAAGGCAGATGCTCTTCTCTTGCTTCCTCTCAGCCCTTATCTGCCCTGCTTGCTCTTCTTGTTTTTGGGCTGTCTCTGTCTGAACTGTTGCAGTCTTTCTGCATGTCTCTCCAAAAAACAAAAATCACGGAATAGACGAAATTTTATTGATGAGAAGAGCAGGCAAAGGAGGACCTGCCTGCCCTCGTGCCTACTAAATTTGATTTATGATAACAGCTATCCTGCTGTTTGGAGTTTGCTATTTCGTGATTTATCACAAAGTTCAGAAGATACTGGCAGCACTGTTGGCATTTGAGAAGCTGCCTGTCATGTCTGGAGGAATGTTCAGGGCTGTGAACACTCAGACTCAAGCAACAATTGAGCTCAATCGCAAGATGCTATTCTTGAACTCTTTGAAATTGACAGCTCGGCTTGGCTGTATGGGCCACACAGTTTTAGATATTTCAAACTCTATCAGAGAGAGGACCACAGAGACTTAAGGCTGTTGGAAAATTACAGTCAGTCTGACCCCAAACATATTCTGTTTGTTTTGGCTCCTTTGTACTGACCTTGAGACTGTTAACTCTACATTCTCCTGGAATGACGTACAGACAGAAGATATTGATACAGATATTGAGACCGATTCAGAAGCCCCCATTTTTTTCAAACGTGATGTCACTTCCTGTTGTTGTCATGTCTGCAACTCCCACTTTCCTTCCCTGGTTGGACTGTGAAGCATTCAGCCAAGTGAACTCATTGGACAATGGAAGTTTGGAAGATGGACATGCAGGATTTCAGAATCAGGCTGGTCCATCTGGCTAGTTATTGGTACTTCCAGTTGGACAATTACCCAAGCTTCTAAAAGGAAGAACCAAAAAAGAAACTACTGTGTAGAACACAATCTGATGGATGAATGGATAGTTGCATTATATAATAGATGGATAGATGATATTAGATTGGATACCACCATCTCAGAGGTGAATCACCCCCTCTGGACCTGAGGTTGGGAAACAAGGGTCTAATCAAGAGAACATTGTTTTTTGGGCTTTCTATGGCACAATCTGCTGCCATGTTTCACCTAGCGTCCATACATGACTCTCTTTCTAGCTTTATGTTAACTAGGGCTTTGGTCTGAAGCAACTTGAAAAAAAACCCAAACTATCCCTTTAAGTAAGCCAGAATTCTAAAGATCAATATTTTTAATTTTCTCCTCCTAATATCTGTGTCAAATACCAAAAACTTCCATACTCCTGAATCATTTCTTAGCTTCTCCTCTGGCACAGTTGATGCCCACAAAAGGAGCACAACAAACAAGTGAATTTTTAATCTAATTTTTAACTTTAAAGATGTTTTTACAATAAATAATTCCTTGTATTCTCTCTGTGACAGACTTGCACTGCCATAAACTCCTTGTAAACCTGACAAAGACGTCACTTTCCCCCCCTTGGGCTGGCACGTCGATAAATGAGGAAACTCCAGGTGGAAAATGTGTCGCTAACAAACAAGGAGCGTGAGGCAGGTGGAGTTTGTCCTACTTAGGCTGCCGTCGTTGTCAGATGGATCAAAGTGAGCAGAGGAGAGCAGCAGGATGTTCAGTTCAGACTTTACTGATGGGGAAAGGAAACTCGTGATGGGAGTGAAGACTTGTTTTTGAGAAGCAGAGGCTGATAAACAAGTTTAAGTACTCGCTGAGGGGACGCAGCCGACCTACTTGATCTTAAAGCTCAATATGATGTGACAAAACAACACCAAATAAAAATGTGCACCCACCACCTACAACCCTTCAACACCTCCCCAATTCAAATTACTAATCAGTCAATCATTTGACAGCAACTCAGTGCATATAGCAAACCTGCTAAAGTTCAAAATGAGCATCGGATTGGAGAAAAAAAGATGATTAATGTGACCTGGGCTGAGATTTTTCCGCAGTATCATCTCTATGGTCCACAAAAGACAGAATATCCAGTCAGTGGCAGTTCTCAGGCTGGTAAATGCAGTTGATGTCAGAGGTTAGAGAAGAATACACTGTAAAAACTCAAATCAAAGACAGTTTATTCATCCAATTTCAATTCTAAAAACACTAGCTACACAACTTAATTCAGTCTTTAGAAAAAAAAAAACCCTGAATTGCTTGTAATGTCTCAATATATATATGTGTATATATATATGTGTGTGTACATATATATATATATATATATATATATATATATATATATATATACATACATATTAGGGGTGTAACAAAATGGTCAAGTCACGAAAAGATACGAAATACGAAACAGGGCTCACGATACGAAATACTCACGATACAAAATAAAGATTAAGGAAAATCCCCAACAGTAGGAA
Organism: Scarus forsteni; assembly: GCA_036419115.1. Classification (NCBI taxonomy): domain Eukaryota; kingdom Metazoa; phylum Chordata; class Actinopteri; order Labriformes; family Labridae; genus Scarus; species Scarus forsteni. Next base: position 2,718,792 of record JAZDUH010000345.1, read on the forward strand.
GTTGTGCAAAAATCTCATTTTCTTTAATTTATTCCTAATGCAAAAAAAAATAATAATACAATACAAAAAATGTTGCTGCATCAGTACAAAATAAATGCTCTATGAAAAAACAAAATTGTAGTTTTTCCCCTTATTTAGACTACAGTGCAAATACAAACATAACATCTCAATAAAAAGTGCTTTGTTGTTGTAACAATCAGGATAAGTACATTCTTGAATGAAAAGGAAAACAAACAGCAGTCCTCAGAGCTGCAGTTTAGACCTATAAATGTCTGAACTGTGAACTATAATATTTAGCCTATAACAGTGCATATACTTCTGATCTTCAAGTATGATCAAATTCTGTCAACTCAACAGTAGATGCAAAAATCAAATATTGTTTTTTATGCAGACTTACACAAACATAGTGGAGCAGTTCTTCTGTTTGTTTTGTGTTCAATGTGGATTTTAATGTTTCCTATAAATTGACGGTCAGTGAATGGAGCAGGAAGGCTGGGCAAGCGGGTCAGAGTTCAGAAGAGGAGAGTTAGTGTGTGTGTGTGAGAGATTACTACTCACTGTTGTGTTGGTGAATTAAAATTGTAGTTGGCGTGGTCACAGCCTACAGTGACTGTTAAATAAAAGCAGGTATTCACAAGCCGGAGTCACCTTTATTTTTACGTCTGGCGGACGTCACAATACAGTCGCTGCCACAGTCGTTGTTTTGTCCACAATCTTCTCACCGTTCTCTCGTCTTTTACATGGAAAGCAAAAATAGGTCCACACAACCGATTTTTTTGACGAAGATATATGTATACACATATATGTATATATATATACATATGTATATATATACATATATATGCATGTGTGTGTGTACATAAACAAATAAATGAATATGTAAAATCACAAAAGTATAAATTTTAAAAAAGAAATATCATTGCAAACAGTTGAAGCAAATTAATTGTTATGAGGATCAGAGAGAAAAAGAAGACAGCATTTAAAAGACACATTTTAAGTCAACTTAAAACAAAGTTGTTTAATAGACTAACTGATGCTGGCAATCGAACACACCTGGACTGTGCAGCTGTAAAAAGATCAAATTTCAAGGCAATATCAGGCGCTCCAACAAAATCATTTAATGCAAATGAGTGCCACATCCAGACCCTGCCTCACAAACTTCCTCCTCTCTCTGTCTTTCAGGAGCTCCTCTTAAGCCGAGGAAGGAGCTGTCCTTCACTGAGCTCTCCTCGGGTCACCTGGACGTCCAGTGGTCATCTCGCTTCAACATCTCAGCCGAGCCCGTCGTCTACGTCCTGCAGAGGAGGTGGAACTTTGGCATCCAGCCCAGTGAGGACAGCGCCACCTCCTGGCAGATAGTGGCACAGGTTGGCTCTTTCTTAATTATCCAAATATTGTTTTTGATCGTTTAACTTGTTTGATTGTTTAACTTTAATGGAACTGCTGGAAGATGAGTGTGTCGACTCTGTTGGGCGATATATTTGAAAATATAGTATAGAGAGAGGACGCAACTATGGCACATTTGAAATAAAGTTACCTTTTGGACATGGAAATTGACAGTAAAGGGTCAAAAGGTCTGTGCTGATTCCCCCTTACATTCTAATTTCAATGCTGTAGCCCATACAAAAGTAAGGTAGACAAGAAGGACAAAAGGGGAAGGAAAAAAAGCTCTGAAGAATAGGTATATCGAAGGGAAAAAGGGAGGAGAGACAGGGCAAAAAGGAAAGAGGAAGGGGAGGGAGGAAGGAAGATTTCAGGAAAGGTTAAAAAAAATACAGAACAACTGCAAAAGAGCCAAGTGCAGGAACGATAGATGGAAAGAAGGAAAAGAGGGAAGTAGTAGAAGGAAAGGCATTGAAAATGATGAGCAGGAAGTAAGGAAGAATGTAGCATGGATATCTCATTATACAGGATTGTAGAGCAACAGCCTGTTTTAAATCAAGTAAAATATGAGAATTAGCAACCAAAAAACAGATCACTACCCTGTAAGAAGGAGAAAGTAATGATCTTAAATGCTGACACCTTCTGTTAATGAAGTGGAATTGCATCAACATCATTGGTTTCAATGTTTTATCTCTTAGACAACAGAGCAGGGAGCAAGGCTCTCCGATAACCGGCCTGGCCGCTGGTACCAGTTCAGAGTGGCTGCCGTGAACACACATGGAACCAGAGGTTTCACCACCCCGAGCAGACACATCCACTCCAGCAGAGGTAAAAGACATAAGAAAAGGTTTGTTACTGTGCTGAGCTTTGAGTTACCAGTTATACTTAAGTCTGTTTATGCTCCCTTTCAGATCCCTCAAACCCCCCCGCCCCATCTGAGCTCCGTGTCTCCAACATAAGCTTTGGTCCAGGCAGGGCGGTCTCGGCCCGGCTGGAGTGGAGCGTTCCCGATGACCTGGATGTGCCGGTTCACCACTACAAAGTGAGCTGGAGTTGGACAGCGGCCGGACAGCCGACGGCTTCATCGCTGACGAAGAGGAGGAAGATGGTCAGAGAGGTGAGCACTTTGCTGGAGGACACTTTCTTCCTTCCTTTTTACTGCCTTCCATCTCTTCCTCCTTCCTTCCAGATTTTTCTCCTTCCTTCCTGCCTTTTTCCGCCTTCCCTCCTTTCTCCCTTTGCCTTTCTTGTTTCCCTGTACCATTGATTCATCTGATAATCCTTCTTAATATCTTAATATCTTTCCTTTCCTTCTTACCTTCCCCTTTCCTGCTATCCCCCACCCTTCCTTCACCCTCTGCAAATGATCCTTCCTTACCTTCTTCCTTTCATTCATTATTACCTGTCATCCTTTACTCCATTTTTCTTTCCTTCCAAAGCTACTTTCTTTCCTTCCATCCACTTGCCCTTTTCTCTATTCCTTTCTTCCTTCATTTCTACCTTGTTTCCTTACATCCCTTGAATCTTCCTTTCACTCTTTCTTTCAATTGCCTTTCCTCTTCTTCTCTTCTTAACTTCCTGCTGTCCATTTTGTTTCCTTCCTCGTTTTAATCAGCTCGCCTCAGGGTTAGGGTTAGGGTTAGCCCACTAATTGACCCACTAATTTACGGATGATATTGGCGTAACATCCCCACGACACAATATCACGCCTGCTCCCTCCGTCTGTAACTTACGTGACTCTTTGCCATCTCAGCAACAAATTTCATCTGCCTTTAAATCATCAGCACTGAGTTTGAACATTTTTAAAGAGAGACAAAAGTACAAAGTAAAGAAAAGTGCATTCACAGCCTCTATGCTCCTTTCCATTGTTTACATGGAGGGGCTACATTGCGCTGCTGATATCATCACGTTGATGACATCAGCTTGATGAGCCAGAGGAAAAAAACAGCCACACAGCTCGTCTGCTGCAATCAGACCAGATCTGCTGGCAGTAGAAAAAAGAGTCACTTGCTGATTGTTAGCGGATTAACCCACTTTAAAAAAAATGTTTTGACCCACTAATTTTAGTGTGAAAGCGGTATAAGTCAAGACCCTTAAAAAAGCCGCAGAGGGCTGAGTAAACGCTATCTTGAATTGAAAATGAGGAAACACAGGGGCCCAGACTAAACTGACCAAATAAATAAATAAACAAAATCATGATAAGATATAATGGTAATGGAAATGTGTTTTTACAGCAGCTAGTTAGTGGCTGTTAACCAAAAAGGACCAAAGAGTGTTTTAGTTCAGTACACAATGTGTTAATGTTAACCACAAATTGAATGCAAATCTTAATAATTAATCAAATGTTGTATGACTAACTCTGCATTAGATAAAGCACAGGCCTAATGAAATACCTTAAACTCTGAGGAGAAGGTTTCAGACAGCATTTATATGAACATAACACAAAAATCACACAAATTATTATTATTAAGCATTCTCTTTTCATTTTTAACACTATGTGCAAGTAATACAGAAAGCTTATTGGTTAAAGGAAGAATCAGAACATGAAAAAGTCATAGCACCTACAGTCTTATCTGCAGGTGTAGAGATAAGCTCTAAAATTTGCATAATGAGAAAGCATCTCAGGACCATTGCACATGCTCGGACAAGGTCACAAACCAACATATAAGACATGCAGGGTAGTAAACCAGTGTTCATTCTCTGTTAACTGTATTCTCTTTGCTGAATCATTTAATAACTGTTGTTAGTCTGTCTCTGCTCTCTCAGTTTTAGTTTAACAGTTTAGTCTAAATTTAACACGATCATTTGATTTTCGATAAAAACCAATCCAAAAAGACTTAGGGCAAAATATTTCAGCCTTGTCTGAGATGAAGAAAAAAGTAACAGTCAGTTATGTAATTGATCTGAAGGTTGTTTTTGGGTCGACGTGATTCTTCTTGAAACATGTCTCAGACACATAGTCGGATGTTTGGGTCGAATGGAAGGAGCCGAGGAGCGGGCACTGTTCAAGTCACAGTTTAATCTTCCTCAATCTGACAGCTGCATGAAACCTCAACCGCAAGATTTAAGGAGCAAAGACTTCTTTTCTCTTCCTCTAAACGACCAAAAGTTAAAAGGTTTGAACATCTTTGAAGTAACAGACTATCTGACCATATATTTGTGTTTTTATGTGTTCAGAGCTTTGTGGACTTGGACAGCATGCGGGCGAACCGGAGCTACAGCGTGGAGGTTCAGGCTGTTTCGTACTGGGGTCAAACCCAGCTCAAGGGACCTAGAGCCATCCTTCACTTTAGCACACAGAGAGGTACGGGCTCATGCTCTGAAACACTGCTGCCATGCATTACTCTGTAGTTAAAGGGTTAGTTTGGTGTTTTTAAGTTTGGCTTTTTGGCACTAGTAAACATACCAACCACTTAAGAACCAGGTAGCCTTGGTCCCAAAGGAGAGCTAGATCAGTACCAACACTTTGCGATATATAGCAGTAAATTGTGCCCAAAAATCCTCCTAGTTTCCTCTACTGTTAATTTTGACAGCACTTTTTAATATAGTTTTAGTTTTAGTCTTACGTAATATATATTTTTGTTCAATTCATGTCCAAATTGCTTTAATTTTAGTCTAAAATGTTGTGAAATTTCACAACATTGTTATGGATGAAATCTACTATAATCATGACGACAAACTATTAGTCGTGGCCACAAAATTATGCTTATATAAGCTGGAGTCAGAGGGTTGGGGAAATTTTTGTAGAAACTGAGGAGCAGGGCAGATCGCAACTGGTGGTACAGATGTTTGAACTTTAACCACAAACCTGGTTGGAACATTGACTGGGACGTAAGGTGCTTTCAGGACAAACATGTTTGGTACGCACCAAATGATTTCTGATTCACCTTTTAGTCAGGGTCTTTCCCATCTTGACTCAGGGTTATCCACTGGTAACCTGGGCCAACCAGGTCCTTCTGAAACCTGATGACAGTCCTTAAGTTTGGTTCAATTTGGCAGGTTAACGATCTCATGGGCTCTGGTGTGGACCAAAGGAAAAAAAGGTCTTGTTTACCTCTAAGGGGACTAGAGTTCAGACTGTGGTGGATGTGAAAGCAATCTGAACCAAACAAAGTCCAAACGAGATGGACAAATCCAAAGGAGAGGACTTGTTGCTTAGATTTTGCCAAATACTGCAACAGAAAAGCTATGATGACATTCACTTGCAGTACACAGTAGAATAGGGCTAATGTTAGCATTGCTAGCACTGCCAGCATCAGGTCTTTTTTAAAATCTGGAATATGTTTAAACAAGACTCCACATAACATGCAAGTGCTGTTTGATGCAGCCTAAAAACATAAACAATATATTCTTATATATATTAGCATCAAGACTGTGGAGTATTTTGCATAATAATGTTAAATATGAGAGTATGATCTCTTAAATCAGGGAAGGATTTCTGTCAGCAGGTAAGTAAATCAATGTTTTGGCTTTGAAAGGGCAAAGGATGCTTGGTTTTATTGTTACTGTCAACATTTGATTTAGGTGTGATCTGAAAAGAAACACTTTCTGTCATTTCAATTAGGGCTGGACAATTAATCGGATTTTGATCGTGATTTCAATTTTGCCATCTGACAATCATAAAAACATAATTGAACAAAAATGATTAGTAAACCACACAGTGTGGAGTGCTGTGTATGCAAGTTCTTGCGCTTCATAGCCCTTCTGTGTTCCACGTGCAGCCACAGCGAGTGTGTGTGACTTATGTGGATCAATAATACTGTATGTGCTGCTTGCTGGTTCTTTAAAGTTGTGATTAAATCAATAATGAAGTTTTTAAATAACTGAATAATTGTGTATATTAATTATGATTTCAATATCACTTAAAATAATCGGGATTCTTATATTTCCCATAATCGTCCAGCCCTAATTTCTATATGTCGCCTTTTGCAAACATCATTTTAAAATTTTGGCAATGGCTCTGCTTCCTTCCAGAAAGCTTCATGCCAAACTATGTTATTACCCCAAACTGATTTTGTAGCTCTCATAAAGCAACACTGGGCTGGATGACAGCAACATAGGCTGCAGCTACAGCCCCAACTAGTGGCGGGAGGCTAGATTATGCAACATTGAACAAGTTTTGGTCTGAAACTCTGAACCAAGTCTGATTCCCCTTCATTATGCAGACTGAGACTTGTAGTTATAGCAATGTTATCTTTGCCCTCTCAGGTGAGTCTGGTCTGCTTCACACTATTGCAGCAAAGACTTGCAAGATCCAAACTTAATATGCAAATTTGTCAAGTTGTTAAAGCTAAATCAGAAGAAAATGACCAAGCAGCTGCATGGATTGCCTTCATTTGCCTTTCCTTTCCCTCTCAGAGTCTTGGGGAATATAGTTCCATCATCTCCAAGCACCTCCAAGCTACTAGAAAGTTAGCTAGCTTGTGCAGTTTGCTCCAGTTTGGAGTCCAGAGGGGGAGACAAGCTTTCAGTAAATTGTATTTCTGGGCCAACCAGGACCCCCTGAAACCTGATGGCTCTTCCCCAAAATCTTTCCCAATTAGTGACTGCTGAAAGCCACCAGTTAAACACCATAACACCAATCTTGTTTGTTTGTTTCAGCTTCTTTTGCCACTCCAAAAAACCCAACAGGAGACATTGTGGACGTGGGGACACCGTTCTATCAGGACGGACAGCTCCGAGTCCATGTCTACTGGCAGAGCAGCACAGGTGCGTGGTTTGACGAAGACTTTTCATTCATGTTTCGTCTTTTGTTTGGAGCTGTGCCAACAAGAGAGTTTTGTTTCCAGATCCTTCGGTGGAGTATTACAGAGTCCAGTGGAAACCGGAGCACTGTGCACACAACCAGAGCCGAGCCGTGGAGAAGATGAACACAAGGGTGAGACTTAAAAACATGTTTGTCACTTAAAAACCAATCAGAGTGGGGTAGTGGTTTGTTGGCATTGCTAGTGGCCATGCACATCCCACGTACTTGCTTCTGCTGGTCCGGGTTCGAATCCGGGTGTGACCAGTTTGCAGAGTGTCTACCCCTGCTCTCTGACCCCCTTTCACAAGCCTATCCACTGTCTCTCTCCTATCAGTAAAGGCACAAAATGCCCAAAAATACATAAAAAAACAATCAGTGCAGATTATTTAACATATTTCTGTTTTGTTTCTCATAAAGGAGAGCTTTGTGAGCCTGCCTGCTCTGCTCTTCTCCTGTAAGTACAAAGTTCTGCTGCAGCCTCTTAGTAAGAAGACTCGTCCCCCTGCAGAGAGCGCCATCTTCTTCACGCCATCCTGCGCCGCCATCCAGGCCAAGAGCCCCAAACCAATCAGCTGCTTTGGAGACAAAGGTGAGAGGTCACCAAAGTCAAATCAAACTCTGTTAGAATGAAGGACAAGGTCAGAGGACACCTGTTTGGACATGCAACAACTAGTCTAAGGTGGGCCTGAACATTAGCCACAGTGACAGAGATAAGCTCTGGACCTGTACAGAAGTAGTCATCACAAAAGCTAGAGCCTAGTGCACATGGGGCCACCATCTCAGAGTATTTTAAAGCAAAAAAACTGGCCATCTCAACTGTGTCTACATACTGAAGTGCATTTAATTCCTGCCATCTGTTTGGTTAACTTGAACTAACGAACAGTGTATTTAATGGTCATTGAGTGTATACCGTCTTTTCTTTCCAGTTCCGTCTCAGAAGATCCTCATCAAACCAGCTAACTTGACCGCTGCCTTCGAGGTGCGAGGAGGAAACCTGACAGCCATTTTCAGCTGGGATTTGGCCCCGCCTCCCTCTTACCAGCAGCTGACGGGCTACCAGGTGACGTGGACGGAAGTTATCCCTACGAACAGGCCAAACAACAACGTGAACAACAAACTGCCTCACAGCCTCATCTCCCAGTCTCAGATCCTGCCTCCGGTAAGATGGATTCATGATCAAAAACCCCTTTAGATATGAATTAACTTAACGGCTTTCAAAGTAATGAAAAGTCACAATCAAGTTCTCCACGGGAATCTTTGACCTCTTCTTTGTTGGATCTCAAGTTGCAGCTGAGGCAAGAAATGTGTTCAGGCTGGAGACCTTGGTATTTTATTCCCGCTTTATGCCGATGATATTGTTCTGTTTACTTCTTTAGCCAGTTGTGAAACTTCAGTAGACAATGTGGCATTTTGCAGCTGGGATATGGATCAGCATGTTCAGGTGCCTCAAATGAAGGAGTTTAAGCATCTTGAATCTTGGTTTGGTGCAACATCTGCAGTGTTGCTGACCCTGTATGGAACTACAAGGTGAAACAAGTTTGCTGCTCTATCTGCGTTCCAACCCTCTACTGTGGTCATGAGCTCTGGATAATGGCCGAAAGGATGAGGGCTCGTTTACACGACAATGACAGTGTCCAAAAACAGAGTTTTTGTGTGTTTGCACCTTCCTTTTGCACAAGAATGGTGCCTGAAGTGCCAGACTCCACAAGCTCTGGAAACCAGGGTCCGGATGGGAAAGTTTTTGTCTTCATGATTTTAAAAAACAAAACAAATATAATAACACAAAACATATTACAAGTAGTGAGCAGTAATTATTATTGTTTTGCCCTAACATTGGTCAATAACTGGTTGCAATATTGATTTGAAAGGCTACTTCAATTTAAGTAGGCACCCTTGCTGAAAACAGTAAAAGCTGTGACATTTTGCAGCATGCTTTGAATGGGAATAATGGCACCATCCAGTGGACAAGTATGAAAATCAAATATTTAAAATTTGTCCAAAATACAGTCCTAACATAAAGGAATGCTTCGGCTTATTTGGAGATAATTATGTGATAAAAAAACGATATTTTCAATGGAATTTAATTGGAAATTACAAACAAATGTGGTGTATTCATATAGCTTTTTAGGCTAATGTGTGGAAACACGATGGTGAGTCAAATCACAATTAGAATTCAATATTCTCTAGAAATGTCGGCGTTATTTGTTCAGGCAATGGCTTTCAAATGAAAAAAGTGGATGGCCAACGACATCTGCTTCATCTCCTTCCTTTTTTTTCTTGGTCTCCATTGCTGATGTATTCTTGTACGACTCTTCCTCAAGCGAGAGTGAGCAAAGGCGGTCGTTACGCTTTTTACTGGAAGAACTTTACACATAGTCCAGCAAAAATGTGACCCCAATCAACCTGGTAGTAGTTCATTAAACCTTTGAATGGCAGACACACCCACACTGTGAGTCAGAGGACAGATGTCAATGATCAAACTAATCAACATCTGGATGGACTGATATCCAAAAGATCCAAATATCCAACCTTTTCATGTCCCGTCCTTTTCTATCTGTGTCTCTTTAAGGTTTGTTTTGTTTTGTTGTCTTCCCTTTCTTAGCAGCAACATTTCATTTTCCCCCCGCAGATGAATCTACGGCTTCACTGAGCTGACAAATATTCACAAAAACGCTCAGATTGAAGCCCCTCCCTTTAATTTCACACACCTCGAGCTTGTATTAAACCCTCTCTCCTGTTTGTCCTCCCCCCCTCAGGATGCCAACGTCCTGGTGGTGTCGGGTTTACATCCTGACAGTCTGTACAGGCTCGATGTTCAGGTGATCACGGCCGAGGGCGAGGGGCCGCCTACATCACGGACCTTCCAGACGCCGGGACATCTGAGCACCCACAGGCACAGTATGTGGAAATGAGAGGGGAAGATAAGGAAGTCAGGCAGTTAGGGATGTCCTGATCAGGCTTTTTTTGGTCAATTAGATTAGCCTGTACCAATACTGATCATGCTAGCATGAGTTAGCACTTCATTGCCTCGGCCATCTCCCTGATATGCCCGTAGGTCTTAACTTTCTCAGCCTGGCTAGTAGCTTTGACACACACGAATAAAAAATATAAAAAAAGGCTTATACAGTATAAATAAAACAACCAGGGATATTATATAGACATTTATTTTTAAAAATGATTTAAAAAATCTTGATTGAATTAATAATTAGTATATAAATAAAAATAATTTTCGTTATACTCCAGCAAAAAATCTCAGTGTTTAAAATTTTAAAACGTAATGTAATTATTTTATAGTAATTGTTAGTGTAATGAGTAAAGCAATACAACTGAATACAAAATGCAATCCTTTTTCTGATTCAAATTTTTAATTTTTACACAAGTATGAATTATGATATGGACAATTTTCAAGCAAAAAAATGTTGAAAATACTTAAAAGGAAACAATAAATAATTATTTTACCATAGGCTGTAGTGTAACAAATAGAACAATATGTTCATACATAACATTAAATAAATACAACTCCTGATTAAAATTAATTACTGGTAATAAATAGAATTGATAATTTAGACATAAAGGAAAAACAGAATATTTTATATATTTTAAAGGAAACTTCAAATTCATTATTTGACAGTAACTGTTAATGTAATGAGAAAAGCCAATACACATAAATAAGAAAAAGAAATAAAATTCTTGACTCAAATTATTATTGTTAAATAAATAAAAACAAATAGTTAGACAACATTTAATCCAAAACCCTACATTTTTAAATTAATTTTTAGACAATTTTGACTTAAAATTCAACGTATCTTCAATTTAGAAAAAGCCCATTTATTCAGAAAAATACAAATAAATCAATTTAATAAATAAATGTAATGTATAACAGTTTAATCAGATTAATCATTATTATACTTGTAAAACATTTAATATTGAAATATTTGAATATTAATAAATTAAAGACTCAGTTAAACAATTGTTCAACATGCTTGATCAATCTTTTTCTTTCCCTTATTTAGGACCAAGGACGAGGAAGCTTCACCAAAATCTACCAATCATAGAGAGGCACTGAACCAGGACAGCCAATCAGCATGCAGGAACAAAGACCCCTAAACTCAGGAGAACCAAGAACCAACCAGACCAACTAACCATCTCCATGAACAGAAGTTTGGACTGTGAGCTCCAATCAGATCCTTGATTACTGATCATGTGAGCCAAGAGTTCAGACCTGACAGAGCAATGGACCATCAACCATCTCATCCATTAAATCAGCAATAAGCTCCATTAGATCCACCAGATAGAAGATTTATGCAACCTGGACCTGATGAAGACTTCCCTTTCCCTTTTGACCTCAGTTTTTATGTGTCAAGTGTGGGTGTGCATCATGATAGCTTGTAGAAAAAGTAGATTTACTGATCCTTTATTCTGTAGGGCTGGGTTATGTGTGGAGGTACTTTTAATGACAGCCTAAATCCATCAAAATAATTGACTCTCAGTGTTTGAGCTAAGCTAATTAGCAGTGGGGTCCTGGAACAAGTGACAGATACCATTACAAAATTTTTCAGTGATGGAATAAATCATCTCAAATCTCTTATTTTTTTCAGCTGTTCACGAGAGGAAATGCATGCATCTTTAAAACAGGAAGCCTTGCCTAACCAGTCTTAGCTCTAGATTGAGAGAGAAATGAGTTTGAGGCCCAGCGCTGATGTCCTGAAGCCCTTTAGGTGAAGCATGCAAACACCCAAATGTTTAAAGTCCGTGTTTCCTGGACTAGATTGTTAAAGTTGTAGTTCCTGTTCTGTAAATTCTGTACAAAAGTTTGTCCGTATTTATTATTTGTGTTGTATCTGTGAGTTGTGTGTGTGCACTCCGCCTTTTGTAAACCTCCAGAGATCCTGTACAAAGATGTTTTATAACTAAAGATGAATTACTCCTCAATGTTTGCACTCCTCTCTTCTTATTTGATGTTTTTTCATCTTTATCAGCATTTTGCTTCAGTCCCCGGTGTGGCCTCAGTTAGCTTGGTGAATATTTAATGAAATGAAGAGGAACACTTTAATATTACTTTCTTTACTCCAAAGGGTGTAAACTGAAGATCTGAAGAAGGAAAACGGAAAGAGAAACTGATTGCCTGTGGATCTAACAAAAATTTTAGCTATGTCAATCAATCAATCAAACAATCAATCGATCAATCAGTTACTGTATTGTCATTGTAGATGTAACAAGGACAGAGCAACAAAATTTTTCTTTACAGTACAAGCCATCCAAGAACGTACAAAGACAGTGTCATACATGGGAGAGGCCATGGCCAAGGCTGGTATCACATTATGCTATGGTGAGGAGGTGAGACTGGGGAGGCAGCCAACAGCACTTCGCAACTTCATGGGAAGGAGGAGGGGGCAGCCAGCAGAGGCGTTGAGTTGAAGGGAAAGTCCGCGACCTTGTCTGAGCTCAGACCCCACAATGTAAGGGTAAAACTACGGTACAGTAATCTTGCTGTTGAAAATGTAAAGGTGATATTAATACTGTTGTAAATAAATAACTTGACTATATTTATCATATTTTTTAATTTTTGCGAAGCAAGATTTTTGTGCAAAAGGAATTAAATGCCTGCCCCAAATAGTCAAATAACAAAAAACAAATAAACGGCTATTGTTGGGTATTTTACGGTATGCAGGTATCTTCCACGTCCTCACTCGACAGGCACATGATCCTCCCATTTCTCCATCGTACAACCCCCTGGAAAAGTACTGCCAGGACGGGCAGGCTCTCCTTTACCCGCTCTTCTCGTGGAGAAAATTTGGTCATTGGCATTGAGAGACCAGTTGTTGAGTTCCATAATTTTAGATTTCGGAAGGAAATGCAGGGACAGGCTGCAATAATTTAGGAAGACAGCACAAAGACAAGAGGCAAGCAGGGCAGATAAGGTCAGGGAGCCAGGGAAAAAGCTTTCGCCCCCATTGAGAGCAGCAGAAGAAAATGTCATCCTAAAGGTGCTTACACAACGGATGCTACTTGTACTACCTCAGCAATCACTCTCCATGCAAAGTCAATGTACAACCACGATGGGGCAGGGCTAACCCTCACGTGATGTGATTACAAGACGATCACTTCACATGTTGAGCGATGTCAAAGTTAAAAAGTTGATCTTTTCAGGTGATGTTGGGTGTGGCTGTGCGGCAACAGCCAATCAGCAGTGTGTGTGTGTGTGTGACGTTACCTGTGACAGACAGTTTTTCATCTGGACTACAGATGAACAATTTATGTCCATGTGGGAAACATTAGTCAGTAAGGACATTAGTACCTCCTTGATGGACCACAGAAAACTGACAGATGATGCTGCTGCAGGGCATCAGCTTCAGTGTTTTGTGTTTGATAAGTGAATGAAAAGGATACAGTTGGAATAATATCCATTTATACATCCTATTATATGATATATGATATATGATATGATCGTGGTGAAACTCAAGCAGACGTGACGTCAACGAGCGACGGCCAACGGCAACGTTGACCAATGAGGTATTTATGGACAGGCGACGCTAGACACTCTTGACTTCAGTAGGCGATGCAATTTTGATGGCAGAGCCGCTTGCGGTGTGAACGCTGCTTTAGTCATACATATTTGGTGCCAGATAAGCTTGTAGATCCTCAATAAACATGTTTTAGGCAAAAATCTTAATCTTAATGGACTTAATAGCTCAAGATGTTAAAATGATGGGTAAAAAATGGCAAAATTATATTTCAATGTGACATGCATGCTGTAAATTTACAGGAAACTAATACTGAGTTACAGTGAGTATACCGCAGGAGTTTTACTGTTGTGGGCGTTGCTCACTTACCTGCAGTACAGCTCCGCACTGATTCGCTGAAAATACGCGGCATGCCTATCTTAATCAGGAGCTGCCTCAACTGCACATTAATCTTGGATGGTTGAGAATTTCCATGCAAATACAGTTAACACGTTCATGCCATTTCACACTCATTTTAAAGCTTGTCTTGCCCAAAGACGCATCATCATGTGATAGCTGGAGCTTTTCTAGAAGCTGCTACGTTCCGATGACTGTCAGAATCAGACAGAGCCACCATCGGCCCAATATCAAGTATTAATGATTTCATGTTACAAGCTACCAGGACTAATTGGTGCATTTAATTTGCTTTTTGTGTTCAAAGGTAAGTGCATTGGTTGCACCAAAGCCCCAGCACTGGCATAACGCTGTGCCATTGTTGGATCTATGATTAAATTTAGAGTAGCATGTTTGACTTCAAGACAGTAAAACATGTCAAATTAGACTTTAATTTGAATAAAATATGAAGTTGGTTTTCAGTCATGTCATGGACCAAAAATGTGACTTCAGTCCAGCTAGTTTAGTCCAACGGAAAGCTGTTAGGGTGTAAATCCAACAGCAGTTCAGCTCTACTTATACTCAAATTTGGAGAACGTATACTCAATTTTGGTCAACTACAGCGAAAATAGACTTCACTAGTGAATCAAAAAGTGTCACTAGTACTACTAAGGAAGCAAAAAGTTTCAATAGTTCAACTAATAGACTGTTTTGGGTGTACTAGTTCTACCTGTAGACTTAAAAATTCTCTCTAGTACTACAAGTAAAACTTTGAGTTTTTCCGAGTTATGATTTTTAAGTCATGTCAATTTTTAAGTAACAGTACTACTAGTAGACAAAAACAGACCACTGGAACTACTAGTTAGATATATTGAGTTAACTAGTGGTACTACTACTAGTAGTATTAGTTAGCAAAAAATTTGTTTTACTAGTAAAGAAGTTTGCGACATGACTGCACAAGTAGACCTCACTTATAAGGCAAAATACCCAACTACTGGACAATTTTGCGCTACTTATGCTACAAGAAAAAGTTCAAGTTTAAAGTAGAAACACAATTTAAGTAAAGTGGTTCTACTAGTAGCAAAAATTGTCTCTAAGTCGACCTGTGTACTGTGTAAAAATTTGTACTAGGGAAAAAAATGTCTACTGGTACTGCAAAAAAAAAAAAAAAAAAAAGATTTCATGCTAGTAGTAATAATAGTTGTTTTAGGTGTACCAGTAGTGTGAGTAAAGCCAAAAGATTCACGAGCAGTGCTTCTAGACTTAATGCAAATAAAGTAGGAGGGATTATAACCAAATCCAACACCTTGATTGGTTGTAATATTTTCAAAAGTCAATGGGTGACCCATAATTTTCTTATCTCCACCATCTAATTAGCATAAAAAGCTTAGTAGGAGAACTTGTGAATGTTTTTCGATCTACTCGTAGGACTAGTGGTAAAACTAGTGATATTTTCTGCTTTTCTAGAAAAGTCTACTCACTTGCTAACTAACCAGAACTGAGTGCATGTATTTCAAATTTGAGTAGTAAATCTAAACTACTGTTGATGTCACAAATATCAACTTTATGCACAAGCAGCACTCCATAGTCAAACTCATCATCTAAGTGGTGTTTATCAAAGGTGAACTCACAGTGACGACATAATTGTTACTGATAACAGAGAGCAATAACATTAACTCATGTGTTAAACCAGCTCAAAGCAAGATTTTGACCCCTAAAGGAAACTGCTGAGGGGTATTTATGGATTAAACCACCATGTTTGACGTCCTTGTGGGTTTTTCTGATTTTTTTTTCAGCAGCTGAAGCTCAAACTTGAGGGTTCTCAAATATAACTCAGCACCTCATGTGTGGTGAGAGAGTTCAGAAGTTCCCTCTGCCCACCGTGACAGCTCAAGAACTCAGCCAAAGTCGAGATGGAAGCCAGAATTGGATTTTTGATGTTTAACATCGAAGGTGATGCAATTTCGTCTGGAAACAGACATACAGAACGTGAAGCTGAAGGGAAATGAACATGAGGGGTCAAAAGAGAAGCCTTGTAGGCCTTGTTTGTTGGAATTTAAATTTATTTTTATGATCTAGCACAGACAGCTTCACATACGCAATTAATTAAGTCCATTTGTAGGTAGCAATTTGTAGCCATGATCGTTTTTTTGTTTGTTTTGTACTATTCTGTCCGAAATTATTGAGTTTGATAGTTTTTTCTTTAACTATTTATTTTTGTGTTTTATGTCTTTAAAGGCTCAGCTAGGGACAGGCATTGCACATTAGCTCAGGCTATAAATGTGGTATGTGTGACAACATTTTCTTGCTTCATAGTGTTCCTATACAAATAAACTTTACAACACTAAATAAGTGTAAAAAGGAATAGATTAAAAAAATCAAAATAATGTATCTTAATGGAAATTCAGTACATGTAAAACCAATTTTAAAAAAGCCTATAGTCCTGAACCAGGGATTTTTCAGGAGCTTATACCATCGTCAAAAGCCAATTTACTAGGAAATATCAGCATTTTTTTATTTTTAAATTAGTTTGCAGGCCTCAATGTGGAAATAAGTAATGACTGCTTTACTATTCAGCCAACAGCATAGCTAAATCTTAAGTTAGCCTCAGTATACATGTCTTTTACCATAAATATTCTTTAACTTCATGGACTCTGAGCTCACAATGTCAGAAATGATCAAGTTTATGCTGTAAACCTCAACTGTAAATCATTATTATGTGGCTTCTTTACAGTTCAAGAAGGGTAAAAATATGTAATATGCCGTATTTCAATGTGGCTTGTATGCTGAAAGTTTACAGACCAACTGAGTTGCAGTGATTGTACAGTAAGACTGTTGAAGTAAAAGTGAGGGTTGTGGGTTTTGCTCAGTTGCCCACAGTGCAGCTCTGCAGTGGTTCGCTGGAAATACGCGGCATGTCTATTTTAATCAGGAGCTGCCTTAACTCAGTTGTAAATGGTTCAGAGTTTCTAGTTTCTAAAATTAGCTTCAGCTCTTATTTTTGTTGGAAGAATGTTGACAGGGAAATCACCAAAGGTCATTTTTGGCCACTTACAGGGCTGGATCCTGGACTTACAGATCCAAAGAAGTTTGTCCCATCAACTTCAAAATTTGTGTAAAGCTAAAGGACATCTTGATGATTTTTTTGAAGTAAAAATATGGCTATAAGTCAAAATATATGACTCATGCGAAATGTTAAATTTGTGTATTTTTCAGCAAAACAGGAAGTTCACATGATCATATCCGTCCCTCAATTGTTTTACCTGTTTGAAAATTCCTGTAATGGAAAATTTGCATAGCATGAACAATTTGTTATTTTCTAAAAAAAGAAAAGAAAATCCTGATTCCACTCACCAGCTAAAGTGTTAAACATTTGGTCAAGTAGATGAAATTGGCAGGGAGTCCTTTCTGCAGTTTGCAGTTTTATGAGTCATAAAGTACAAACAAAGATAAGGGCTGCTGAGATTAAAATCACAATTCAGACACTAAATAAAAATTAAGAGAATTAATTCTAAAAAAGAGAGTAAAGTTAGATGTATGAATTTTCAGAGCTTTGAATTCAAATTCTTGCTAAGGTGACTTGAATACTGAAACTTATATATTAAAATTGAGACTAAAGTCATTTTTCTGAGATTTAAAACTAAATTCTTAAATGAATTTCAGAATTTGTGTTAACTGTAAACCCCACAAGTTCAAATTTTGACAATTAAATCTGCATTTAGGGATTAAAGTCCAAATTATTAGATATAAAACGGGATTTCAAGACTAGAATTAGAATTCTATGATTTAATTCAAATTCTGAGATCAAAATCGAAACTTTGTGATTTAAATCTTGATTTAGAGATTGTCTTAATTCTTTGATGTAATCCAAATTCTGAAACTTAAGTCACAATTCTAACATTTAAACCTGAAATTAGAGACTAAACATAAAATTCTGAGATGTAAATATGAATGTGGAGGATAGTGAGAAGCTAGAAGTAAGAATTCTGAGCTCTTTATCGAAAATCCGATATAAGAAGTCAGAGTTTTGAGGTTCATATCCAAATTTTGAGACTCAAGTCAGAATTTTTTGATTTAGACCTAAAAGGAGGTTTGATTGGTTTTAATCCAAACCAAACAGCAGACTTTTAATTATAATGTCTGTGATTGTAAAGGGTTACAGTCAGAGCAAACATGGAGTATTTTCACAAGCTTGTTCACCAGAAGGTTTGAAACAACATTTAATTAACAATTTTAATTGGTTTTGAAGTTCATGTCACATAGAAATGTATACATTTGTCTTTTGCTTTCTTTTTTTTTTTTTTTGCTCGCTCTATTGTAAAGTGTCTTGAGATAACACTTGTTATGAATTGGCGCTATACAAATAAAGATTGATTGATTGATTGATTGATTGATTGATTGATTTTTTAAGACCAAGATTAGCACTTGATATAATGTATGAAAGAAATACATCAAAAACTAAGCTTGCACAAACAACCGGGAACATGCTTGTAAGGCAAGACGTGAAAAAAATAGGTTGGCCTATCCTCTTAGTGGATTGGACTTGGAGCAACTGTCTGTCTTGAACTCATTACTGAAAGTTTTTTTTTCTCTGTGTATAGCCATAGTAAAAGCTCACAGTTCTCTATGACAAGGTGCTCATGGATATGGAGGTTTGAATCAGGCGCTGAACTCCTTCCAGTGGGTTATGTTTTTATTGACAGTGTATTTTTCTGATGTATGGAACAGCTGTAGAAAATGAAGCAGGCAGGTTGTCTTAACACCAAATACTGAGCTAAATTAGATCACAGCAGAGTTAATTTAGATGACAAATTATTTTCATCATATTCTTCATTGAGAACTTATTTCCCCTGATGAAAACTAGATCGTAACTTATAAAAACAAGAGCACATGGACAAAACTAGAATTACTTAACTGACATTTTCATCAACAAATAAAAACTAGACTAAAATGTCTGGCAGACTTAATCCAATCAGACCTAATATGGTCATGTAGGAAGTAGAGACAAGTGATGAATCTATCCAATCACAGCTACTTTGGTTGTGTTAAAGGTTGGATGAGTTCAGAGGGACATCCAGTCACAGCTGCCTTAGCTTGGTGGTGGTGGGATAAGTTGTGGAGCGATCCAATCAGAGCTGCTCTCTTTATGAATTGATATATTCATGTAGAGCAGGTTCACTGTTTGTTGTCAGTTCTGGTATTGTAACTGAGATGCTCTGCCAGGTAGCCTAAATAAAGGTGACTGCATTTCACACAAAGGAACATTTGTTTCTGTTCATTTAGACATTCAGACTTTACTAACATTCAATAAAGGCTTAGTAGATGTTTGATTTTTATCCAAGAGGAAAACAGGACTTCACAAATTCAAGGAAACATAAAAATGTCTTACAGTTTGCTCTGTAGGAGCTTTTGTAGGTCAGACCTAAGCACAGCAATGAGCAGGACAAAGTTCAGACATTTTTATGGTCCAGGGAGAGTCTGACAGGAACATGACACTCCCTCCTGTGATCCTGCTCTGAAGAAGCTCCGCCCCCTTCACCTCGTCTAACCTGACTAACCAGGAAACAAGGTGTGATTCCTGCTGACTCAGAGGAGACGCTCACTTGCTGTCAGATCGACTAAAGACTGAAAACAGGACCAGCTCCACACCAGGAGGAGGTCTGGGAACTCTGAGAACTCTGGGAACACCAACACCTCCAGCAGGTCCAGACTCCACAGACTGACGGAGAGCTTCAAGGTCCAACCAGAGTGAGAGAGACTCTCAGGGACGGAGCAGCTTCCTGTTCTTCTGCTGTCTCTCTGCTTCACTCTCACACAAAATGGCCTCCAAGTTCCAGGAGGACCTGACCTGTCAGGTCTGCTTCGAGATCTTCAGAGATCCTGTGATGCTGTCCTGTAGCCACAACTTCTGTAGAGAGTGTGTGGAGGAGAGCTGGAAGAACAAGAGGGACAAGATGTGTCCATTCTGTAGGAGGCAACACTCACTGGACTGGTTACCTCCAAACGTTGCTCTGAAGATTCTGTGTGAGCAGCAGCGACATCAGAGACCTTCAGAAGATCTCCGGCAGGGACATCAGAGAGCTTCAGAAGATCTCTGCAGTCTGCATGGGCAGAAGCTTCTGCTCTTCTGCCTGAACCATCAGGAGCCGGTGTGTCTGGTCTGCAGAGATTCAGAGAAACACGCCGAGCACAGATTCAGACCCATTGATGAAGCTGCTCCACAGCACAAGAAGAACCTTCAGGACCTCCTGCAGCCCTTAAAGGAGAAGATGAAGCTTCATGAAGAAGTCAGAGTGAAGTTTGATCAAACTCTGAGACACGTGGAGGTCCAGGCCCGACACACAGAGGCTCAGATCAAGGAGACCTTCAAGAAGCTCCACCACTTTCTGCAGGAGGAAGAGGAGGCCCGGCTGAGAGCTCTGAGGGAGGAAGAGGAGCAGAAGAGTCGGAGGATGAAGGAGCAGATGGAGGCTCTGAGCAGAGAGATAGAAGCTCTTTCACAAACACTCAGAGACACTCAGGATCAGCTGAAGGCTGGAGACATCTCATTCCTGAAGAACTACAAGGCTGCAGTGGAGAGAGTGCAGCAGCGCCCTCTGCTGGAGGATCCACAGCTGCCCTCAGGAGCTCTGATAGACCAGGCCAAACATCTGGGCAACCTGGGCTTCAACATCTGGACCAAGATGAAGGACCTGGTCTCCTACAGCCCCGTCATTCTGGACCCAAACACTGCTCGTTCAGGACTCATCCTGTCTAAAGATCTGACCTCCATGAGAGAAGGAGAGAAGGAGCAGCTTCCTGATAATCCAGAAAGGTTTGATCGTCTCTGGTCTGTTCTGGGTTCTGAGGGCTTCAGCTCTGGAGCTCACAGCTGGGACGTCCAGGTTGGAGACAGTAAACACTGGTTTCTGGGTGTGTTAGCAGAGTCTGCCCAGAGGAAGGGAGACAAACAGTCTAGATTATGGAGAGTAGCATTCTATAATGATGAATACACAGCAGGGTCTCCAACACATCCAGACTCTCTCCTCTCAGTGAAGAAGCGTCCAGAGAAGTTCAGGGTGAGTCTGGACTGGGACAGAGGACAGCTGTCCTTCTCTGATCCTGATACTAACACACACATCCACACCTTCACACAAACCTTCACTGAGAGACTCTTTCCATACTTTAGTTGTGCAGACCCTCTGAAGGTCTGTCCTCAGGAGGTCTCTGTGACCTTCAAACTGAACTAAAACCTGCTGCTGAAGCTTCTTCACTCAGGGTCCACCTCGGCTCCTGATCCTCCAAAGGGACAGTCCACTGAGACGGGGATGGTGGATCTTTGTGTTCAGACCTTTGGGAGGACCTGCTGTGGAGTTTTGAGGGTTGTAAATCCGTTTGGACCCTGACTGATCAAATCAAAGCTCAGACTTGAATGTCCTTTATTCTGATCTGAACTAAATGATGGAGAGCTCTGCTCAGCTGGAACATCTTTGCTTGATTGTGGTTTTTTGTTGTTTCTGGTTACACTTATCTCCTGTTGGTTTCAGCACCTGTTGTTACCATGGTAACCACAGAGGTTATGGGTCAGCCTGTGAGGATGTAACAGCGGTGTGGTCCTGAACAAGTCTGTTTGATCAGAGTTTTTAAAGCAGCATCACAGTGAGCTAGCAGCTGACAGTCCTGATATATGTTATTGCTGCTCCAAAAGTCTATGGTGGCCTGGAAGGGTCTGACAAATTAGTTTTTAATTTGAAAGTGTGAGAGAGTCTGAACATGCGTGTTCAAACCTGCAGAACACGCCACAGTTGGGGGCAGATCGGACCGATCGGGCCTTTTTGAAGCAGAAGTGCTGCCTTTTTTTTCTTGGAGCTGATTTGTGTTTCATGTCAGATCGAACATGGCTTCACATCCTCAGGGATCCAGAGAGTCACTAAACAGTGCTGAGAAAGAGAAAAGAGGCCTCGTAGAAGAGCCCCTGATCGATTCTTCTCAGGATGATTTCAGGAGCTGCTGTTTGAAAAAGCTCCAGAGGACAAGAAGTTAGAGGAGGTGAAGGAAGAGCCGGTTGATCTTGATCATAGAAAAACTCTGATCTGAGGGAACGATCCAATATAAGCCTCAAATCAACCGTCTGATTAATTCATCTGCTTTAGTCTGTGTTTAATCAGGAAAAATATGTAGATCAGCTCAGAGCAGCTTTAAGGGAATCAACAGGGCTGTTTTTAGCTGTTTGGAGGCCCTGGGGCAACAGACAAAAAGAGGCTCCTCAATAATTACACTGAAGGAATCAAAGGTGGACAAAAAGTTAAGAGGAGTTTTTAGTTTTTTTCAAGCCAAAAAAAACAACAAATAAAATCTGCTTTAAGGCATATTTTTTTCACCAAACAAGTTAAAACACTTAATTATTAGACAAAAAAAACATTCATTTTTCGTTTATTGGTACCTTTAATCAGCCTAACACAAGGAAATCTGAATTGTCTGATCTCATAAATAATTTGGCCAATCACAAAATAGGGTCAAAATCAACCAATAGCTACTTTACATCAAAAATTATAAATGATTTGAACAAATTCTAACTAATATTTTATTAAAATATGTTCTAACAATTGTCACGATACTCTACTTTGATCACATTTGGAGACTGCACTAAAATGGTTGTTGTAAGTTTTAATGTAACTTACTGGTAACAAGAAATGTGATCAGTGTCGTGTTTACCTGTTTCATTTTCAGCTGAATTACTGAATTTTCTAAAAAAGTTTTACTATAGTCCTTTGACTCAGTGGATCAAGGTGTTTTTACTTACCAGTATAACTTCTGTTCTAATGCAGTAATCATATGTTGATCAACAAGTTTTACATGAAATTACAGTGAACTTGCTTAAGTGCTTAAGTTTTTATTAAGTCGTTGTTTGCTGATCATTGATTGTCATGATATCATTTTGTAAACAAATACAGAAAGAAATCAAATACATACATTTTCATCCAATAAGATACATTTAATCAAACATTTGTTTCACACAAAAATCTGAAATATTGAGGAATTTAAACCTTGCCAACCATTGGTAAGTTCTGCTGGGCAAAAAAAATTCTCTTGATCCATTACAATCATCATTAATTCACTGTGTGGACATTTTAAATCATGTAACTGTAGATTTTATGATAAAATACCATTATTTTTAATAAGTTTGTCTTTGAGCTATATTTTGCAATTTACGTGCATTTCCAGAAATATTTTGGTAAATTCTGTAAACTTTCTGGAAATCTGTATATCACATTTTGGTCAAAATCTGACTCCACAGAACTTGATGAAATGATGTCAGAGACCCAGAAATTCAGGAGAAATAACCATTGACTCTTTTGCTTTTGGTTTATTTTTCAAAAATGTGATGAGCATTGTGAAATTTGATTTAATAAATGTTCTTCATTTTTACCAAGGACTGATGTCAGTATTTTTTAGAGCAACCTCAAGATCTACCTTATTATTTTGGCTTTTAAATCATTTCTTCCATCTTAAAATTTTACACAGTTTAATTAATTAAATTTCTCGGCTTGGTTTTGTTATATCATCACACCAAACAATCTTTTCTTATTTTTTTAAGTGTAATTATTTTTTGATAATTTAATTAAATTCAATTTCTTGGTTATATTCTGTTTTACTTTTAATTTTAAAGAATGTTTTTTATTATTATTTTGAACTCATGATGTCTTTTCCACTGTTCCTAGATCACACACAAAGTTCTTCTAAATTAAAGCTGTTGATTTTTTTTAATATTATTTATTTTTTTTAGTTTAAAGTTTTTTTTATTTGTTTTCATCAATAAATTTATTTTTATTCATTATTATTATCTATTTTATGTATCTTTTTGTTATTTCACTATTATATATTTAATATTATTTAAAAATATATACATTTATTTTATCATTTCTTAAATTAACTTATTTATGCATTATTTTTATTTTTATTTTATTGTTTTCCTAGTTTCAATTTGTTTTTATTTGTATTATAAATTCCTTAAAAACATTTCTTCATTTCTTTGGCTTAACCTGTGTTTGTTTTTCTTACTATGTTATTTAAGATTGTTTTCCACAGACTTCTTCCTGTTTGTTTAAAACACTTTATGTGTGCTGTGAGGAGTGGACGTGGTCCAGCAGAACAGCTGATTGCAGCACCTGTGACCTGAGTGTGTGAAGGCAGACAAAGGAGCTACAACATGGAGGAGAGGTCAGAGAAAGACAACAAACAAAAGTTCATGAGGAATAAAATCCCTGTAACGACCGGAGAAAGGAGGAAAGAAGATCCAGGAGTGTTTGCTTTCTAAGATGGACGGTGACCCTCGTTTGTCCAACAAACAGCCTGAACAGACTCGTCCTCACTCATGATTCCTGGTGAGTTATCACAGCTCTCACACTCACACAAAAAGATCATCCTGATTTAACACTTATATTCTGTGTTTCATTTTAGGGTGGGCTGAGTTTTGGGTTTGGACTTTATGAACATGGTGAATTTTGACACTAAAGAGCTCTTTGTTGGACAGCTTGGCTTTAATGAACTGAACTGAAATTCCATTTTTTTCCTTCATGGACTGGTTACAAGTTTGAAGATTCATTTTTTAAAAGTTCATCTTCTATGAATTTTTGGGACTTTTTCTCCAAACTGTGTAAATTAAAATTTTGAATTGATTCTATTTTTATAAAACTTGAGGTAATTACCTCCACCAAAGATGTTATGCCTATGCTGGCATATGTTTGTTTGTTTGTGAGCACGATTACAGAAAAAAAAAATGTATCTATAACTGTTAGCCATGCTTCTCCTAATGCAGCCCCCCCCCCCATAAGTGTACATAGCACGTCCTGATAAATCCTGTGACTGTTGTTTTTCTGATGAAAGTTTACCATTTTTTGCGAGCAGTATTTGTGTTCCCTGTTAATAATAATTGATAATTCTGCTCTAGGTGCTATATGTGTTGTTTACTATGATATGACTTTAACGAGTCATCTCAGTCATGTTTGTTTAGCCCAGTGCTTCTCAATTATTTTCTGTTTTTGGGAGATTTCGTTTGTTTCATTATCTCTGCCTCTCTCCACCTTTCTTTTCATTCCTGTTGCATGTTTTCCCATGCTGTCTGAAGGTTTGTTCACTGCTCTTCATATTCCCTCCTCTGTGCTGTGTTTGCACATGCTCAGTGCACACACTCTGACAATGACAGCGACACTGCCACCTACTGGAGTGGATGTGCAACAATTACACTTTATTCTCATACAGCTCAAAAACCATGTTTCCCGGTGTTACATGTTCCCCCCCTGGCAACGCACTGGGGCGTGCCCCACTATTTTTGAGGTACTGGTTAAGAGTAAATTTGTTTGTATTAAACCTGCTGAGTCAGCAAACCTATATCCACTTCCTTTATGGCTATTATGCTAAAGTCAGCTGCTAAAGGAAATAACAATAAAATCATGTCAGAGGTCCATAATGGTGTTTCGCGAGCGGGGACCACACCAACAACAGGATGAATTTGACAATTATTTATTATGTGTGGTGGATAAGAAGCACCGTAGCAGATACATAATGCCAATAACAGTTTGGGGAACTTCTTTTGGAATCCGCCGTTGGCACGACGGACCCCCAAAAGCCCCCAGTTATTAAAGATAGTGAGATTGACAAGAGAGCAACTGAATTGGGGAAGACGTGGTTGTAACAAGCACGAGGAGCTGAGCTCGTTTTATGAAGTGTTCTTAGTTGTTTTTAAAAGAGACTGAGGGGTGAATAGCCTGGTGTATAATAAAGCAAAGCCTGAACCGAGTGGCAATTTCTCAGAGTTCAAAAGGCTGGATGACTGCTGTATGAGCAGATAAATGATTGATGGGCTAAATGATAGGTGGACTGTAGTATGTAAATTAATCAAGATGGTTTCTAATTGACAATGAGGTGGCATGTCCTACAAATTTGAGTTGAAAAGGTTCAAGTTTTCGGTTACTGCAGTTGGTATACAATGGTATGTTTGGTGATGTGTGTGAATCTAATGCAAAAGTAATGCAATGTGGGCTTAGTAAAGCCAACGTAGTGAATTTCAGTTGTGAACGAAAATGTAAGAAAAGAATCAAGAACACAGCTTATCTGGAATAACTAGTCAGGGCACAACAAGTTGATGGATAGACTTTTTTGAGGAGGATGGCTATGATTTTTTTAGATGTTCATGACTCTAAACATAAGCAAGCTTGTTGTGATGAGCTGCTATTGTAGGAATGTTTGTAAATGGTAATACAAGTTATGGAAACAATCTGAATGACTGAGAGGCGGCAACCAGCTTGCAGTGAAAGATAATGAAGCGTTGTTGATTGACTGGTAGAATGATGGGCTAGTCTTTGTACATGATTGAAACTAATTGATCAATTCTGGATGAACTTCCATAATGAGTTGAGAATTGAGGAATGATTTCAGCTAAAATCAAAATGTTTTGAAAACCAGTGAGACAATCTGGCGAATTGGCGCATTTCTGTTCGTCATGTGGCTGTGGGGTAGCCTGAGAGGTTGTGAAGGATAGGAGTGATGATCCCTGCATCTACGATGAGCTGATGGGACTTTATCATCCTCAATTTTGAGGCTCCAAAAACATCATTGAAATAACAAGGATTGGTCGAATGGATTAGGTTTGTAAAGGAGAGATGCACCAGCTTGAATGATGACAGGGGAAACTTGCTGTATTGAACCCACTTGAGTTTTGGACTCACTGGACAGATAGTTGACGGTGTTGTTCAGCTCTCAAGTGGTGAGACACATTCTGGCTGAATCCTGGACATTGGCGGATCAGTGCCTTTGAAGGTGGTTGACCTCTGGTAGGGAACTCAAACAGACTCTGCTCAGTAGGTGAGTGATGCTGATTGGCATGTTGTTTGTTGTTTGAGTATGATGGTGATTTGCTTTGAATTTCATGTGTTGAGTGAGTGAAACAAAGAGAGGAAAAGATCAGGTTTGGATTTATAGGAACACATGAAGAGGCGTGGTTAAGGCGTGATCCTGCTCCTGAAACTCTGCTAAAAGCACCACAAAGTTAGTCATCTTGACAGTCTTAAAAGTTCATTAAGTTCCCCTATGTCTTCTTTTTCCTAGTTCAAGATTGACCTTCACAGAGCAGCTTTAACCCACTGATGAGACCGGGGACAAGACCAGAGCCGGGGAAAAGAAGCCAACAGGAGAGGAGACCCTCAGTGTAGACAGGTAAGTGAGGTGTGCAATCACTCAGTGTTCTGAAGATTTCAAACTTCTTACAGTGAAAACATGATCAAACTGTAGCTACAGACATTAATTATAATCATTTCATTTTTAAAAGCTGGGGTAGAATGAATTAAACATTGCAATATAGTTAAAGTACCCTAAATGTTTTTCAAACCCACAATTGCAGGTAAAAGAAGCACTTTACCTATCTTTTATTTATTAATCTCCTTAAGTAAAAGTAAATAAGTATAGAATGGAAAAAGTATTCAGACTATTTAGTACTCAATGCATTTTCTGTGTTGTTTAAGTTGAATAAAGCCAGAGTGTGAAGAGTCAGTCATTTATCACATACTAATATTCTAGTAGATAGCACAGAATCAAAATAACATATGATGCAACAAAAAGTTAGTGATTTATCCTGTTATTTATGAAATTAGATCAGAGAGGGTTTTTTTTCCAAATTATCATTTTACATTTTTAATAAGCAACCTATTTTCACTTCCAAAGGCAAAATTTACATAAATATCAACTTAAAATTTGCCCTTGGAAATATGAAATTAAAACGGAGTAAACATTTTTTGTGATCAAGCTGTATTTACTTCACATATTTATATAACTGCTGACTCTAAATAAAGCATATTTACTCAAATGAGCTACTCAATCACAGAAATCTAAGGTAATGTAGTCATATATTATTTCATATCCATCAACATGCTTCACCCAACCATCAGACTATATTCTTTGTGCTCATGTTTTACAGGTGCTGCTAGATAAAAATACACAAAGAAGTGAGAGCAACCAGCAGCTGCTTTGAACCCACAACCAGGCCTAGAGTCTGATGCCCTGATGAAGCAGCAGCTAAGAGATGGAAAAAGAGGGCTGCTTAGTGAAATCATGTTTTTAGCAATTATAAGACAAGTACTGAACACTATTTTTAAGTCATTTCTCAGTTTATGTGATGACTGGCTATAAGTACCTACTACTTCATTACGAATGAAGTGTTTTATTAGAGAATGTATGGACGTATTTTCTAAATAAATCTTGTTTGGGAGGAAATATACATATTTTTTCTTATTTACATATGCTTTTCATGTTTTGTTGAGCCACTTGCTCCTATTTCAGTAGGAAACTATTTGGCTCTTCTGTCTCTCCACATCTTGTGTTTTGTTAGCAGAAGGATGTTCTGACAAAGAGCAGAAATTTGTACATTTTGTCAAGAAATGCAAGTTAAAGCTATATTAATGCACAGATATTTTAATTATAGTGACTTTTGAGTTCAGTTTCTCTTCAGAACTTTTGTGCAGTGCCTTTCTCAGTGAAATTATCAAGAAATTGGCAGAAAGGTGGCCTGACTTGGACAATTGCAGGATCAGTAATATATTGGTTAACACGAGGATGTTCTGACAAAACACAGTAGTTTTTAGATTAACTTGCTAAGTGTTATGAGTTTTTCATCACTTGGTTTTGACTCTATTGAGTCCTTCTCAGAGTTTTATTTTTAAGCTTTAGGCCTTTTTAACATTGTAAGGACTTGTTTACCTAACACGTGTCCAGCATGCTGAGTCACAGAAGGCAGCTGAGACTGCTCTACACTCAATAACATGATTAAACCTGAGTATAAAACAGACACAGCTCACCACAGCCGAAAGCATAATGCAGTTTAACAGAAAACAGAATAACATTAAGACAATGCTCAGCACGTTTCAAAAAGCATAGCTTCAATTTTAAAAGCAAGGATTGCTTTATTTCTATTCAGGAAGATGAATTTTTGTCTTAAATCTGAAATTATGTTCAGACTGTATTAGACAGTTTCATCCAAGCATATGTCTGGATTAATATTGGAAGTTTCTCTTTCCAGTGCCTCACATGGGGCACCATAATACATGTTGTAATTATTTTCTGGATTTACGAAATATGTACGGTGGGAGGAAAAAGTAAGTACACCCTTTGTAATTTTGTACATTTCTGCTGAAATTGGTCATAAAATGTGGTCTGATCTTAACTCAAATCACAAGAATGAGTAAACAGTGTCTGCTTAAACTAATGCCACCCAAACAATTACATTTTATCTTTTTTTATTGGTCATAAGATGTAAACATTCACAAGACAGGGGGGAATAAGTAAGTACACCCTTGGATTCAATAGCTGGTTGACCCTCCTTTGGTAGCAATAACTTCAACTAGACATTTCCTGTAGCTGCAGATTAGGCGTGCACAACGATCAGGATGAATCTTGCACCATTCCTCTTCATAAAAGTGCTGCAGTTCTGTAAGATTATTGGGATGTCTGGTGTGAACAGCTTTCTTGAGGTCATGCCACAGCATCTCAATTGGGTTTAGGTCAGGACTCTGACTGGGCCATTCCAGAACATTTATTTTATTCTTCTGAAACCATTCTAAAGTTGATTTGCTTCTGTGCTTTGAGTCGTTGTCCTGTTGCAGCACCCATCCTCTTTTGAGCTTCAACTGTTTGACAGATTGTCTCAGGTTTTTCTGAAAAATATCTTGGTAAACTTGTGAGTTCATTTTTCCATTGATGATGGTGAGCTGTCCAGGCCCTGAGGCAGCAAAGCAGCCCCACACCATGATGCTCCCCCCACCATACTTAACAGTGGGAATAATGGTGCGTTCCAGTTGTAGTCGGAGGTCAGAATTTCCCACTTCCGAGTAGGAAATTTCATCTGGAACGCCTCCCGAGGTCGGAATATCCTACTCGGAACTCGGTGAAACCTCACCACCCTCCAGTTGACGATCAAAGATGGCAGCCCCCAGTGTAAACAGTTATTTAGCTCCTCTAATAATCAATTTGTTTGCACTTCTGACTGGGGTGTGTCGCTCTAGATCAGCTGTATACATAGTATTGTTAGACTTATATTTACAAAAATGCTGCCATAGTGATAATCACATTCTTCATGTGATATTTGTGAACAACAACGCAGGACGTGCTAACAACAGCTAACAATAGCCTGGTCGATCGGCATGTTTTTTTTCCGACTTCAACTGGAACGCCGATAAGTCGGAGATGATATCACTCCCATTTCCCAGTTCCCAGTTCCGAGGTAAATGGAACGCAGCATTAGGTTTTGATGATGGTGTGCTGTTCCATTTTTCCTCCACTCATGACGTTGTGTGTTCACACCAAACAATTCAACTTTGGTTTCATAACTCCACAGAATATTTTCACAGTTGCGCTGTGAAGCATCTAAATGCTTTTTTGCAAACTTCAAACGTGCAGCAATGTTCTTTTTAGACAGCAATGGCTTCCTGCGTGGTGTTCTCCTATGAAACCCATTTTTGTTTTATGTTTTACGTATAGTAGATGTGTCAACAGAGATGTTGGCATGTTCCAGTGTTTTCTGTAAGTCTTTCGCTGACACTCTAGGGTTCTTTTTTACCTCATTGAGGATCCTGCGCTGTGCCCTTGGAGTCATCTTCACAGGGCGACCACTCCTTGGAAGAGAAGCAACAGTGCTGAACTGTCTCCATTTGTCAACAATTTTTCTCACCATGGATTTGTAAACATCAAGACTTTTAGAGATGCTTTTATAACCTTTTCCAGCTTTACACAAATCAACAATTCTTGATCTTCGGCCTTCAGAGAGTTCTTTTGAGCGAGGCATGGTGCACATCAGACAGTGCCCCTCATCAAGAGACAACTCTTAACTGGTGTGTGTTTTCCAGTGGACAGGGCAGCTTTAAGACACACCTCAGTAACTGAACTTCAGGTTGGCTCACACCTGACTCATAAATTTGACTAACTAGCTCTTGGAGCATCCTTAGCCAGGGGGGTGTACTTACTTACTGATAACGTAATTGTTTGGGTGGTATTAGTTTAAGCAGACATTGTTTACTCATTCTTGTGATTTGAGTTAAGGTCAGACCACATTTTATGACCAATTTCAGCAGAAATGTACAAATTTACAAAGTGTTTTCTTACTTTTTCCTCCCACTGTATTAAAGAAGTAAATATTCATTTCATAATCAGTTTTGCTCTCACTAATTAAAGGGGCACCATACTTTTATATAATAAAGGCAAATTTTAATTCGTCTCAAGTCTGAAGATAGAGCTCTCAGGCAGTGATGCCAAGGCCATTGACCTTCCAAATAGAATACAACCAGATAGAACTTTAGATGTAAGGGTGATTTTTTTAATTACATAATGAATATGTAAGAAAAAAAATAAAACAGTAAAGATGGAATAAATGTCAGAGTTATACTAACCAATGATGCATGAAATAAGGAATGAAGTTATGAACCCTCAAGAAACATTTATGGAGTGATTATGGAGGATGAATTTAAAAAAATAATCTACTTCAGAAAGATGAAATCAAGTTTGTTTATAAGAAAAATAAACCAAGACACTCAAGCCTATCTGGAGGGGCTCAGAACTGAAGTCTTAATATGACGTTGCTTTTGGATCAGATCTCGAACTGGTCCTGAGCGACTGGAGTGCCTGAGGGACTGTTCTGGTTTTTGAGTTGCCCCAAAGGGAGGCTGAGAATTCCACACTCTACTCAGCATGATGAATCCAGTAAGGTGATATGCTGACATGAGCTGGTCCCGAGTTTCATAGGAGAGATGTGCCCTTTTTAGATTGAACTAGCAGGTTCTGTTGAGGGGAAGCTGGAGCTTGGAGCTTTGAGGCCTTGATTAGAGAAAAAAAATTCTGAGAAATTCAAAAAACGTATTATTGTTTGGCCAGATGAATATTATTCGGTAATTATTAAGAAAAGGCCATTTACTATGCAATAAATCTTTAGTCATATGGCTTACTTGCTTCAAAAGAAAACCAAGAGGCGTGTTACGTTAGAGAGCCGCATTGATTAAAAGAAAAAAACAGGTGACCGGAGAAGACGCTGTAAAAACAATGTGTCGGGATGAAAAGTCAAAGAAGAGAGAGAGAAGAATGTGTCTCTAAAGTTAGGAGGATCTCACAAGAGGAGGGCCTCAGATGAGCAACAAAGACTTTTTCAACTTACTTTTGGCCAAAATATTATGTTTTACTTTGATAAACATCCAATATAAACACTCTTACTCAGTAGAAATTCTTGCATTAAGCAATTTCACACCAAACAATCCATATCTAAACAATAAGAAAGAATAAAATGTTTTCAATCTTATTTAAAATTGCAACAAACAAGATACATGTGGTTAAAATTTAGATGTATACACTTACATGCCTTCGAGATGTTATGCTACCAACAGGCATATAACAGGCACATTTCTGAAATGAAGTTTTCTCCTCAGTTTTCCACTGACCTGAGATCTGCTGCTGCACACTGTCAGCGGGATGGAGAGGGTCAGCAGTGCATGAGTAAATAACGCTGGTGTACAGCCATAACGGCCACCAGCGTTAAGTACCCACCGCGGACCCTCTCCATACGCTGACAGTGTGCAGCCATCACGGCCACCCGGCATCATACCCACCGCGGACCCTCTCCATACGCCGACAGTGTGCAGCCATTCCAATAGTTTATAGAGTAACGAATTTGTGACTTCATAAACTTGAAAATTTCAAGCTTTCTTTAATACTTTTCATTTCTTTGAATGTCCCTAATAGGTGGTGGCGTATGGAGAGGGTCCGCGGTGGGTATATAATGCTGGTGGCCGTTATGGCTGTACACCAGCGTTATTTACCCATGCACTGCTGACCCTCTCCATCCCGCTGACAGTGTGCAGCAGCAGATCTCAGCGGCCTGTTTGGAGTTTCTTTACCTGGCTCTAATACACCTCCATCCTGACTCCATTGCACCGCTGTGTGCTGAGCCAGCCAGGCTAAAAACAGTAGAGGTGAACAATATCGTTGGTGCTTGCACCCCCTGGTGGTCTGAACTGGACCTCCACGGAGGCTTATGGACAAGTCTCCAAACACAGGTACAAATCGCTGCATGAATGTTTTCCTCTGCCGCGGCAGGAGTGTAGCAAAAGTCAAGTGTGAGAAAACATCCAATCTAGTGGCCAGATATCCACAGACCACACTCCTCCATAGTGATGAATGTATTTTCTGCCCTGTCTACGCATACAGATCAGTTTACTCAGCTGCAGATTTATTTTACAGATATGTGGATCTGACTACACACACACAGTTTATTTTACACACACACAGATTTTTTTTTAAATTAGACTCAGTTTATTTTACACACACACAGATTTTGTTTTCACATTTAAGGATGTAGTTACACACAGACAGATTTCTTTACAAATCTGTGGATCTGGTAACACACAGATCAAAATACGCATTTGTAAATTGTTGTAGTTACACATTTGTGGATCTGGTAACACACACAGATCGAAATACGCATTTGTAAATAGTTTTGCTACAATACTGTCCCCATAGATATCATTTTGCTACACTCCTCCTACATGCGCTTCTTTAAGGGATATGAGCCCTGGTATAATAACCATAACCAAATGTAGAAAAAAAGATGTCTTTCACACAACAGAAAACCACAAATCCATGAACTCTTTAACAAAACACCGTACACAATCTAACATTGTGATATTTATCATGTAATGAAAAATCTATTCTGCTGATGTTAAATATGTGTTTCTAGCCCTACAAATTCCTGCTTTGATGAAATCTAACTGCACCACACAACTATCATCACAGCACAATAAGCAACAATTACAGGGTTATTCATTTAGCAGCTTACCTGTCCAAGAGAAGAGTGGCCAGCTCCAAATCCAACTTCAGATGGAGGCCATCCAGGGGTTCTATCCATTTCTAGAATGCTCTGCTGATATCAACACAACTTTTTTTTCCCTTTTGTGGCCAGTCTCTCATTTATATTCTCTCTTTTCAGACCACTTGACTTACATAATACTTGGAGGATATTAGAAAATTTGTACTAAATAAAACTAAATCAGTGTTGCCTTCTGCAGCTTTTAGTTTTGGCAGCATAACTTTTAAAAGATATGCAAACTTATACATCTAAGTGTTTACCACATACATATTTGGATATATTTTTAATAAGATTGAAACCATTTAACTCTTTGTTTTTGTTTTAATATTGACATTGTAGCGATATCAAACTGATCAACTTTAAAGAAACTCCAGAAGGGACAAAGAACATTCCTCTCTGACTCTGGGCCTCCCTCCCTGCATGACTGTAAATCTCCTAGAAGCATCTAGCGCCATTGAGTCTGTCGTTAATGACTGCAAGGTACCCCAAACAGACATCGGTGTGGATGTTTACTTTTCTTCCTAAACAGCGATTGGCTGAGACCAAATAGTATGTTCGAAGAGAGTCCATCTCCAAGTCATAAACAATTCTTAGGTGACACCTAAGTTGACCTTGGATCTCCCTGGACATGCTGGACCCCTCATCCACTCCAGATGTGGTCTCTGTCTAGCACAGAAAACCACAAAACTTTTAAACTGTTTAAATGAAATAATGGACAAATCTCATAATGTAATATTTTATCCTGTCATGACAAATGCTTTCTAATGATGTGACTTGTGTGTTTTTAGCCCTAAAAATCCCCAAGTTAGGAGAAAGTTGGGTTATCACTCTGTTTTATTAAAGAATGCTTAATAATAGGATTGCTACACCTTGGGTTTTGGTTGCAAACCATCTTAAGGGCATGTTGACTGATATATTGAATTGAATTGAATTGATTTATTTATTTCGGTCACGTCAGCACACTTATACAGCATCACACATTGTCAATAGTTGATCACATTGTACATGTCCGAAAGGGAAAACGGGAGAAGCAAAGCTTATCTAGTCCCGTTCCCATTTTCTCAATATTTACTCTCCTCTTTTCCACATATCATCAAATTATTATAAATTTTTATCTGTCTTTTAGTGTCCATATTTGACCTATTATGACCAATCCTTTGTTCCACGTAAGGCAGAGTCCAATCCTTTGTTCCACGGAAGGCGTAATTCATGACTGTCTTTTTTTGTTGTTGTTGTTAGTCCCGGTTAGTGATGTTGGGGTGGTGTGTCCGTGTTGCTTTGCTTTTTCCAGATTTCGAACATTTGTTAAACTTGTGACTCGTCGTCACTCTCCTCTTCACTCAGGCGTGCTCCTGCACTGTTCTGCTGCCTCACTTGACCTACACCATCAGTTCATTCATTATCATTGTTTTGGTACATTTCGTTTATCCTGCTGTCTTACAGACCAAACAACATTCATTGTCATTGTTTTGGTACATTTCGTTTATCCTGCTGTCATACAGACCAAACAACATTCATTATCATTGTTTTGGTACATTTCGTTTTTCCTGCTGTTATACAGACCAAACAACATTCATTATCATTGTTTTGGTACATTTCGTCTTTCCTGCTGTCTTACAGACCAAATAACCCACATGTTTTGTTTCACGGTTTTACACCCTTAAGTATTGTCATATGTCATTTAATCATATATCATATACAGACAAGGTTATATCCTTCTAATTCAAAGTTCATACCTTTCTCTTTGTTAATCCATGTTTCAGTTATTGCAATAATGTCAAAAGGGTTCTTAAAGTCCATTAGGTATTCCTTTATTTGATCGAAATTTGTGTAGAGGCTCCTGCTGTTAAAATGGATTATTTTCAGCTTGTTGTGTTATTGTAGTCCGAACAGTTCTGGTCAACATTTTGATTTTTTATTAGATCCCGATGCCCATGGTATGTAATCCAGTCAGGTAAATCCAAATGTTCATGTTCCGTATCACAGTTCATTAGCTTCTTTTCCTCAGATTGTGTTGAGGTTTTGAAGCTTTTGTTATCCATTTAGGCGTCAAATTTGTCCAGATCCTCCATGCTCTTGATCAGCACCGTCTTCATTTCTTCTGGGGCTTCTCCGTTAGTTCTTATCAGTATTTTGCAGTTTGCCGTCCAGGTGCTTTTTATCTTCCCGGCCTTTTTTAGCTCTCGTGCTTTCTTGGCCATCTCTGCATTTTTCTTGGTCAGGTTTTCATTGAAGAACACCACTGTGCCTTTGAGTTTTGGGCCCTGTTTCAGCAGCGCTATCTTGTGTTTTCTGTTTGTGAATCTCAGTTTCACAACTTTCCCGCCGTTTGCCCCTCTCCAGGGCATGAGGTGACAGTATTCCACGTTGTTGAAATCCATCTCGATTTTCTTTGATTCCATGAAGTCGGCCACCTGTCTCTCCACCGTCTTGATGTCCTCTTCGTCTTGTTCACTGTCATGCTCCCCTGCCCGTCTGTTTGTCAGCGCTTTCGCGTAGGAGCTCGGTTTGATGTTTATGCCGGTTACGATCACTTCATTCAGCCTGGTTTGTTGATCCAGGTCTTCGACTCGCGCTTCCAGCTGTTTGATCATCTCAGATTGTTTTTTGCTGTAATCCTGCAGCTGCTTGTGTTCTCTCTGAAGGTTTTTTAATTCAGTGAGAACCGTTTCTATCTCCTTTTCTATCTTCTCTTCTAGACCTTTTTTCAGTTCTTGCTGGCCTTTCAGGATTTCATTAATCCCCTCTGCCATGTTTGGACCGGGTCCAGAACCGGAATCCAAATTTTTTGCCTTGGATTTTCCTTCCTTATTGCCTCCCATTTTAGTGAGTTCCAGTCTTGGAGGAGACTCTGTTGTTGTTTCTGCTGTAGCTGCTATCCAAGGACAGTTAACCACCTCTATTTTGTTTAATTGACTGTTTAATAGGATTTGAATTGTTTAATTCTTTCTTATATTTTAGATATATAGTATTTGGTATCAAAGTGATCACCATGAGATTTTCTATCCAGTTGGAGTGCTTATATTGATGTTTAATCAAAATACAGCTTAATATTGGCCAAATATTAGTTGATAAAAGTTTTGATCACCACAGAAGGCCCTCC
This sequence comes from Scarus forsteni, assembly GCA_036419115.1. Classification (NCBI taxonomy): domain Eukaryota; kingdom Metazoa; phylum Chordata; class Actinopteri; order Labriformes; family Labridae; genus Scarus; species Scarus forsteni. Next base: position 2,755,733 of record JAZDUH010000345.1, read on the forward strand.
TCCTCTGAGATCCTCATCAGGATCAAAACAGAGAGACATGCGGTCTTGTTTTTCTCTTCTCTTGTAACCTCGTCTTCTTGTCTTCTCATCTCTCTCTTCTTCCTCCTATTTATCGTCACCACTCCTGTGATTTTCGGCTCCACATATTTTTCCTTAACTCTTTTGTCTAAGTTTTTGTAGCCCGCCGATTCTTTCTTTATAAGCCAGTAAGACTTCAAAGATTTACTTCATAGTAAATTGACTTTTTCTTATTAATTTCAGAATAGTATTCGTTTTGGCCAATGAATTCTTGATTTTTGGAATTAATTACAAATCAATTATTTTTATACAATCGAGACAACAACGCCCAAGCTCCAGCGTAAAATCTTGAACAGAACCTGCCAGTCCAATCTAAGACTTCTCTCCCGGGAAACCTGGGACCAGCTCACGTCTGAACGACCTCTCTGGATCCACTGCGCTGGGCAGAGTGTGGACCAACCCTCTGGGACGACACCAAGAACCAGAACAGTCCTTCAGATTCTCCAGTAGCTCGGACCAGATGAGGCCCAATCCAGACGACACTTCGTAAGAGGCGGTTCTATCTTCTTTCAGATGGGCTTGAGTGTGTCTTGGTTCAATTCTCTAATAATTTCCCCTTGATTTGACCTTTCACAAGTAGGTCAATTCGGAAATTAATCCTCTATAACCACTCCATATGCTTAAATGTTCCTTGAGGGTTTATATCTTCTTTCCTGATTGATAGCATCATTGATTTAGTATATCTCTGACATGTATTCCTTCTTAAGTGTTTATTTTATTTTACTTTGTCTTATATATTCATTTTAAAAAATCACCCTTATATATATAAAGTTCTGTCTGTTGGTATTCTATTTGGAAGATTGACATCACTGCATGAGAGTTCTGTCTTTAGACTTGAGATTGATTAAACAACTGAAGTTTGACTTAATTGATTAAACTGATAAATTTGACTTAATTGATTTATCTAATTTAAATGAAATAAATTAATAAATCAGCTAATTAAGTTAATTTTGCCTTTTTTGTAGAAAAAGGATGGTGCCCCTTTAATTAACGAGAGCAAACCTGGTTATTAAATGAATATTAATTTCTTTAATTAATATCCAGTAATATCCAGAAAATAATCGCTACAACATGTTTGTATCAAAAAGTTAATCTTTGACACGATTGGCAGTTAGGACCCAGAAGCAAGCAGTAGGATGTGAACAACGAACAGTCTTTATTTGACAGTAATTCAAAGCACAGTTCAAAGCGGGGTTTGAACCCGCACACTTGGGAAAGACAGGTGAGTGTTCTCTCAGGTGAGCCACGGAGGAGACATGCAGACCTAGGCTCACAAAGTGTTTTACAGGAAAGATGCTGTGGCTTGAGCGGGGGTCAAACCCGCGACAGCAGGCTCTGTAGACGGGCGCTCTCTCGACTGAGCCACACAGGAGATGTACAGGCAGTGACTCACACGGTCTTTTCAGGAGGAAGCTGTGGCTTGAGCGGGGGTCGAACCCGCGACAGCAGGCTCCGAAGACGAGCGCCTTCTCAACTGCGCCACACAGAAGATGTTCAATACTTCAATTGCAATTAGCTTCAATGACCAAGGGAAAAGCTGTGATTGCACAAAACATTTGAGGAAAAAGCCTGTGACAGTGTGAGTGTGTAGTTTTGAGGTTTTGGGTGGTTGGGAGGGGCGGGAAAAGGTTTGAACCCGCCAATTGCCGCTTGCGGCTATATTTATAATTAATTTTGCAACGAATTGGGGCCTCAAGGCTCCGGCTTCACCTTTCATAAAATCTGCAAAAGTTCAATCTAAGGCAGCACCTCTCTCCTGAAAGCTATGGGACCAGGTCATGTCGGGTCATTATATCACTGGATCCATCACGCTGGGTTGAGTGTGGACTCCTCAGCCTCTCTTTGGGTCAACAACTCTGAACCACAAGAACTTCAGACTTTACAGTACCTCACAGCCCAGTTTGAGAATTCAACCCCAAAAGAAACATCATAGTAAGACTGTTGTTCTGAACCCCTCTAGACAGGCTTGAGTGTCTTGAGTCTTTCCATTAATTGTTATGAATTGGCGCTATACAAATAAAGACTGATTAATTAAATACCCCTGATTTGACCTTTCTAAAGTAGATATATTCGTTAAACTAATCCTCCATAACCAACCAAAATTTATTTTGGGTGTTCACAACTTGTTTTAATGTTCACAGCATCATTGATCAGCATGACTCTGACATTTATTCCTTCTTTGATTCCCTCTTTTATTTTTTCTTGTACCTCTCCTTTTGTGAGCCTCTTGAATGATCAGTTCTTTGACCCTGTAGTTATGAACACGTGCAATCACTGGCCATGGAGATCTTTCAGTTATGATTTTGTGCAATCATCAGCCGTAGTTTATCCCCTGAGTGCTTAGCGATCAAAGCTTTGTGGGCTTGGTCTGGCTTCAGGACCAAACTCAGAACCCCATCACTCAGGATCTGGAGCAGGAACGTTGAGAAGAAGCCATTGAGCAGTGTGCTCTTAATAGACTCTGGCATTCCCACTGTCCGTAAATTGTTGCGTTGGCTGTGAGACTTGAAGTCAATAGCCTCAGCTTTAGCTTGTTGTAGCCATCCATCAGAGCAATGAACTTTGTTTTCATTTCCACCCAAATGTCACTGACTTGGTTTGCATCAGTTTCCAGTGAAGTCAGTCTTAATCTGTGGTCAGAGATGGTTGTTTGGACACAGTCCAGATTCAGTTTGAGGGGATTTATGGCCAATTTAAACTTGGCAGAGGGTCTTTTCTGTTTTCCTGGAGTAGTCTTGTCAGGGCTGCTATGTTAGCATATGCTGACCAGTCCGTCCTGGCTGATTTTGATGTCGTTTGGACACCGGGCAGTAGCAGATTGACAGCAACTGCAAATACTGAGATGTGATTTAAATGTCTAAATTATGGCAAAGGCTAAAAGATATTTTAGACAAAAGACTAAAACTAAAGTGTTGTGTACCAGTCTGGTGGACCTCCATGTCCTGTCCATTGAAAAAATGGGTACTGGTGTCCTTGGTTTTGCAGTTCAGACCTCAGCATAGCAGCAGGGAGCAGGACAAAGTCCAGAGACCTTTATGGTCCAGAGAAAATCTGGACTTTCCTTAATTTAAATATTTCTCTGGCCCTTTGCTCCAAAGATGAACAACTTCAGCCTGATGGGGACACCACTGTGACTGATCATGCTGAGGTCAGAGTTGGGGGTCTGCAGCTCCCCTTAAGGGTCTAAGGTCCACTGGGACTGTAATTCATCAAACAATCTTTTCACTGACAAGAATGTGAGGCTCCCTCCTGTGATCCTGCTCTGAAGAAACTCCACCCCCTTCACCCATCTCACCTGACAAACCAGTTTGGCTGTGATTTCCTGTAAATCAGAGAAGACGCTCACTTGCTGTCAGATCGACTAAAGACAAAAAACAGGACCAGCTCCACACCAGGAGGAGGTCTGGGAACTCTGAGAACTCTGGGAACACCAACACCTCCAACAGGTCCAGACTCCACAGACTGACGGAGAGCCTTAAGGTCCAACCAGAGTGAGAGAGACTCTCAGGGACGGAGCAGCTTCCTGTTCTTCTGCTGCCTCTCTGCTTTAATGTCAGGAAAAATGGCCTCAAAGTTCGAGGAGGACCTGAGCTGCTCGGTCTGCCTGGAGATCTTCAGGTAAGTCACACAGAGCACTGTGCACTAAAACCACCAGGCTCAAGAACAGATTCTTCCCCCAGGCTGTTTCTATGCTGAACTCCTAACTGCAAATGTCCATCTATTTACTGTACATACCATCATTCTCCTACTGCACATGCACCTGCACACTTTGCTTCTTGTTATTTTTTATCTTGTAAATGCTGTACTTATTTTATTCCTATTGATAACCTTACTTTTGATTTTTATTTAAAAGTTTTATTTCTGCTTTACAAGTTTCTGCTTCTGTTCTGTTCATATATTTATACACTCTGTGTTTATCTAGTCTGTTCTTAGAGAGTGAAATAAACCAGGGTCAGTTTATTTATATGTCCAACATACCAGGCAGATAAAACTGATTCTGGTTCTGATTCTGGTTCAGAGATCCTGTGATCCTGTCCTGCAACCACAGCTTCTGTAGAGAGTGTGTGGAGAAGAGCTGGAAGGACAAGAGGGACAAGGAGTGTCCACTCTGTAAGAAGAGACACTCAAAGGAGTTAAGATCAAACTTTACTCTGAAGAACCTGTGTGAGACGTTTCTCCAGCAGAGAGATCAGAGAGCTTCAGAAGATCTCTGTGGTCTGCACACTGAGAAGCTCAGGCTCTTCTGCCTGGACCATCAGGAGCCGGTGTGTCTGGTCTGCAGAGATTCAGATAAACATGCCAAGCACAGATTCAAACCCATCGATGAAGCTGCTCCACAGCAGAAGAAGAACCTTCAGGACCTCCTGCAGCCCTTAAAGGAGAAGATGAAGCTTCATGAAGAAGTCAGAGTGAAGTTTGATCAAACTCTGAGACATGTGGAGGTCCAGGCCCGACACACAGAGGCTCAGATCAAGGAGACGTTCAAGAAGCTCCACCAGTTTCTGCAGGAGGAAGAGGAGGCCCGGCTGAGAGCTCTGAGGGAGGAAGAGGAGCAGAAGAGCCGGAGGATGAAGGAGCAGATGGAGGCCCTGAGCAGAGAGATAGAAGCTCTTTCACAAACACTCAGAGACACTGAGGAGCAGCTGAAGGCTGGAGACATCTCATTCCTGAACAACTACAAGGCTGCAGTGGAGAGAGTGCAGCAGCGCCCCCTGCTGGAGGATCCACAGCTGCCCTCAGGAGCTCTGATAGACCAGGCCAAACATCTGGGCAACCTGGGCTTCAACATCTGGACCAAGATGAAGGACTTGGTCTCCTACAGCCCCGTCATCCTGGACCCAAACACTGCTCGCTCAGTTCTCATCCTGTCTGAAGATCTGACCTCCGTGAGACGAGGAAAGAAGCAGCAGCTTCCTGATAATCCAGAGAGGTTTGATTATTACTGGTCTGTCCTGGGCTCTGAGGGCTTCAGCTCTGGAGCTCACAGCTGGGACGTCCAGGTTGGAGACTGTAAAGACTGGGCACTGGGTGTGTCAGCAGAGTCTGTCCAGAGGAAGGGAAGCATACGGTCTGGATTATGGGGGGTAACGTTCTATGGTGATAAATACACAGCATGGTCACCACCACATCCACGCTCCGATCTCTCAGTGAAGAAGCGTCCAGAGAAGATCAGGGTGAGTCTGGACTGGGACAGAGGACGGCTGTCGTTCTCTGATCCTGATACTAACAGACACATCTACACCTTCAAACGCACCTTCACTCAGAGACTCTTTCCATACTTTCATTCTAGTGACCCTCTGAAGGTGTGTCCTCAGGAGGTCTCTGTGACCTTCAAACTGAACTAATATGGGGTTCCATTTGTGTCAAAAATAAGTTGTTGGTATATGTCGTTGCTATGTGTCTTAGGTCTATGTCTTTGGCCTACATGTTGTTGCTAAGTGTTGTTGGTCTATGTATTTGTATATCTTGCATATGTGTTGTTTGCATATGTGTTAGTTATATATGTGTTTGTTGCATATGGATTGTTTGCATATGTGTTTCTTTCAGTTGCATATGTGTTTGTTACATATGGATTGTTTGCATATGTGTTTGTTACATATGGATTGTTTGCATATGTGTTTGTTACATATGGATTGTTTGCATATGTGTTTGTTACATATGGGTTTGTTGCATATGTGTTTGTTACATATGGGTTTGTTGCATATGTGTTTGTTGCATATAGATTTTTTGCATATGTGTTTGTTACATATGGATTGTTTGCATATGTGTTTGTTGCATATGGATTGTTTGCATATGTGTTTGTTGCATATGGATTGTTTGCATATGTGTTTGTTACATATGGGTTTGTTGCATATGTGTTTGTTACATATGGGTTTGTTACATATGGATTGTTTGCATATGTGTTTGTTACATATGGATTGTTTGCATATGTGTTTGTTACATATGGATTGTTTGCATATGTGTTTGTTGCATATGGATTGTTTGCATATGTGTTTGTTGCATATGGATTGTTTGCATATGTGTTTGTTACATATGGATTGTTTGCATATGTGTTTGTTGCATATGGATTGTTTGCATATGTGTTTGTTGCATATGGATTGTTTGCATATGTGTTTGTTGCATATAGGTTTTTTGCATATGTGTTTGTTACATATGGATTGTTTGCATATGTGTTTGTTGCATATGGATTGTTTGCATATGTGTTTGTTGCATATGGATTGTTTGCATATGGGTTTGTTACATATGGATTGTTTGCATATGTGTTTGTTACATATGGATTGTTTGCATATGTGTTTGTTGCATATGGATTGTTTGCATATGTGTTTGTTGCATATAGGTTTTTTGCATATGTGTTTGTTGCATATGGATTGTTTGCATATGTGTTTGTTGTATATTGGTTTTTTGCTTATGTGTTATTTGAATGTCTTAGTTGCATGTGTATCTTGTATATGTGTTCTTGCTGTCATCTTGCTGTTGCTCCGTGTTGTAGCGCGAATATGTCTTTACTGCCTGTGATTGGTCAATGCTGTTGATCACTGTGATTGGTCTGTGTCGTCTGAATGTGTCATCTGAATGTATCGTCCAAGTATGTTGTCTGCCTGTGTCATCTGCCTCGTTGGACTGGGTCATCTGCTTGTGTCGTCTGTATATGTCGCTGGTCCCTGTTGTCACTGTCTACACTTTCCCCAGATTAATCCGAATAAGCAGAGCACTTTCTGTACAAAAATAACATAAATAAATAAATAATAAAATAAAAGTCCCTTTTCCAATGACACCTTCTCACGTTGGTTTACATAGAAATTGTGGCCTAATGGATAGAGCGCCTGTCCGCAGCGCACGAGACCCGGGTTTGTCTCTCACTTGTGTGTATTTTTTATTTTTTTTTAATATTGCTGCGATCTCATGAGAACAAGTTGATATGAAGCATTTTGCTGGCGAGAACTGTTCATATTTTATGGTTAAGAACATATATAGAACTACCAGAAAGGGTAAGGTGCATTTTTATGTACTTTTATTGTAGCAGATACAACATTGTGCCCACTGTAAAAGTTGCCACACGTCACTGAACACTCATGTCAGACAGAAATGTATTATTAATATTATTGTAATGTAATATACGAGCTGCATACTCATACAAGGTCTTTTTTTTTTTTTCAAAGTTATAATAATAATAATTATTATTATTATTATTATTATTATTATTATTGTCATCATCATCAATTTGATCAATTTAAGCCATGTGAAGTACATCTGATAGAGCCAAACAAACCAGTCAAATTACCGTACATTGCAGTCATTTGTCATTCACACCATTCTCTGGTGGTAAGCTACTAATGTAGCCATAGCTGCCCTGAATGCATTTATGGAAGCAAGGCTGTAAATCTGCACCGTCGGCCCCCACTCAAAGCCAACACTTTACTCACTCACTACATGTCATATATACATATCATAATTTGAAGTTTGGCAAAAGCAGATGATTTTTTTCTGTTGCAGGGCTATTTTTTTAAGAAGGCACACAAAGGTAAATTTTCTATCAGATGTACTTCACATGGCTTAAATTGATCAAATTGCCAGTTATATTCATCAGGGCTGTCTGTTCAGGACCCTTGAAATCCTGCTAGAGCTTTTAAAATTCAGGCTCAAGATTGTTTTTGACTTGTTTGTTTTGTATTCTTCACTTCACTGTATATATAAATGTATATATTCTTTTTTATATACTTTATTGTGTCTCTTACATTCTTTTTAGTTCATTAGTAATACATCTCTTAAAAAATAAAATTGACACAATATGTATATTTTTATATTTACCCCCTGTGCACAAAACCAAAAAGTAAAATGATTGATGATGAGGATGATGACAATAATAATAATAATAATAATGATAATAATAATCATAATAATAATAATTGTAGTAATAATAAGAATAATGATAATGATAATAATGATAATAATAATAATAATAATAATTATTATTATTATTATTATTATTATTATTATTATTAATAATAATAATAATAACAATAATAATAATACCTTTGAAAAAAATGAAAGACCTTGTATGAGTATGCAGCTCATATATTACATTACAATAATTTAATAATACCTTTCTGTCTGACATGAGTGTTCAGTGACGTGTGGCAACTTTTACAGTTGGCACAATGTTGTATCTGCTACAATAAAAGTACATAAAAATGCACCTTACCATTGCTGGTAGCTCTATATATGTTCTTAACCATAAAATATGAACAGTGTTCGCCAGCAAAATGCTTCATATCAACTTATTCTCACGAGATCGCAGCAATATTAAAAAAAAAGAAAAACACACACATAAGTGAGAGTCGAACCCAGGTCTCTTGCGCTGCGGACAGGCGTGCTATCCATTAGGTCAAAATGTCTATGTAAGCTAATATGTAGTCTGTTTATTATCCTGTTTTTTCCAACCTCTTACAACTGTGAGAAGGTGTTATTGGAAAAGGGACTTTTATTTTATTATTTATTTATGTTATTTTTTGTACAGAAAGTGCTCTGCTTATTCGGATTAATCTGGGGAAAGTGTAGACAGTGACAACAGGGACCAGCGACATATACAGACGACACAAGCAGATGACCCAGTCCAACGAGGCAGATGACACAGGCAGACAACATACTCGGACGATACATTCAGATGACACATTCAGACGACACAGACCAATCACAGGCAGTAAAGACATATTCGCGCTACAACACGGAGCAACAGCAAGATGACAGCAAGAACACATATACAAGATACACATGCAACTAAGACATTCAAATAACACATAAGCGAAAAACCAATATACAACAAACATATGTAAACTACCCATATGCAAGATATACAATTACAGAGACCTCCTGACACATATGCAAACAACACATATGCAAGATATACAAATACATAGACCAACAACACTTAGCAACAACATGTAGGCCAAAGACATAGACCAAAGACACATAGCAACGACATATACCAACGACTTATTTTTGACACAAATGGAACCCCATAAACTAAAACCTGCTGCTGAAGCTTCTTCACTCAGGTCCACCTCGGCTCCTGATCCTCCAAAGGGACAGTCCACTGAGACGGGGATGGTGGATCTTTATGTTCAGACCTTTGGGAGGACCTGCTGTGGAGTTTTGAGGGTTGTAAATCCGTTTGGACCCTGACTGATCAAATCAAAGCTCAGACTTGAATGTCCTTTATTCTGATCTGAACTAAATGATGGAGAGTTCTGCTCACCTGGAACATCTTTGCTTGGTTGTAGTTTCTTGTTGTTCCTGGTTACACTTATCTCTTGTTGGTTTCACCATCAGTCAAACAAATTAGTTTTTAATTTGAAAGTGTGAGAGCCTGAACATGCGTGTTCAAACCTGCAGAACACGCCACAGTCAGGGGCAGATCAGACCGATCGGGCCCTTTTGAAGGAGAAGTGCTGCCTTGTGTTTTTTTCTTGGAGCTGATTTGTGTTTCGTGTCTTATTGAACACAACTTCACATCCTCAAGGATCCAGAGAATCAGTTCACAGCTCTGAGAAAGAAAAAGGAGGCCTCACAGAAGAGCTGCTGATCGATTCTTGTCAGGATGATTTCAGGAGCTGCTGTCTGAAAAAGCTCCAGAGGACAAGAAGTTAGAGGAGAGGAAGAGCAGGTTGATCATAGAAACACTCTGATCTGAGGGAACGGTCCAGTATAAGCCTCAAATCAACTGTTTGATTCATTCATCTGCTTTAGTCTGTGTTTAATCAGGAAAAATATGTAGATCAGCTCAGAGCAGCTTTAAGGGAATCTGACTGAAGGAATCAAAGGTGGACAAAAACTTTAGATGAGCTTTTAGCTTTGTTTAAGCGAAAAAACCAGCCAATAATATGCTTTTAAGGCAGATTTTTACCAAAAAAGAAAAAGACTTAATAATCAGACAAAAAAACAAAAACAAAACAGTGATCATTGCGTTTTCATTTAATGGTCACTTTAAATTTTCCTAACTAAAATACACAAGGGAATCTGAAATGTCTGATCTCAGGAATAATATGGCCAATCACAAAATTGGGCCAAAATCAACCAAAAGCTACTTTACAGCAAAAATCATAAAATGATTTGAACAAATTCTGATATTTGATTTAAATACGTTGTGACATCTTGTCCACTTTTTTTGAATCTGCCCTCTCAAATGGTTATGTAAGTTTTAATGTAACTTACTGGTAACAAGAAATGTCGACATTGTTCCATTTATCTGTTTCATTTTCAGCTGAATTTTCTACAAAAGTTTTACTACTGGACTTTAACTCAATGTATCAAGGTGTTTTTCAACTAACAGCAGTACTACTGTTCTAGTGCACTAACCATATGTTAAGCTACAAGTTGTAATTTTAATTTAAATTACAGTGAACTTTCTGCACTCAAGTTTTATTATTTTATTTGTTTTCTTATCAGAAATTTTGTAAACAGCAGCAGCCACAGAAAGAACTCAAATAAGTACATTTTTATCCAATAAGATACATTTAATCAAACATATGTTTCACTCAAAAATGTGAAATCTTAAGGAAATGAAATATTGACTTCCACTGGTTAGTTCTGCTGGGCAAAAAATAATGTTCTCTTGATCCATCACAATCATAATAAATTTACTGTGGACATTTTAAATCATGTAACTGTAGATTTTATGATAAAATACCATTATATTTAAATCAATATGTCTTTGAACTATATATTGCAATTTATATACAATTACAGAAATATTTTGGTAAATTCTTTTAAATTTCTGGAAATAATTTTCTGCTGTAGGCTATATCACATTTTGGTCAAAATCTGACTCCACTGAACTTATTGAAATGATGTCAGGTACCCAGAAATTCAAGAGAAATAACCATTGACTCTTTTTCTTTTGGTTTGCTTTTCGTAAATGTGATAAGCATTGTGAAATTTGATTTAATAAATGTTCTTCCATTTTATCAAAGACTGATGTCTATATTTTTTAACAGCAAACTCAAGATCTACCTGTTTATTTTGGCTTTTAAATTTTTTCTTCCAACTTTAAATTTTAACACAGATTAATGAATTAAATTTTTAGGTTTGGTTTGTTTTATCATCCACACCAAACAATCCTTTCTTATTTTTCTAAGTAGATTTATTTTTTTTGACAACTTAATAAAATTCATTTTTGGATTGAATTCTGTTTTACTTCTCAATTTAGATTGTTTTTTTTATTATTTTGAACTCATGGTGTCTTTTCCACCATTCCTAGATCTCACACAAAGTTCTTCTAAATTAAGGTTGTTGATTTTTTTTTAAATGTTATTTCGATTTTTTAGTTTAAAGTTTATTTTATTTGTTTTAATCTATAAATTTTATTTCATTTATTTATATTATCTATATTATCTATCTATTTGTTATTCAAATATTTTTTTAATTAATTTATTAATTTACCAATTTTTAAATGAACTTTTTATGCATTATTTTTATTTTAAATTTCTTGTTTTCCTAGTTTCATTTATTTAATTTGCATTATTAATTTAAAAACATTTCTTCATTTTTTAGGCTCAACCTGTCTTTGTTGTTCTTACTACTGTTATTTAAGTTTGTTTTCCACAGACGTTTTCCTGTTTGCACTTTATGTGAGCTGTGAGGAGTGGACGTGGTCCAGCAGAGCAGCTGATTGCAGCACCTGTGACCTGAGTGTGTGAAGGCAGACAAAGGAGCAACAACATGGAGGAGAGGTCAGAGAAAGACAACAAACAAAAGTTCATGAGGAATAAAATCCCTGTAACAACGGCAGAAAGGAGGAAAGAAGATCCAGGAGTGTTTGCTTTCTAAGATGGACGGTGACCCTCGTTTCTCCAACAAAGAGCCTGAACGGACTCGTCCTCACTCATGATTAGGGATGGGAATCAAAAACCAATTCCAGTTGAGAATCGTTAACAGCTCCATCAAAGAATCGATATCATTAATCTTTTTGCTTATCAATTCCCTTATCAATTCCTTCCACTGACAGGGTTCAGAATTTTGACTTATTCCTAACTGCACCTACTACACAACCTTAAGTGAGTGGACACACCAGCAATTTGCAGAGGCATTTATACATGCTGTGACATGTGTTTGACATTGTTGCCACAAAAATCAGACCAACATTTACTCACATGGAAAATCTGCAGGAATCGATAAGGGAATCGTTAGAGAATTGGATCGATTAGCAGGATCGTTAACAGCATCGATATTGATAAAATCTTATCAATTCCCATCCCTACTCATGATTCCTGGTGAGTTATCGCAGCTCTCACACTCACTCAAAAAGATCATCCTGATCATACAGATTTTAGGGTGGACTGAGTTTTGGGTTTGGACTTGAATGAACATTTTGAATTTTCATACCAAAGAGCTACTTTTTTGGACATCTTGACTTTAATGAACTGAACTGAAGTTCCATTTTTTTCCTTAACGTACTGGTAACAAGCTTTAATATTCTTTTTTTTTTTAATGTATATTTTTGGGCATTTTGTGCCTTTATTGACAGGAGAGAGACAGTGGATAGGCTTGTGAAAGGGGGAGAGAGAGCAGGGGAAGGCACTCTGAAAACTAGTCACAGGCGAGACTCGAACCTGGACCGGCAGAAGCATGTACATGAGATGCTGACCACTATGCCAAACCAGCACCCCTTGGATATTCATTTTTGATCAACTTTATCTTGTATGATTTTTTGGGATTTTTCCCCAACCTCTGTGTAACTTTAAATTTTGAATTGATTTGACTTTATAAAACTTGAGGTAATTACCTCCACCAAAGATGTTATGCTGTTGCTGGCATATGTTTGATTGTTTGTTAGGAAGATTACAGAAAAAAAATACAATTATAACTGTAACCTCTCCAACTGCACTGCTCCCGTAAGTGTACATAGCACGTCCTGATGTCCTGTGACTGTTGTGTTTCTTATAAAAGTTTACCTTTTTGTTGCGAGCAGTATTTGTGGTCCTTGTTATCAATAATTGATAATTCTGCTCAAAGAGCTTCAGCCAGTTAGCCAACACTTAAATACAATATGCCCTAGGTGTTGTGATACAGAGCAGAGAACAGAAACACAGCAGGAGTCTTTACTGTAATCTGCCTGAATTACCGCCAAAGGACCAGCTAACTAGCAGCTAATAGCTGTTAGTTGCTGACTGTGTTGTTTACTGTGATATGACTTTAACGAGAAATCTCAGTCATGTTTGTTTATCACACTGCTTTTCAATAATTTTCTGTTTTCAGGAGACTTTTGTTTGTTTCGTTATCTCTGCCTCTCTCCACCTTTCTTTTCATTCCTGTTGCATGTTTTCCCATGCTGTCTGAGGGTTTGTTCACTGCTCTTCATATTCCCTCCTCTGTGCTGTGTTTGCACATGCTCCGTGTACACACTCTGACAATGACAGCGACACTGCCACCTACTGGAGTGGATGTGCAACAATTACACTTCATTCTAGTATGGCCCAAAAACCATGTTTCCCTGTGTGACATGTGCAGGTGGGTTGTAGTATGTAAATTAATTAAGATGGTTTCCAATTTACAATGAGGTGGCATGTCATAAAAATTTGGGTTGAAAAGGTTCAAATTTTTGGTCACTGCAGTTGATATATAATGGTATTTTTGGTGATGTGTATGAATCTAATGCAAAAGTAATGCAATGTGGGCTTAGTAAAGGAGACGTGGAGAATTTCAATGATGAGCGAAAATGGAAGAAAAGAACCAAGAACATTTCTCATCTGGAATCACCAGTAAGGATGCGACAAGTGGAAGTATACATTTTTTAGAGGAGGATGATTTTGATTTTTGAAACTGTTCATAACTCCAAGGAAAAGCAAGCTTGATGTGATGAGCTGCTATTGTTGGAATGTTGTTTGTAAAAGGCAATGTGAGTTATGGAAACAATCTGAATGACTGAGAGGCAGCAACCGGCTTGCAGTGAAAGATGATGGATGGATTTGTTGATTGACTGGTAGAATGATGGGCTAGTCTTTGTACATGATTGAAACTAATCAATTCTAGATGAACATCCATAATGACTTTGGAATTGAGGAATGATTTCAGCTAAAACAGAAAGGTTTGGAAAACCAGTGAGACAATCTGGCGAATAGGGGCATTTCTGTTTATCATGTGGCTATGGGGTAGCCTGAGAGCTTGTGAAGGATAGGAGTGATGATCCCCGTAACTATGATGAGCTGATGGGACTTTATCATCCTCAATTTTGAGGCCTCAAAAAGATCATTGAAATAACAAGGACTGGTCAAATGGGTTTGTATTGATTAGGAGAGATGCACCAGCTTGAATGATGACAGAGGAAACTTGCTGTACTGGACCCACTTGAGTTTTGGACTCACTTGGTCTGTACAGATTGGTGAGACACATTCTGGCTGAATCCTGGACATTGGCGGATCAGTGCCTTTGAAGGTGGTAGACCTTGGGTAGGGAACTCAAACAGACTCTGCTCAGTGGGTGAGTGATGTTGATCGGTGAGTTGTTGTTCGAGTATGATGGTGATTTACTTTTGAATTTCATTTGTTCAGTTAATGAAACAAAGAGGAAAACATCAGGTTTGAATTTATAGGAACACATGAAGAGGCGGAGGTTGAGACGTAATCCTGCTCCTGAAACTCTGCTATGAGCACCACATAGTTAGTCATCTTGACAGTCTTGAAAGTTCATTCAGTTGTCCACTGTCTTCTGTTTCCTAGTTCATGATTGGCCTTCATAGAGCAGCTTTAACCCACTGATGAGGACAAGGCTACCAGAGCCGGGACAAAGTGGTTGACCAGGAGAGGAGACCCTCAGTGCAGACAGGTAAGTGAGGTGTGCAATCACTCAGTGTTCTGAAGACTTCACACTTCTTACAGTGAAAACATTATCAAACTGTACTTACAGACAGAAATTATAATTATTTCATTTTTAAAAGCTGTGGTCGTATGAAAAAAACATTGCAATATAGTTAAAGTACTCAAGATGTTTCTCAAACTCACAATTGCAGGTAAAAGAAGCACTTTAGTCATGTGTTATTTATAAATATCCTCAAGTAGAAGTAAATAAGTATGATTATGATCATAAGTATGAGTTATTTATTACATACTTATATTTTATTGGACAACATGGAATAAAAATAACAGGATATTATGCAACAAAAAGCTAGTGATTTATTATGTTACCTATGAAATTAGATCAGAAAGTTATTTTAAACCATTTTTTTTAAATTAGCAACTTCTTTTCATCCTGAAAGTGACATTTACATAAATGTCAACTTAAAATTTATCTTTGAAAATATGAAATAAAAACTGAGTAAATAAGTTGTATTTACTTCACATATTTATATAACTGCTGACCATAAATAAAGCACCTTTACTCAAAGGAGCTACTCAATCACAGAAACCCAAGGTAATGTAGTTATGTGTCATTTCATATCCATCAACATGCTTCACCCAACCGTCAGACTATATTCTTTGTGCTCATGTTTTACAGGTGCTGCTACAGAAAAATACCAAAGAAGTGAGAGCGACCAGCAGCTGCTTTGAACCCACAGCCAGGCCTGGAGTCTGATGCCCTGATGATACAGCAGCTAAGAGATGGAAAAAGAGGGCTGCTTAGTGAAATCATGTTTTTAGCAATTTTAATACAAGTACTATGTAAGCGAGATGAAAACTGAAAAACTGTAGAAACTCTAAAAGGACAAAAACACTCCATTCCCCCCTGACTCTGTCTTCATGGACTATTGTCGTAACTTACAAGAGACATGTGGAGCCACCAAGTCTATCTTTAAGTCCTGCAAACTACCACGAGCTGACATCTACATCTGATGTGTTTACAACTCTAGACTTTCTTCCTAAACAGTGATTGGCTGAGACGTACTGTGCACAGAGTCTCAAATTATTTTAAGTGGCATCTAAGTTGACGTTTGAACTCCTTGGCTTATTCGGACCACTCATCTGCTCTCTATTTCTGCCCAGATGTTTTTCAGCTAACATAAAACCACAAAACTTTTAAACTCTTTAAATGAAACAATGGACACATCTAACAATGTGATATTTTATCCTGTCATGACAAATGCATTCTAATTACGTGACTTGTGTGTTTTTAGCTCTAAAAATGCCAAAGTTATGAAGAAGTTGGATTATTTGTGAAAGTTTTCTGACAAACTAACAGTGCCCTCAGTGGAAACTGAGAAGAGACCTCTCCCCTCCAGAACTGTACTCCGTACTCTGCATTATTTCATTTCACTCTGTTTTTTTGAAGAATGCTTACAATAGGATTTCTACACCTTCAGTTTTGGTAACATACAATTCTAAAGGCATGTTAACTTATATGTGTTAAGTTTTAACTGTATATATTGTTTGATTTTTAATAAGACTGAAATTGTTTAATTCTTTCTTAAACATTAGATATATAGTATTTGGTATCAAATTGATCACCATAAGATTTCCTATCCAGTCTGAGTGCCTCTATTGGATGTTTAATCAAAATACAAATTAATTTTGGCCAAATATAAGTTGATAAGGTTTTGTTACTCATCTGAAGGCCCTCCCCCTGTGAGTAGAGTAACACCAGAGAGAGACACATGTTCCCTCTCTTCTTCTTCCTCCTCTTCTTCATTGACACTTCTACTTTGTTTCTCATCTGTTCGGCTCCCCAATTTATCCTTTTTTTGTCTAAGTTTGTGACACTTCCACCTACTTTATTTATAAGCCAGTAAGCTATAAGACTTCAAAGATTTCCTTCAGAGTAACTGGACTTTCATTATTCATTTCAGAATACTATTCGTCTGGCCAACGAACTCCTGATTTTTGGAATTAGTTACAAATCTATTTTTTTATACAGTTGAGACATCAGCGCTCCAAGCTCCAACTTCACCTTCACCTCAATCAGAACCTGACAGTCCAATCTAAGACGGTACTTCTCTCTTGGGAAAAGACTCATCTGGAACCAGCACATCGAAACCTCCCTGGATCCAATCCCGCTGGATAGAGTGTGGACTTCAGCTTCCTTCTGGGACGACTCCAAACCAGAACAGTCCTTCAGGCTCTCCAGTAGCTCCGGACCAGTTTGAAATCTGATCATAAAAGCTGCATAAAGTAAGCGGTTCTGTATTCCTTCAGATGGGCTTGTGTGTCGTGGTTTAATTCTTTAATAATTTCACCCCTTAATTTAAATTAATCCTCTATAACCACTCCATACACTTCATGTTCCTTGGGGGTTCATATCTTCTTTCCTGATTGACAGCATCATTGATTCAGTATAACTCTGACATTTATTCATTCTTAAGTGTTTATTTTATTTTATTTTGTCCTATATATTCATTAAAATAAATCACCCTAATATTTAGTTCTGTCTGTTGGTATTCTATTTGGAAGATTCACATCAGTGTATGAGAGTTCTGTCTTTAGACTTGAAATTGATCAAACTGATAAGGTTTGACTTAATTGATTAAACTGATAAGTTTGATTTAATTGATTTATCTAATTAATTGATGTATCTAAGTATGAAATTATGTTTAGACTGTTTTTGTCAGTCTCATCCAAATCATATATCTGGAGTAAATTTGGAAGTTTGTACTTGCAGTGCCTCACACGGGGCACCATAATATATACAGGATGCAGTGATTATTTTCAGGATTGTACTGGATTTTCATTAAAGAAATTAACATTGATTTACATTTAGCTTTGCTCTCGTTATTAAAGGGACACCATCCTTTTATGTTAAAAAAAAATGCAAAATCAGTCATCAGTCTCAAGTCTCAAGATTGAGCTCTCTTGTAGCGATGCCAATCTTCCAAATAGAATACCAACGAACAGACATCAACATGTAAGGGTGATTCATTGAAATTATATGATTAATATGTAAGACTAAAATGTAAATGACAGATAAATACTAATCAATGACGCTGTACAAAAAGAAATAAGTTATTAACTCTAAAGAAACATTTAATAGTACTGAGTGGTTATGAGGGATTAATTTAACAAATTAAACTACTTTGGAAAGATCAATTCAAGGTTTGATATTTCAGAATATGCCAAGGCATTCAAGTCTGTCTTGAGGGATTTAGAACTGTAGTCAAAAAAATATGTTGCTTTTTGATTCAATCTCAAACTGGTCCTGGGCTAATCGAAAGCCTGAAGGACTGTTCTAGTTTTGGAGTCATCCCAAAAGGAGACTGAGAAGTCCACACTGTACCCAGTGGGATGGATCCAGTAAGATGATATGCCGACATGAGGGAGAGAGGCTATGTCTTAGATTGGACTAGCAGGTTCTATTAAAGGTGAAGCTGGAGCTTAGAGCATCAAGGTCTTGATTAGATGAAAAAAATGATTTGTAATACATTTCAAAAATGTATTATTGTTTGGCCAAATGAATATTATTCTAAAATTAGTAACAACAGGCCATTTACAATTAAAAAATTTTTTAGGGTCTTATAGCTTACAAGCTTACTGGCAGGCTTGTTACATTACTAAGACAAAATTTAGGCAGACAGCGTAGGAGAGCTGAATTGATCAAAAGAAAGAAATGCATGACCCTAAAAGAAGTTGTAAAAACAGAGTGTAGGGATGAAAAGTCAAAGAAGAAGAAGAAGAGAGAAGAATGTGTCTGTCTCGTTAGGTTACTGACTATTAATTTGGAAGCAGCAACAGACCAGCAACTGACTTTGTGTTCAAAATCATTTCTTGACAAAGCCAACATGAAAACATACAATATCTAACCTAACCTAAGTCCTATGTACAAGTGTGTTTGTGGGTGCATGTGTGTGTAACAGACAAAGGCAAGACGGCTGCACTCCAAGCTCATTCCCAAAGACATTCCTAAGCATAAATTAACAAAACTTAGTAAAAGAAGGTAAAGCAAACAAACAGTAAAGCCAAAATAAGATAGAGATGAAAGGCATTAAAAGACCATTAAAAAAAACAGACAGTGATAGACGGGATCACATAAAAGCAAGTCCGTAAAAATTAGTCTTTCAAAGCATCTTAAAGGAGCTGACTGACTCCACATGTCTTTTCTTTTCCGGCAGGTCGTTCCAAAGTCGAGGAGCTCGGATGGAGAATATTCTATCACCCTTAGTTTTGAGTCTTGACTTTGAAATGACCAGCAAACCTTCACCAGAGGATCTGAGGCTGCGGGCAGGCACATATGATACTAAAAGCTCAGATAAATGGCTGGGGGCCAGTCCCATGATTGCTTTAAAAGCAATCAGTTAAATCTTAAAATAAACTCGAAAACTCACAGGAAGCCAGTGAAGAGAGGCTAAAACTGGAGTGATGCGATGCCGTCTGTTAAAATCAGTTAAAAGTCGAGCTGCTGCATTCTGGACCAGTTGCAGGCGAGAACGAGATTTTTTGTTTAAATCAGTTAAAACCATTTTTTGGAGATCTGGAGGGGTGAGTATGTGTTTTATTTTTAAAATGTATCGTAAATGAAAGAAACAGGACTGGATGGTTTTATTGATGTGGGTGGAGAAGGTGAGGTCTGAATCGAAAATGACTCCTTAATTTCTGGCAGAGGGGGTGATGTTTACTGATAGTGGACCAAGGCAAGACTGTATGAGGGGGGAATTTTGAATGGTACAGAGGTTTATTTTGGATTTTGATTTATTTAACTGAAGAAAGTTTTCTGCCATCCAACTGTTGATGTCCCTGCGACAGTCCATGACAGCAGCTAGGCCTCTTGGGTCCTCAGGTCTCAGAGGAAGGTATATCTGTGTGTCGTCTGTGTAGCAGTGATAGGAGACATGGTGGCGCTGAATTAGTTGGCCAAGGGGCAGCATGTAAATAGAAAATAAAATTGGACCTAAAACCAAACCCTGTGGTACACCACAGGCAACGGCAGCAGTAGAGGAGCTGTGATTGCCTATGGTGACTTCAAAGGTTCGCTCTAAAAGATAAGAATGAAACCAGCTAAGTTCAGTGCACCTGATACCCCCCAGTTTTTAAGATGCTTGATTAAAATGGTGTGGTCGACGGTATCAAAGGCTGCACTGAGATCTAAAAGGATTAAAACTGAGCGCTCCCTCTGTCGGCTGCTAAAAGAAGATCATTGGTCACTCTGAGCAGGGCCGTCTCAGTGCTGTGACCTGCTCTAAAACCAGACTGAAATTTCTCTAAGAGGTTGTTTTCAGACATAAAACATAAAAGCTGTGTAGAAACCACCTTCTCTAAAAGTTTGGATAAAAAGGGAAGTTTTGAAATTGGTCTAAAATTGTTCAAATCAGTGGGGTCAAAGTTTGGTTTCTTTAAAAGAGGTTGGGCCACAGCGTGTTTAAAAGCAGAAGGAAATACTCCCTCCACAAGAGAACTATTAATAATGGATACAATGCTGGGCCCAACCGTGTTAAAAACCTTTGAGAAATCTAATAGGAATAAAACCAAGACTGCACATAGCTGGTTTCATGTGGGCCAAAATGTCAGATAAAAGGATAAGTACACCAGCTCAAAACTGCTAAAATAACAAGAAACTTCCCTTCTTAAAAGCACAGGATATTCAGGAGGATTGATTTGATGTCTGATGTCCTTAACCTTGTAGAAAAAGTGGATTAAAAACTTCTCACAGGTGTCTTGAGAAGCATCTCTAAAATGGGAGGGGGAAGGGTTAGTAAGGGAATCTAAAACCTTAAATAAAACTCGAGGGTTAGAATGATTGGCTAAAATCAAGTCAGACTAAAACGCTGCCCTTGCATCTTTAACCCTTTCATGCATGTTGCTCACTACAGTAGACAAATATTTGGGATAAAGTTTATACATCTTTGGTTGCAGTACCATGTCCAACTGCCAGGTGGCAAATTCCCAAACCATTGTCTAAAGCTTCATAAAATATTACCATTGCACATTTTTACCATATTGAGATATTGCACCTTAAATCTAAAATAGCCAACAAAGGTCAATTGGGTGTCATACCTGTATTCAGAGTTCACATACTTTTGTATGTTTATTTTAAATGTTGGTGGAATTCAAAAATGCTAATTTTGTTTAAACAGCAGTAATGCATACAATACAGATTTTTTCTTTTTCTTTAACTAACAGATGTTTGTAAAAGACATGTTTGAGCAAAGTATAACATGGAAAAAGCTGAACATGATTTTTTTAGCTATTGGAAAGTTAAAAAGAATAACTAAACAGTTTTCCTTTGAAATTAAGTAATTCATGCATGAAAGGGTTAACTGCCTTCTGGTAGTTTTTCATGGAATCTTTCCAGATGTCATGAAAAACCACCAGCCCAGTCTTTTTCCATTTACGCTCATTTCTTCTGCAAATTTTCTTTTGTTCATGCATGGACTCTGTAAGCCAGGGCTGGGGGGTCTTTTTTTAACTTTTTCAATTTTAAGGGAGCTACAAAGTCCAGGATGTTCTGACATGTGAGATTATAAAGAGAGACAAGCTCTTCTGTGTTAAAAACTGGATTAAGATCTGGGTAAAAGGCAGTCAAAAATGCAGAAATAAAAATCTCCCTAAACTTGCTAGCAGACGCTGAATTAAAAACCCTTCGATGAACAGGAGCATGGCCAATAAAAGAAGGCTGGGATAATACCACTAAGAATAAAACCAGTTTGTGATCTGACATACAGATATCCTTTGTAAAACCTCACCCGGACTAAGACCAGTAAAAATTCCTAAATCTAGGCAATGTTCTTTTGCATGGATTGGTTCCTGTATTGCCTGGGTTAGGTTAAAGGAGTCACGAATTTCAATAAATTCAGCCGTCATGGGCTGAGAAGGACAACAGACTTGTATGCTAAAATCACTTAAAATAAGAATACTGTCATAATTACATAAAAAAAATGGGATAAAAACTCATAGAACTCATGAATTAAAACAGTGTTGTGTTTGGGGGGATCTGTAGATTATTAAAACTAGAACAGGGTCTTTCAACTTAATGATAAAGAAACACCTGCCCTGGGAGTGGCCAAGTTGGCTATGGTCAAGGTTACATTTAGACTTTGCAGGTTCAGTTATTGATTACATGTTCCTAGTGTGGGTGGATGCTCATTCAAACTGGCTAGAAACACGTATGTCCAATATTGCAGCCTGGGCCCTTCAGTTATACTAAGAAACATCTTTGCAACACACGGGCTGCCTGATATGGTGGTGACTGTCAATGATCCTACTGCCACAGGTGCAGTTTTCCAGGCGTTCATGGGGGAAAATCAAATCTGACATGTACGCACTGTTCTAAACCACCCTGCTTCAAATGGCTGAGTAGAACATGCTGGGGAAACACTGAAGGGTGAACTGAAAAAGACTTCGGAACACACTCTGCGAACCAAACTTTCATGTCTCCTGTTCCAGTACATGATCCCACTGCACATCACTACAGGAATTGTGCTGGCAGAGATGTTGGTGAGAAAACCTGAATCAAATGTGGATCTACTGTGGCTTGTTGTGGGAGGACAAGTGGCACAGTCTCAGGAGCAGCAAAAGAGGAGATGGGACCAACATGCTCGATGCAGACCATTTAAGCCAGGGGACCCTGCGTATGTTAAGAACTTCTTAGAAGGCCCTCACTTGTTACCAGTTGTCATTCTCAGCTGCACAGGTACAGTGTCGGTGGTGGTGGTTGACTTGTGAGACAGCAGACAAGTTTGCAGGCACCTGGATCAGGTGTGTGCTCACCATGATGTGGGAAAAGGGGGATAGCAGGAGGTACCACAACAGCTCAGTGTGAGCAGTCCAGAAGAACCCTGCCAAGGACACTCTGGACTGTGTTGTGATACCGGCAGTCTGAACAGAGGCTGGAATCTTCTTCAGCCCCAGTGCCCACCTCACAAAAACAACAGGTCGCTGTTTCTGTTTAGGCACAGGCGGAACCAAGGAGATCATAGAGACAGCAAAAGCCTCCAGAAAGACTGAACTCATGAACTGTTAGGATGAAATTTTTAAGGGGAAAGATGTTAAACACAACAGTCAAATTTTTTACATTGTTACATTATAAAGGAAAGGATGTTTGTGTTGTGTTATCTTCTTACAGTAACATGAATTTATGAACAGTGTTCGAAGGGTAATAGATATAAACAAAATAATACGATTAAGCATGTAAGGTCATTATTACCTGTTCTATGTTTTGTCTTAAAGGGGGAGAAGTGTTATGGATGGAGTGTAAAGCTGCAGCATTAGGCAGCAACCCAAAACCGTGGGAGAGAAGCAAAAGTTTCGTACTGACTGTGATGTTGTTGGACTCAGTCCTTTGAATGTCTTACCCTTTACTCTGGAGCAGCTTTTGTAGGTCAGACCTCAGCACATCAACAGTGAACGTGACAAAGTCCAGAGTCCTTTACGGTCCAGGGAGAGTCTGACGGGAATGTGACACTCCCTCCTGTGATCCTGCTCTGAAGAAGCTCTGCCTCCTTCACCTTATTTCACCTGACAAACCAGGAAACAGGCTGTGATTCCTGTTGACACAGAGGAGACACTCACTCTCTGTCAGATCGACTAAAGACTAAAAACAGGAGCAGCTCCACACCAGGACGTGGTCTGGGAACTCTGAAAACTCGGGGAACTCCAACACCTCCAGCAGGTCCAGACTCCACAGACTGACGGAGAGCTTCAAGGTCCAATCAGAGTGAGAGAGACTTTCAAGGACAGAGCAGCTTGTTGATCTTCTGCTGCCTCTCTGCTTCACTATCACACAAAATGGCCTCCAAGTTTGAGGAGGACCTGAGCTGCTCGGTCTGCCTGGAGATCTTCAGGTAAGTCACACAGAGCACTGTGGACTAAAACCACCAGGCACAAGAACAGATTCTTCCCCGAGGCAGTTTCTATGCTGAACACCTAACTGCAAATGTCCATCTATTTACCATACATACGATCATTCTCCTTCTGCACATGCACCTGTGCACTCTGTTTCTTGTCTTTTATGTTGGAAATATTGTACTTATTTTATTCCTATTCTTGACCTTAATTCAAATATTTATTTAAATGTTTTTTTCCTGCTTGTCAAGTTCCTACATCTGTTCTGCTTATGTATTTATACACTCTGTGTTAATCTAGTCTGTACTTAGACAGTGAAATAAACTGGAGTCAGTCCATTTATATGTCCAACATATCAGGCAGATAAAGCTGATTCTGACTCTGATTTTGATTCAGAGATCCTGTGATCCTGTCCTGCAGCCACAGCTTCTGTAGAGAGTGTGTAGAGAAGAGCTGGAAGGACAAGGAGGACAAGGAGTGTCCACTCTGTAAGAGAAGACAGTCAAGGGAAAATAGTACAAACTTTGCTCTGAAGAACCTGTGTGAGACGTTTCTCCAGCAGAGAGATCAGAGAGCTTCAGAAGATCTCTGCAGTCTGCACGGGCAGATGCTCTTGCTCTTCTGCCTGGACCATCTGGAGCCAGTGTGCAGCATCTGTGGACATTCAGAGAAACACACTGAGCACAGATTCAGACCCATCGATGAAGCTGCTCCACAGCACAAGAAGAACTTTCAGGACCTCCTGCAGCCCTTAAAGGAGAAGATGAAGCTTCATGAAGAAGTCAGAGTGAAGTTTGATCAAACTCTGAGACACGTGGAGGTCCAGGCCCGACACACAGAGGCTCAGATCAAGGAGACGTTCAAGAAGCTCCACCAGTTTCTGCTGGAGGAAGAGGAGGCCCGACTGAGAGCTCTGAGGGAGGAAGAGGAGCAGAAGAGCCGGAGGATGAAGGAGCAGATGGAGGCTCTGAGCAGAGAGATAGAAGGTCTTTCACAAACACTCAGAGACACTGAGGAGCAGCTGAAGGCTGGAGACATCTCATTCCTGAAGAACTACAAGGCTGCAGTGGAGAGAGTGCAGCAGCGCCCCCTGCTGGAGGATCCACAGCTGCCCTCAGGAGCTCTGATAGACCAGGCCAAACATCTGGGCAACCTGGGCTTCAACATCTGGACCAAGATGAAGGACCTGGTCTCCTACAGCCCTGTCATCCTGGATAGAAACACAGCTCATTCCGGACTCATCCTGTCTGAAGATCTGACCTCCATGAGACGAGGAAAGAAGCAGCAGCTTCCTGATAATCCAGAGAGGTTTGATCGTTGGTGGTCTGTCCTGGGCTCTGAGGGCTTCAGCTCTGGAGCTCACAGCTGGGATGTCCAGGTTGGTGACAGTAAAGCCTGGGGACTTGGTGTGTTATCAGAATCTGACCAGAGGAAGGGACTCATACGGTCTGGATTATGGAGAGTAGTGTACAATGGTGATAAATACAGAGCAGTGTCTCCACCACATCGAGAATCTGTCCTCTCAGTGAAGAAGCGTCCAGAGAAGATCAGGGTGAGTCTGGACTGGGACAGAGGACGGCTGTCCTTCTCTGATCCTGATATGAACAAACACATTTACACCTTCACACAAACCTTCACACAGAGACTCTTTCCATACTTCGGAGCTATAGACCCTCTTCCACTAAAAGTCATTCCTCAGGAGGTCTCTGTGACCTTCAAACTGAACTAAAGCCTGCTGTTGAAGCTTCTTCACTCAGGTCCACCTGGGCTCCTGATCCTCCAAAGGGACAGTCCACTGAGACGGGGATGGTGGATCTTTGTGTTCAGACCTTTGGGAGGACCTGCTGTGGAGTTTTGAGGGTTTTAAATCTGTTTGGTTTGCTTGTTGGTTTCAGCATCAGTCAGACAAATTAGTATTAAATTTGAAAGTGTGAGAGAGTTTGAACATGCGTGTTCAAACCTGTAGAACACGCCACAGTCGGGGGTAGATCAGACCGATCGGGCCATTTTGAAGCTGAAGTGCTGCCTTGTGTTTTTTCCTTGAGCTGATTTGTGTTCCATGTCTAATCAAACACGGCTTCAGGGGCCTGTACTACGAAGCTGGATTAAGTCATCCAGGATAACTCTGCTTCAACTCGCTGAACTTCACCGGATCTCCACCATCCAGATCTGCTGTACTACGAGGCTCGTTATCAACTCAGTAAGTGAATCCGGCTGGGATCTGTGCGCGCAGACATAAAATGGGCGTGGTTCGCGGCCCCGGAGTATTTTCCACAATGGAGAAGAGAGCAGCCTACTTCACGACGGAGGAGCAGCAAATAATCCTGCAAAAGTATGAGGAGTACCGCAGTATTGTCCAGGCCAGGAGCAACATGGCTGGGGCCGCAAGAAGCCTTTTCTGTTAATAACAATAGTAAATGGACAGTGTTGATAACACTGGGATACATCTAAGAATGAAATTGAACATAAATTAGATATTTAAAAATATTTGTTCCAACAAAATTCTGTCCCTCGGTGTCATGGTGTTACTACCAAAATTTGGAGATCATATTACATTAGACAACATTTAAGATATGATGATTACTTATTTCATTGTAATTGAACTTTAAACCAAAATTATTGTTACTTGACTTTATCCATAATAAAGTTCAGTACAATTATCGGCATGTGTTGTCTTTTATCAAAAGTAAACATCCTCGGATCAAACGTTATCACTGACATTGAGAAATAATGTCAATCAAGCAGATTTTTCGGTCACAAAAAAAACGCCCCCAGCAAAGCGCTCCTCTTACAATTTGCGCACCGACATTAACCGGTTCTGGCAGAAATGGGCAAGCCATCTTCTAAGACAGCAAATGGGTGACTGTGCGGTCTTTTATGCCTGCCTGAGAGAACCGATTGGTCAGCGGGCGGTCTGTCACACCCCGTGAGCTCTTATCCTGGAACTTAACCTGCTCCGGACCAGGTTTGGCGTTCAGCATCAGTTACTGGGGCAACGTGTCTGGATAAAAAGAGATTCACATTCGTAGTGCGGAAAACCAGGAACGTATCCAGGAAGTTATCTCTCTAAGAGCTAATCCAGCTTCGTAGTACAGGCCCCAGGTCCTCAGGGATCCAGAGAATCAATACAAGGACAAAGGACAAGAAGTTAGAGGTGGAGAGGAAGAGCGGGTTGATCTTGATCATTGAAACACTCTGAGGGAACGATCCAGTATAAGCCTCATTCCTCTGCTTTAGTCTGTGTTTAATCAGGAAAATGTGTAGATCAGCTTGAAGGGAATCAACAGGGCTGTTTGGAGCTGTTTTGAGGCCCTGGGGCAAAAGCACAAAGAGACCAATCAGTAATTACACTGACACAATCAAAAGTGGACAAAAAATTTAGAGGAGTTTTTAGGGTTTTTCAAGCCAAAAAAACAACCAAAAATATCTGCTTTTCAGGCAGATTTTTGACAAAAATTGGAAAACACTTAATAGTAACAGTGATCTTACATCTTTCATTTATTGGTAGCTTTAATCTTCCTCACTCATCTATACAAGGGAATCTGAAATGTCTGATCTCAGAAATTATATGGCCAATCACAAAAATAGGGTCAAAATCAACCAAAAGCTACTTTACAGCAAAAATCATAAAATGATTTGAACAAATTCTAAGTAATATTTTATTAAAACATGTTGTTACATTCGTCATGATACTCTATCTAGTCCTCTTTTTTGAAACTGCCCACTAAAATGGTTGTTGTAAGTTTTAATGTAACTTACTGGCAACAAGAAATGTCTACATTGTTCCATTTATCGGTTTCATTTTCAAGTGAATTACTGAAATTTCTACGAAAGTTTTACTACTGTACTTTAACCCAGTGGATCAAGATGTTTTTTACTGACCAGTATAACTTCTGTTCTACTGCAGTAATCATGATCGACAAGTTTTACATGAAATTACAGTGAAGTTGCTTAAGTGCTTCAGTTTTTATTATATCATATTTGTTTGCTCATCATTTATTGTCATGATATCATTTTGTAACAAAACACAGAACAGAAGAATTCAAATTCATATATTTCATTTTCTGCTGTTTATCACACTTCGGTCAAAATCTGACTCCACTGAACTTAATGAAATGATGTCAGAGACCCTGAAACTCAAGGGAAATAATCACTTACTCTTTGCTTTAGCGATTTTATTTGCCATAAAGATGATGAGCATTGTGAAGTTTGATTTAATAAATGTTCTTTATTTCTATTAAGGACTGACGTCAGTTTTTTATAGCAGACCCGTACCTTATTATTTTGGCTTTTAAATCATTTCTTCCATCTTTAAATTTTAACACAGTTTAATGAATCACATTTTTAGGCTTGTTACATCATCCACACCAAACAATCTTTTCTTATTTTTCTAAGTGCAATTATTTTTTTTGATGATTTGATTAAATTCTAGTTTTTGATTATATTCTGTTTTACTTTCCATTTTAAATGTTGTTTTTTTAATTAATTTTAATTTAATTTTAATGATCACACACAAACTTCTTCTAAATTTAATTTCTTGATTTTTTAAATTTTATTTTGATTTTTTTTAGCTTAAAATGTATTTTATTTGTTTTCATCTACAAATTCATTTTTATTTGTTAATATCTATTTCATCTATCCATTAGTTATTTAGGTAGTTTATTTATTAATTAATTTATTTTGTTTATTGAATTAACTATTAATATATTATTTTTATTTTATTGTTTTCCAAGTTTCATTTATTTTATTTGTATTATTAATTTCTTAAAAACATTTCTTCATTTTTGGTTTAACCTGTGTTTGTTTTTCTTACTATGTTATTTAAGTTTGTTTTCCACAGACTTCTTCCTGTTTGTACTTTGTGTGTGCTGTGAGGAGTGGACGTGGTCCAGCAGAGCAGCTGATTGCAGCACCTGTGACCTGAGTGTCTGAAGGCAGACAAAGGAGCTACAACATGGAGGAGAGGTCAGAGAAAGACAACAAACAAAAGTTCATGAGGAATAAAATCCCTGTAATGACCAGAGAAAGGAGGAAAGAAGATCCAGGAGTGTTTGCTTTCCAAGATAGACGGTGACCCTCGTTTGTCCAACAAAGAACCTGAACAGACTCATCCTCACTCATGATTCCTGAGGCCTATAGCACGAAGCAGGATTAATGTGTTAGCGAGATAACTTCAGGGTTAACTCTTGATTATCAATAGCACGAAGCCGGTTCCTTTTTTATCAGAGTAGATCACCATGGTGACTTATTCTGAACAGCTATCCTGCTCCGGAGCAGGAGAAGTTGGGGGTTTGACCCACTAGATCAACCCGACGACGCACTATGAGAAAGACAGGTTCTCCTGGCCCGGAATAGCTGTGTGACAGATGGAGCCGTTTATTCCCCGTGTGACCTGCAGGACTGTCACACAGTTATTTTGCATCGCCCTGCAATATAAACTTCACTTGTACAGCCCCTTTAATACATTCAAATGCATCATAAAGTGCTTGACAAATAAAGGCATGTAGGCTAATTCTTATGTGAAACAGCACATTATTCTATTATTCCAACATCTCCATCATGTCATTCCTGCACTTTATTCATGTGTTTGAGGGTTTTTTTTTCTTGCTGATTAATAAATTGTTAATTTTATTTTTTATCTGCTCCCATGAACTCCTCACGACAGAGGGATTATCTGAGAGAATGGGGTGATAATTGTCAGATATGCAACACATTTTCACAGTATATTTCTTCATGAGAGTTATCAGTGTCAGATATAGGCTAGCCAATAAGTACTTGGCGCATTTTCACAGTTTGCCACGCATTTTAATAATAATACTTTTTATTTCAGGGTGCTTTTCACAACACTCAAGGTCACCTTACATGAATCACAAACAAAGAGCACATGAAGTATAAATAAAAAGTGCATTAAAAGCAGGCATAAAAAGCCAGTATAAAAAGAAACTTTGTCTATGACTGACAGCTGCTACTATGCTTCATTTCTCTATTATATTGTTTTTTTTTCATCCTTACATCTTAATATTATCAGACGCTGCTCTTCACATGTGAAATACAAAGCTCTGTCAGTGTGTTCTCCTCTCATGATCATGATTGGTCAGCTGCCCCTGAGCCCTCCCTTTATACGTGCACGTTCACGGCTCTTGATGAGACAATCCTGGATTGAGTTACCGTGTTGATAATTTGCGTCGTGCTATCGATTATCCTGATTGCCATTGTTGTCGGTCACTCAATCCTGGATAGATGTGAGTTATCGAGGATAAGTTGACCGAGCTTCGTGATATAGGCCTCTGGTAAGTTATCACAGCTCTCACACTCACACATGAAGATCATCCTGATTTCACATTTATGTTCTATGTTTTGTTTGAGGGTGGACTGAGTTTTGGGTTTGGACTTTATAAGCATGTTGAAATTTGATACTAAAGAGCTCTTTTTTTGGACATCTTGAATTTAATGAAGTGAACTGAAATGTCATTTTTTCCTTAATGGACTGGTTACAAGCTTGAAGATCCATTTTTGATAAACTTTAACTTCAATGAATTTTTGGACTTTTTTTTACCAAGCTCTGTAGAACTTTAAATTCTGAATTATTTGATGCTGAACAAACTGAGCTAGTTACCTTCACCAAAGATGTTATGCTGTTGCTGGTGTATGTTTATTTGTTGTTTGCGAGATTACAGAAAACTACTTGATGGACTGATATGGAATTTTTTCCAAAGGTGTGGTTTGGTCCAAGGAATGAACTAGTAAATTTTGGCGGTGATAACGAATATTTGTCCCTATGCAAAAAACATCCCCAAATTTTCAAAAATCCCATATGCTAACATTTGGAAGAATTTTAAAAAATTGTATCTTTTCCATTTTAATTGGATTTACTTCCAGATTCACAGGATAATTTGGGGTCCATGCCTCTATCATCATGGTGAATTTCATTTAGATCTGATCCAGATTGATGTCACAAAAAACATTAACTTTATAACAGGAAATTCCAGTGGCAATGTTCAATAATTCATATATAATCAAAATATTATGTAATGATCCCAAAACTTTTTGTATAGTCATAGAGGATAACAGCTTGAGTTTGGTCTGGATCCTGGCTCTGATCTGGATCTGTTGATGCAGATTTGTAACTTTTACAGGAGTTTTTGAAAAAGCCACTGGTGAGCTGATCTACTTGGCGGAGGTCTGTGCTCTCTGGGAGCCTTTTCAGTTTACATAAAATGTTGTTTTCACCTCCGTTTTTCTGATTGTAATTCTTCCATAGGGTATAAATTAATTTTAAAAGTGTTAGAAAAATGTATTTACGTTTTATTTTGTAAGATTTTTCTTTCATTTAGTTATCAGTCAAAACCCTGAGATTTATTTATTTATTCATTTAAAAAACAACAGATTAATACTATATATCTAGCGCCCAATCTAGATCTTGTCATCTAGATTTCAGGCTTGAGCCCACATCCCTGATATTAAGAGTCTCATTCTCTCCTGACTGAGCTGACCAGTCACAGACCAGCAAAGATTCAGTCAACAAAACTGTGACAATTTAAGTAGATCCACAAAAGATCATGGGATCTTGAAGATGTTTGGAACAACAAACCAAGTCCGAGTGTTCATAACTTCACAGCATTATTTCACTTTTGCTCCATACTTGACTACTATCCTGACAGTGTAATTGGTAAACTTTATGTCAGTTGTGTGAAGGGATATGCCGTCTTTTTCTTTGTTCTCATGTCTTGACTCCTGAGTCCATGAAATGCAAATGACACCATGTCCACTGTATGTAGTAACAAGGAAGAGACGGACAGAGCTCGCGCACTGTTTATTAGCTTAGCTCAAACAGTGGGATTCAATGGGAAGTGTTAGCCTTCCTCTGCCTACAGTCATCAGATACACTCTTGATTTGACCCTCTGAACGATCGGGACCTTGTTCATGCTTCAGAGCAGCCGATTACTTGACATAGTGCGCGGTGCCAGAACAATTATTTTGTGGAATTAAACTGCCTTGGTTGTTGGAGATTCATTTTATATTTTATGATGTAGCATATCTTAAAAGTAAACTATGTGACTTTTTTCGAGCCCCCTAGGTGTACAGAGCACGTCCTGATAAATCCTGTGACTGTTGTTGTTGACTGTTGTTGTTTCTGATAAAAGTTTACCTTATTTTAGGAGCGGCATTTGTGGACTCTGTAAATGATTTATAATTGTGCTCAAACAGCTACAGCTACTTAGCCAACACTTCAATAAAATATACCCGGGTGGTGTGATACAGAGCAGAGAACAGAAACACAGTAGGAGTTTTTATGTTATCTGTCCGAATGTATGCCAGTGGATGGGCTAACTAGCAGCTAATAGCTAAAAGCTGCTATTTGTGTTGTTTTCTGTGATATGACTATAATGAGTCATCTCAGTAATGTCTGTTTAGTTCAGTGCTTCTCAATGATTTCTGTTAAGCCCCCTTCGAAAGAACAAAACATTTTGTGCCCCCCAACTCTGCACCAGGACTATAAATAGCATCATATGTCTACGTAATTATTATAAATACACCATTGTGTAACAAAGTAAACTTATTAACATTAATGAATACAAAAAAATAAATAAATATAGATCAATATTTAACAAAGAATAACTTTATTGAAATTATTTTTTAGTCTGTAACAGAAAAGATTTAAAGTGCATCATTTGCCTGAAATTCAAAAACATAAATGAATCCTTATTTAAATTATAAACATTTTTTGACTAAATTAAATGAATGTCTCCAGAGAGCCAAGATGAGGAAATACAACGAAGTGTACATAGCACTTGGCTTCACTGTGACCACGGTGGGAGACGAGGAAAGACCAGAGTGTTTACTGTGTCTAAAAATGTTGGCAGTGGACAGCATGAAGCCAGATCAATTAAGGTGACACTTAAAGACATTACACCCCAATCACGCTGATAAGCTGCTGGAGTTTTTCAGCAAAAACGTGCTGACTATTGCTGAACTGTTTAAAAACGCATAGTGTCTTTACTGAGTAAACACACCAGTCTTTCCTTGTATCCCACCGAAATCACAGTGAAGCCAAGTGCTATGTACACTTCGTCATATCTTCTCGTCTTGGCTTCCAAGAGACTTTCCTTTCATTCCTGTTACATATTTCCCCATGCTGTCTGAGGGTTTGTTCACTGCTCTTCATATTTCCTGCTCTGTGCTGTGTTTGCACATGCTCAGTGCACACACTCTGACAATGACAGCGACATTGCCACCTACTGAAATGGACGTGCAATTACATTTTATTCTATTACGGCCCAAAATTCTGGCTTTTAGGTGATTCTATGGATAATTATTTTAAGTTATATTTTTACTTATTTTAACCCTATTTATTCTGTTTTATTGCTACATTTCAGTTCATATTTTTTATTTGGAATTTTATTCTTTTTTAATTACTTTCCTTTTATTATCCTATTTTAGCTTAGTCTCTTATGCACCTCATGGTACACTTTCTCATTTTACCATATTAGTTTTCTTGATAATTGATTTATAATTTTACTTTTATTTTTTAAGTGCCATATTATTTTATTTATTTTAGTATTTACACATTTTCTTATCTTACGCTGTAGTATTTTTCAAGTGTTTTTAACTATTATTTTAGTTGCTGCCCCTGGGTTTCCTCATTTTTAATTCAAGGTAGCGTTTCCTCAGTCCTCTTATTTTTTTTATTTTTTTTTAATTTCGTAAATATGTTTGTATTAAACCAGCTCAGTCAGCATGGCTCTTGTGCTAAAGTCAGCTGCGAAAGGAAATAACAATAAAATCATGTCTGAGGTCCATAATGGTGTTTCACGAGCAAGGACCACACCGTCAACGGGATGAATTTGAGAATTATTTATTACGTGTAGCAGATAATAAGCACCATAGCAGATACAAAATGCCGATAACAGTTTGGGGAACTTCTTTGGGAATCCGCTGTAGCTCCTGGGTACAATGAACCCCAAAAGCCCCCAGTTAAGAATGATAGAGAGACTGACAAGAGAGCAACTGAACTGGGATAGATGTGGTTGTAACAAGCGTTAGGAGTCGAGCTTGTTTTATGAAGTGTTCTTACTTGTTTTTCAAAGAGACTAAGGGGGTGAATAGCCTGTTGTAGAATAAAGCAAAGTCTAAACCGAGTGGCAAATTATCAGAGTTCAAAAGGCTGGATGAGCAGATAAACTGATTGATGGGTTAAGTGACAGGTGGATTGTAGTATGTTAATTAATTAAGATGGTTTCCAACTGACAATGAGGTGGCATGTCCTAGAAATTTGAATTGAAAGGGTTAAAGTTTTTGGTCATTGCAGTTGATATTCAATGGTATTTTTGGTGATGTGTATGAATCTAATGCAAAAGTAATGCAATGTGGGCTTAGTAAAGCCAACAAGGTAAATTTCAATGATGAGCAAAAATGGAAGAAAAGAACCAAGAACACAGCTCATCTGGAATCACCAGTAAGGATGTGACAAGTGGATGGATACATTTTTTAGAGGAGGATGACTTTGATTGTTGAAACTGTTCATAACTCTAAGCAAAAGCAAGCTTGATGTGATGAGCTGCTATTGTAGTAATGTTGTTTGTAAAAGGCAATGTGAGTTATGGAAACAATCTGAATGACTGAGAGGCGGCAACCGGCTTGCAGTGAAAGATGATGGAACTTTTGTAATTGACTGGTAGAATGATGGACTAGTCTTTGTACATGATTGAAATTCACATATTTTACATATTTATATAACTGCCAGTGGCGGCTCCTGAAAAATTCTTCAGGGGGGGCAACAGATGTGGTACTGGCTACGATCACCCCTTCAATAGCTAATAATAATTCAAAAGTCAGATAGCTTACTTTACAGTGTTATAATTACATTGATTTGTTTTCCCTGTTGATGGCAACACCAGACATAACATGCACATACTGTACAGTATTTTTGTAAAGCTAAATCAAGTTAATGTCTAAAATGCTATACATTTGGTTCTACAGTACACACTTACTTATTAGGTGGTCCCAAATAACTCTTTGAATACTGTAATTATAACAGGCAGCCTGGTCTTTCTTTGTCAAAAAATGTCTTAAATGTCCATGGAAATGTCCTTTTGACAAATTTTATTCATCTTATGTTCATAAGAAATAAATGTCAACAAGTCTGGCAAGTATTTGGCAGAATTATCTAATAAATGCTAAGTGTGTAATTACAAGAAAAGAAAACTGATGTGAATTTTCAACAGGTTTCTCTTTATAAAAATTTTAAATGAACATGTACAAATGTTTTTGAAATGATAAAAAAATATTAGCATACACTCAAACATTCTGTTGGCCTACAGTATTTAGTGTCCATGTTACAGTTTGTTATATTAGACCATGTCCAGGTGTTTTTAATTGACAATAAGTCCCTGAAGCAGTTCCTGTCCAGATGAAGACAGAGTCCAAGTTTGCTGTCCTCACATCCATGGAGGGATTTCTCTGCACAGTTCACTGCTTCTCCCCCTTCCTCCCTCTGTCATTTCTCAATATGCTCTCTTTTATTGTTCTTTTAGGGAGTTTTAATTGATCCTCAACTGGAATTTGCTTTTATACCCGTCCTTGGTTTTAGTGTGTATGTTAACATGTGCACGTAACGGCGAATATACGGCAAAACACGGTAAAAATATGGCGAATACACGGCAAAAACGGCAAATAAACGGCAAAACACGGCAAAAATTAGGCAAAAGAACAACAAGGAAACACCCCAGAGTTAAACTAATGCTATTATTTGCAATACTTCTACACTGCTTACTCCGAAAATACTGATAATCCACCGATAAATCACTCACGTTAACTTTGAATCATCTCTCTCGCATGCGCGCGCTGTGCGTCTGGTCCAAGCAGGCGTCAGAGCGTATGACGTTATCACGTTGGGGCAAGCCCTCCCTGAGCCCATAGAAATGCATTGTGAGGTCTAAAATTTGAAAAAAAGAGTCTCTTCATGTAAGTCTATGAGAGCGCCTGGGGCGATTTCAAGTCTGACTGAAATCGCCCCAAGGGGGCGGGGCCGCTGGTTCGACAGTGACATCGCAGCGACATTCAGGCTGCTGATTAAACAATATATGAAGACTTTGACAGGAATAATCAGGGCACTTTAAACTCTTTTCTCTTCATTTTTTTCACGTGGATTAAGGAGGGCGATGCACTATCGCCCACTATGGACCAGCCGCCCCTGATAACTGCTGATTCTAAATGAATCACCTTTACTCAAATGAGATACTCAATCACAGAAACCTAAGGTAATGTAGTCATATATTATTTCATATCCATCAACATGCTTCACCCAACCGTCAGACTATATTCTTTGTGCTCATGTTTTACAGGTGCTGCTACAGAAAAATACCAAAGAAGTGACAACGATCAGCAGCTGCTTTGAACCCACAGCCAGGCCTGGAGTCTGATGCCCTGGTGAAGCAGCAGCTAAGAGATGGAAAAAGAGGGCTGCTTAGTGAAATCATGTTTTTATCAATTATAAGACAAGTACTGTGTAAGCAAGATGAAAACTGATAAACTCTAGAAACTCTAAAAGGACAAAAACACTCCATTCCTCCCTGACTCTGTCTTCAAGGACCATTGTCGTAACTTACAAGAGACATGTGGCAGCACCAAGTCTGTCTTTAAGTCCTACAAACTACCACGAGCTGACATCTGCATCTGATGTGTTTCCTACTCTGGACCTTCTTCCTAAACAGTGATTGGCTGAGACCTACAGTACACAGAGTCTTAAATTATTTTAAGTGGCATCTAAGTTGACTTTTGACCTCCTTGGCTCATTCAGACCACTCATCTGCTCTTCCCATCTCTGTCCAGATGTTTTTCAGCTAACATAAAACCACAAAACTTTTAAACTCTTTAAATGAAACAATGGACACATCGAACAATGTGATATTTTATCCTGTCATGACAAATGCATTCTAATGTGACTTGTGTGTTTTTAGCTCTAAAAATGCCAAAGTTATGAAAAAGTTGGATTATTTGTGAAAACTTTTGACAACTAAAAGCGCCCTCAGTGGAAACTGAGAAGGGATCTTTCCCCTCCAGAACTTTACTCTGTACTCTGCATTATTTCATTTCACAATGTTTCATTGAAGAATGCTTATAATAGGATTTCTACACCCACCTAAACATTGGATATATAGTATTTGGTATCAAATTGATCACCATAAGATTTCCTTTCCAGTTTGAGTGCATCTATTGGATGTTTAATCAAAATACAAATTAATTTTGGCCAAATATAAGTTGATAAGGTTTTGTTACTCGTCTGAAGGCCCTCCCCCTGTGAGTAGAGTAACACCAGAGAGAGACACATGTTCCCTCTCTTCTTCTTCCTCCTCTTCTTCATTGACACTTCTACTTTGTTTCTCATCTGTTCGGCTCCCCAATTTATCCTTCTTTTGTTGTCTAAGTTTGTGTCACACCCACTGATTTTCTTTGTAAGCCAGTAAGCTATAAGACTTCAAAGATTTGCTTCATAGAATATGGACTATCATTATTTATTTCAGATAGTATTCGTCTGGCCAACGAATTCTTGATTTTTGGAATTAGTTACAAATCAATTTTTTTTATACAATTGAGACATCAGCGCTCCAAGCTCCAGCTTCACCTTCACCTCAATCAGAAACTACCAATCCAATCTAAGATGGTACTTCTCTCCTGGGAAGAGACTGATCTGGGACCAGCACATCGGAACCCCCCTGGATCCAGTCGTGCTGGATAGAGTGTGGACTTCAGCTTCCTTCTGAGATGACTCCAAACTAGAACAATCCTTCAGGCTCTCCAGTAGCTCCGGACCAGTTTGAAATCCAATCATAAAAGCTGCATAAAGTAAGACGGTTCAGTATTCCTTCAGATGGGCTTGAGCTTGTCGAGGTTTAATTCTCCAATAATTTCTCCCTTAAAGTAATCCTATATAACCACTCCATATATTCATGTTCCTTGAGCATTCATATCTTCTTTCCTGATTGACAGCATCATTGATTCAGTAAAACTCTGACCTTCTTAAGTGTTTATTTTAATTTATTTTGTCCTATATAATCATTTTAATAAATCACCCTTATATTTAAAGTTCTGTCTGTTGGTATTCTATTTGGAAGATTGACATCACTGTTTGAGAGTTCTGTCTTTAGACTTGAGATTGATTAACCTGATAAGTTTGACTCAATTGATTAAACTGATAAGTTTGACTTAATTGATTTATCTAAGTAATTGAATTATCTAAATATGAAATTATGTTTAAACTGTTTTTGTCAGTCTCATCCAAAGCATATGTCTGGAGTTAATTTAGAAATTTGTACCTGCAGTGCCTCACATGGGGCACCATAATATACAGAATGTAGTGATTATTTTCAAGAATGTACTGGATTTTTATTAATGAAATCAATATTGATTTACAATTTGCTCTCATTATTACAGGGACACCTTTCTTTTATATTAAAAAATGTAAAATCTGTCGTCAGTCTCAAGTATCAAGGTTGAGCTCTCTTGTAGTGATGCCAATCTTCCAAATAGAATACCAACCATCAAAACTTAACATGTAAGAGTGATTCATTTAAATTACATGATTAATATGCAAGACAAAATGAGAATAAAGAAAAACACTTAAGAAGGAATAACTGTCAGATTAATACTAATCAATGATCCTGTAAAAAAAAAGAAATAAGTTATTAACCCTAAAGAAACATTTAATAGTTCTGAGTGGTTATGAGGGATTAATTTAACAAATTAAACTACTTTGGAAAGATCAATTCAAGGTTCAATATTTGAGAACATGCCAAGTTACTCAAGTCTATCTGGAGGCATTCAGAACCGTGGTCAAAAAAATATGTTGCTTTATGATTCAATCTCAAACTGGTCCTGAGCTAATGTAAAGCCTGAAGGACTGTTCTGGTTTTGGAGTCATCCTAAAAGCTGACTGAGAAGTCCACACTGTACCCAGTGGGATGGATCCAGTAAGATGATATGCTGACATGAGGGAGAGAGGTGATGTCTTAGATTGAACTAGCAGGTTCTATTAAAGGTGAAGCTGGAGCTTAGAGCATCAAGGTCTTGATTAGATGAAAAAAATTGATTTGTAATAAATTTCAAAAATGTATTATTGCTTGGACAAATGAATACTATTCTGAAATTAGTAACAATAGGCCATTTACAATAAAACAAATCTTGAGGGTCTTATGGCTTACTAGCTTATAAAGAAAACTGGCAGGCTTGTTACATTACTAAGACAAAATTTAGACAGACAGCATAGGAGAGCTGAATTGATCAAAATAAAAAAAAGCAGAGTGTAGGGATGGAAAGTCAAAGAAGAAGAAGAAGAGGAAGAGAGAAGAATGTGTCTGTTTGGTTAGGAGGATCTCACAGGAGGCTGCCTTAGATCAGTACAGACTTTTTCAACTTACTTTTGGCCAAAGTATTATGTTGTACATTGATAAACATCCAATGTAAACACTCTAACTTAGTAGAAAATCTTGCAATAAGCAAATGGATACTCAACAATCCATATCTAAAAAATAAGAAAGAATAAAATGTTTTTAGTACAATTAAAAATTCAAACAAGATACATCTGTGAATATAATTTACATTAAATCTACCTCAGGGCACCATCCATAAAGGGAAATGATATTAAGTCTGTCTCAGTAAGGTGACTGACTATTAATTTGGAAGCAGCAACAGAACAGCAACTGACTTTGTGTTCAACATCATTTATTGACAAAGCTAACATGAAAACATACATTATCTAAACCTAACCTAAGTCCTATGTACAAGTATGTTTGTCGGTGCATGTGTGTGTAACAGACAAAGGCAAGATGGCTGAACTCCAAGCTCATTCCCAAAGACATTCCTAAGCATCTTGTCATATAGTAAAGAGCTCCCAGCTCTCTCATGACCTGACCGACAAAAGGGAGGATACAACAAATATCTCTGTACAACCAGCTGATTGAGCATCTGTGAGGACAGGTGCGCCAACTTTGTTAGAAGCCTAACAAAGGATCTGGTCCTCTTTCAATGGTTTGTCCTTGCTGCCACCGGACAAATCAGTATCTTGCCACCTTTTCCTTCTCCATCATCTTTTATTCCAACCTCCGGAGGACCAAAGCAATGACAAGTAAGAAGCTTATGTCTGGGCAGAGACAATTAGTTTAGCGTAGGTGTTATTTTTTTGCTGTTATGAGACCTGTCTCAATTTGTGCTGCATCTTTGATTTTCAATCATCCACCCTTGATCAGTTCATAAATAGCATATCACTGGTTGAAGTACCAATATCAGAACTGGTGAACTTTGGTTTACTGGCTCTATTATTGTGTAGTGATACTGTATTTAATTGCAGGTGACGATCATCCCCGGAGTCTCTCTCTTTCTCTCTCATTTTTCCCTCTCTATCTCTTGCACACACGCACACACCTCCCTAACACCACACAGACATTAAAGGTGCTGTCCGGTGAGTGCCTAAGTTGTTTTAAAGGTTACCACAGTAGCACGTGGGGCTCAAAGACCTCCCTCCTTTTCTCTTCTTTGTTATAACAATAATAATTCTATTTATATAGCACTTTTAAAAACATAGTTTACAAAGTGCTTTGACAAGCATTCAGCACAAAATAATAAAACACAAACAAACAATGAGCACAATGAAGTAAAAACAAAAAGCACAGCTTAAATCAAGAGTAACAGAAAGACACAAAGGTAAAACAACACGAGGTGAAAAGACGGATGGGCGACGGTTGAAACTGTGTTAATATGCCATATTTCTTACTGAAGGCCCTTTTCATACTTTGTATGAATCCAGACAATACAATAATCATGCAGCATAAAAAGAGACCATGAGGACCAAACATAAAAACATAGAATCAGCAAGGATGTGAAACACAATAAAAAAGGGGATGAAAGCAGAAATCAGGTCAGAAAATATATAAAAAAGAAATGAACAATGATAATAAAATTACAAAATAATAAAAAAAGTGGCAATGATACAATACAGTAATAAACATGAGCAAGAGATAAGACAATTAAAAGGTCTAAAAGTTAAAGAGTGTAAAGAAGTGAATCATTAATAAGATAAAATATAATTAATAGCACATAATATTAAAAATTAACAAAAAGGAGTAAAAGAAGGTAAAGCAAACGAACAGTAAAGCCAAAATAAGATAAACATGAAAGTTATTAAAAGACGGTAAAAAACATTAGAAGACAGTAATAGACGGCATCACATTAAAGCAAGTCTGTAAAAGTGAGTCTTTAAAAGTGACTTGAAAGAGCTGACTGACTCCGCATGCCTTTTCTACTCTGGCAGGTCGTTCCAAAGTTGAGGAGCTTGGACAGAGAAGACTCTTTCACCCTTAGTTTGATTCTTAACTTTGGAACGACCAGCAAGCCTTCACCAGAGGATCTGAGGCTGCGGGCAGGCACATATGGTACTAAAAGCTCAGATAAATAACTGGGGGCCAGTCCCATGATTGCTTTAAAAGTAATCAGTAAAATCTTAAAATCAATTATAAAACTCACAGGAAGCCAGTGAAGGGAGGTTAAAACTGGAGTGATGTGATGCCGTCTGTTAAAACCAGTTAAAAGCTGAGCTGCTGCATTCTGGACCAGTTGGAGAAAGAGATTTTTTTGTTTAAACCAGTGAGGAGGGAGTTGCAGTAGTCTAGCCTGGAGAAAATAAATGAGTGATTTTTTGGAGGTCTGGAAGGGTGAGTATGTGTTTTATTTTTTAAATGGATCGTTACTGAAAGGACTGCATTGTTTTATTGATGTGGGTGGAGAAGGTGAGGTCTGAATGGAAAATGACTCCTAAATTTCTGGCAGATGGGGTGATGTTTACTGATAGTGGACCAAGGCAAGGCTGTATGAGGGGGGAATTTTGAAAGGTACAGAGGATGGTTTCAGATTTTGAATTGTTTAATTGAAGAAAGTTTTCTGCCATCCAACTGTTGATGTCCCTGAGACAGTCCATGACAGCAGCTAGGCCCTGTGGGTCCTCAGGTCTCAGAGGAAGGTATATCTGTGTGTCGTCTGCGTAGCAGTGGTAGGAGACATGGTGGCACTGAATTAGTTGGCCAAGGGGGCAGCATTTAAATGGAAAATAAAATTGAACCTAACTGAACCCTGTGGTACACCACAGGCAACGGCAGCAGTAGATGAGCTGTGATTGCCTATGGTGACCGCAAAGGTTCACTATAAAAGATAAGACTGAAACCAGCAAAGTGCAGTGCCTCTGATACCCACCTAGTTTCTAAGACGTTTAGTTTAGTTTAGTTTAGTTTAGTTTAATTGTTTAGCTCAAGTTTAGTACAAGTACAGAACTGAGCAAGGTGGGAACGAAGCCTCTACAGGCTTGTACAGAGTTCCACACCTGCCCACAACAATCACATGACATGCAGGCTAAACACTTAACAAAAACCAAAAAACACAAAACAACACAAGAGAAAAACAAGCGAAAAGCACTACAAAACCAAAAAAGCTATAACTCAGTATATATAAAATTCAAGAAAGATGCGGCAAAAGCAAAAAACACACAATTAGAAGGACAAGGACAGGGATCAGGCTGGCAACAGAAGTTTCTTCAAGTGCTTTTTGAAAGCAGAATAGGAGGACACTGACCGCAGTGGTGCGCTTAATTTAGTCCAGATCTTAGGACCTCTAAATGTGATGTTGAACTGGTGTCTTGAAGTCCGCGTGTGGGGTAAGACCAGACTGTTGTTGCTGTGTCTTGTTTGATATGTGTGTACCTGTGTGGTGGGGATGAACAAATCCTGAAAGGTGTCTGGAAGATCTTGTTTCTTATATATAAACTTATGCATGAGTAAACATGTTTGATAAACATTTACCTTGTCAATGGTGAGTACTTTATATTTTTTAAAAAGGGGTGCAGAGGGAGCATATCTATTTGAGTGTGATATAAATCTGAGATATTTCTTCTGTATGACACTTAATTTGTTCAGGTATGTAGGGCAGGTTGCTCCCCAGACAATGCTGCAATAATTAATGAATGGGAAAAAAAACTGTAATATAAGGTTAAATAAGCTGAGGAGTGAATTAAGGGACGAGCCGTTCTTAATATTCAATTAAAATGGTTTGGTCAACCGTATCAAAGGCTGCACTGAGATCTAAAAGAATTAAAACTGAGCGCTCCCTCTGTTGGCTGTTAAAAGAAGATCATTGGTCACTCTGAGGATGGCCCTCTCAGGGCTGTGACCTGCTAAAAAACCAGACTGAAATTTCTCAAAGAGGTTGTTTTCAGACATAAAACATAAACGCTGTGTAGAAACCACCTTCTCTAAAAGTTTGGATAAAAAGGGAAGTTTTGAAATTGGTCTAAAATTGTTAAAATCAGTGGGGTCAAGGTTTGGTTTCTTTAAAATGGGTTGGACGACAGCGTGTTTAAAAGCAGAAGGAAATACTCCCTCCACAAGAGAACTATTAACAATAGATAAAATGCTGGGTCCAACCATGTTAAAAACCTCTTTGAGATATCTAGGAGGAATACAATCAAGACTGCACGTAGCTGGTTTCACGTGGGCTAAAATGTCAGCTAAAAAGGGTAAGGACACCGGCTCAAACTGCTAAAATAACAAAGAACTTCCCTACTTAAAAGCACGGGATATTCAGGAGGAGTGATTTGATGTCTGATGTCCTTTACCTTGTTAAAAATTGGGTTAAAAACTTCTCACAGATTTCTTGAGAAGCATCACTAAAATGGGCGGGGGAAGGGTTAGTAAGGGAGTCTAAAACTTTAAATAAAACTCTAGGGTTAGAAATGAAAATTCATTAAAATGAAATCAGAATAAAATGCTGACCTTGCATCTTTAACTGCCTTCTGGTAGTTTTTCATGGAATCTTTCCAGATATCATGGAAAACTACCAGCCTGGCCTTTTTCCATTTATGCTCATTTCTTCTGCAAATTTTCTTTAGTTCATGCGTGGACTCTGTAAGCCAGGGCTGGGGGTCTTTTTTTTTACTTTTTCAATTTTAAGGGAGCTACAGAGTCCAGGATGTTCTGACATGTGTGATTAAAAAGAGAGACAAGCTCTTCTGTGTTAAAAACTGGATCAAGATCTGGGTTAAAGGCAGTCAAAGATGCAGAAATAAAAAGCTCTGTAAACTTGCTAGCAGACGTTCAATTAATAACCCTTCGATGAACAGGAGCATGGCAAATAAAAAAGGCTGGGATAATACCACTGAGAATAAAACCAGTTTGTGATCTGACACACAGATATCCTTTGTTAAAACCTCACCAGGACTAAGACCAGTAAAAATTACTAAATCTAGGCAATGTTCTTTTGCATGGGTTGGTTCCTGTATTGCCTGGGTTAGGTTCAAGGAGTCAAGAATTTCAATAAAATCAGCAGTCATGGGCTGAGAGGGACAACAGACGTGTATGTTAAAATCACCTAAAATGAGAATACTGTCATAATTACATTAAAAATGGGTTTAAAACTCATAGAACTCATGAATGAAAACACTGTTGTATTTGGGGGTCTATAGATTATTAAAACTAAAACAGGGTCTTTCAACTTAATAATAAAAACAAGGTGCTCAAAGGAATTTGAAGTGCTGATGGTGATGGGGGTGCATTTAAAAGCCTTCTTGTGTATAACCGCCAACCCCCCCCCCCTCCCCAACCTGACAGCCGGGATTGATGGAGGTGAGTAAAATCGGGGATGGGGGGGATGACTTCGATGACAGAGGTGTAATTGTCCAAGCCAAGTTTCTGTTAAAATAAAAAAGTCCAGGTTGTTATGAGACATAAATCATGACATAAAAAGGTTTTGTTGTTGATTGATCTGATGTTTAAAAGTCCAAAGTTTACAGGTTTAC
Organism: Scarus forsteni; assembly: GCA_036419115.1. Classification (NCBI taxonomy): domain Eukaryota; kingdom Metazoa; phylum Chordata; class Actinopteri; order Labriformes; family Labridae; genus Scarus; species Scarus forsteni. The sequence continues at coordinate 2,800,338 of JAZDUH010000345.1, forward strand.
TGTTCAAAGCAGGGCGGGGTAGCCCTGAGACTCACGTGGTGAGTCCATCTTTGCCCTAGAGAGGACAGGATACCTCCCTCTGTTGCCATGTTGGTTCAGGACATGCCCTCACGAGATCTCCTTGCCACTCCCTCTCTCTCCGCTTCTTGCACCTCCTTTACACACACAAACACATGTCATCATCAGTGATTACTTATATTGTTGCTGCTGTGATTTCCTGTTGATCATTGCCAATGATACTGTGAGTTACTGCTGCTGCAGTCATTGCATTCATTGTTGTGGTTGTTACACTTTTATTGGTTTTGTATTAGTAATTAATATTTTGCTGATCAGTAAAATTATAATCATTTACAATACAAACATTATAATTGAATTTGAATTATTATTAATATAAATAGCCAATAGCCAAATTGCCCCTACTAGTGCATGACATCTGTCTCAGCTCCTGCACAAGCACAGTAATTACCACTGACAGCACACTCAAGAAACAGCTTCAAAGAGGTGAAAACACTGCTACATTCTGCAGCACTGCTGGTGCATTTTCATCCAAACAAGGCAGTCGGGTTACTCTCAGCTAGAGAAGAAGAGGTTGGCAGTAGTTTTGGTTGTGAAGCATTTCCACCAGTACTTTTACGGTGGCCCTTTTACTGTTTTCACAGACCACAAACCTCTAATGGGTCTGTTTGGTGAGCCAAAAGGCATCTCACCCATGGCATTTGCAAGAGTGCAACGCTGAGTATTAACTCTCTCAGCTTACCAGTTCATGAATGTGTATCAAGCAGGAAGTGAAAATGCAAATGCAGATGCATTCAGCCACCTTCCATTCCACTGGCTCACACAGACATGCCCCCAGAAACTGAGTTTTACTGGCCAGATTGGCCAACTCTCCTGTAACAGCAAAGCAGATTAGAGTATTGACAGAAAGAGACCCAGTTTTAGGACAGGTGAAGAGGTTCCTAATGCAAGGCTGGTCAGCTACAGTTGAACAAGAAGAGCTCAAAGTCTTTGTCAAACATCAGCATGGCTGAGCATCCGTGATGGCTGTGTCCTGTGGGGATCTACAGTGGTGGTCCCTCCTCAAGCCCGAGTGCCAATCATTAAAGAGCTGCATGTAGCCCACCCTGGAGTCTCTTGCATGAAAAAGCCTGGCCAGGTCAATTGTAAGGTGGCCTGGAATGGACAGTGCCTCGGAGAAACAAGTGAAAGCATGCTCAGAGTGTCAAGATATCCAAATAAACCAGCTGCTGCTTCGGGGGGGGGGGTGCACAATCTGTTTAAGGTTGTATCCCCTCTCCGCTTGCCTCCCACCTGCCTCTTCTTCCCTCTGTTTTTAATGCTACACAACATCCACTTGTCTAGGACAGGCAGTGAGAGTGAGGTTTGGTAGGCTCCCACTCAACCTGTTTTTTCTCAGTTTTAATGCACCACATTACACTGAGCTGCACTGTGTGGCGCTTGATCCGTCTGCCTGTTGCTCTCTGGGGTCTTTGACGCGGGTGGCCCCCTTGCTCTGTATGGGTTGCCCAGCTCCCCCTCCCCCCCCGTGGGCATTGGATTGGTGGTCTCCGTCACTGCCACTTGGCAACACACTCTACAGAGCAAACTTTCATGTCTCCTGTTCCAGTATATGTTCATACCACACACCACCACAGGAGTTGCGCTGGCAGAGATGTTGTTGGTGAGAGAACCTGAATCAAATGTGGATCTACTGCGGCTTGTTGTGGGAGGGCAAGTGGCACAGTCTCAGGAGAAGCAAAAGAGGAGATGGGACCAACATGCTCGATGCAGACCATTTAAGCCAGGGGACCCTGCGTATGTTAAGAACTTCTTAGTAGGCCCTCACTGGTTGCCAGGTGTAATTTTCAGCTGTACAGGTCCAGTGTCGTTGGTGGTGGTTGACTTGTGAAACAGCAGAGAAGTTTGCAGGCACCTGGATCAGGTGTGTGCTCACCATGATGTGGGAAGAGGGGGACAGCAGTAGGTAGCACAACAGCTCAGTGTGAGCACTCCAGAAGAACCCTGCCAAGGACACTCTGGACTGTGTTGTGATACCAGCAGTCTGAACAGAGTCCAGAATCTTCTTCAGCCCCAGTGCCCACCTCACAAAACTCTGGAGCAGCTTTTGTAGCTCTGACCTCAGCACAGCAGCAGTGAACAGGACAAAGTCTAGAGACCTTTACGGTCCAGGGAGAGTCTGATGGGAATGTGACACTCCCTCCTGTGATCCTGCTCTGAAGAAGCTCCGCCCCCTTCACCTGATCTCACCTGACAAACCAGGAAACAGGCTGTGATTCCTGCTGACTCAGAGGAGATGGTCACTCACTGTGAGATCGACTAAAGACTAAAAACAGGACCAGCTCCACTCCAGGAGGAGGTCTGGGAACTCTGGAAATTCTGGGAACACCAACACCTCCGGTAGGTCCAGACTCCACAGACTGACGGAGAGCTTCAAGGTCCAATCAGAGTGAGAGAGACTCTCAGGGACGGAGCTGCTTGCCGTTCTTCTGCTGCCTCTCTGCTTTACTGTCAGGAAAAATGGCCTCCAAGTTTGAGGAGGACCTGAGCTGCTCTGTCTGCCTGGAGATCTTCAGGTAAGTCACACAGAGCACCGTGCACTGAAACCACCAGGCACAAGAACAGATTCTTCCCCCAGGCTGTTTCTGTGCTGAACTCCTAACTGCAAATGTCCATCTATTTACCGTAGATACGATCATTCTCCTTCTGCACATGCATCTGTGCACTTTGTTTCTTGTCTTTTATGTTGTTATTTTATTCCTATTCTTGACCTTAATTTAAATATTTGTTTCAGAGGTTTTTTTCCTGCTTTTCAAGTTTCTACATCTGTTCTGCTCATGTATTTATACACTCTGTGTTAATCTAGTCTGTACTTAGAGAGTGAAATAAACTGGAGTCAGTCTGTTTATATGTCCAACATACCAGGCAGATAAAGCTGATTCTGATTCTGATTTTGATTCTGATTGTGATTGTGATTGTGATTCTGATTCAGAGATCCTATGATCCTGTCCTGCAGCCACAGCTTCTGTAGAGAGTGTGTGGAGGAGAGCTGGAAGGACAAGGAGGACAAGGAGTGTCCACTCTGTAAGAGGAGACAGTCAAAGGAGATCAATCCAAACTTTACTCTGAAGAACCTGTGTGAGACGTTTCTCCAGCAGAGAGATCAGAGAGCTTCAGAAGATCTCTGCAGTCTGCATAGACAGAAGCTCCTGCTCTTCTGCCTGGAACATCAGGAGCCAGTGTGCAGCATCTGTGGACATTCAGAGAAACACACCGAGCACAGATTCAGACCCATCGATGAAGCTGCTCCACAGCACAAGAAGAACCTTCAGGACCTCCTGCAGCCCTTAAAGAAGAAGATCAAGTTTCATGAAGAAGTCAGAGTGAAGTTTGATCAAACTCTGAGACACGTGGAGGTCCAGGCCCGACACACAGAGGCTCAGATCAAGGAGACGTTCAAGAAGCTCCACCAGTTTCTGCAGGAGGAAGAGGAGGCCCGGCTGAGAGCTCTGAGGGAGGAAGAGGAGCAGAAGAGCCGGAGGATGAAGGAGCAGATGGAGGCTCTGAGCAGAGAGATAGAAGCTCTTTCACAAACACTCAGAGACACTGAGGAGCAGCTGAAGGCTGGAGACATCTCATTCCTGAAGAACTACAAGGCTGCAGTGGAGAGAGTGCAGCAGCGCCCCCTGCTGGAGGATCCACAGCTGCCCTCAGGAGCTCTGATAGACCAGGCCAAACATCTGGGCAACCTGGGCTTCAACATCTGGACCAAGATGAAGGACGTGGTCTCCTACAGCACCGTCATCCTCGACCCAAACACTGCGAATCCTGAACTCATCCTGTCTGAAGATCTGACCTCCATGAGACGAGGAAAGAAGCAGCAGCTACCTGATAATCCAGAGAGGTTTAATCGTTGGTGGTCTGTCCTGGGCTCTGAGGGCTTCAGCTCTGGAACTCACAGCTGGGACGTCCATGTTGGAGACAGTAAAGCCTGGGGACTGGGTGTGTTACCAGAGTCTGACCAGAGGAAGGGACTTATACGGTCTGGATTATGGAGAGTAGTGTTCACTGATGATAAATACAGAGCAGTGTCTCAACCACATCGAGAATCTGTCCTCTCAGTGAAGAAGCGTCCAAAGAAGATCAGGGTGTGTCTGGACTGGGACAGAGGACGGCTGTCTTTCTCTGATCCTGATACTAACACACACATCCACACCTTCACACACACCTTCACTCAGAGAATGTTTCCATACTTCGGATCTGTAGTCCTTCTTCCCCTGAAGGTGTGTCCTCAGGAGGTCTCTGTGACCTTCAAACTGAACTAAAACCTCCTGCTGAAGCTTCTTCACTCAGGGCCCACCTCAGCTCTGGATCCTCCAAAGGGACAGTCCACTGAGACGGGGATGGTGGATCTTTGTGTTCAGACTTTTGGGAGGACCTGCTGTGGAGTTTTGAGGGTTGTAAATCCGTTTGGACCCTGACTGATCAAATCAAAGCTCAGACTTGAATGTCCTTTATTCTGATCTGAACTAAATGATGGAGAGTTCTGCTCACCTGGAACATCTTTGCTTGGTTCTGGTTTCTTGTTGTTTCTGGTTAAATTATCTCTTGCTGGTTTCAGCATCTGTTGCTACCATGGCAACCACAGAGGTCATGGGTCAGTCTGTGAGGCTGGAACAGTGGTGTGGTCCAAAATAAGTTTGTCTGATCAGGTGTTTTTAAAGCAGCATCACAGTGAGGGAGCAGCTGACAGTCTGAATGATCCTGGAACAGAGAGTCTCAGAGTGAGAGGATTATTGAAGACATGAGCTCCATCTGATTTATTCATCAGCTCTTTTTTCTTCCTCTGATGTCTGTCGGCACAGATTTAATCAATAAAAAATATCCTGATACAAAATGAGGCTTGATATCTTAAATCTGTCAAGAATTTTTTTCCTATAAGTCTGAATAGTTGCAATTCCTACTCAAAAAAATCTACAGTGGCTTGCAGGGTCGAGATATGTAAGTTTTTAGAGGCCCCTTACCGAGATAAACTGTTAGATAATGGATGTTATCTTATTATGGTATGTTGTATTGTATTATAATATTATGAACTACATTAGTTTACTATATTATATTATAACATCTTTTTATTACTACAGATTTACACAATATATTGCATAAATAACATTATGTGATTATTTTATATTCCATGATTTTATGACCAAAGGGGAAAAGTTGTTTGGACAACAAATGTATGTTATGGTATCGAATATATAATATTACATTGTTTTTTATTATATTAAAAGTTGAGATTGTAAAATTACACAATTTTATATTTTCACTATGAGGATAAGCCTTTCCAAAATTATTAGATGCTATACTTGTATGAACCTTAGGCTATGGTACATTATATATTTTATTTTTTATTACATCAAATGGGAGAATGTATTATATCATTTACTTTTTGTACAGATATATTTTCTATCCTATAATTATTTGTTGTTAATTTGTTATATCAAATGTTTCACTGTATTATAGTATTTTAAATTGTGCAATATTATTTCATTTTATATTCTATGTGATGCTGTTGAAACAATTCAAAATAATATTTTGTTATATTAAATTAGATTAAATGAAGTTAAAGTTATACATTTATTGCCATTTTATTTTCTTGTTGTTTATGGTTGCACATCAAGATCACATGGAAGCAGTTTCAAGTCCCTGTTGGATTGGTTCATGTATGCATGTAACCTGTTAAAGATGGCTACAGACATAAGAGTAATGTCTCTGGCAGTGTAAGGAAGGAACTATTTGTTTAGGTCACGTTCAAGAGTGATATTCAAGTAGAACTTTTGTGCAGTGCCTTTCTCAGTGAGGTTATTAAGAAACTGGAAGAAAGAGGGCCCAACTTGGATGATGGCAGGATCAGTAATAGATGGGTCATCACTTGGTGAAACACCTAGTTCACGAACCATATCTGGCAGGGTTAGGGAGTCAGGTTCAGGTACAGACGTCCAGGGGTTGATTTCCTCCTTGTCATTTAATACAAGGGAATCATAATGGAAAAGTGCATAAGTATCAGTGGTGGAAATTGAGAAAAGACCCACCTCCTTGTCTCTTTGTCTTTGTGTTTTGTTTGCACAAAGATGTTATGACAAAGAGCAGTAGTTTTTGGATTAACTCGCTTAGTGTTTTGCAATCTTCATCACTTGTTCTCGACTCTGAGTCGTTCTCAGAGTTAAATTTGTAGCTTTAGGCCTTTTTTTTATCACTGTAAGGACTTGTTCACCCAATATGTGTCAAGTTATGTCTAGACTGTTCTAGTAAGTCTCACCAAAACCATATGTCAGGAGTAATTTTGGAAGTTTCTATTTCATGGCCTCACACGGGGCACCATAATGTACAGTATGTATATTATCATTAATTCTGGATTTTACCCGATATTTATTAAAGAAATTAATATATGTGTCCTAATGATATTTGCTCTCATTTATTAAAGGCACATCATCCTTTTTATTTAAAAAGACACAGTTTCATCAGTCGTAAGTCTCAATTTAGAGTTCTCATGCAGTGATGTAAATCTGCAAAATAGAATACCAACAGACAGAACTTTACATGTAAGGGTGGTTTATTAAATTTATGTGATAAACACTTAAGACAGAATAAAATGAATTAATATGCTTTAAAAGGAAGAAATGTCAGAGTCATACTGATCAATGATGCTCTGAATAAGGTAAGAAGTTATAAACCCTCAAGAAACATTGAAGAATACTGAGTGTTTATGGAGAATTAATTAATCTACTTTAGACAGATCAAATCAAGGTTAATTTTTGAGTAATAAAACCAGGGCACTCAAGTCTTTCTGGAGGGGTTCAGAACCGTAGTCTTAATGTGACGTTGCTTTTCGATCAGATCTCAAACTGGTCCTGATCTAATGAAGGGCCTGAAGGAGTGTTCTAGCTCTGGCATCCTCCCAAAGTGAGGCTGAGAATACCACATTCTACCCAGCATGATGGATTCAGAAAGATGATATGCCAGTATGAGCTGGTCCCAGTTTCTCAGGAGAGAGCTGACATCTTAGATTGGACTATCATGCTCTGTCAAAGGTGACGCTGGAGCTTGGGGCTTTGAGGTCTTGATCAGATAAAAAGATATGTTATTAATTCCAAAAGGTTTTATTCTTTGCCTGAGGAATATTCTTCTGATATGAAGAACAAAAGTCCATTCACTATAAAACAAATTTTTAAAGTCTTATAGCTTACTAGCTTGTAAAGAAAAATCAGTGGGCCTGTTACATTACTAAGACGACAGACAAACAACAGTGGAGAGCCACATTGATAAAACGGAAAAAGAAAACTGTGACCGTAAAAGAGGTTGTATAAACAAAGTGTAGGGATGAAATGTCAAGGAAGAAGATAGTGAGAAGAATGTCTCTCTGGTTTGGAGGATCTCAGAGATGGAGGATCTCAGATGGGTAACAAAGACTTTATTAACTTTTGTCCAAAATATTAAGTTGGACTTTGATTAATATCCAATATAAACACTCCAACTGAGTAGAAATTTTTGTGATAAGCAATCTTATACTAAATAATCCATATCTAAAAAATAATTAAGAATAAAAAGGTTTGAATCTCATTACAAATACAAAAAACATGATGCATAAAGTCAAAACTTAGACATATATATTTTTTGCATGCCATCGAGATGATATGCTACCAAAATTTAATATATAGACAATGTCGAGTAAACATTTAATCAATAGAAATGGCAATAACGCAGAGATAACAGGCACTTTTCGGAACTAAAGTTCTCTCCTCAGTTTTCCAATGAGGGGCACTGTTGGTCCATACATTCTGTTTTGTCTTTACTTTGTTGTATATATAGATATACACATATATATACATATGTATATATCTATCTATCTATCTATATATATATATATATATATATATATATATATATATATATAGATATATATATAGATATATATATATGTATATATATATATAATTTTTGTTGGATAATGTCACCTGTAATAATTTGCCCCTGGTGTAGCTTCTGCTACACCAGGGGCAGCCGACCAGTCTGAATAACAAGAATGCTGCATGTATCATAGCTCCACCTCCTCCTCTGTGATTGGTCAGTTAGAGCAGGAGGGAGAGGGTCTGTCTGCAGGCTGCAAGGCATGTGTTGAAGAAGGCTTGCTGCAAAGTAGCATCAGTTAAACAATGTCATTTTCTCGACAAGCCTCCCACATGCGTTTCTTCAAGCCATATAAGCCCTGATTTAATAACCATAACCAAATGTAGAAAACAGATGTCTTTCACACAACAGAAAACCACAAATCTATAAACCATTTAACAAAACAATGGACACATCCAACATTGTGATATTTTCTCCGATAATGAAAAATCCATTCTGATGATGTGACTTCTGTTTTTCTAGTCCTATAAAAGCCAAAACTGTGAATTGCATTGAATTGAATACATACAATACATGTTGCATTGCTTTTTAAAGTCTCTTTCTGATGCTTAGCCATCTAATGGACCAACAGCTCCCCTCAAAGAAAAACTGAGGAGAGAACTTGCCAGTACTCTGATTAGTTTCCTGTTTTATTGAAGGGATATTTTTTACAGGATATCTACACATTGAAGCTGCAGTAGGTAGAAATCCAGAAAATGGTTGATATTTGAGTCTCATCCAAGTTAGGATTCGTTCCTCTCCGCCCTGAGCTCCTCCTACCAGACCAGCATGCACATACAGCATTTTTTCGACAGTCAGTATTGAGACGTTGGTTAAATTCAAATAGCTTCAACTGTACTCTTTACTAAAGGTAAGCAGATGACATGTATTATCCATGAAGGATGTTTATTCAATAAAACTAAAACAGTGTTGGCTTCTACAGCTTTAAGTTTTGGCAGCATTACATTTCAAAGAAATGCAGACTTATTTATCTAAGTGCTAACCACATATATATTTGGTTGTATTTTAAATAAGATTGAAACCATTTTACTCTTTCTTGCTGTTAAAATATGGACGTTTGGTATCAGAAAGTTCATCTGGACATTTTCTACTTAGTTGGATTGCTTATATATTGGTTGGTTATCAAAGTAGGACTTGAAATTTTGGCTAAATGTAAGTTGATAAAGTCTTGGATAGTCATCCAGACCCCTCCTTCTGTGAGACCCTCCTTAGAAGTCAAAAGCATAGAGACAAATTTTCCTCTCTTTCTTTCTCTTCGAATTTTCATCACTACACTTAATTTTACATTATCTTCTATGGTATCATCTGTTTTTCTTTTTATAAACACTGCTCTTATATATTGTTTTTGGCCAAGTTTTGTGTAAAAAACATATATTGTGCTTTATGATCAGTGGACAACTATTCACTGTGTCACTTAATAATATTGGCTATCAGAAATATTTATTTAAATAAAGTAAAGGGATTTAATTTACATTAAACCTTGAGGCACCACCCATAAAGGAAAATAATAGTAAATTAATTTATTCAGTCTCATAAAGGTTACTGACTATAAATTCGGAACCATGATTTATACTAACTTGATAAAAATATCCCGAGTTAACAATTAACTGTCAGTCAAAGCTGAAGGATTTTGAGTTCTGCAGAGAAGAGGTGTGCAAGATTCATTTTTATGCAACATTAACAGACCAGCAACTGACTTTGTGTTCAAAACCATTTATTGGTAAACAAAACATGGAAACATACCATACCTAACCTCCCACAATCCTATGTACAAGTGTGTGTGTGTGTGTGTGTGTGTGTGTGTGTGTGGGTGTGGGTGTGTATGTGTTACTGCCTGCAACTCGTCTACCTCGACAGATCCTGTATGGCCAACTCCAACCCGGCCAGAGGTCTGCAGGAGGGCAACAAAAGAGATACAAGGACCACATGAAGGTGCTACTTAAAAACTGTAACATACCCCCTAACAACCTGGAAACAATAGCAGCAGACCATGACACCTGGCGCTCCTCCTGCCTCTCAGGAGTCTCCCACCTGGAGGAGAAGACAACACTGAGGCGCTCAGAGAAGTGCAGGCAGCGGCATGAGTGCCCTGCAAGGACTATCCCACCAGGTCCAACATACACCTATGCCACATGTGGAAAAGTGTGCGGATCAGCAATTGGTCTACACAGCCACATGAGGTGGCATGAGCGCACCAAGCGCTAACCCCCACCCCCCATCCTGGGAGTTATGAAGTCGTCATCAACAACGATGGATGGCCATAAGCTAAGCTAAGTATGTGTTACAGACAACGGCAAAATGGCTTCCTCACAAGGGTGTCTTAACACTGCATGGCTCAAAGGCATTTATAACCAGGACCACATGGGAGTGGTGGAGGTTAGAAAGGATCTCTTTGTGTGAGGTTGATGCCCCTATATGAAATGGTAATGCTAAAATAAGCAGCAGTTAGCCATAGCTTAAAGCTTAAATAACATATTCAATAAACTGAATATTCCCTTGCTTAGCCATGCCATGCTAAACTCTCTAAGGACCAGTTCACACTACCTATCATGGTGAAGCAAGGACAGTTGAGCAGATATACAACAACATTTCACTGAACAACAAAAATGATATGGTGTGTAATAACTAACCTGTGTTTCTCAGCTTTTGTCAGTGTGAGTGATAACATGAAAGTTAGGGCTGAGGGAATGAGGGATAGGATTTAGTCAGTTGTTGGGTGCGAGACACAACAACAACAATATGGTTGACTACGGTAAAGCTTGGCCAAAATTTGTGCACAAACTGAGATGCAGGGCAGTAACAGTTAGGAGATGGGCTCTTAAAGTTGACTCAGGCTGGAACTCTCGACAGTGGCAGCAAGGCATACAACTTTTCACAGGTCTGGCAGCACTCTGTGGCTCTATCAGAGGCTCGATTTTTCACTTTGGCTGAAATGCATGGCAGTAACAGCCAGGTACAACTCTCATTGTCACAGGGCTGATGGCAAGCTGTGGTTCAAAAGAACAAGAAAACAGGGATCAATTGAATTAAGTGTTACTTCTCACAGTTTTCATTGAATATGTGGTATTCAAATGCTAATCCTAACTTCTTCAAGGTCCTATATAATAGGTGTAACTGGTGTAAAAAACAGCAGTAGAAAACTTCTTGTAATGCATATGCTAATGTTCAATTCTTGTTGGGACTGGTTATAGTTAATATTGCCCAATAATATAATATTTTCAACAGTAATTTGCCTCACACGGGGCACCAATTATGTTGTGCTTTATGATCAGTGGACAGCTATACACTGTGTCACTTAACAATATTACTGATCATTAAAGTGCAACACTGCATTGGAAGAACAAGGAAAAGCATGCTCATAGTGTCAAGGTACCCAAAAGAAACCAGCACCTGCTCCCCTTCATCCCTGGAAGTGACCAAGTCGGCCATGGTCCAGCTTACATTTAGACTTTGCAGGTCGTTATGGATCACATGTTCCTAGTGTTGGTGGATGTTCATTTAAAGTGGTTGGATGAAAATATTATGCAAAACATTGCAGCCCCAGCCGCTACTACTATACTAAGAAACATCTTTGCTATGCACGGGCTGCCTGACATGGTGTTGACTGACAATGGTCACACCTTCTCAGGTGAAGTTTTCCGGGGGTTCATGGACACAAATGGAATCCAACATGTTTGCACTGCTCCAATCAATTTACCAGAGCTTGCTGTAGAAACACTGAAGGATGGACTGAAAGAGACATCAGGACACACTCTACAAACCAAACTTTCATGTCTCCTGTTCCAGTATAGGATTACACCACAAGCCCCCACAGGAGTTCTCAGCAGGCCCTCCCTGTTCACCAGGTGTCATTCTCAGCTGCACTGGTCCAGTGTGAGAGGTGGTGAATTTGTGTGACAGCAGATAAGCTTGCAGGCAATTGGATCAGGTGTGTGCTCACCGTGATGTGGGAAGAGGGGGATAGCAGGAGGTACCACAACTGCTCAGTGTGAGCACTCCAGAAGAACCCTGCCAAGGACACTCTGGACTGTGTTGTGATACCAGCAGTCTGAACAGAGTCCTGAACCTTCTTCTGCCCCAGTGCCCTCCTCACAAAAACAACAGGTCGCTGTTTCTGTTGAGGCACAGGTAGAACCAAGGAGATCATAGAGACAGTGCAAGCCTCCAGAAAGACTGAACTCATAAACTGTTAAGATGAAATATTTAAAGGGAAATATGTTAAACACAACAGTCAAATTGTTTACATTGTTACATTATAAAGGAAAGGATGTTAGTATTGTGTTATCTTCTTACAGTAACAGGAATTTTATGACCAGTGTTCGAAGGATAAGCAATATCAACAAAATAATACTATTAAGCAAGAAAGGTCATTATTACCTTGCAGGGTTCTTTGTTTTGTCTTAAAGGGGAGAAGTGTTATAGAAGGAGTTTAATGCTACACCATTAGGCAGCAACCCAGAACTGTGAGAGAGAAGCAAAAGTTTGACTGTTATGTAAAACTGACTGTAGTGACTGTTATGTTGTTGGACTCAGTCCTTTGAATGCCTTACCCTTTACTCTGCGGCAGCTGTTGTAGGTCAGACCTCAGCACATCAGCAGTGAACAGGACAAAGTCCAGAGACCTTTATAGTCCAGGGAGAGTCTGACAGGAACATGACGCTCCCTCCTGTGATCCTGCTCTGAAGAAGCACCGCCCCCGTCACCTTATCTCACCTGACAAACAAGGAAACAGGCTGTGATTCCTGCTGACTCAGAGGAGACGCTCACTCGCTGTCAGATGGACTAAAGACTAAAAACAGGACCTGATCTACATCAGGAGGAGGTCTTGGAACTCTGAAAATTTTGGAAACACCAACACCTCCAGCAGGTCCAGACTACACAGACTGACGGAGAGCTTCAAGGTCCAGTCTGAGTGAGAGAGACTTTCAGGGACGGAGCAGCATCCTGTTCTTCTGCTGCCTCTCTGCTTCACTCTCACACAAAATGGCCTCAAAGTTCGAGGAGGACCTGAGCTGCTCGGTCTGCCTGGAGATCTTCAGGTAATACACAGAGCACTGTACACTAAAACCACCAGGCACAAGAACAGATTCTTCCCCCAGACTGTTTCTGTGCTTAACTCCGAACTGCAAATTTCCATCTATTTATCATACATACGATCAACCTCCTACTGTACACACACCAGTGCACTTTGTTTCATGTATTTTATGTTGTAAATATTGTACTTATTTTATTCCTATTCTTGACCTTAATTTTAATATTTATTTAAAAGTTTTATTTTTCCTGCTTTGCAAGTTTCTGCATCTGTTCTGTTCATATATTTGTACACTCTGTGTTAATCTAGTCTGTACTTAGAGAGTGAAATACACCAGAGTCAGTTTATTTATATGTCCAACATACCAGGCAGAGAAAGCTGATTCTGATTCTGATTCTGGTTCAGAGATCCTGTGATCCTGTCCTGCAGCCACAGCTTCTGTAGAGAGTGTGTGGAGAAGAGCTGGAAGGACAAGGAGGACAAGGAGTGTCCACTCTGTAAGAGGAGAAAGTCAAGGGACTATAGTCAAAACTTTACTCTGAAGAACCTGTGTGAGACGTTTCTCCAGCAGAGAGATCAGAGAGCTTCAGAAGACCTCTGCAATCTGCATGGGCAGAAGCTCCTGCTCTTCTGCCTGGACCATCAGGAGCCGGTGTGTGTGGTCTGCAGAGATTCAGAGAAACATGTCGAGCACAGATTCAGACCCATCGATGAAGCTGCTCCACAGCACAAGAAGAACCTTCAGGACCTCCTGCAGCCCTTAAAGGGAAAGATGAAGCTTCATGAAGAAGTCAGAGTGAAGTGTGATCAAACTCTGAGACACGTGGAGGTCCAGGCCCGACACACAGAGGCTCAGATCAAGGAGACTTTCAAGAAGCTCCACCAGTTTCTGCAGGAGGAAGAGGAGGTCCGGCTGAGAGCTCTGAGGGAGGAAGAGGAGCAGAAGAGCCGGAGGATGAAGGAGCAGATGGAGGCTCTGAGCAGAGAGATAGAAGCTCTTTCACAAACACTCAGAGACACTGAGGAGCAGCTGAAGGCTGGAGACATCTCATTCCTGAAGAACTACAATGCTTCAGTGGAGAGAGTGCAGCAGCGCCCCCTGCTGGAGGATCCACAGCTGCCCTCAGGAGCTCTGATAGACCAGGCCAAACATCTGGGCAACCTGGCCTTCAACATCTGGACCAATATGAAGGACTTGGTCTCCTACAGCCCCGTCATCCTGAACCCAAACACTGCAAATCCTGAACTCATCCTGTCTGAAGATCTGACCTTCATGAGACGAGGAAAGAAGCAGCAGCTACCTGATAATCCAGAGAGGTTTAATCGTTGGTACTCTGTCCTGGGCTCTGAGGGCTTCAGCTCTGGAACTCACAGCTGGGACGTCCAGGTTGGAGACAGTAAAGCCTGGGGACTGGGTGTGTTAGAAGAGTCTGTCCAGAGGAAGGGACTCATACGGTCTGGATTATGGAGAGTAGTGTTCACTGATGATGAATACACAGCAGTGTCTCCACCACATCGAGAATCTGTCCTCTCAGTGAAGAAGCATCCAGAGAAGATCAGGGTGAGTCTGGACTGGGACAGGGGACGGCTGTCCTTCTCTGTTCCTGATACTAACACACACATCCACACCTTCACACACACCTTCACTGAGAGACTCTTTCCATACTTTGGATCTGTAGACCTTCTTCCCCTGAAGGTCATTCCTCAGAAGGTCTTTATGACCTTCAAACTGAAATAACACCTGCTGCTGAAGCTTCTTCACTCAGGTCCACCTCGGCTCCTGATCCTCCAAAGAGACAGTCCACTGAGACGGGGATGGTGGATCTTTGTGTTCAGATCTTTGGGAGGACCTGCTGTGGAGTTTTGAGGGTTGTAAATCCGTTTGGACCCTGACTGATCAAATCAAAGCTCAGACTTGAATGCCCTTTATTCAGATCTGAACTAAATGATGGAGAGTTCTGCTCACCTGGAACATCTTTGCTTGGTTGTAGTTCCTTGTTGTTTCTGGTTAAACTTATCTCTTGTTGGTCGGGGGCAGATCAGACCGATCGGGCCCTTTTGAAGCAGAAGTGCTGCCTTGTGTTTTTTCTTGGAGCTGATTTGTGTTCCATGTCAGATCAAACACGGCTTACTGTCCTCAGGGATCCAGAGAATAGCAGCGCTGAGAAAGAGAAAGGAGGCCTCGCAGAAGAGCCGCTGATCGATTCTTCTCAGGATGATTTCAGGAGCTGCTGTTTGAAAAGCTCCAGAGGACAAGAAGTTAGAGGAGGAGAGGAAGAGCCGGTTGATCTTGATCATAGAAACACTCTGATCTGAAGGAACGATCTAGTGTAAGCCTCAAATCAACTTTTTGATTCATTCATCTGCTTTAGTCTGTGTTTAATCAGAAAAAATATGTAGATCAGCTCAGAGCAGCTTTCAGGGAATCGACAAGGCTGTTTTTAGCTGTTTGGAGGCCCTGGGACAAAAGTAAAAAGAGGCCCCTCAGTAATTACACTGAAGGATTTAAAGGTGGACAAAAAAGTGTAACATTTGTCATGATTGTCCATCTTGTCCACTTCTTTGAGACTGCCCGCTAAAATGGTTGTTTTAAGTTGAAATGTAACTTACTGGTAACAAGAAATGTCTTCATTGTTCCATTTATGTGTTTCTTTTTCAGCTGAATTACTGAATTTTCTACAAAAGTTTTACTACTGTACTTTAACCAAGTGTATCAAGGTGTTTTACACTTACTAGTCAAACTTCTGTTCTAGTGCAGTAATCATATGTTGATCGACAAGTTTTACATGAAATTACTGCAAACTTGCTTCAGTGCTTAATTTTTATTATATCATAATTTGTTTGCTGATCATTTATTGTCATGATATCATTTTGTAAACAAATACAGAAAGAAATCAAATACATACATTTTTATCCAATAAGATACATTTAATCAAGCACATCTTTAAATAAAAATGTGAAACATTAAGGAATTGAAATATTGCCAACCACTGGTCAGTTCTACTGAGCAAAAATTAATTTTCTGTAATTTACTGTGTGACATATTTAATCATATAACTGTAGATTTTATTGTAAAATACTGTTATTTTTAAATCAGTGTGCCTTTGAACTGTATTCTGCAATTTATGTACATTTAACATAAATATTTTGATAAATTCTGTCAAGTTTCTGGAAATCATTTTCTGCCGTATAGCACATTTTGATCAAAATCTGACTCCATTGAACTTAATGAAATGATGTCAAAGACCCAGAAATTCAAGAGAAACAGTCATTGAGTCTTTTGCTTTCGGTTTGTTTTTGGTAAAAATGATGTGTTTACCAAGGACTGTTGTCAGTATTTTTTAGAGCAAATTCAAGATCTACCTTATTATTTTGGATTTTAAATCATTTCTTCCATATTTAAATTTTTACACAGTTTAATGAATCAAATTACACCAAACAATCTTTTCTTATTTTTCTAAGTGTAATTATTTTTCTGATAATTTAACTAAATTAAATTTCTTGATTATATTCTGTATTACTTTTCATTTTCATTATTTTTCTTATTATTATTTTGAACTCATGGTGTCTTTTCCACCATTCCTAGATCAAACACAAAGTTCTTTTAAATTAAAGTTGTTGATTTTTTTAAATTTTATTTGGATGTTTTAAAATTAAAGTTTATTTTATTTTTTTCATCTACAAATTTATTTTTAGTCATTAATCTTATCTATTTTATGTATGTATTTGTTATTTAAATAGATTATTTTTTAATTAATTTATGTATTTATTTTATTATTTCTTAAATTAACTTAATTAATTACTATTATTATTTTCATTTATGTTTTCCTAGTTCCATTAATTTTATTTGTGTTATTAATTTCTTAAAAACATTTCTTCATTTTCTTGGCTTAACCTGTGTTTGTTTTTCTTACTATGTTATTTAAGTTTGTTTTCCACAGACTTCTTCCTGTTTGTTTAAAACACTTCATGTGTGCTGTGAGGAGTGGACGTGGTCCAGCAGAGCAGCTGATTGCAGCACCTGTGACCTGAGTGTGTGAAGGCAGACAAAGGAGCTACAACATGGAGGAGAGGTCAGAGAGAGACAACAAACAAAAGTTCATGAGGAATAAAATCCCTGTAATGACCGGAGAAAAGAGGAAAGAAGATCCAGGAGTGTTTGCTTTCCAAGATGGACGGTGACCCTCGTTTCTCCAACAAAGAACCTGAACAGACTCGTCCTCACTCATGATTCCTGGTAAGTTATCACAGCTCTCACACTCACACATGAAGATCATCCTGATTTTCATTAACACTTATATTCTGTGTTTAATTTGAGGGTGGACTGAGATTTGGGTTTGGACTTTATGAACATGTTGAATTTTGATACTAAAGAGATCTATTTTTGGACATCTTGAATTTAATGAACTGAACTGAAATTCCATTTTTTTTCCTTAATGGACTGATTACAAGCTTGGAGATTCATTTTTGATAAACTTTAACTTCTAGGAAATGTTGGACTTTTTCACCAAACTCTGTAGAACTTTGAATTTTGAATTCATTTGACGTTGGACAAATTGAGCTAATAACCTCGACCATAGATGTTATGCTGTTGCTGGTGTATGTTTGTTTGTTTGTTAGCCAGATTACAGAAAACTACTGGATGGATTTATATGATCTTTTTTTTTATTACCAAAGGTGTGGTTTGGTCCAAGGAATGAACCAATAAATGTTGGTGGTGATAACGAATATTTGTCTGGTTGCAAGAGATTCCCCAAATTTTCAAAAATCCCATATGCTAACATTTTGAAGAATTAAAAAAAATTATATCTCCGCCATTTTTCATGGACTTGTTTCCAGTTTTACAGGATAATTTGGAGTCCATGCCTCTATTATCATGGTAAATTCGGATCTTAGGAGGGGAGAGCATTTCTAGTTTACATAAACTGTTGTTTGTCCCTCTGTTTTTCTGATTGCTGCTCTTGCTTATGGTCTTTATTTATTTGGATAAGTGTGAGATAAAAGTAATTTAAATTGTATTTTGTGGCATGGTTTTCAGTAAAGCTAGGGTCGGTAATTTTGGAAAACTAGCATGAATTTGAATGTAGCATCTCTTCAGGTCTGCCTAGCTCCTCCCACCCCTCCTCCAAAAAGAACAGTGACGGAATTTGATTGGTTTTAAATGTGGTTCTGAAAGTTGTACTGGTTGGTGTTTTCCCAGGTTTATTCCTGCTGTAGCTAGCGGATATTTTTTGCTTTATTTTTAGAACACATTATGAATTGATTGCCATTGGGTTATAAAGATCATTTTGGCCAGTGTTACAAAAAGTGTACCTAAATCAGATTACCAACCCTAGCTTTAAACCGTCAACCAATACCCTGAAATGTATTTTTATTTGAATCAACGGATTTAACCATCCAGCTGGTGCCCAATCTAGATCTCGTCATCTAGATCTCAGGCTCAAGCCCACCACCCTGATATCAAAGTCTCATGCTCGACTGACTGAGCTGACCAGTCACAGACCAGCAACGATTCAGTCAACGAAAGTGTGAAAATTGTAGATCCACAAAAGTCAGGGGTAAGTTCTTGAAGATGTGCATCATCATTTACTTACAGTACAGTTACCAGTACAGAGCAACACATTTTTTTTTACAGTATAACCCATTCATGAACATACAAAGACAGTCATCAGGTTGACCATAAGGAGACAGAACACACTGGGGAGAGAGGAGAAAAAAGGCCCTACAGAGCACAGTGTGAGATCAGATGTTTGGAACAACCTACCAAATCCAAGTAATCCTGACTTCCCAGCATTTTTTCACTTTCGCACCGTAATTGAAGACTATCCTGACACTATAATGTGGAAACTTTTATGCCAGATACTTAAAAGGATATGCCAACTTTTCTTTGGTTTCATGTCTTGTCTCAATCCTGAGTCCATGAAAAGCAGATAGACACCATTTTCGACCGTGAGTACAGTAACAAGGAAGACATGGGCAGAGCTCCCCAACCGCTAATTAGCTTAGCTCAAACATGGCGAGTCAATGGGAAGTGTTTGCCTCCCCCTGTAGCCTCAGATAAATTCTTGAGCAACTGTTAATGATCCTGTGTGCATGTTGTGATTTGTTTTTTATTGCGTTATGTTAACTTATCTTCTACTATCATCCTATAATCTTCTACTCCCAAAGAGAGGCTATATGTTGTTGACCTACTGTCGCGGTGGTTTGCACTAGAAATTAACAAATCTTTTGTCTGTAATGATTCTTTGACATGAACAATGGGAACTGATTTACAGTGGTGAGAAAGCCATTTGTTTGTGGGCCTTTCTTAATTGCAAATTCCTCAAGAACCGGATCTAAGCGTTCATTTGATAGAGCTTTTCAAATGACTCGATTCGCTCATGAACGTCACATCTCTAGATCAAACCACTGTGGAAGTTGGCAAACAAAACAAAACCCTTTTAAGGACTTGAAGAAGATAATATGATGATGTTAGCTGTAAAGAACAAGCACACGGGACCATTTACAGTTGCTGAAGTGTTTATGTTATGTCTGTTGGCAAACACAGGCTAACACTTCCCATTGACTCCCAGTGTAGGACATAAGCTAATTAGTGGTGAGTGGGATCTGCCTGCCTCTTCCTTGTTACTGCACATACAGTTAAAATAATGGTGTCTTTCTGCTTGTCATGGACTCAGAATTGTGGCAAAAGACGAATACAATGTTATGTATTCCTTTAAAAACAAACATACTTAGCCAGCAGCCTGTGTCCTGTGTACAGCCCATTAAATGGGAGTTATTGTGACATTAATGGATCTAAAAGTTATCTCAATTTTTTTGGTTGATAATGAGCAAAAATGGAATTAAAATCTGCAGAAATAATAAATTATTCATGTAGATGAAGGGGCAACATTCCATCACACAGCAGCTTCACGTGTCTGCTGATAAATCAGTCACATCAGACGAGACAGCTGACCTGGTTTCAAACTCCATCCTCCAACTCTCTGTTAAAAACCGTCTGCACCGTTAGCCGCCCTCTACTCGTTTCAGTGGATTTAATCCCAGAGCAGAACAGGTTTCATCCTTCATCATGACTAAAATCATCTCCATCAGGCTGTTGTTATTGTGAGGAGGTCCTTGATTATGGACTCACATGCTGCTGATGGAGCGTGATGACGACTTATTGATGTCTCTGACTCGACCACGAGGCCTAATGATCAGCTGCAGATTTGATTGGACCAGCTTTGATTCAGCTGCAGGCGACTTCATTACTGTGGACAGGAAAGGATGATTTTCAGCTCCAAACCAGCAGCAGCAGCAGCCTTTGGAGCTTTTGGAGGCTGTTTTACCTTAATTAGTTTGGAGTTTGGATGCCTTCAACATTTTCCAAAAAGCTGGGACAGAGGCATGTTTACCACTGTGACATCACTAATTGTTGAGGCTTGTAGGTGGTCTTCTGTCTCATTCTTGCTTGATGTTTGACTATGGTTGCTCAACAGTGCATGGTCTCCATTGTAGGAATACAATTTTCAATGCAGAAGTGGTCTGGACTGTGATGGGCCAGTTTAGTATCTATCTATCTATCTATCTATCTATCTATCTATCTATCTATCTATCTATCTATCTATCTATCTATCTATCTATCTATCTATCTATCTATCTATCTATCTATCTATCTATCTATCTATCTATCTATCTATCTATCTGTCACCCTTTACAGAATGATGTAGGTTTTTGACGCAGTGTTTCCTGAGAGATTGAAGGTCACAGGCATACAATGTTGGTTTTCTTCCTTGCTGCTTATGTGCAGAGACTTCTTCAGATACTCTGAATCTTCTCCTAATATTACGAGTAGATGTTGAAATTCTGAAATTCCTTTCAGTTCTTGCTTACTCAGTTGTTAGGTCTTGGGCAGTTGCCCAAATGGCTAATCCAGCCCCGACCAGGACTGTTGACTTTTATTGATATTATTAATAATGTTTTTTTTTTATATGAATCTATTTGTGTCCATTCTTGGTTACCCCAGGCTCACACTGAATCCTGTGCGGGTCCGGTGCGGCTTCCGCATGTAATCCGTATCATTAAAATCACTGTTGTAGGCTCACATTAGCTCCGTGCGGTTCGAGTCCGGTTGCGGGAGCCGTACGGCACAACGGAAACAATCTGCAAGAAGTTTGTTTTTTCCGGACGCCGGAGAGGGTCTGCGTCAAGCTGAATGAAATGTGACGAGCTATACAGGAAGTGAAATGCCGGGTGGCATGAAGATACATTGTTTTTCAAAATAAAATGAGTGTACAAACAAATGTAAGTGGACTCTTCTTTGACCGCACACTTGCGCTTGTAGTAAATGTCAACATAACAACGCACCCGGTGACACGAGGTCGCAAAAGTGAGCAGCACAGCATCTCCTTACATGTAGTTCCTGTATATAGGGCTTGTTCTCGCGCGAAGTCCAGACAAGAACGTGAATCCACGTGAGCTTCTACTCCCGTGAGTGCCGTTTACGCACCCGGCACCGGAGCCAGCCGCAGCCTCTATCTGGAGCTGATGTGAGTGGCAGCTTGCGGAAAATCCGCACCGAATCTGGACTGCAACCGTCCTGGAGCCAATGTGAGCGCGGCGTTATCTGCTGGTGCTTCACGGCAACTGACAGACTGGCTTGCACTCTTAGTGGGACCAGGGCTGTTCTGTCTGTGCATGCGTGGGTTTTCAGCAGGCACCCCTGTTTCCTACCACAAGGCAAAAACATTTGAGACTCTAAATTACTCTAGGTGTGCATGCATAAGCACAGTGATCTGTCTCTCTATGTCAGCCTTGTGATTGGCTTTTGACAGGTCCTTAAGTGTTCCTTTTGGTCTGAGTTCTGAATTTCACAATGGAAGATCTTGGGAAAGTCCACACTGTGAAAAAAGTGCTCATTTTTAAAATTCTGGCAGTTGTGGTTGCCCAAGTGCACTTTGAAACATGAAATTTGTTTAATATATTAATCTGTAACACAAAGAATACATTAATATAAATATATATATAATTTTCTTGCAATTATTTTGCTGTAACACATGATTGCAAAAACAAATATTACTAAAATTACAATACATTTTAAAATTGTATTTTTTTTTTTTTTTTTAATAAAATCTGTTCAGGAGTAAAAGCTATGGCAAGAACAATTGAGTGTTAAATTTACCAAAAAATTATGTAATATAATAATAAAAAAGTATAAAAATTTAAAAAATAAAATAAATTGATTCACTGAAGTTGTTTCAACTGAAAATCTAGCAGTTTTTAAAATTTAAAAAAGTCAGATGTACTTTAATCCTATTTAAAGTCTTGCCAGTAAAGCTGAGTAATTATTAATATTTATTTTTAAATATAGGGGTTTGTAATAGCCTACTGAATGATGCTGTGATGTATTTGTGTTATTTATGAAAAACAGCTCCCCCCCCTCCCAAAAAAAAAAAACAAAAATAATCTTTAATTTAAGGTCCAATGCATGTTTTATGATACTGCAAAATTATTACAAAAGAGAATTCTTCACTTAAGTTCAATTGAAAAAGCATTTTTACAGTAAAAACTGAAATAAATACAGAAGAAGAAAAAATTGCTCTTTTTATTTTTGATTTTTGAAAATATTCAACACAGAAAAATATTATTTCACTGTTCCTTGTCTCAGTATATTTAACAGACGTTTTATACAGTGCATATGACGGTCTCTCATGTGCACAAAGCCTTAAATATTAAAAAAATATCTGCAGATTTCACACTGTCTTCATTCACAGCCATGGAAACAACCTGGTTAGCTGTAGCGTGACTTTCTGAGCTGGCCAGAGGCTGTTAGCTCCTGGTGTTGGTTCACAGTTTGGGCAGACATCTCATATCATTACACTTTAACGCTGCAGAGATGGAACATGAATCCTCTTCACACCTTCTGTTTGGATCTCCTGAAGCTCTGGGAGCTGAACTGCACGCTGTCATGGAGACAAAAGATAAGAATTGATGGTGTTGTGATCATGTTGACATGCAGTGTGAGGTACTAACACATTAAGTGGAGCATGCAGCTTCAGAAGTATCACTTAAAAATAATACCCCCTCGCTGGAATAAACACATGGAGTTCTTTTTCCATTATTAGTCAGAAAAAAACACATCAGTAAAGAGATCTTAGAAGAGCTTCCAGGTGGAGAGGCAGCACTTTTTTTAAGATGCAGCAGTGACATGGCCACTTCATTAGGTACAGCTTCCTATTCCCAGGATGGACCCATTTGGCTTCCAGAGCGACCTATCTTGATCCATAACTCCACAGGTCGATTAAGATCTTTGGCTCTGTTGATCTAAGCTGACGTGCCAAATGGACAGCTCCATATTGGAAATATTTCACTAATCCATCTGTGGAGGAGCCCTGAGAGAATGTTTTCAAGGGCAGAACCTTCAAAAACAACAGCAGCTTGTGATTGGATGATCATTTGGCTCAAAACACTCATCCCAAATCAAATCTATATCAAGCGACGCTGCTATGACGTAGCTTATGTAGTGGCTAAACATAGCTGCAAACAGCTAACCATTAGCCGCTAATGGCTTACAAGGGCAAACAACAGTTAATGGCTGCTAGTCATATCGGCTACTTGTTGTTCCATTGTAACCATTGTCAGCCACTATGGCTAACAGCTAACAGGCGTTAACTGTTGTTTGCCCTTGGTAGCTGTTAGCTGAAGCAGCTAACGGCCGCTAGCTGTAGCAGCTAAGGGCCACTAGCAGCTAGTTGAACGACCTTAAGACTATCTTTCACATTAGATTATATCACACAGATGTATCATTTAACACTTACATGTGACATGAACCTCGTCAAAGACAATCCCTACGAAGTAAATTTATGAGGAGAGCATATTTGGCCAGGTATAACTGAGTAATCATGTGGCTAACCAACATTAGCCTCTATTATTTGTACAACAGGAAGTGACTTCACTTCCTGTCAAGTCAGTTCCTGTTGCCGTTACGCCCGCAGCTCCTGCTGCTCCCGCTCCTCTTCCCTGATTGGGCCGTTAAGCATTTATCTGAGTGAAACCGTTGGACAATGGAGGCTGACAAGACGAAGATGCATGATTTCAGAATCAGGCAGGCCTGTCTGCTCTGCAAGGCTACTGTCAATCACTGGATACCTTCTCGTTTGCACCACATGGTGTGGACAGAAGTTTCTGCCCATCTGGCTCCATAAAAAATAACCTATTTTTAGTGACCAGGCTCCCCCAATAGTCCTGTATGCTCCCTCTGTCTGGACTTTTCAGACTGACCAACCCCACCCCATGTGACACAACACCCTATGTTTATACATTACATTTATTTTATTATTAATTTTAGTTTAGTTTAGTTTAGTTACTTTTATGTTTGTTTTCTGTTTGTTTTTTGGGGGCGAGGGGATGTTTTTGAATACATGTGATGCATTAAAAAAAAAGAGAAGGGATTTTTGGTCGCCACCATGACGTCCTAGTCTCTCTCTCTCTCTCTCTCTTTCGCCCACACACACATACTCTGTGGGGTCAGAGCTGTGAAAGGCGTCTGCAGCCCGGGGCACTTTGGGGGATGCTGGCATGTTCCCGCCTCTGACAGCAGAATTAGGGCAGCGCCTGCATGTGACAGCAAAGAGAGGGAGTGGGACTCAAACGTGAGTCAAGACCACAGAAACACAGTGATCTGCCTCGGGATGGGGAGCTGGTTTTCAGTCTGACTCTGGACTTGATTTGACCCTCTGAATGATCCGGGGTCGGGACCTTGTTCATGCTTCAGAGCAGCTGATTACTCGTCCCAGTGTGCGGTGCCAGAACAATTATTTTGTGGAATCAAACTGGGCTGCAGCCTTTCAGATTCATGATTATTCGAACTGATTCATTGATGAGTGCTCCCCTTTTTAGAAAACAGAAATTCTTGAATCGTTAAAACGAGGTGACATCATATTTTAGAAATTACATTGATTGCTTTAGTTGACCCTCTGACAGTGGAAAGAGTCGGACTTAACCATGTGATATCAGCCATTGGACTGCTTTGGATCACTTTGTTGAAGCCACCAATGTAAAAAAAACATATTGTCGAGTTATTATCACCATCCTTTGGATCAACCTTCCAAGGCCAGACTGACCACTTAGCTTGTCAATCAAGACCTTAACCAACCAAAAGCCCAAATCCTTCACAAAATTAAAATTGGGAACCCTTTCAATGAGGCCCCTCTGCATTATTATGCTATAATGTGCTTATTACACTGCTATAATGTATTAATGAGTCAGATTAGTTCAAAATGACTTATAAGAATGTTTATAGCGTGATGATTTTTGCATGTAACTATAGTGAATATAATGATATCTGTTTTTGTATGTTTGATTATTTATGGCAAACTTATTTATGACCAATAAAGTTAGGTGTTACTGCATTTATAATAAACAGGTTTATTGGCATTTATCTACAGTATTTAACAAATGTATTAGATTGCCAAAGAATATAACATTTATGCAACAGCTGCTTGACATTAATGGCATTATTTACCAAAATTATAATGTTTCTATTGTCATAAATACACCAGATCAAACAGATTTTATATTTTAATACCAATTATAGTTACTTTTGTTATGAATTATGTTTTTTACATTTAAAAAGATGCAAGAATAAAGCATGATAAATATTTATCAATTACTTATGTTATTTTCTGGTTATATGCCAAACACATCACACTATAATCATGCTCTTAACATTGTTATAAGTCCTTATCATAATAACTTGTGATCTCTATTCTAGCAAGTGCTTACATCTATGATAATACAGTATTTTAAACACACTAACAAACTTTCATGATAATAATAACAAACATGCCTATAAGAGAAAAATACAGGACTTCTTAGGAAGTGTTATCAAATACTTTATGTAAATTAATATATTTAAGGTCATGCAGTTGGATATCCCGTCCCACCCCCAAAATTAGACCAAGAAGAAGAAATGCTCTTCTCTGTAATTCAATATTTACAAATACGTCCAGAAAACATGTTTAAGGTTAAACAGTGAGTTCCTCTCTGGTGGTACTTTTTCATTCATTACAATGGTGACAGAGAGCCTCAGTGGATAGTGTGCAGCCAAGGTAGGGATGAATCACCAACAAGATGTCCCATATTGTCTTGGCTTGAGTATGTAAGTTTCTGTGAAATGTGGTTGGGATTCGAGCAGTGTTGCCAGATTTTCTACAGAAATAAGCACCTAGGCTGATAAAAACAAGCCAAAATGAGCAACTGCACTTTTGTAACAAGTCTGCAACTGCCAATATTCATAAGCAACTTCAAAAAAAGAAGCTCAAAGTTGCCAAAGATAAGCAGACTTGGACTCAGGTCATCACCTCAGGCACAGTGTTGACTTTTATGCATCAAAATTACTAGAAATTCGATATGACACAAGTGTTGCCAGATTGCACGTGTTGATTTTCATCTACATTACATTTTAATTTTACAGTGATGTTTTTTCTTATTTGTTTTTTTTATCAATTTACTTCTTCAACATAATTTTTCTTTGGAGGTGGAACATGCTGTTCTTTATACAGAAGTGAAGGGAGGGCCTGTTATTTATTTACTGTTATTGTAACTCTGTTATCACTAAGCATTCAATCTAACCTTGACTTTTAGAACCAAACAGACATAGTCAGGCTTTTATCTGTTTTATGTTGGTCCTCTACAGCTTTATTATGGTTAAAACAACAACAGCCAAATTAGAAATCACTTTAATTCTGGCTATAAGGATTTCTTTTAGGTGCAAACATCATTTTAACTCTTTTTTTGCATTCAAATTTACATTTGTGTTTGGACTGAGACAAAATACTTTGTGTAACTTCTGAATTGAGTTTAAATTGCAAGTAGAGTGAGCATCAGATTTCTCCTTGGTTTGGGGGCAAAACAAGCTCAAATGAGAAACAACACTTTTACAACAAGTCCACAACTGCCAGCAAGTTTTAAAAAAAAATTCAAATGCTGCTTATAATAAGCAGACCTGGCAACCATGGTCACAGGCTGGCTCTATAGAATACTAAAAAGCAGTTGAAGCGGTCCTCACTAACGTGGACTCAGCTTCATGTCCAGGCTTTGTTCGCCTCCTCCCACATTCTTTTGTATCACGGGGTATTTGTTGATTGCAGAGATCAGAGCGTGTGTCCGAGTCGCACTAATTAGACGGATGTTCACTCCTGGCATGTCGGGCCGCTGCACATGCTGATTTGATTTGAGGACGTGCAGAGGTTAGCGGCGTTCATTTGGAGGCTCGGCTCTCCCCAGAGTAAAGAGTCTGCACTCAATTTTCACCAAGCAAGCCAGAGCGCCGCTGGGCGACCGTGCAGCCGGGGGAGGTTTTTACAGCGGGAGATTTACGAGGAGGGCACAGATGTTTTCAGGAATAAAGGGGCGTGTTGCTGCTGCTCAGTGATTGTTATTTATACAAGAAAGAAGACGGTGAAGATGCTTCCATTTTGTGCTTAGACATATTCTTCAGCTGTAAAAGTGTTGTTACTCAGTCCAAAAGTCTCTTGGACGCTGGTTCATACGGCAAATTAAAAGTCAAAATTTGTGAAAAAAAAAAAAGTAATTAATTTTACTCTGACAGAGTCAGATTCCTAAGAATTTACTCTCAGATGAAACAGAGTTGGTGCTGCAAACAAAAGTAATAATCTTGTTTGAGAAAATCAAATCTGACAGTATCGCTCTATGATCTCTAACTCTAAACTTTTGACTCTGAACTCTGAACCTGTGAGTGACCCTCGTAAAGTCAATCATCCCTCCCATCCTTCAGTATTCTATATAAATATTCCCCTTTAAATAATCTAAGTCTACTCTTTGGAGAGTAAATACAGAGTAAACACTTCAGTAGTAAAAAACAGACTCTGAGAGAGTACAATCCTGACAACAAATTGACTCTTCAGTGTCACAGATTAGTAAAGTTGCAAGAATAATCTAATAAATAAGAATAAAGTTGAGAAGTTTCGAGAATAAAGTCAAGTTATGACAATAAAGTCCTAACGTTACAGGAATAATGTCAAAGTAACATGAATAAACTCATAAAGTTACCAGAATTAAGTCAAAAAGTTACAAGAAAATATAGTCGAAGTAACAATAATAATCTCATAAAGTTACGAGAATTTACTCCAAAAGTAACAACGATACAGTCAAAGGAACAAGAATTATTTAATACAGTTACGAGAATAGAGTCAAAATAACAAGAATAATCTCATAATTTAAGAGAATTAAGTGGAAAGTTACAAGAATACAGCTAAGACAACAAAAATAATCTTAGAAAGTTACGAGAATTGAGTCAAAAAGTTACAAGAACAATCTCATAAAGTTACAAGAATTAAGTCAAAAGTTACGATAAAACAGTCAGAGTAACAAGAATAATCTCAAAGATACGAGTATTAAATCGAAAAGTTACAAGAATAATCTCATAATTTAAGAGAATTAAGTGGAAAGTTATGAGAATAGTCAAAGTAATAAAAATAATCATAGAAAGTTACGAGAATTGAGTCAAAAAGTTACAAGAATACAGTCAAAATAAGAATAATCTTAAAGATACGAGTATTAAATCGAAAAGTTACAAGAATAATCTCATAATTTAAGAGAATTAAGTGGAAAGTTATGAGAATACAGTCAAGGTAACAAATTGTCTTAGAAAGTTATGAGAATTGAGTCAAAAAGTTACGATAAAACAGTCAAAATAACAAGAATAATCTCAAAAATATGAGTGTTAAATTGAAAAATTACGAGAATATCTCAAAGTTACGAGAATTAGGTGGAAAGTTATGAGAATACTGTCAAGGTAACAAAAATGATCTTAAAAAGTAACAAGAATATTCTCAACGTTACGAGAATTAAATGGAAAGTTACATGAATACAGTCAAAGTAAGAATAATATCAGAAAGTTACGAGAATGAAGTCCAAATTAACAAAAATACAGTCAAAGTAACAAGAATAATCTTAGAAAGTTACGAGATTATAGTCAAAGTAACATGAATAATCTCAATGTTAAGAGAATTAAGTGGAAAGATACGAGAATACAGTCAAAGCAACAAGAATAATCTCTTAAAGTTACGAGAATACTGTCAGAACTAGAAACTCGGAGAGCGTAGACCTCCGCCAGTGCCACAGTCCTCAGCCATATTGTCATTTTGACCATAGATATTAGTCCTACCTTTATTTCATCTAAATATTTAGATTCATTGACCATGAAAACATACCATTAGCAATTGGATTCAAAATGATATCTACTTTGGTTTAGCAGTTATTCACAGAAATCACATTTTTCGCCATGGCGGCCAGACGCTGATCCGGATCAACACCGAAATCGAATCAGTTCTTCCTTTTCCCATGCTGAACATTTCCTGAAAATTTCATCCAAATCCATCCGTTACTTTGAGTTATTTTGTTCACAGACGGACAGACAGATGGACAGATGGACGGACGGACGGACAGACGGACGGACGGACAAATTCTCCCGAAAACATAACCTCCTTGGCGGAGGTCATAACAAGAATAATCTCATAAAGTTATGAGATTATAGTCAAAGTAACATGAATAATCTCAAAGTTAAGAGAATTAAGTTGAAAAGTTTTGAGAATACAGTCAAAGCAGCAAGAATAATCTCTTTAGACTACAAAATGGAATCCCCATTTTGTAGTCTAAAGCTAGCTTGATAATATCTTTTAACTGTAAGCTTAAATAGCTGTGAAAAGCAGGTTTGTTTGTACAAATAACAGAACATGAGAGTTTGATTTTTATTTGCTCTAGACATTACAATGAGCTATGATCCAAAACATGGGGAAAATTTTTGGTAAGTAAGTTTGCGCATTGCTAGGTTCTGCATTGGCCTTCAAAATACCCCGAAACACTCTAAATCCAGGCACAGTGCAGAATTTTTGATTATAACATGGGGTGGCTAAGTACATTTCCATGCCCAAATTTGGCCACGCCCACTTTTCAACAAACCACGCCCCCTTTGGAGTGAAATGCTTAGGATCATCAACAATATTTGGACAAGGGCAACTTTTTTGTTTGATTGACTCTTTGAGGGCTGAATTATAAAATAAAATGAGGCAAATATATATATGTATATAGTTAAACAATTTAGGTGTTCAATTTTTTCAGATAAATCATATTTTGTTACTTAGCCCTTTTATTTCTTCCAAAGTTCTACTTATGCTTGACCCTTAGAGAGGTCATGTTTTACTGTTTTTTGCCTTTTTATGCTCTTTTTGAGCAAATTCTGATAAAGAATTCTGTTGAGTGAAGAATGTGTCAAACTGTATCCAGACTTATGTTGCTTGGAGACAGGGAGCTCAGTTATATTAATTTTTTCGTTGAGGATTATTCTTCTCTCCACTCCTGTTTACTCAAGATTTTCTTTTTGTTTATTTTTTGTTATTTCTGTCTCTGATCAGTCAGTGAATAATGTCACAAACAGATATTTCCCAGCCCTACATCCCCCTCTTACGTCTTAAAATAAACAGTTTAATGTATATTTGGTACAAGTGTTTCCAATGTGTGATCCGCGCTGCCTCATAATATCATTTGGATTTTATTGAGTGTTTGATTTTGCTGAGGGAAATCAAAACCATCAGCCATCTGCTGTGGTTCAGACTCCAAACAACAAACCCATACATCACATTCATCGCCTTCACTCGCAGCAGAAGGAGAATTTTAATTTTAGCATCACTGCTGTGTTCTCACCCGTTTAACCTCTAGTTTCTCACCGTGAAAGCCTCAAAAACACAAAATATTCTTTGTAGTCTGTCAGAAAAAAAGGACTGAAACTCGCTTTTAAACGTGGTTTCATCCTGCCGCAGAATTTTAATTTAAAAAGTAGATGTTACAGATGTTTTGTGACATGAATCAACATTATAATGTGTTTAAAAGAGCCGATCTTCATTAATGATGTCCAGTTAATTTAGGTGTTTAAATGCTAACATCTACTAGGGCTGCTCAATT
The DNA here is from genome assembly GCA_036419115.1 of Scarus forsteni. Taxonomy (NCBI): domain Eukaryota; kingdom Metazoa; phylum Chordata; class Actinopteri; order Labriformes; family Labridae; genus Scarus; species Scarus forsteni. The sequence goes on from JAZDUH010000345.1 coordinate 2,831,311, forward strand.
ATGACAAAACCATCTTTATGACTGTTTTTCAGATTTACTCAACAATTTAACTTCAACTGTTGTACAATATAAATACATAAAAAACAATTGAAATACTTAAAAAAAGCAATAACCAAAAAAAATAATAATAAATAAAGGTCTTTACTGTAACTTACTGTAAATGGCAGTCCTGGTGATTTTCTGATGCTTTATGTGCACTTTTTTGGAAAAGAAAAAAAAGGTAAATCAATAAAAACACATTCATGGTTGGGGCAGATGTTTGGGTCGAAATCATTTCTTGAACACAAAAAACACTTTTGAAAGGTAGAAAAAATTATAAAAATATAGTTAGTTACTGTAAATGATGACTTATTTCAGCGATTTTCTAACGTTTTATGTTCAATTCTTAATGATTAAATTATTATTATTTTTTTGTTTGGCACAGATATTTGTGAAAAATTATTTTTGTTGGATAAACAAATCATTAAAAATGCCAAAAATGGTGATATATTTCCAATGGAAAAAATACAATGAGTTACTGTAAATGGTAATCTTTGTGATTTAGTGAAATTTAGTTTTTAAACTCTCATTGATTTTAGTGATTCAATTAATAAAAACACATTTTTCTTCGGGATACTAATTGTGTCAGTCTTTTCTTGGACCAAAAAAATATTTAAATTGTAAAATGATAAATTATTGCTAATAATAATCATTCAATTGCTGAAGAAAACTCTAATATGGAGAACTGAGTGACAATACAGTAAGCTACTGTAAAGAATAAAATAAATGGCTTGGATAAAAATGATGGTACCCTTGACTTCACGTTTTGAGTCAATCACTGTAATCAGGTGATTTCTGTAACTCTCAGTGAGACTTCTGCACCTGTCCACAGGTATGTTGGCCCACTCCTCATGAGCAAACTGCTCCAGCTGTCTCAGATTTGAAGGCTGTCTTCTCCAGACTGCATGTTTCAGCTCCATCCACAAATGTTCAACAGGATTTAGATCAGGGATCATAGAAGGCCACTTCAGAATAGTCCAGTGTTTTGTTCTGAGTCATTCTTGGGTGTTTTTAGCTGTGTGTTTTGGCTCATTATCCTGTTGGAGGACCCATGACCTGTGACTGAGACCAAGCTTTCTGACACTGGGCAGCACATTTCACTCCAGAATGTCTTGATAGTCTTGAGATTTCATTGTACCTGCACAGATTCAAGACACCCTGTGTCAGATGCAGCAAAGCAGCCCCAGAACATAACTGAGCCTCCTCCATGTTTCACAGTAGGTACAGTGCTCTTTTCTTTGTATGCTTCATTTTTGTGTCTGTGAACATAGAGCTGATGTGACTTACCAAAAAGCTCCAGTTTTGTCTCATCTGTCCAAAGGACATTCTCCCAGAAGCTTTGTGGCTTGTCAATATGCATTTTGTCAAATTCCAGTCTTAATTTTCTATAATTTTCTTTCAACAGTGATGTCCTCCATTCAGTCCACTTTGGCTCAAACAGTGATGGATGGTGTGATCTGACACTGATGTAGCTTGACCTTGGAGTTCTCCTCTGATCTCTTTGAAGTTGTTCTGGGCTCTTTGGTTTCCATTCGTATTTTCCGTCTCTTCAGTTTCTCATCAGTTTTCCTCCTGCAGCCATGTCCAGGGAGGTTGGCTACAGTCCTGTGGACCTTAAACTTCTGAATAATCTGTGCAGCTGTAGTCACAGGAACATCAAGCTGCTTGGAGATGGTCTTATAGCCTTTACCTTTAACATGCTTGTCTATAATTTTCTTTCTAATCTCCTGAGACAGCTCTCTCCTTAGCTTTCTGTGGTCCATGTTCAGTGTGGTACACACCATGATACCAAACAGCACAGTGACCACTTTTCAGCCTTTAAATAGGCAGACTGACTGATTACAAGCTTGAAGACACCTGTGATGATAATTACAGGACACACCTTAGTTTAACATGTCCTTATGGTCAAACCTTTTTCAGTCATTTCTAGGGGTACTACCATTTTTGTTCAGGCCAGTTCTATTATTTTGTTTTTTAAAATATTTCTGTTGAACCACAATTCAAAATCAATGTCTGATTTTTATTGATTTTCAGTAATTTTTTATTTCTCACTTATCTTTGTCAGTTTTGAATTATTTCAGTGAACATGTGGGTTTTTCTTTCTTTAGTGGAAAGATACCAACATTTTTGTCAAGGTGGGGTGAATATTGTGCCTTGATACATCAGTATCCGATGACCATTCACATTCTAAGGCCACTGTAGTCACCATTCAACCTAACAAGTGTGTTTTTGCTCTGTGGGATGAAGCAGGAGTAAATTGTGCAGGCACAAGGAGAACATCCAAGCTCCACACAGAAGGCTGGGGATCAAACCAGCAACCTTTTTGCTGTGAGGCATGCAGGAAGTTTTGGTTCTTCAAAAGCGTGGAGGTTGCTGGTTAAAAAAAAGAGTTTAGATATTGGATTGAGGTTTGGATTTGTGGTCAATATTCACACATATTGATTCAATCATTTTTCTTCTCTAGTGAATTTTGTCTTTCCTGAAGGTTATGACATCACACTGCAGTTATTAAATAAGAGAAAAGAGTTTAAATATATAAATTCAGGCCTTAAAGCTCCATCCTGTGTGATGTTTTCTCCTTCAGAGTTTCTGGACTCTGTGGCTGCTGCTCCTCTGGGATTTAAGTAACACAGCAGCGCCCCCTGCTGGTCACAGCGCAGCACTGAAGACCTTCCCCACAGGAGGAAGGCGCAGCAGTACCTTAAATATGAAGTACTTTTACAACCACCATGAGGGCTGCAGATGTTCATAGATTTATCTAAAGAGCCTCATTTAGTTTGATTATTCCATCCCATAATAAAGGGACGCCCCAGGTTTCTACAAATAAACATAACTCAAGTGAATCCAAGTGAAAATATAAGCCTGATAATACTTTAATGCAGGCTGGAGAAGACAATCTTTATCCAAAATTATACTTGGCTACTTAATGAGGGAAAATTTAACTTCTTAGCTTACAGCTATTCACATGGCAATGCCGTGTTGTATCCAAGCAGGTAGACATGGCCAAAATGGCCAAAACTTAGCAACAGAACAGAGAAGAAATGTCAATAAAGTGACTTTAAAGTGGCTTGTTTGCTGAGATTTCACTACTAGGTTTTTTTTAACCCTCAAGAAAAGTGAAAAATAAAAAGTGACACCAGTCAGAATGATCTGTGAAAAAAATAAAAAATACAGAAAGTTTTTCCACATTTCAAGGGCACCCCTATGCTAAAAGGTACCTGTCGGGAATCGCAGCTTTAAGGTTTACAGATAATAGTCCACAAAAGAGAAAACATTCGGTGAGGTCCGGTTGTCAAGGTTAGAAAGCCTTGTTGAGGGAGACAAGAAACTGTAACTCCAATATTATCATAATCAACTAGTGGCCCGCCCACCGCTAATTAGCTTGGCTCAATCACTGGAGGTTATTGGGAAGTGGTAGCCTGCCTCAGCCTACAGTCAGAAGATAAACTCTTTAGTAAACATCCTGTGTGCTTGTTGTGACTCATTTTTTTACCGCGTCATGTTACTTTATATTCTATCATCATTATCTTCCTCTACTCCTAAACAGAGGCTTTTTTGTTGACCTACTTCCACAGTGGTTTGCTTTAGAGATGTGACGTTCAGGAATGAGTCGAGTCTTTTAAGTGAACAGTTGCAAGTGAGCCCGTTGTTTATTGAGCCATTCTAAAATAAAAATTGGCCAATACAATTTTTTTTTAAATAAATGGCTCGCAAACAAACAGCTCACTCGCAACTGCGAATCAGTTCTCCTCATTCACTTAAGTGAGCTACTCAAAAGACTCGACTCGTTCATGAACGTCACACCTCTAGTGCAAACCACCGCTTAGGTAAGTCAACAAATCTGGCAAAAAAATGAACAGACAAAAAAAAGTTGGTTTATCCCTTTAAGGCCTTCTGGCCCAGAAAACTGAGGCTCACAAAATATTTTCTCTTTTGTATACCATTCTTTTAAACTCTAGAGATGGTTATGTGTAAAAATCCCACTATCAGTCTGTAATATAATATTTGGATCAGCTTGACACCAATTATGCCTGGTTTGAACTTCAACAGGTGTCTTGACCATTTAGGTGTAGCCTTGTGATTGGCTGATAAACTATTGTTATATTATGTGACTCTGCCTTTTCTGTTTTGAACCTGCCAAGCACAGATGGATGCTTATAAAGCTACCAGAGAGAGAACTAGAAATACCCAATTTGGGCACAGACCAGGGCAGTATTTGTCTTTTTTCCTTTATTTTTTCCATTCTCTGTTTTTTTTTTTTTTTTTTTTAAATAAAGGCGAGCGTTTTGAAGTGAACCCAGACTTTTTTTCCTCACCCTTGGTTGTGATTCAGTCACGGCTGCTGAACCGGGAGATGGAGGAAATCTGTGGAGCTTATTGTCAAACTCTCCTCTGTAGTGTTAGCACTTACCGGGACTCCTGTAAAGAAAAGCACTATACCCAGAATCCTCGGGGTGCCTCTGTTTGACCGTACAGAGATCAGCACACAAAGGGTGGGTGACCCTGAGGTGAAGGAAAGATATGAAGGTCCTCTCTGCTCGACCTGCTTCAAATACCGCTGAGCTCTGACACGAGAGTCCGAGGCTCAGAGTGAACAGGAACAAAACTTTGACCTACAAACACTCACTCATGCACTGCGAGAACAGCATGGACCACAAGATTTAAGCTGGAGCCATATCAGAGATGGAGTAAAAGGAAAGATGAGAAGTTAGAGCTGTTTCCTGTTACAAGAGTTCAAGTACAGTTTGTGACATCACAATGTAGGAACAAACTGGGAAAAAGGCATTCAAATATTTAATTTTGATAATACTTTGCTCACGTATTTTCATAACCGTTCAAAACCTACTTTTTGTGAAATGTGTTGCCCTGATCCACCTGTATTCTCAATCTGGCTGAGATCTCATACCAAGTCCTCATGTGCCTAGTCTGCCCTGATCAGTAGACCAACCATTTTGGGGGTAATTGGTCAGTTCAGCACTGTATTGGCCAAGTTGTCAAGGACTCAGCATTCTTTCTGTAGCTCTGAACTGAGACGGTTCCACATAGTTTGCCACTGTTACGCTCCACCACTATTTATCAAATTCCTTGCTATCTAATTAGTGGAACGGCTTTAACTAATAGGCTAAAACTGCAGATGGAACAATGTTAAGACAAAGCACTAGAAGGTCTATTAACGTCTTTTAACAGCGGGATGAGCCGTTTTGGGCAGCTTTTGGTGAAGGCAAGGGAGGTTATGAGACCATTTAAGACTGGAAAAAGCATTATATGGTAACAGTTCACACTGATGATAAAATACCTAAGCAATGAGACTTGAAAGTGGCATATGGCATGACATACTGTGTAAGCAGACATGGTTGTAGAGCACAGTGAAAATGCTGTTGTTAAGGTTAGCATAGCATTCAACAATAATGTTAGATGGAATGTTGCAATTTATCATTTAAATGCAATACATGCCAGTCAGCCTGGCACAGGAACTTCATCAATACATAAAAAATGACAGTCTGAGTGCATGTGGCACTGCAACATTGACATACAAATGAAAATAACTGCTTTATAAAGCCACACCATCATCAAACAACATTTGTTGTTCTGAATTCCACATCACTTTACAAATGACATAGATGCCGTTTGTCATGATTAACAAATTCCTCTTCATCAGTGGTAAACAGCAATTAACAAGAAGAATGCAATGTTGCAAATCATAATTTAAATAAAATACATACCAGTCTACCTGGTATGTGGCACGTCTTTGATGATTTTTATGCCAGCCTGATTGGAATGAGGCCATTGACATACTGTATATGATGACCTGATACCAGGCACATGATTTTAATTGCCAGTCCAGCTGGCACATGCCATTTTACCAGTGATAAATGTGATAGTTGTCATTATTGGCACATTTGCCAGTGTGGTTGACAGATTGTGCTTCATTAGTGACATAGATTGACTGGCAAATTGCTCCAGCTGCATACAGTATGCCATTCTGACTGGCACATTGCACTCCATTGGTGACATATGTGCATTATTTAGCACTCATTGTGGAATATGGCACCTCATTGGTGGCATATAAAATATGACAGTCCGACGAGCATGTGGCACCCTCATTGATGACTTCATGTTTTTTCTATGCAAGTCTAGGTGACACATGTCATTTTACCTGTGATAATATGATAGTAGTCATTACTGGCACATTTTCCAGTGTGACTGACAAGTTGAGGACATATTTAAAATATGTAATACTCATTCTGAAAATGGCACCTCATTAGTGGCATATAAAATATGACAGTCCGACAAGCTTGTGAAGCACTCATTGATGACTTCATGCCAGTATGATTGGATGAAGCCTGTGGCATTCAAACTATGCCATGACACCAGACACATGGCTTTTCTATGCCAGTCTAGGTGGCACATGTCATTTTACCAGTGATAAATATGATAGTAGTCATTACTGGCCCATTTTCCAGTGTGACTGACAGGTTGGGGACACAAACATTATTTAACACTCATTCTGACATATGGCACCTCATTAATGACGTGTAAAATATGACAGGCCCATGGCTTTTCTATGCCGGTCCAGCTGGAACGTGAAATTTTGCCAGTTGGATATTTAAAAGTGGTCATTATTGGCGCATATGCCAGTCTACTATGGGTACAGCTGTATCTTGTTTCTCCAGCTGAATTTTCCTATTGTCAAAGATACTTCGCGTTTGTCCCATGAAATAATTTCCTGCATAAAAAAAACGTCAAACTCAGTCCAGTGTTTTGTTTTTTCAGTTTTAGGGTTTAATTGTCATGCTAAGCACACGGGAAGTTCCTCCATCCCATGAATATCATCAAACGCTCTATTTTCTCCATGTTGTTACCATCAGAGTCCACCTGCACGCCACCCCCTATCCTGCGGTGCTGTTTTAATCAAAGGACGGCACAACAACCCGCTCTGATCGTCGAGTTTCTGATTCACAGTCTCCGCTCATGTTTCCTCTGTGTTCCAGAAGACCAAACCTGCAGGAGTCCCGAGTGCCGCTGCGTGCTCCAACAATGAGGGCGTCTTTGAAGAGAAAAAGCTTCAGAGCAGCTCAAAGCAGAGGCCAGAGAGCGTGTTCTCTTAAGAGGCGTGCCCAGCGGGGGGCGCTCTCACCTGCAGGGATGTGACTCGACTGACAAAAGCTGGGAGAGTGGTTATACGGAGAGAGGATGGTTTTTATCAAGTAAGAATCACAGAGAAATGAGAGGAGCTTGACAAGATTATCGCATTTCATTTTGCTGAAGCTTAATCTGCATTCCTGTAGATCCAGAACGAGGGAGGAGGAGAGGTGTTGAGAAATTCAGTGGGAGAGACATTGATCAACCAATAAATCAATCTTTATTTGTAAAGCGCCATTGTATAGTGTTATCTCAAGACACTTTACAATAGAGCATAAAACTCTTCATTTTATGGATACACATATATGCATAGATACATATATACATATAAAAATACATATATACATATATATACAAATATATACATCCAACACCAACATGAATCCACATAGCCAATCATGAATCCCTCCATCATGGCTCAAGAAAAAACCTTCTGTTAAGCAGCAGGAAATCTTGAATGTGGACCCCATCTTCCTTGATGCCATGCTTTTGGTGAATACCAATTAAAACATACTTGGAATGCCATATTTTTTTTCTAAATTGATTTGTCCGCCCTACTTAACGGTTACGTGTTGATACTAGCAAAATCGAGATTTGTCAACATTGTGCCGTACAGCAGTTTAACACATTTTACAAAAAAGATCCACGCTAGGTGCCACTTAAGAAGAGGAAACTGAGGCTTTAAATTTACCTCAGCTCAACAAAATTGGATAATAGAAAGTATAATATTCAAATGGTAGGGTCAGAATTCCCAAAATAGTAGAGCATCTTCACACAGCAAACTAAGAGGAGCCGCTCGCTGGCTGTGACTTGAGCAGATGCAACAATAACCATAGCCACGGCTGTGAAAGCTAGCTTGTTGTAACGACAAATTGTAAAATACAACCAACGACTGAAAACATAATATTTACTTGATGATAAAATAATTACTTATACTTAAAGGTGCTATGAGGAGAATCTATCTCTTGCGACATAAAGACTCTGCTACCCATGAGCACACGCGGCGACTGTCGTAAAGACGTGACCCAAGCCAAAGCGTGTGTTTGTTGTGATGCCAATGAATGCAGCTCGGACCTTCCTCAGAACTCTGCATTGCTTTACAACTTCTTTTTTAAACAACTTACAGGATGCAAAGCGACAAGGTAATGTATCTCTTTCTAGTTATGTAGCGGTAGTTTTTGATGTGTGACAACAAGCAATTTTTGGAAAACTTAGAATCGTAGTTTTGTAACCGGCTATATATCTCTACTTACAGCCCGGTGCTCTAAGACGTGTCTGAATAATATAAATTTGCTCTAGTTTTAATTGTCTTGTTCCTGAAGTTGAGTATCCAGGCCAGTCCAGCCCTGTCCGACCGTGAAGCTAAGGAATAGCATTTATAGCTAACCTATTTAGATGCTATAAAACTCATCTTAAAGTGTGTATTTCCATCAGGCATATATCTAAAAGTGAGACTGTTTTGTAATTACTTAGAAACCCCTCACAGCATTTTCAGCGCTTCTCTGCTCTGCTTTGTGTTGGCGGGCACAGTGCATTATGGGAAATTCTCTTACCCCTTCATTTAAATTGAGGTCTAAGTCTGTCTTCGTTTTGAGGGCTGTGTAGCCCTTGGTCTTAGCCTTACGGAGAATTGGGACGACACTTCACTCAGACGTGAACGTGCAAAACCAAAAGGTAAGACAAGGGCTAAGGGGTAGAATTGGGATGGACCCTAAGCTCTTGTCTTACCCCTTGGTTTTGCATGTTTACGTCCAGTTAATGGATGTCCCAACTCTCCATAGAGCTAGGGCAAAGATGAAGGGGTACACAGACCTAGAAACGAAGACAGACAGAAGCCTGACACGAAATATAGGGGTAGGAGAATTTCTCATACTGCGTCACCCTGGCTGACAAGATGGCAGAAAGAAGATAGAAGAAAACGCGTAATTATACGTAATTATTAAATCATTAAGTAAATATCATGTTTTAAATTGTTTAAAATTTCTCTTTTTAATGAGCTGCTTTCACAGCTGTAGCTAAACCTAGTGTTGCATCTGTCTACGTTTAAGCCAGTGAACGGCTCTGGGTGATGAAGTTATGGGAATTGAATGGCGTCTCAACTGCAATGTCGTTTTTTAGAGAAAAGTGTGATAGCATAACAATGGATGGAATTGTTGCCAATTTTGAACATGAAAAAGAACATGGTTTTTGTATGCAAGTCTAGATGGCACATGTCATTTTACAAGTCATAAATAAGTTGTAGTCATTACTGGCAGGGGCAACGTATTGGAGCTAGAATAAGGCCCCATCCACTCGAAGACAAAACGCTTAAAAGTTTCAAAAACGATCATCATAAAGACGAAGGCGTCTCAGAAAATGTGTGCGTCTACATGAATGCACTCGATACATATGAGAACGCTGTAAAACACATGCTAGACCTCTAGGGGCGCTGTAACGATATGACAGAAACAAGCGGAAACGGACGAAAAAACAGTGGGCGTGCGCACTTGCGTCAACAGTTGTAAACAGAGATTGTGATAAAGTGATCATAAAGTGCTGTAATGTGTCCTCGATAATTGTTTGTTCAACTCGGTGGTGATTGAGAAGAAGGAGATTTTGCTGCAACAGGGATAGTAGGGTCACTAGCTTCATCAGCAATTATGCTACACCGTACACCACCATTGTTGTTGTTGTTGCCGCGTGTGGCGCATGCGTGTCAATGAAGATATGAAACTATGACGTAGAGCCAGTAATCACCGAGCTGCGTATACGGCATTTCAAAATCTTTCCACTGTGGAACCAGGTTTAAAAAATTATCATTTACAGACTCCCAAAAGGCCATCTTCATATGGATGATACGCAGATTCAGCAAAAATCTTATGCGTTTAGACCTCGGTTTGTCTTCGTGTTGATGGGGCCTAATGTTGCCAGATTTTTCAGCTGAAATAAGCAACCATGTTGATAAAAACAAGCGCAAAACAAACCAAAATTGCTGACTTTGAATTGGAACAGAACTTTGGCTGTGATTGATGATGCATCACGAGTCTGTAAGTCCAGACGTACAATGAAATACACATATTGAGAAAGAGTGTTAGCATTCAAAACCAGCAGATGGAATATAAAGGAGGGCTATTTTTCCGGTGTTTTGGTGCTTTTATGGCAAATTGACTGCAAATTTTACAAAAAAAAAAGAAAAAAAAACTTGCCCAATATCTGGTGCCTTGGACATTTTTTGTTGCAAAGGTGTCATACAAATGATCAGTTCTACAGTTATATTAAAAACATATAATTATTACATTCTGCTGACCATTTTTTCCTTGATATAATGGATAGTTATTAACTTTGGGAGTATCAGTGTGACTTTTTTGTCCATATTTTTCAGCCCTATAACATGATGATCACACTATGGGAGGCTGATTCCACAAACACATTAAATCCCCTCCTTAATGTAATATTGAGCTTAAACAACAGATGCCAGTGTTTCTCCTCTGCAGAGCCTGAACACAGAGGAGAGTCTTCTCTGATGTGAAGCAGCTCGGCTCATGAATGAAGACGATGTGAACTCTGGACGACTGTATGGAGGTCAGAGCAGAAGAAAATCTTCTTCAGAGAGGAGGCCATTAAGATGTCTGCAGTCAGAGGAGATTAGAGGTAAATGGTTGATTTAAGTGAAGAGATGATAAAGTGCTGTCTGACTGAGGCCAGAACAAGCTGTGCAGAAACATGATGGGAGTCACCTGTGACAGCAAACACAGGATATTTAACACTGAGGAACAGGACTATTTCAATCTATGGTCCTGCAGTCATGAACTGCTGGGAGTAGACTTAGCTGGCATGTGATTGGCACAAGTATTTCATCTTTAAGTCTGACCACAGCCCAGTGGTAAATGGTTTAAATACTGAACATTTTCCTTTTGATGGTGAATGTGAAAGCAAAAAAACATGATCGCTGATTTCATCTGTTACTTCTTTGTTCTTTCATCAGGATGGTGGAGCAGCACAAATAAACTCACCAGAAATTTTCAAATGTTTATTTTTTTGCCTAATTCTGGTAAATCTGGGCTTCATTTTCTTTTTCTTGGGTGACAGGAGTTGCACCCAGTGTGACCTTCTGGTGCTGTAATGTGAAAATATGAGCTGTGCCCGCAGCCTAAGTGCCATAAAAATTAACAATCTTTCATTTTATCAGTCTTTCTATTTAAAATATTTTTTTATTTTTTTTTATATTTTACAAACACAAACACATATGTATGTATATTTGTGTGTGTACATATATATATGTTTTTTTGTATATGTATATATATGTATGCAGTTGTATATTAGAAAAGTATAGTTTAATTTTTTTTATTTCTATATGTTTATAATAATAGGATATCTAAAAATACATTTAAAATTTCGTGTAGTATTAACGGTGGTATGTATGTATATATACATGAGGGATAAAAATGTATACTAGTATCTAAAAATAGATTAAAAAACCTAAAAAGTATAAATTTATAAAAAAAAGGTTTAAAACAACAACATATTTTTAAATATAATGTGAATAATATAAACATATGGTTAGACATGTGATTTTTATATTTTTTAATATTTTCTATTTTTATAAAGATTAAATGTCTTTAGATATATCAAGTAATTTTTCTAATTTTTTATTTCAATAAATTTGTGTAATATGTACATGTTAATATGTACTTGCATAATTAAAAATATGTACTTGTACATAGAAATGAATTACAAAAAATAAATTTATAATGGTAAAAAAAGATAGCTTATTTTTATGTAAATATATTTATACATATAAACACATATGCAAACAGGCAGGTATAAATTCAGTTTAACATTCCTGATTGATGTTTTACATCTTGCCTAGATTACTCAGTAAACCTTGTTTGGTTGGTCTCTAACAGACAGATCTAATAAATAAATAAATTTTCTGGATTATCACGCTTGTACAGAAAAAAAAAACATTTTACTGCCAGTGTTTGTTAGTTTTCTTGATGATGTTAAATATCATGATAATCAAGCTTTATTTTGAAACCGCAAACCGGAAGTGAGACTCTCTTTTTTCCCGTCACCTTTACAGCGAGAGCTTGAAGTCTCTCGAGATTCTCGTCTCTGTCGCTCACAGATCCGGAACTTTTGAAAGCTGGTTTGGAGCAGGTTTGGAGCAGGTGAGGATCAGGTTTGGATCTGGGCTGAAGGTGAGACCCTGACACTCTGAGGGGCTTCAGAATAAAGATGATTTAATGACTGAAGAAGGTTTTCATTCAGGACATGGAGCTTCACTGTGAGGATGAACTGAAGGCTCGTGCCTGTTTACTGTCTGATTTTATTGACGTAAGGATGAATCCATACGTCAGTCTGTGCAGAGGTGACTCTCCTATCTGCTCTCACTTAAACTGTAAACACTGATTATACTCACATGACTGCTGATTGTCTCTAAAGAGGCCACTTTAAGACAAAAAGCCTTCATATGTTCTCTGTTTCTGCAGCCTGATCGACCCTAGTAAGTACACATAATGTGGCCACTTTATTAGGTACACCTTGCTTTTAGCAGGCGTGGACCTTTTCAAGTCTCACATCTTAACCAACCTCTTTTTGGACACATTTCTCACAGACTTTGACACTAGTTACTGAATATTTTGTCTTTTTCTGGACCACTCTGCAAAGCTTTAAGAATTGAAGGTGATTTTTTTTTTTTTTTTTTCTTATCAAGGTCTTATTTTTTGAGGATTCACAGTTTTGGAAACGCGGTTTTGCCATTTGTGACATTCAGCCTTTAAAGAGATACACCAACTTTTTCTGTGATGAGCAGATAGACTTTATTCTAAGGACTGTGCAGTAACAAGGAAGAGACGGGCAGAGCTCGGCCAATGCTAATTAAACACTGGGGGTCAATGGGTATTGTTAGCCTGCCTTTTTTTAACCATAATGATAGTAGAAGATAGCACATTTTAAAAAATTATCTTCTACAACCATCGTATTATCTTCTTCCACTCCTAAACATATGCTTTGCTTTGTTGACCTAATTGGTTTTTAGGAGAGATGTGATGTTCACAAACGAGTCGACTCTTTTGAACAGCTCTTAAAAGTGAACATTGAGAACTGATCCACAGTTGTGAGTGAGCTGTTCATTTGTTAGCCATTCTTGCATTTAACTTGTAAGCATAAAATAATGGCTCACTCACAACTGCGAATCAGTTCTTATCGTTGACTTAAAAGAGCTGTTCAAAAGACTCGACTCGTTCGCGAACGTCACACCTCTCCTGAAAACCACTGCATAGAAGCAGATAATGAAAAATATTTATCTGATGACTGTAGGCAGAGGCAGGCTAACACTACCCATTGACCCCCATTGTTTGAGCTAAGCTAATTAGCGATGGGTGAGCTGTTCATGTCTGGTCCTTGTTACTGCAAACACAGTTGAAAGAATGGTCTCACATGCTTGTCATGGACTTGAAATGACATGAAAACAAAATAAAATGTTGGCGTAGCCCTTTAATTCGCATCAACGTGGTCCTTCTGTTTGAGGGTAGGTTGATCTGAAGTTTGTTTGAGCTAGCACAAGCAGTATGGCTTCAATGAAGTCGCTAGTTCGATTCTTTTCCATCATTCAATTCGACCTAAATCTCCTTTCAGATGCTCTGTTTGACCTTCTGTCTTTACCTCATCCACAAGTCTAGTTGCTGTCATGTGATTGGCTGATTAAACTAGCAGTGCTGTGATCTCTCCTCCAGAGTTTCCTCTCCAACATCATGATGTCCTCTCTGCTGCTGCTGCTGCTCGTCCTGGACTTGAGCTGCGTGTCCCTGCAGGAGGACAGGAGGCCCAACTTTGTCTTCATGATGGTGGACGACCTCGGGATTGGAGACCTGGGTTGCTACGGGAACAAAACACTGAAGTAAGAATCAGACTTTACTCTTTTAAAGGTCAAACAATGATGGGGCTACACGTTTTTAATGCCCCCGCTACTGATGAGCGAGGCTAGAGTCACATTTTAGGGTCTTCTGTACATTCCTAGGACATACTCTTAGACCTTTTGTCCAGATTTTAGGGTAAAGGTCATGCAGTTTCGAAGGGATGTCCATCAACTTTGCACTATCACTCTGTTTCACGGTTATGAGGTCAAAGGAAATGAAGTAGTCAGATTTTAAAGGTCACAGAGCCTCTTGGTCCCCCTTTAAAAGTCAAAGGTCAAGTTCAAAAGTCTTTTACATATATGAATTAATTTATTTGTGTTTGATCTCGCATGGATTTCTAATGGATTTTAAAGTTTTGGGTCCTCATATCCTGTAATCAACTCGTTTTTACCTCTGCTAGGAGTTGTTATTGCCGACATTTGTTTGTTTTTTTGTTTGTTATAGTTTTGTTTTCTGTTGGTTTGTGTGTTTGTTACTTTGTCTGTTTGTTTTTTTGTTGTTTTATTGATTGCTAGTTAGTTTTTTGTTTGTTAGTAAGCTAGTTATTTTATGTGTTTGTTTTTTGTTAGTAAGTTAGTTTTTGTTTTTTGTTTGTTTTTGTTAGTTTGAGTGTTTTTTTGTTGTTTGAGTATTTGTTTGTAAGTTAGTTAGTTTGTGTGTGTGTGTTTGTTTTTCCTTTGTTAGTTTGTGTTTTGTTTAAGTGTTGGTTAGTGTGTATTTGTGTTAGTCTGCTTTTTTGTTTGTTAGTTTGTGTTTTGTTTCAGTGTTGGTTAGTTTGTGTGTATTTGTGTTAGTCTGCTTTTTTGTTTGTTAGTTTGTGTGTGAGTTATTTTGTTTATTTGTTAGTTTATTTTTTAGTTTGTTAGTTTGTGTGTTTGTTTTTTCTTTTGTTAGTTAGTTCCATTGTGTTTTTGTTTGTTAGTTTGTGTTTGTCTTTTTTGTTTGTTTTTTTAGGAAGTTGGTTTGTGTGTTTTTTGTTTGTTTTTTGTTAGTAAGTCATTTTTTTTTGTTTGTTTGTTTTTGTTGGTTTGAGTGTTTTTTTGTTTATTTGAGTATTTGTTAGTAAGTAAGTTTGTGTGTGTGTTTGTTTTTCCTTTGTTAGTTTGTGTTTTGTTTAAGTGTTTGTTAGTTTGTGTGTGTTTGTGTTCGTCTGCTTTTTTTGTTTGTTAGTTTGTGTGTGAGTTATTTTGTTTATTTGTTGGTTTATGTATTAGTTTATTAGTTTGTGTGTTTGTTTTTCCTTTTGTTAGTTACTTCATTTGTGTTTTTGTTTGTTGATTTGTGTTTGTCTTTTTTGTTTGTTTTTTTAGTAAGTTAGTTTGTGTGTTTTTTGTTTGTTTTTTGTTAGTAAGTCAGTTTTTGTTTTTTGTTTGTTTTTGTTAGTTTGAGTGTTTGTTAGTAAGTTAGTTAGTTTGTGTGTGTGTGTTTGTTTTTCCTTTGTTAGTTTGTGTTTTGTTTAGTTGTTTGTTAGTTTGTGTGCGAGTCATTTTGTTTATTTGTTAGTTTATTTTTTAGTTTGATAGTTTGTGTGTTTGTTTTTCCTTTTGTTAGTTAGTTCGTTTGTGTTTTTGTTAGTTTGTGTTTGTCTTTTTTGTCTCTCACAGGTTAAAAAAAATAAAATAAAAATGAATAAAAAATAATAAATCAACAATAAAAGTAAAATAAAAGTTAGAGAATGATTTATTTTTATTATGTTTTTATTATTAATTCTATTTAGTACTGCTATCTTTTATGTATTTTTTCAACACACACAGTATATGAATTAATTTATTTGTGATTTATCTTGCACAAATTTCTAATAAATTTTTAGATTTTGGACCTCTCTACATCCTTTAATTGACTTATTTATTTTTGTCATGTATTTAGTTTTTTTTTAACTTTATTTTTGACAATATTCTTTTTTGTTTTGGGTGTTTCCTTTCTGTTTTTGTTCCTTTGTTAATCATCTACTGAACTAAGGAAGTACAGGCACTGATGAAAACATTCTGGAAAGTTTAGGCCTGTGTTCCTGCGTTAAAAACAGACAATGTCATTAAGGACTTATCTTCAGTGTAGAGAAGATCAAGAATCCGCAGAGTCCTGGTGTTGACATTATCGAGTGTTTCTGGGATCACACTGAGGGACAGAATGATCCGAGCCACACTAGAAACAACTGAAACAACCTCAGAGTGTTTTATTTGCCCGTCTGTTGCTAACAAACGGTCGTTGCAGGACCCCGAACATCGACCGCCTGGCCGAGGACGGAGTGAAGCTGACTCATCACATCGCCGCGGCCAGCCTGTGCACGCCCAGTAGGGCCGCATTCCTCACCGGGCGCTACCCGATACGATCAGGTCTGAGGACTTCACTGACTGACAGGAAGGCTGATGTTGGTCTGCAGGCAGAAAGCTGGGCTGTCACAGTCTAATGTTCTGTGCTCTGATGTTTACAGGCCTTTACAGCTCTGGCAGGAACTTGGTCTTCATATTCAACGCAGTGCCCGGAGGTCTCCCCAGCACAGAGCTCACCTTTGCTAAGCTAGCACAGCAGCAGGGATACGAGACGGCGCTCATAGGTGTGGGCCACGTTTCTGTTTACAGCTGTGTTGCCAGGTTTTTCAACTAAAATAAGCAGCCACAAAAACAAGCCCAAAACAAACTAGCTGTTTTTTTCTAACGTGATGTATAACTTTATTTATTAAGAGAAATCTACATTAATTATGCTTTGATTTTCTTCAACATTACATTTTAATTTCACTGTGATATTGTTGCTTATTCAACTTTGAATGTACTTTACTAAAAGAAAGGAGAGGCTACTGCTATTTTCAACTTAAACTGTCGGTCTACACTGCAAACACTCAGATCAATTTCAGGTCAAAAATACCTCGCCATGACTGTTCCAAGTCAAGATTTTCTGATATGCCTGAATAAAGATCTTCTTTAGGGATGTAAAAACTAAAAAGAAAGTCTGAATTGCTTGTACTAAGTAAAATAATCAGCCAATGAGACAAAACAAATTAAACCTAAAGGGTGTTTTAATTTGTTTTTTATCCAGAGCAGATTTTGAACCTGAATTTAAGACCCTCACAGAGTCATTTTTACTTGTTCATTGGCAGATTTTTTCTTATATTTCAAGCAGTTTAGTGCCTTAATTTTGCCTTTTATTCCTTATAGTAAGACATTTATCTGGACTTGTTAAGTGAATGTGGATTAGATTAAATGTTGAGATAATTCTGACTTGAAAATCGACAAACGCACTTGCTGAGATCTTAGTTTTTGCAGTGTAAACTTGATTTTTGTAACCAAACAGACAAAGTAAGGCTTTAATGTAAGTTTCATGTTGATCCTCTGCAGCTTTATTATGGAGAAAACAGAAACAGCTTCATTTGAAATACATTTAATTCTGTTTATAAGGATTTCTTTTTGGTAGGAACATCATTTTTGCCCCCCTTTTCATAGTCAAATATACATTTGTGTTTGGAGTGAGAGAAAACAGTTTGTGTTACTTCTGATAGATCTGATAGATTGAGCATCTGGTCCCTCCTGGTTTGGGGACACAACAAGCCTAAGGCCCCATCCACACAAAGACAAACTGAGGTCTAAACACATACATTTTTTGCCGAATCTGCGTATCATCCATACGAAGACGGCGTTTTGGGGGTCTGTAAACGATCATTTCTGAAACCAGGTTCCAGAGTGGAAAGATTTTGAAATGCTGTATTCACAGCTCTATGATTGCTGAGTCTTTACAGCTTTTCAGATACGCTTACGTCATAGTTTCATATCTTCATTGACACGCATGCGCCACACGCGGCAACGACAATGGCGGCGCACGGTGTAGCATATGTGCTAATGAAGCTAGTGACCCTACTATCCCTGTTGCAGCAAAATCTCCTTCTTCTCAATCACCACTGAGTTGAACAAACAATTATCGAGGACACATTACAGCACTTTATGATCACTTTATTACAATCTCTGTTTACAACTTTTGCCGCAAGTGTGCATGCCCACTGTTTTTTCATCTGTTTCCGCTTGTTTCCGGCATATCGTTACAGCGCCCCTAGAGGTCAGGCATGTGTTTTACAGCGTTTTCATGCATTCATACGGACGCACACATTTTCTGAGACGCCTTTGTCTCCATGACGATCGTTTTTGAAGCTGTTAAGCGTTTTGTCTTCGTGTGGATGGGGCCTAAATGAGCAACTGCACTTTTAGGACAAGCCCAAAAAAACACAACTGCCAACTGCCGCAACTTAAAAAATAAGCCCAAAGTTGCTTGTAACAAGCAGACATGGCAACTCTGATCTTCAGTCTGGTCAAACTGAGTAAAAATCAGACTTTAACCCAGAAACCAAAAGCATCCACTTGCAACAGTAAAGACTGTGACAAATAAAGTGTGTCCATTTGAAAGTGAGAGTGAAACTAGATTGAGTTTAAAATGTGGAAAACTTCCCTTCTTTCAAAAAAATCCACTGGATCACCGCCAAAACTGTAGCACTTCTTCTCTGTGCCATGACCAACCGTTTCTGAAAGTTTCACTCAAATCTGCTAAACTCTTACAGAGGAATGTGCCAAACAGTGTAGAAAACTGACTTATCTTACATGATAAAACCTTAAAAACATCCTGGGTCCAAATCCAGATTTCGATCGCCACCAAAATTAATTGATATCTGTCTTATGCCATGACCAAAATTCCCTAAATCCACTAAAATCCTATTGGCTAATAAGCCAAAATGTGTAGAAAACTGGCAAATTTTGCAGTGTTAAGAAATCCTTTCAAATATTCTGGATCCACATCTGGATTCGGATCATCGTCGAAATTTATTGACAGCCTTCTTATGCTACGACCAACATTTCCTAAAATTTGTACCCAAAGCCGTCAAATTTTTGCCAAAAAAAAAAGCCAAAATGTGTAGAAAACTGACCAACGTTGCAGTGTTAAAAATTGAAAAAAAAAAAAAAAACATCCTTAATTCACATCTGGATCCTGATCATTTATTTTTTACAAGATAATTTTATATAATCTTGAGAAAAAAAAAATTGAGTTCAAGTTTTTAACTTCGTAAATCATTGAGTTTTTGAGTTTCTTGGCTTAAACACTTCAACAAAAATAAACAAATGTTTATTTTGCTTCATCACACTATTTCAAATTCCTTAAAATAGTTTGGAGCTTTGTAAAATATTTTTGAGAGTCATAAAATAAATTTTTTCACTTTCTGATAATTTTTTAGTCGCAATAGTTTTTTTAAATACAAAAAAATTGAGACTAAATTTTTAAGGTTTATACAAAATAAGTGTCAACAAAAAGTGTAATTAATTTAAACAAACGAAGGTTCACCAAGTATTTCTAAAATTTAAATCCAAAAATAAACTTTCAATATCAATTCTGGCTTCAAATAATGCTTTTATGTCTTGATTTTTTCTTAAAAATAAAATCTTGTGAACTTATTGGAAGCTCATGTAGGCTTCACAAAATACTTTGTAGCTTACAAAACATCCTGAGCTTCATCAAATAGTTTTAACCTTAAAAATTTTGCATTAAAATTAATTTCTTTATCATTTAAGGGCATTTACTGTTTCAAGAGTTTAAAATCTATTTCTTTATTGCTGTTTCCCTATTTTTTAGATATAGATTTTATGTTTTTATTATTGTTCTTTGACTTTTTTATTGCTGTTTTAAAGAATACTTATTTCATACAGTACTTTTGCATTTAATTTATTTTTTTTAATTTAATGAACAATTTCTTAACAATCAGAGCTGTTCAAAATGTCTGAAATTTTGGTCCTTTTATTCACACTTAAAATGATATTTAAATTAGGCCCAGGATTAAAAGTAGAGGGATACTGTGGATCAGAGGTGCCCAAATTATTTTTTATCATCCTGTAGAAATGAAGCTTTCTTTGAAACATGAAGTTCATGAAGTAATTGTTTTAAAGCTCTAAGCTGTTGGCTTTTGCAGTTTGCTCTTGTTTTGTGTCTGATGCATCATGTGGGTGAATAAACAGAAAAACATTTTTAAACTTTTTCTGTTATTTTTAATTTATTTTTTCAGGAAAATGGCACCTCGGCCTGAACTGCCACAGCAGCGATGATCACTGCCACCACCCCAGCGCCCACGGCTTCAACTACTTTTTTGGTATCCCTTTGACAAACTTACGGGACTGTCAGCCCGGACACGGCACCGTGTTCCAGGTCCAAAAGTACCTTCCGCTCAGGACGTTTGGAGTGATACTGCTCACCGCGGTTTTCCTGCATTACTGTGGCTTCATCCGGCTCCCCAGGGGGCTGGTGGTAGGTGTGCTCCCCCTGCTGCTGACGGCTGTGGGACTCTTCGCAGGATTCATCACGGTGGTGCCGTACCTGAACTGCATCCTGATGAGGGACCACCGAGTCATCGAGCAGCCGTTTTTTTCTGAGAATCTGACGCAGAGGATGACGCAGGAGGCCGTGGACTTCATGGAGAGGTAGCTTCATTTATTAGGGTCATACTGCCATTACCTATAGACGATGACCGAGTATATTTAGAGTCACTGTCCTGCTGCAGTGGTGGCAGTGTGGCTCAGTCTGTAAAGGCTTGGGTGGTGGGTTCAAGTCCTGATTGGAAGTTGGTATGGTGGGGAGATGCAAGCCAACTTCCAGTGTTAAGTTTGTTGACAATTTTGTCAGTTTTCGTCAACGATCTAGACCATAAAAACAAGACAGTAACTAATAAAAACAAGTGCACATGGACAAAAATTGGTCTAGTTGGTCATGTAGACAGGGCTTAGTTTTTTCACAAGTAGCATGGGTGCTACCAAGTTGAAAAATCTAGCAGCAACACAAATATTTTTGTGTAGTGTTTTTCTTTCATACAAAGATAAAATGCGCTGTGATTGGTCAAAATGAGGCTTTGGGAGCGCCTGCTTATGTTCGTCTGTACCTTGCGCAGGGCGGTGCAGGAATGTCGGGTTTACCGAAGGCTAGCTAGCGGCGCAGTTAGGTCAATAAAACAAACGTTTCAAAGTTGTTTCCAGCTGAGGCTACGTTCAGGAATACCACCGGCCACAACTTCCAACGTATTCAACACAAGATAAAACATGTTTGGAACGGTCATTTTTCGTAGTTGCACGGCTGCTACCAAATGCAAATCACAATTCGCACTGTAATATTTTTAGTAGCAAATGTGAGTACCTCCTAGGAATCTATCCAATCACAGCCACTTTGGTTGTGTTAAAGGTTGGGTGAGTTCAGAGGGACATCCAATCACAGCTTCCTTAGCTTGCAGGTGGTGGGATAAGTTGTGGAGTGATCCAATCAGAGCTGTTCTCTTTATGAATTGATATATTCATGTAGAGCAGGTTCACTGTTTGTTGTCAGTTCTGGTATTGTAACTGAGATGCTCTGCCAGGTAGCCTAAATAAAGGTGACTGCATTTCACACAAAGGAATATTTGTTACTGTTCATTTAGGCATTCAGACTTTACTAACATTCAATATTAGTTTTAGATTTTAGTCAACTAAATTTACAGCAGATCTTATCGACTAATGTAGATAAGGGTTAGGATAAGGATGTGTAATAGACGTTCCTCCATGGAGAGACCTTGCTGTTGTAGCATAACTACCTTTTGGTCTTGCTGTTGTGCTACGCCTGTGTTCCTCAAAGCAGCATCTGTTTGGTATCTGACATCTGTTTTTGTGCTTCTGCAGGAACTCTGAGCGTCCGTTCCTGCTGTTTTTCTCCTTTATTCAAGTCCACACGGCCATGTTCGCTGCAGCGAGATTCAGAGGGAGCAGCCAACACGGTATCTATGGAGACGCTGTTCATGAGGTGGACTGGAGTGTAGGTAGGTCTGCAGGATTTGTGGTAGTAGACAGGCTCTGCTGTGATGAATAAAGAAGTACAACCTAAGGTGAACTCACTGTTCAACCTTGTGCTGGTATACTTTCACTCCTGGACGACATCTGGTGGACAGTTGAGACCAGTGTTGGGGAAGTTACTTTTAAAAAGTAGTGTTTGCTCGTGACTCCTTACATCTGAAAAAAGTAACTCTTTACTTTACTTAGTTACCCTCTATGAAGAGTAACTTCTCAAGTTACTTTTTCGTTACTTTTACATTGCTTGATCATGGACAGAACCCCATATCTATTCCTAAATGTGAAGGCCTACAAAAAGTTCTACTACAGAGAACATAACAGTTTTTGTGCTCTTTATTTTACAAAATGTCACATACCCTGTGGAATGAGAGCTCCTGCCCAGTGTTTCCACATTTTGCTTCTGAAATAAGCAACCTGGTCAAAAAAAAATAAGCCCAAAATAAGCAACCTCCAGCTATTTCCCTTCCCAATGTGATATATTACTTTTTAAAAAGAGAAGTCTACACAAAGTGTGTTAATTTTCGTCTACATTACGTTTAAATATCACAGCGCTAAGTGTCTATTCAAGAAAAGACCGTCGCTTATAACAAGCAGACCTGGCAACTTTGGCTCTGGAGCATGCGCCATGTGCGTGAGTGTGTTTGGGGGCGTGCATATAGCTAGGAAACGAGGAAGTGGACAAACTGCCTACCGCAGTCGTGTTTTCCTTTATGTTAGGAGCTGGAAGATAATCAGGGGGATACACACAGACTGAAGAGCCCCAAGAAGCAACATCACGTCTAGAAACAATCCCAAAAAACCACGACCTGCAGCCGTGACTCACGAGATTTTCGGCCTTTAGACGCTTATAACGAGCGGACTTGGCAACGCTGCTCGTGTCTGTGCGAGCAGCTGAGAAGGCAGCTTCAGTGTCAGATCTGTCCGAGGGAAATGTAACGTCGCTCTGTATTAAAAAAGGAACTACGTTTCGTTACCAAATTTTCAACAGTAGCGCGTTACTTCACTTTTTACCCGAAAAAGTAGTTTCGTTACTATAACGCGTTACTTTCTATCGCGTTACACACAACACTGGTTGAGACACATGATCGCTTAACTCCCTGTTGAAAGACTGAACCCAGAGGTTGGACCTTTTAAAGTATGATCAGTAATCAATACAAACATAAACACTTAAGCATTGTTTGTACTTTTTAAATCATTTTCCCATATGTGACCCGATTACCCCTTTCAGACTGGCCAAAAAAACATTTAAACCCGGTAACAGTCAGCTCCTGTCGGCAATTTGAAAGGGTTTAATCAGCATTTTGACCCGGGTCAACTGACCCTGCAAGAGACACAAGTTCTTATCAGCTCGCCTCCGATAGGCTTCAGTGGGAACATCACACCTGGGTAGACCCGCTGGACGTCGGCGTAACTTCCCCACATCATAACGTCACGCCCAACCCCTCCATCTGTAACATCATCAGCACCGAGTTTGTACATTTTTAAAGAGGGACAAAAGTGTAAAGTACAGAAAATCGTTTCCACAGCCTCTATGCTCCTTTCCAGTATTTACATGGTTGTGTTTCGTTGTGCTGATGATGTCATCAATGTGATGACATCAGCTTGATGCGCCAGAGGAAAAAAAACAGCCACACAGCTCTTCTGCTAGCCAAGTAGGTCCAGGTCTACTGGCAGTGGGAAAAGACTCACTTGCTGATTGGTAGTGGGCTAACCCACGTTGAAAAAACCCGGGTTGACCCGCTAATTTTAGTGTGAAAGCGGTACAAATTTCATTGTTAAGCAGCTAGTGGAAAGCAGAGTAAATCCTCATCAGTGTCTCTTTATTAGGGTTTAGAAACAAGCTCACAGCTCCCTCTGAAGACCAGTCCGCAACTTTTTGGTCTTTCATAACGTACTGAAGCGAGAACCCTGATTAAGTCCAGATCGTTAGCTTAATGCGAGTGTGTCCTGCCGGGCTTGAGCCCACTTCACTTCCTGGTTTGGCACACTTGGCCCCTGATGAAAGAATTTGCAATTTGGGACCGTATTTTTTTATTTTAAGTTTAATGATTTGTTTGTCTTTTTGCTTCCTTTCTCGACAAAATGAGTAAAATCAGATCTCAGGCATTTTAATGAGTGTTTTTCTCCAACTCATGTAATTTCCCCACAAACTACATCCTGTTTCTTTGTTTTCATCCCATTCAAGCAACATTTAATAGATATTGCTGGCTGCTTTTGGTTGTGGATGTGGACAGCCTGCTGCTGTGGAAAGCTTCAGTTACGATTACTAATATTTGGCTCACCTACCGCTAATCAGCTTAGCTTAAGCACTGGGAGTCAATGGGTAGCCAGTGTTGTAATATGAAAAAATACTTATGAAGGCAGGATAACCATGCTATGATTTAAGTCATGATATGAATAATGTTATTGTCAGAGTGCCAGGATTAAAGTCGGAATTCTAAGATTAAAATCAGAATTTTCATAAAAAAGTTAGAATTCTAATACAACATTCAGAATCCTGAGTTATGAGCTAGAGTTAAAAAAATAAGGTCAGAATCCTAAAATAATGGATGTATCCCAAGATTAATGTCAGAATTCTTTTTATAAAGTAAGGATTACACGATTGAGTTCGACTAGGGTTAAATTCTGGATTATAAAACAAAAGTACGAATTCTGAAATAAACAAAAGAACAATCAGGTTCAGGTTAGAATTATAAAATAAAGTCAGTATCCCAAGTTTAAAGTCAGAATTCCAAAATTAAACTAAGGATTATATGATTAAGGCCAAATTTCTAGGATTATATTTAGATTTAAATATTGAGATATTATTATTATTATCTTAGATAAAAGAGAGAATTATAAGATTTAAGTCAGAATTCTAAATTTAAAATCCGAATTTTAACATTGAAGTTAGAAGTCTAATTTTAAATTCAGGATGCTGAAATTAAAGTTGGAATTACAAGGGTTACAAGACTTAAATGAGAATTCTAAGATTTAAGTTGGTGCCCCATGGGTAGTGTTAGAGGTTTGGCATCTTTTAGCTGTATCTGATGACCATAGGCAGAGACAGGCTAACACTTTCCATTGACTCCTAGTGTTTGAGCTAAGCTAATTAGCGTCCGGCAATCTCTGCCTGTCTCTTTCTTGTTACTGCAGGCACACTGAAAATAATGGCGTCCAAATTGCGACCTCCATTTTGATGCTCAGTTTGAGTCATGTCTACATGCTGCAGTGCATTAAGTTTGTTTTTTTTCCCTGATGTGAGCTGAAGGGGAGGGCCGTGCCACACCACAGTGTGAAAGAAGGGGAAATAGTGACAGACAGGACAAGAAAAGACAAACGTAAAGGAGGACAAATGAGTACTCTTGTTGATTTGAGATAGAAGTTCAAGTGCTGTGCTGATTTAAGTTCATATAGGAAGTAAAGGCTTTAAGAAACCAGGGACACCAGAAATGTGGGGTCTTGATAGTAGGGGGAGTGTGGGCCTGGGAGTGGCATGCAATATGTGAGAGGATGTGCCGACTCAGCATGTTCTGACGGGATCAATCATTTCTGTTCGTTAGTCTGGACAGGAGCTTGACTATCTGTACACGCATGCAGTGCATTAAGTTGCTGACATGTGATTGGCTGGTCAACTCCTTGCATCAATTAGGAATTAAACAAGAGTGGAACACCACGTTTCACCTTTAAATGTTCTTAGTTGTGATTGTGTTTTGATTAAAGGCTCATCCAGATCCAAATGAAATGGAGCCTCAGCACAGATTCAATAAAAGATGTTTTTCTCCAGAATTGAATGTAAATGAGTGGCTGTGATGTTTCTTATGTAAGCTGCTGTAATAGCATGAGCTGGTCCTTCATTATGATGATGAGCTTTTGTTGAAATCCTGTGAAATAGGTCGCTCCTCTCACTCTTTTGTTTAATTGCTGCTCGGGCTCGAGGACGGCCCACGGAACAACACGCAGCCTCCGCGGGCTGAATGTTTGGGGGTTATTTTCCTAATGAACGCGTAATTACTCCAATTATTTCATCTGGAGGACGATTGTGGGAGGAGACTGATTGAATCTGGTTTTGTTTGCTGAATAGGAGCTGAGTTTGTCGTCTGGCTCTCAGTGTGTTTTGTTCGTCCTCTCCGTGTGCAGAGAACTTTATTTTCTGGATCTGAATTTCAAACAAAAGCAGCAGAAAGCTGAGTGTCTTAAAGATGTGAAAAACAGCCATGAAAACAGGATTTATCAGACAGAGTTTTGCATAATTTAAGATATATTCATCAGAGATTCATCAACCAAAATCATTCTGCCTCTGCTTATGAACATGGATTTATCTTAGCGTAATATTTAGATCAGTTTCAAAGAGAAGGAAGTTTTCAAAGTCTGTAAGAGAGTCGAGAGTCTTAAGCTCAAACTTTGACTCTTATCTCAGATTCAGAATTCTGTCATTAAAGAGAAATACGTGAAAATAATATCTGAAGTTGCATTAAAGTCAGAATTATGAGAAATAAAGTCAGAGTAATGAGATTGAGACCAAAATTCTGTATCTAATCCCAGAATCCTGACTAAATGTTAACACTTTTTCACAGGATTTTGTCATTGTGTCAAATTAAAAAAGTCTGAGATAAATTCAGGATATCGAAATTAAAGTCAAAATTCTGAGAAAAATGTCAGAATGCTGTGATTTTTGTCAAAATTCTGTATCTCATTCTATTTTCTTAGAATTCCGAAGCTAAAGTCAAACTTCTGAGATTAAATCCAGATTTCTCAGATGAACATAAGAATACTTTGAAAAATGTAGTGCGAGATTAAAATCAAAATTATGACTCTGATCTCAAATCCTGATTTTGTCTAAGAATTTTGAAATTACATTCAGAATTCTACGATTTTAAGTCACATGTCTGCCATTAAAGCTCAAACTTTGAGTCTAATCTCAGATTCAGAATTCTATCATTAAAAGAGAAATACTGAAAATAATATCTGAAGTTGCATTAAAGTCAGAATTCTGAGAAAAATGTCAATGTTGTGATTTATGTCAAAATTCTGTATCTCATTCTATTTTCTTAGAATTCTGAGGCTAAAGTCAAACTTCTGACATAAATCCAGATTTCTCAGGTGAACATAAGACTACTTGGAAAAATGTAACATGAAATTTAAGTCAAAATTATGACTCTAATCTTAAATCCTGACTTTGTCTAAGATTTTGAAATTAATTTCAGAATTCTACGATTTTATGTCAGATGTCTGCCATTGAAGCTCAAACTTTGAGTCTAATTTCAGATTCAGAATTCTGTCATTAAAAGAGAAATACGGAAAATAATATCTGAAGTTGCATTAAAGTTAAGATTCTAAGAAAGCTGGAATAATGAGATTGAGTAAAAAAAATCTGTATCTTATCCTAGAATGCTGACTAAATAATAACATTTTTCACAGGATTCTGTCATTGTGTCCAAATTTTACCACGATCATATCATATATCACAATAGGACGTATAAGCGGACATTATTCCAGCTGTATCCTTTTCACTCACTTTATCAGACACAAAACTCTGCAGCTGATGATGCAGCAGCATCCTCTGTGAGTTTATGTGCAAATGTCCTCACTGAGATTAGTTCTTAGAAGGAAGTCATCCGCCCTGTAGTCGGATGAATAACAGCACCACACGTCACACCGCTGATTGGCTGATGCCACACAGCCAACATCGCCTGAATAGATCAACTTTTTTAACTTTGACATCGTGACGAGTGAAGAGGTCGTCTTGTCGCCGGCTGTCGCATCGCAGGACGATTAGCCCCGCCCCATCGCGGCTGTACATTCACTTTGCATGGAGAGTGATCACTGAGGTAGTACAGGTAGCGTGCGGTGTGAACACACCTTAAGAAAGCCGGAATAATGAGATTGAGTAAAAAAAAATCTGTATCTTATCCTAGAATGCTGACAAAATAATAACATTTTTCACAGGATTTTGTCATTGTGTCAAAATTTAAAAGTCTAAGATAAATTCAGGATATTGAGATAAAAGTCAAAATACTGAGAAATTGTCAGAATGCTGTGATTTATGTCAAAATTCTGTATCTCATTCTATTTCCTTAGAATTCTGAGGCTAAAGTCAAATTTCTGACATAAATCCAGATTTCTCAGGTGAACGTAAGACTACTTTGAAAAATGCAGTGTGAGATTTAAGTCAAAATTTTGACTCTGATCTCAAATCCTGACTTTGTCTAAGAATTTTGAAATTAAATTCAGAGTTCTAAGATTTTAAGACAGAAGTCTGCCATTAAAGTTAAAACTTTGACTCTAATCTCAGATTCAGAATTCTGTCATTAAAAGAGAAATACTGAAAATAATATCTGAAGTTGCATTAAAGTCAGAATTCTAAGAAAGCCGGAATAATGAGATTGTTGTAAAAATTCAGTAATCCTAGAATCCTGAATTAATTTTAACATTTTTCACAGGATTCTGTCATCGTGTCAAAATTAAATTCAGGATAGTGAGATTTAAAGTTGAAATTCTGAGAAAAATGTCATAATGCAGTGATTTATGTCAAAATTCTGTATCTAATTCTATTTTCTTAGAATTCTGAGGCTAAAATCAAATTTTTGAGATTAAATCCTGATTTCTCAGATGTACATAAGAATACTTAGAAAATGTAGTGTGAGATTAAAATCAAAATTATGCCACTAATCTGAAATCCTGACTTTGCTAAGAATTTTGAAATTAAATTCAGAATTCTAAGATTAAAGGTAAAAATGCTAAGATTCTCAGATTTAAGATGTTTCTTTTAGAATTCTTACTTAAATCTTACAATTATGTATCTGAAAGTAAGAATTGAGATTACTTGAAAATTTGAGAGAAAAAGGCAGAATTCTGAATTCAGGTCTGAATTCTCACTTTAAAATCAGAATTCTCAGATTGAATTTAGAAGTCCAAGACAAAAGTACGTAGTCTGAGATAAGGGTCAATATTCCAACTTTCACTTGAGATTAAAAATTCTGAAATTTAAATCAGAATTCTTGAAGTCAGATTTATGAGAAACAAATTAAAAAAACTTTATCTAAACTCAGAATTCTGACTTTTATCTCAGATGTTGGATTCTTCCTTTGAATTTTTAGATTTGAGTCAGATTTTGATATTTAAGTCTGACTTCTGCGGACAAAAGCAGGATAATAAGAAGTCCTGTCAATATAGTGAGAACAAAGTCCGAATTCAGACTCAAATCTCTAATCCTGATTTAGATCTGAGAATTCTTACGGCTTGTCACAGAATTCAGCATTCTGAGATTAAAGTCATAATTTAGAGACTTAAATCAGGATTTGGACATTGATGTCATTTTTTGTCATGTTTGTAAGATTGAACTCGAATTCTAACAAAACAAAAAAAAAGAAAAGTCAGAATTGTGTTTAATTGAAGTCGGACTCAGAAAATTAAAATCACAACATTTAAAAAAAAAAATCAAAATTAAATTCTGAATTCTGAGGCTAATTGCTGGATTCTGAGTTTTATCCAGAGTTTTGTCTTTCCTCAAAAATGTCTTGCTCGGTGTGTTTTCTGTGTCCAGGTGAGCTGATGGGGACTCTGGACCGGCTCGGCCTGAGGGAGAACACCGTGGTCTACCTGACCTCAGACCAGGGGGCCCACCTGGAGGAGATCTCTGCAGCGGGGGAGGCGCACCATGGATCGAACGGCATTTATAAAGGTGGAGCCTGGGACACTCTTAATCTCTACTGGAATATTATAGGAAATTATTTTGTCTTCTTACTGCAGAAACACGTTTAAACATTCTGATTTTAAACATCTGGACCAGGTGACGTTTAAACCTGGATCTCCACGTTCCTCCATGTTTACTCTTCAACTCGACCAAAGCTCAAACATCTTCTGACAGAATGTTTCAAATAAAGCCGTCGATATTTTTAAGCCAAAAGTCTGACCAAGATTTGAGTCTGTCATTTTGAAACATGAACTATATTTATAGTTTAGTCCTCTAATCTTCATCCAAAGAGATTTTCACATAACAAAACTCTAGATTAACTCTGTTTGCTCTAAACCGCAGATTAAAATTTTAAGAAAAAAAGGAGAGACCAAAATTTGAATTCTAACATTAAACTCAGGATTACAAATCAAAATTAAGAATTCTAAAAATAAATCAGAAATCTTGGATTAAAGTCAAGATTGCAAGATAAAATTTAAGATAATAAAATCAAAATATAAATTCATGTCATATTTCTAGTTTATAAGTCAGGTTAAATCAATCAATTTCAGTTAAAGTTACAAAGCAAAAGTGAGAATTACGAGAATAAAGTTGGGATTAACAAAGTCGTATTTCTGAGATTAAAATCAGGATTTCTTTTTTTATTTTTGTTAAAAAAAATAATTAAAAATTAATAAAATTAATAAAAATTAATTTAAAAAAAAATAAATAAACTAAACAAAATAAATATATATATAAAAAAATACAATAAATTTAAAAGATAAAAAAATTAAAAAGTCAGAATTCTGAGATTAAAATCAGGATTTCAAAATCAATATCATGTTTTTAGTTTATAAATCAGGATAAATCAGTCAATTTAGTTACAAAACAAAAGTGAGAATTACGAGAATAAAGTTGGGATTAACAAAGTCATATTTCTGAGATTAAAATCAGGATTTCTTTTTTTTATGTTTATTGAAAAAAATAATAATAAAAAAATAAAAATTAATAAAACTTAAAAAAATAAATAAAATAAACTAAAAAAAATTATATATATAGAAAAATAAATTGCATTTAAAAAAAATTTAAAAGTCAGAATTCTGAGATTTAAATCAGGATTTCAAGATCAACATCATGTTTTTAGTATATAAGTCAGGATAAATCAGTCGGTTTCAGGGTTACAAAATAAAAGTCAGAATTACGGAAGTTAAGTTCGGATTAACAAAGTCAGAATCCTGAGATTAAAATTAGACTAAAACATCTACGTCCAAATTCAAATACGTGATGATTACAAAATTTAAATCAGAATTCTGAGATTTAAAGCCAGAATAACAAGATGTAGATCAACATTAAATGTATGATTATGCAGTGAGAATCAGAATTATGCAATTTAAGTCAGAAGTATGTGATTAAAATCAAGATTTTTAATTGAAATTCACAAATTTTGAATTCAGGATTACAATACTGATATCAAAAGCCAGAGGGTAATACTCAGGATTCTAAAAGCACAGTTAAACATTTTTGCTTAAAGTCAGAAGTTTTTACAGTAGTTAGCGCTCTAATGTCAAAGTCAGGATGTCAAGATTAAACTGAGAATTCTAGGATTAAAATCAGGATAACAAATTTAAAGTTAAGATATCAAGACCAAAGTCAAACTCCTGAGATTAAAATCAGAACTATAGTCCTTAAATCAAAATTTTTATAAAGGTCGAAACTACAGGATTAAAGCCTGGATTCTAAGATAAAAGTCAAATTTCTAATATCAAAATCAGGATTACAGAATTAAATTTAGGATTCCAGGATTTAATTTAGGATTCTAAGATTAAAACCCGACTTTTGAGATTAAAGTCAGACTTTGTTAATCCCAACTTTACTCTCATAATTCTTACTTTTATTTTGTAACCCTGAAACCGACTGATTTATTCTGACTTTAAGTATATACTAAAAATATGACGATCTTGCTATCCTGATTATAATCTCAGAATTCTGACTTTGATTTTATCATCCTAAATTTAATCTTGTAATCTTGACTTTTATCCAAGATTTCTGATTTATTCTTAGAATTCTGACTTTTGACTTGTAATCCAGGTTTAAATCTTGTATTAAGGAAAGTATTCAAATTTAGAAGCCAGAATATAAAACTTAACCCAGGATTCTAGGATTAAACCCAGTATTATCAAAGACAGATTTCTGAGATTAAAGTCAAATATATAAAATCCAGGATTACAGGATTAAAGTCGGGTTTATAAAGTTCAGAGTCAGGATTTAAGGATAATAGGTACAACATGACTATTGTATCTATATTATGACTTGTTTCTGCTCCATAATCTGCTGAACATTAGACAGAAAAACAGTGAAATAGCCTCAGAACTTAATCTTAAATTATGCCAATTGGTCATTTATCAAGCCCGCCCTTTGCAGGTAGTGATCCTTCAAGCTGGTCTGGATTTAAGAAGTTTGTCTTTCAGCCTTTACTTCCTGTATGGACTTAGATCAACACAGCACTTGGACTACTATCTTAAACTAGCTACAATACCCGTTTATCCTTCTCCCTGTTCTCTTGTCTTGTCCTGTCTGTCACTATTTCCCCTTCTTTCACACTGTGGTGTGGCACGGCCCTCCCCTTCAGCTCACATCAGGGGTTAAATAAAGTTTGATTTGATGGAGTAGCCTACAGGGAGGGCTGGTGATGGTCACTGTAGCAGTGAATCATATCTACTTATCTCTCACTGCTTGAAAAAAATGCATTAGTCTTTCCAACGCTGCCATCGGACACAGTGCTCAGCTGTAAAGATAATGCAGACAAGGGGAAAAAGAAAGGAAAAAAAAAAGGTTGTCTTATTCGTATATAAATCTGAACTCAGTAAAGACAAAAATCCAGAAGGGCAGGGTTCCAAAATGTTCTCATATCATTCAAGCGTCCTCTCTTTCTCCGAGCAGCAGGGAAGTCCACGAACTGGGAGGGAGGGATCCGGGTGCCGGGGATCGTGCGTTGGCCTGGGACCATCCCGGGCGGAGAGGAGGTAGACGAGCCCACCAGCAACATGGACCTGTTTCCGACGGTGGTTCGGCTGAGCGGAGCGGCGGTCCCCGAGGACAGGTGAGGACGCAGCGGCGCGTCAACACGTCAGTCAAAACGAGTGAAGTCTGAAATCTGGGTCAGGGTTTTGAAGGCTCTCAGAGCGATGGGGGGAGCTCGTTGAAGATGGGGAGCGGGGTTTTTTAAGGCGAGAAGAGCTGAAACACAGAATCAGGGAGGCGGACATGTTTCTTCAGTTTGTCTCCGTCCTCTGCTTTCAGGGACATCGACGGCCACGACCTCCTGGATCTGCTGCAGGGGAAAACTGAGAGGTCAAAGCACGAGTTCATGTTTCACTACTGCAACGACCAGCTGAACGCCGTCAGGTGGCACCCGCAGAACAGTGAGTCCACAAGGCCCAATTTTCTTAAGGACACCTTAAGAGCTTAAATGACCACAGAATACAATGACTTCAACATAACTTTTGACTTATTTTCTAGTCCAGTGCCTGCACTATTAAAAAAACACTTAAAACACTAAAATTAAAAAGTTAAATTTAAATCTAAATACAGGTTTCACAGTTCAATTCTTCAAAGATCAAGTCAAAATACTTATTTTCTAGTCCAGTACCTGCACTGTTTTAAAAACACTTAAAACACTAAAATCAAAAAATCAAATTTAAATCTAAATTCAGGCTCAAATTCAGTTCTTAAAGATCAAGTCAGAATACCGAATCATAAGTCAGAGTTCTAATGTTAAAGCCAGCTTTTAATAGCAACGTCAGGATTACAAGATGAACTCACAATTCTAATATTTAATTCAGGATTTAGAGATTAAAGTCAGGAATCTGGGATTGAAGTCAGGATTATAAAATGAAACTCAAGGATAAAGTTTAAGTTAAGTTAAGTTCAGGATTACAGGTCAGAACTCTGACACTAAAGTCAGGATTTCAGAGTTCTAAAATATTCTTCAGTTCAGATAAAAGTTGGCATTCTAATATTAAAGTCAGGATTACAAAATTAAACATATAATTCTTTGAGTAACGTTGGTGTTAAAAGGGTTAAATTCAGTATTACAAGATCAAAGTCAGAATTCTGAGTTTAAAGTAAAAAAACAAAATTTGACAGTCAGGATTACAAAATTAAACTCAGATTTTGAAGATTAAATTCTGGATTAAAAGACTAAAATCAGAGTTCTGGGATTAAAGTCAGGATTACAAGATGAAACTCAGAGTTAAGGAAAAAAGTTCAGGTTTACAAGATCAAGTACAGGGCTACAAGATTAAAGCCAGAATTCTGACACTAAAGTCAGGATTTCAGTTTTATCAGAATTGTAATACTACATTCAGGATGTATGTACAAAGTCTGAATTTGGAGATAGAAGTCAAGATTCTAATCAAAACTGGATGATAAGTACAGACTCATGATTACAAGATCAAGTCAGCATTCTAAGCCTAAAGATGCTATGAGGAGTTTCTAAGTAATTACAAAAAAGTCTGACTTTTAGATATATGCCTGATGGAAATACACACTTTAAGATGAGTTTTATAGCATCAAAATAGGTTAGCTATAAATGCTATTCCTTAGCTTCGCGGTCGGGTCGGACAGGGCTGGACTGGCCTGGATGTTGTCACACATCAAAAACTACCGCTAAGTAACTAGAAAGAGATACATTACCTCGTGGCTTTGCATCCTGTAAGTTGTTGAAAAAAGAAGTTGTAAAGCAATGCAGAGTTCTGAGGAAGGTCTGAGCTGCATTCATTAGCATCACAACAAACACACGCTTTGGCTTGGGTCACATCTTTTGGTGCGTTCCAGTTGTAGTCAGAAGTAGGAATTTCCAAGTTCTGAGTAGGAAACTGCAACTGGAGCGTCCCCCAAAGTCGGAATTTCCCTCTGGGAACTCGGTGAAACCTCGCCACCCCCGAGTTGACAATGGAAGATGGATGCCCCCAGTGTGAAGAGTTATTTAGCTCCTGTAATAATCCATTTATTTGCACTTCTGACTGGGGTGTGTCGCTCTAGATCAGCTGTATACATAGTATTGTTAGACTTATATTTACAAAAATGCTGCCATAGTGATAATCACATTCTTCATACAACAACACAGGGCGTGCTAACAACAGCTAACAATAGCCTGGTAGATCGGCATGTTTTTTTCCAACTTCAACTGGAACGCTGATAAGTCAGAGACGATGTCACTCCCAGTTCAGAGGTTACTGGAACGCAGCATTACGACAGTCGCAAGGTGTGCTCATGGGTAGCAGAGTCTTTATGTCACTGCAAATAGATTCTCCTCACAGCACCTTTAAAGTAAAAATACAAATTTTAACGTCAGGATCACAATACCGAAGTCAGAATTCTGAGATTGAATTCAGGATTAAAAGACTAAAGTCTGACTTTTGAGATAGAATTCAGAGTTGTAACATTAAAGTCATCATTATAATATCAATGTCAGGATTACAATATTGAGATAAAAGTAATAAATCTGGGATGGATGGCAAATTTAAAAGATTAAACACCACGATGTCCAAAAACAGTCTGAAATGTGGACACAGACCACAGCCTCTCAGATGAGCTCGGCCCAGAGAAGCTGGCGGTGTTTCTGTGTGTTGTTGATATTTGTCTTTGCATGGTAGAGGTCACAGGCATACAATGGTGGTTTTCATTGTTGCTGCTTACATGCAGAGATTTCTCCAGATTTGCTGGATATTTGATGATGTCATGGACTGTAGATGATGAAATGAACTTCTGAATTTTCCAAACAGGTTGTTTTTTTGAGCATTCCTCAACTTTCCCAATCTATTTTTTTGTCCCTGTCCCAGCTTTTTTGGAACAAGCTGCTGGCACCAAAGTCAAAATAAGTGAATGGTTGCAAAAAAAGTCAATTGAATAAATTGGGTTGAAAAGGATTTGTATATTATTTTGTTTTATTTTTTATTTATTTTTTTTGCTCTACACAGTGTGCCAACTTCATTGGAAAAAGGGGTTTCTATCTATCTGTCTATATCTATCTGCTTGTCAGTTGTGATGAAACTTATTAAGGGGCTAAAAACCAACCCTGAGTTAAAAATAAACAGTTTTTAAACAAATATTCACCAAAAAGACCTCACTGTTATGCTTTGGTTTGATTCCAGGTCGGTCCGTCTGGAAGGCCTTTTACTTCACGCCAAACTTCTACCCTGAAAACGAAACGGCGTGTTTCCACACACAAATCTGCTTCTGTGGGCCAAATGCTGTGACCTACCACGATCCCCCACTGCTCTTTGACCTCACCACAGACCCATCAGAGACCACGCCGCTGACCCGGGACACCGAGCCCGCCTACAGCGCTATCCTCGCCACGATAAACGAGGCGGCGGAGGCTCACCGCAGGTCGGTGACGCCCGGGGATAGCCAGTTGAAGCAGGACCGCATGCTGTGGCGGCCGTGGATGCAGCCGTGCTGCTCTTCGTTCTCGCAGCTCTGTCGGTGTCCAACCGACCAATAGAGGCGGAGTTTGGGTGGTGAGGTTACATTCTTAAAGTGACAGCGAACTTTTTGAACACAACAGTTTTGGCACGATCCCAGAGGATCTGTTTCATTTTTTGCTGTTTTTTGGAAGCAAGTACTGATCATGTGATGAATGTAAATTAGCTCTTTGCTTGCTAGACATTATTCTGCTGCATAATTAAAGTTATAAGCAGTTGTCAGGTTATTATGTAGGGGTGTTCAAACTGGTTTTAGGATAGTCGGCCATATTGGATTTATTCCAACTTAAAGGTGCTATGAGGGGAATCTATTTCCGGCGACATAAAGACTCTGCTACCCATGAGCACGCGCGTGGATGGATGCAAAGTGACGAGGTAATGTATCTCTTTCTATTAACGTAGCGGTGGTTTTTGATGTGTGACAACAAGCAATTTTTGGAAAACGTAGTATGGTAGTTTTGTAGCCAGCTATATGTCTCTACTTACAGCCCGGTGCTCTAAGACGTGTGTGAATAATATACATTTTCTCTAGTTTTAATTGTCTTGTTCCTGAAGTTGAGTATCCAGGCCAGTCCAGCCCTGTCTGACCCAACCACGAAGCTAAGGAATAGCATTTATAGATAACCTATTTTGATGCTATAAAACTCATCTTAAAGTGTGTATTTCCATCAGGCATATATCTTAAAGGGAGACTTTTTTTGTAATTACTTAGAAACTCCTCATAGCATCTTTAAAGGTTGGAAAGTCTTTGAAAACAATCCAGTGTAAAAACAAATGACTTAACAGCATTTTATTAGCTTTAGAAGGAGGTAGGCCGTCACAATAATCAGTAAATCAATCAACCGCACATTAAATAAAAACAAACTCAAGAATTTTGCTAGCTTTGACACATTGACATGTGTATGCGTGTTTGTTTTCCTCTCCTCTTTTTACCAAACAGGCTCGATGACAAGAGGGTTCACTCTCTGCATCTTTCTCAACATCTGGGCGTATTGGTATTATAGTAAAATGAACAGAGTGAACCCTCCTGTCAGTCATTCAGTCTTTGAGTGCTGCAAGTGAGCAGCATAAGAAGTAACCAGAAAACAAAGGCAAGTATGAATGAAGGCACAAAAGTGATGGCTTCTGAGTTGAAAGTCACAGCCCCGGCTCAAGAATATTTTGGTTTTAAACAGAATGAACAAGGTGTGAGCTCATGAACACCGACAACCCGATATGTTGCATTCGTTCGAAAGTACTGGAGACAAAGAATGGAAATACTATCTACTTTTGCAAACACAACCATCCTGTCAAGTTTTTCCAACTGGGAACAAAAAACTGCCTTTGTCCTGACAGTCAGCGCGAGAACATACATGTTACAAACAGCAATTCCTGACCTATAAACTTAATTTTATTATGTTGTTTGTTTGTTTTATTTTATTTAAAGGCTCTTGGCATTCTAATTACAATGTTAAATATGCTTGAGAAATTAATTTTTATTGCTTTTAATACAGTGTACTCACATTGTAATGCCTTATATTATAGTTACATTATAAAATGGCCCTAAAATGATGTTGACAATAATATCGTTTATCGGCAATAATTTGTAGGACAATTATCATCCAGAGCAAAATTTGTTATTATGACAGGCCTACAAGGAGAAAAGCATAATATCAATATTCCAGCGGGCCACGCCATCACCAAATCTGATTGGATTTCAGCAACACTGCTTCACCTCCACATTCAAACACAAAACAAGAATAAACTTGATGTGGGGAACACAACAGATTTGGCAAGATTTCAAGGATCTTTTGCTTTTTTTCTGGTTTTGGAAGCAAGTATTCATCATATAATGTATGAATTAATTACCTGCTCAAGAGAGACCGATGCTAATTAGCTAGCTCTAATGCAAGTTTATGGGATATTTTGATGCTGCATAATCACAGTTATAAGCACTTGTTAGTTTATCATGTGCTGGTATCCAGACTTTTTTTTAGCTTCGGCAAATACAAGGAAAATTTTAGGATGGTCGGCCATCTTTGATTCATCCCAACTTAAAGGTTAGAAGGTCATTGAAAACAACCCATTGTAAATAACAGCTTACATCACAGCTTTTTTTTATTAGCTTTTCTAGCCACAAAGTACAATATTTTAGGATTTGTGACTGCAAATCAGATTCCAGAGGGCCTCTCTACTAAAGAATCACGTTTGATTTGGAGGGGCACATCCTCACATTCAGACACAAAACAAGAACAAACTTTATGTTGTGGCATTATGCTTGAACACAACTGTTTTGGCACAATTCGAGGAGATCTTTTTGCTTTTTTTTATGTATTTTGAGAAGCAATGATTGTATGATGTATGGATTGATAACCTGCTCAAGGGCAACAGACGCTAATAAGCTATAAGCTAGCTCGGTACTTTAATGAGTATAATCACAGTGAAAAGCACTCGCTAGTTTATTATGTCGTGGTGTTCAAATTTGTTTTTAAGCTCCTTTAAGAAAAAAAAACTAGGATGGTCAGCCATCTTTGATTCATCCCAACTTAAAGGTTGAAAACAATCCAGTGTAAAAACAGCTGACATCTCAGCTATGTCAGCTCTACAGAACAAATAGCACATCATTGAAGTATTTGTAACAGCCAATCAGATTCCAGAGGGCTATGCTACCAACCAATCACATTTGATTTCGCTCTATACAGCCGAGATAGGGCAAATCTCCATGTTCAAACACAAAACAAGAACAAAATGCAAATGGCTGACACACTTTTCAGGAGGGTTGTTGCTTTAAATGTACGTTGCAGAATGTTCTGTAATTCCCATCCTAGCGTAGCCAAAAAAATACAAAGTTATAAATCAAACAAAACAAAATACGATTAGGGCTGTAACAGTAAGAAAAACACTACAACCTTTGACCTATAATCTTTAGAATCTGATCAGTAAATCCTTGCAATAAAGTGAAGATTTGTTCAATTTAGTTAAAGTCCAGATAGTTATTTTTGAGATGTCCCTCTCAAAAGCAAATAATAACCACAGCACACCCTGTTCTTGAAATTTTGCCGATGACCTTCAAAATGTCATACAGCTGAGAAACATAACAAAAGTTGCCATTAAATTTGACTTCATTTAACTTTGAATTTAGCATATTTTTTTATATATGTACAAACTTTTGTATTAAGTTCTGAAGGTAAATACATTAAAGCCAAAATGATCAAAATCAAAATGGAAAAAGGGAACTTTAAATCAAGAAATAATTTCAGATGCTTTACTTCGTGACTGAGGCAAAAAAAAAAAAACTGTAAAATTGCACTAAATTAGGATTTTGGGATGTGTTTCATGTTTTACTGTACATTCTTCTACCTCTTGTAAATGCCTGCTATTACATTATTTCCTAATGTATGATAAATGATTTTAACCTTCTGTTTTGAGTGACAAATCTTTGTAGTTATTATTAGAGAATTAAAGTGCCTCAATGTTTTTCAATGTCAAATCCGGACCCCAGATTTTGCATCAACTTTAGGTAAAATGTGTAAATAAAGAAAAAGATCTAAAGTTGTGTCAGTCTGCAGATACACGAATGGGTTCATATTGCTGCCATATTCGTGGGCAGTAAAAGTATGCAATATCTGGTTTGTAATGCAAACTCAACTTTTAATTGTTGAAATGTTTGATAAACTCTGACTTGATCTGAGCATGGAAAAAATCGAGTGAGGTGTCAAGACCAGAACATTTGGTGTCTTTAAGCTTTTTAATGTGGAAATTAACCAAAAAGCTTTTGAACGATAGAGAGTGGGTTAAAGCCTGGGATTAATGGAACTCATTAATAAGCTAATTAAAGCAGACAAGCTTGAATCTATTTGATACTTTTGTACAGAAGATATAGTAGAATAGTTTGTTTGTAAAAGGGTAGATAATACGAAAAATCAGCCATTGAAATGTATTTGAAAAAGTCTGTGTTCCAAGATTAAAATAAAAAAATCTGAAATCAAGTGGGAATACTGTGACTGAAGTCAGAAATCTGAAAAAGGCATCACTTTTGAGATCAAACCTGAAATCTGGGATTAATGTCAGGAATCTGAAAAATAATCTCAATTTTTGGGATAAAGTCAGACTTCCAGAAAAGACGATTTCTCGGATTAAATGAGAATTCTCAGAAAAGTCACATCTTTGGGTCATAAACCTGAGATTGAAGTCAGGATTCCACAAGTGGCAAAATTCTTATGTAAATGCAGAATTTTTAAAGTCAGAAATCTGTGAAAAAAATATGATGAGGTTTAATTCATAGCTCTATGGTTCAAGATAGAATCATAAGATTAAGAAAAAAACTTAAAAAGGCAGCCTTCTGATATTTAAACTACAATTCTGAGATTAAATCCGGAAATTAGAAAAAAAAATGCAGAAATTTGAGACTTGAATCAGAATTCTTGAATTCTTGGCATTTTTTTTAAAGTTACAAGTATGAGAATTCAGTTTGAATTCTTAGAGAAAAGTCAAAACTTTGAATGAACAGTCAGAATTTTGAGAGTAAAGTAATGAATCTGAAAGGGGCAGAAATCCAATTTCAGTCTGGTTTAGGAAAAGACAATTCTTTAGAATGTCTGAAATGTCAAATATTTGAGAAAAAAGAACTTTTGGATTAAATAAAATGAAACTTATGAAATAACGTCAGAAATACAAGAAATATAGCTGGACTTTAGTCTTTAATCTCAGAACTCTGCATTTTTCTGCATATTTAAATAAAAATGTTAAATCTAAACTATTTTTCAGTGGCAATAAAAATGTTTTTTTTTGTCTTGTTTTTAAAGTGCAGTCAGCAGCTGTTTCTCAGTCCAGTTGTTTTTTTGTTGTTGTTGTTTTACGGTGCAGTCAGCAGCTGTTTCACAGTCCAGTTGTTTTTATTTGTTGTTGTTTTTACAGTGAAGTCAGCAGCTGTTTCACAGTCCAGTTATTTTTTTTGTTGTTTTTACAGTGCAGTCAGCAGCTGTTTCTCAGTCCAGTTGTTTTTTGTTGTTGTTGTTTTTACAGTGCAGTCAGCAGCTGTTTCACAGTCCAGTTGTTTTTTTTTTGTTGTTTTTACAGTGCAGTCAGCAGCTGTTCCTCAGTCCAGTTGTTTTTTTGTTGTTTTTTTACAGTGCAGTCAGCAGCTGTTTCACAGTCCAGTTTTTTTTTTGTCTTGTTTTTACAGTGCAGTCAGCAGCTGTTTCACAGTCCAGTTGTTTTTTATTTGTTGTTGTTTTTACAGTGCAGTCAGCAGCTGTTTCACAGTCCAGTTGTTTTTGTTGTTGTTTTTACAGTGCAGTCAGCAGCTGTTTCACAGTCCAGTTGTTTGGTTTTTTGTTTTTACAGTGCAGTCAGCAGCTGTTTCACAGTCCAGTTGTTTTTTTTTGTTGTTTTTACAGTGCAGTCAGCAGCTGTTTCACAGTCCAGTTGTTGTTCTTTTTGTTTTTACAGTGCAGTCAGCAGCTGTTTCTCAGTCTAGTTGTTTTTTTGTTTTTTTTACAGTGCAGTCAGCAGCTGTTTCACAGTCCAGTTGTTGTTCTTTTTGTTTTTACAGTGCAGTCAGCAGCTGTTTCTCAGTCCAGTTGTTTTTTGTTTGTTTTTTTACATTGCAGTCAGCAGCTGAATCATTTCGGTAATGAACCCTCTCCCTCAGCTGGCCTGCTTCCAGACCGAGGGCTGCAGTTTTTCCTAAAACAACACGAGTCATAAACAGAAGTGGGGAATCTCTCGCCCCGGGTGAAGCACTCATTTAAGAGAGGCCTTAATTTAGCCTCGTTAGCAGAAGCAGCAGGTGGCGTTACATAACGACAGAGGGAAACTCTGCAGGAGACGTGTTTGTGGTTTTAAATCGAGGAGCAGTGGAAGTCTTGATGTTTCTTTACGGGTATTGAATATTTTAAGTTCCATTACAAATGTCATCAGGATTAACATACAGCTGAGCATCATAAACTCTGACTGTCCTGTGACATCCAAACCTTCTTTCTTATAAAAGGGACAAGTACCTGATTTTATTAATATCTGTGATTATGAACATACTCATGAAAATCAAATACATAAATATGGAGGCAGAATATGTTTTTTTTTGACAGACCTGACAGCTTGACTAGAGGGACTGTGGTATGTTTCTTGTCCTGGCTTCTGTTTCCTTGAAAAACAGTATGCCACTTGAAAATGTGACAAGGCAATACATCAGTGTATGTAAATGGATAATAAAGCCCCTCCTGACCAATACCTGCCTCTGTAAACTGGTCAGTGATATACAACAGAGCAGGGGTCGCCAGGTAAGTTTGGCCTTGGACCAAAATTTTCCGAGCAACTGA
Source organism: Scarus forsteni (assembly GCA_036419115.1). Classification (NCBI taxonomy): domain Eukaryota; kingdom Metazoa; phylum Chordata; class Actinopteri; order Labriformes; family Labridae; genus Scarus; species Scarus forsteni. The sequence goes on from JAZDUH010000345.1 coordinate 2,873,665, forward strand.
ATGGTGGGCCAAAACATCACATCAATCAGAAACATGTTTTCATTTGCTTATTTAAAAAAAAAACATTTTCCCCTTATTTATAGGCTACTACTATATTGTGTGTATACAAAATGTAGGCTAATTCAATAAGTAATTTGATTTAAATATAGTAACTTTATTTCTCAGACTATTATTGTGTTATTACTGCTTTAGCTCCACTGTGGCTGCCTTATAAAACTGCTTATAATAGTAACTTGGTGATAATAAAGCTGCTGTCTTTAATCAGCAACTTGACTGTCTTTTAAGTCTTCATGAATGTGCCATAGCCAACTATATTTTTCCCCCGCACATTTAATAAAAATGTGAGTAATTTCCATTTTGAAAATAGCTACTTATTTGAGCCCAGCTAACGCATTTGTAATATAGATTTATAAATAAAGATTTTCAGGATTGGGCTATGATTGTCATTTTGTGAAAGCAGCTAAATAATTTAGCTTTTTTTAAAAAAAAAAAATAGGCCTGCTCCTTTTCAGGGACGTGCTGAGGCTGAAGATCAGCCCGGGAATTTTTTGGACCAGACCGGCCGAATGTCGTTCATCAGACCGGGGGGTTGGAGGGGGTTAGTGGTGCTGATTGATATTTCCAGTGGCCCGCGCTGCGGCCGCTGGCTGTCTAATTTTGTCAGCTGCGCAGCCGCGATGTTCGCAGTCGTGGTGACTTGTGTTCGTCCTACTGGGGGCAGCTGCTGATTGATATTTTCAGTGGCGTGCGCTGCGGCCGCCGGCTGTCTAGGTGTGCCGGCCGTTCGGGAGCTTTCCCGGTTCCCCGGTTTCCGTGGCCAGCGCCTCCCTGCCCCTTCTAAATCATTTTTTCAATTTCATCTAGCAGGCCAGATATTATTGGAGATGGGCCAATTTTGGCCAGCGGGCCGTTAGTTGCCGACCACTGCAATAGAGCATCAGATTTAACCTGGTACCTCCTAAAACAAGCTAGTTTTAGTACCTACTCCATTCTGGTTCCAAGCGAGCTGAGTCCATACTAAAAGGTGACGTCACTGACTGCCGGCTACTGATTGGTCAGACAATGTTGTCATCAATGAGTTATGAGCGCGACGACCTAGCATGCTAGCAGTAGCTACCATTAGCTTACCCTCATATGTCTTTTCTTTGCAGCTGGATTGCTCTCGTCCTCGGCTTCATTCTGTTGTATAGCTTCCAAAACTCTCCTGTGCTTCTCAAGGGGTATTTCTTCTTACCACCTGCAGCCTTCTTCTGCTTTCCTTTTTTATTCAGTTTGTGACAAAAGCCACAGATTGTTGTGTCGCGCTCAAAATGACGTCACCGCAGTGCCGCTCAGCTGTTTACAGCGACACTGCACCCCGTTGGGCAGGCAACTGGGGCTAATGGAAAAGCAGCACAAGGCGAGTAGAGTAGAGTAGGGCTAATGGAAAAGGGCCATAAGAGTCAGCCAAAGGCTGGTGAAGAAGCAACATGTAACTGCTGCCAAAGGACCCTGCATATGCCACCTCAAGAAGCAACATGCCACTTAAAGAGGAATTATTACACTTAAAGGGACAGTTCAGTATTTTTGAAGTGGGGTTGTATGAGCTACATATGGCCACTAAGGACATTAGATACAGTAGAAAGTTCTCTCGTCACCACCAGAGAGCCACAGTCTGTAAGAGTCTGTGACGAAAAAAAGACGCTAATAGAAAATTACCGTACCAGCTTTAAAGGCTATTTTCTCCGCCTACAAGAACTCAAATCAAAAAGTAATACCACAGTTTAAGAGTACGCTACATATGCATTTTTTGAAGTGCATTAATCTTTCGGAAATATAGGCTGTATTCAGACCAGAAATGTCCTTTGGTCCACTTGTTTGGTCCGGACCAAAAGCGGACTTTATTTTTTTCGTTTGGTGCGGTTCGTATTCAGATTGTACTTTTTGCAAGTGGACTATATTCTGTAAACACATCCTCGTGTGTGACGATCGGTGCTCTCATTGGACAGCACTGACAAAGGGCGGCACACAGAGTACAGACCCGGAAATGGAGGTAAACATGGAAGTCCTACATGCCGCTCTCCTGGTCTGTGTGTTTGTGCTCTTAATAGAGCTGCAAAATCATTTTCAGTTTCAAGAGCAGCTCCTTCAAAGCAGGCTTAACAACGCTCCGTTTCAAATTTTGGAACAGCAAAGACGAATGCGCGCAGCAAGGAGACGCTATGCTCTGTGTGTCCTGAAGTTTTTTCACTTTGACGTGGCATTGTTCGGGCGACCGCTCGAAGCCCCTCTCCTTCATTTTCTCATTAAACATTGTGAATACGACCTCATTTTTGTGTGTCTTTTCAAGAAGTTGGACAATGTGGGCTTCTGCCCAAATATCCTGGAGGCACAGTGTCTCCTCGTTGCCCCATGTATGTCCACGGCTCATTGTAGCATGTAGCTTGTAGCATTAGCAGCAGGGATATTTTTTCCCACAATGCTTGGCTACGGTGGCTTTATAGGCCCAAAAGGTGCATGTATCCTGTAGTTAGTTCGGATGGACCTTGGTTTGTATTCAGACCTGCACCGGAGAACCACGAACCGCACCAGAGTTAGGCGGACCGAGACCACCTCAAAAAGTCGGTCTCGGTCCGGTTGTTTGGTCCGCACCAGGGTTCGTTTGTGTCTATTCACACCTGCATGGAAAGTCCGGACCAGCGTGGGAAACGAACCCTGGTCCGTTTAAAGTGGACCAAACAGTCCAGGTCTGAATACTACCATAAAGTTTATCCGGACCTAATCCGGACCTAAGCCAACTCCGCTAAATCACTCCGCCGTAGTTAGCTAGCTGCTTTTAATGGCTGTTTTAGACTAATTAAAAGCACATTATAAGACAAATATTTCTGAGATGGGTTTTTGTGATGCTTCCCATGATTCACAAACAGATGTGCATCATCTAGAACTCAGCTCTCACCGTATTTCTCTGCGTAACGAGGGCATGCGGTTGCATCGTATAGTGAATGCATCTCTCGTTACCTGTTAGCTGACAGATTATGATAAACAAACAGCCTCCTCTACTCTGCTTATTTGTCTCTGACATATCATTATTACTTACTTTGAGCAGAAACTGTCATTAGGTCATTCAGGTCTGGGACGTTTTTCCAGTTTATCTTCGGGAAATTGAAGTATGTCCACAAAACTCCGGGAAAGGAAGGGTTCGTTTTACGATTAATACCGCCGTCCATATCACCTATTCCCGGGTCAAACATTCGCCCCACTGTTTATTTACGTCTCTATCTTGATATCCAGTGTCCATGGATGTCTGCTCTGTTTTCCTCTCGGTCGGTTCCTCACCATATTTAGCGACTCGTCCTCTGTAAAGTCCGGTTATACAGGTGTCCTCTTGATTCCAAAGTGAATGAGACTTCATCGGCGCTGTCATAATCATCCCTTTTTTAATTTCCTGCATTGTCTCTTCCTCACACCGCTAACAGTCAAAACAGAAGAGTTATGCTTCAATTTCTTGAAGATAAACAGGAAAATGTCCCAAACCTGAAGACCTAATGACAGCTTTGATCAGCTCAAAAGTGATATGTCAGAGACAAATAAGCAGAGTAGAGGAGGCTGTTTGTTGATCATAACAGTGCTGCATTCACTATACGATGTAACCGCATGCCCTCGTTACGCAGAGGAATACGGTAAAAGCTGAGTTCTAGATGATGCACATCTGTTTCTGAATCAAGGGAAGCATCACAAAAACCCATCTCAGAAATATTTGTCTTATAATGTGCTTTTATTTCGTCTAAAACAGCCATTAAAAGCAGCTAGTTAACTACGGCGGAGTGATTTAGCAGAGGGACACACGGTGTGAGTTGGCTTAGGTCCGGATAAACTTTATATTTCCGAAAGGTTAATGCACTTCAAAAAATGCATATGTAGCGTACTCTTAAACGGTGGTATTACTTTTTGATTTGAGTTCTTCTAGGCGGAGAAAATAGCCTTTAAAGTTGGTACGGTAATTTTCTATTAGCGTCTTTCTTTCGTCACAGACTCTTACAGACTGTGGCTCTCTGGTGGAGAACAGAGAACTTTCTACAGTATCTACTGTCCTTAGTGGCCATATGGAGCTCATACAACCCCACTTCAAAAATACTGAACTGTCCCTTTAAAAAGTGGCATCTGCTTCTAAAAGTGACTGCATATGCCACTAGGAGAAGCAACATGCCACTGGAAGAGGATTCATTCCAGTAAATATAATATATAGCCAGTGCCACTGAAAGACTGGCATTGGCATGTGCTTAAAGTGGCATGGTGCTGCGTTTTATGCCATTGTTAGTGGCATGGGACTTTTACAGTGGTAGCTGCCACCCTTTAGGTGACGTGTCACTTCTTCCAGTGGCATGTGCCACCTTACCTCGTGACATGCCACTTAAAAACTGGACATGGCAGTATATTTATGGCAGAAAATCAAAACAGGAAAGCTTCATAAATGCATCAGATTTGTTTATTTTCTTACAGAGTTCTGTGATGGTAGATAAACCGTGACCCTCCCTGCTGCCTCTGATTGATGATAGGCTGCAGGATCATCTGAGAGACGAGGCACTGATGTGTTCCTGTGAGCACCTTGGACTGTTTGGAGAGTATTTATCTCTTAAAAGTATAGATCCCCTCCCTCAGGTCCCCCCCTGCAGTCAAAAGAACAAAGGTCGGGTTTCTGTTCCTTCTGGTTTTGAGCATGAAAACCCGCCTGACTGTGGAAACCACAATGTAATCAATTCCCCCTCCTCCCCCCGGAGCGGCTTGAGCCTCCTTCCAACATGTGAGCGTCCTGAGGGAGGAGCCGCTCCTGGCTGATGGAGAACCCGATCACGTCTCCCACCGCTGGAGGGAATCAAACGGGAACCCCCAGCAGGACGGGGAGCCTGCGGAAACGTCCGGCACTTCAAAGACTCCGCTCCGTCCTGGAATCCCCAGGGAGCTCCAACATCCATGACGTCCTGTGAAGTGCTGCGCGGTCCGATATTCCTTTTTCTCTCCTCACGCTGCGGGGAAATTAAAAGCCTCCCTCGGAAAATTGATGAGGAGTCTGCGTTCTCACCGGCGCTTTTCATCATGTGCTGCTGCTGTCACACAGAGCCGAGGAGGAGGAGGAGCGGAGATAACATTTATCTGAGTGAAGCTCGGCTTTATAAATAAAAACTTAAGGCCTTGATCTGCAGAAGAAAGGAACCAAACAAACCCAGAAAGCTCCTTGGATGATTGTTTGGTTTTACTACCAAATAAATCCAATAAAATCCACTTTCAGGTGTTTAAAAGTGTCAGTTCATCATGTTCTCTCTCTTCAAAAACCTCACCGCGTCGCTAAAACCTTCTTCGTAGAAAGACTTCATGCTGCTGCGCGATGGAGGGAACAAGGCTTGGTTTAGACGTTTGATGTTTTCCATGGAGAGCTGAAGAAAAGAAGGAAAAAAGTGACTGCGTTAATAATTAATCAACCTTTATTTGTACAGCGCTTTTCATACAGAAGTGCCTTACTTAAAATAATGAATTAAAAGTAAAAAAAAAAAAACAGAAAATAAAAAGAAGAAGATTAAATACAATGAAAATAAAAGACCCTATCCACCCGAGTTAGAAAACCAAGGAAACACTATGTTAAGTAAGAAATAATGAAACACAGGAGCAAATACTAAAATGACTAAAAAATGATGTAAATTTTAAGGTAAAACCTTACAGTAAATTTTTTGGACTTTTTTCTTTTACCTCCATTATTCCCGTTATTTTTTCCTGTTTGTTTTTATTTCAATTTTTCCCCCATGTTTCCGTTTGTCTACTTGTTCATTTTTTGCATTTTTTTTTTTTGTTTTTTCTCCATTTTTTTATTCTGTTATTAATTTTTTTCCTGTTTTTTATGTCCATTTTTCCTCCCATGTTTCTGTTTTTGTAAATGTTCATTTTTTTTTGCTTTTTTTGTTTTTATCATTTGGAATTTTTTTCATGCCCCCTTCTTATTCTGTTATTAATTTTTTTCCGGTTTGTTTTTATTTTCAATTTCGTTTTGTTTTTCCCCATGTTTCCATTTTTCTGTTTGTTCATTTTTTTTGCTTTTTTTTTGTCTTTTGGAATATGTTTTCATGTTTTTGTTTTCCCCACATTTTTTTCTTATTCTGTTATTAATTTTTCCTGTTTCAATCAATCAATGTTTATTTCTAAAGCCCTTTACAGTAACCCAAAAGGCCCCCAAAGTGCTTTACAGTAGTGCCAGAAAATAAATAAGAACACTATGAATAAAAGCAACATAAAACAATGCCTGTTTGTTTTTGTTTACAAATTATTTTGATTTTTTTCACATGTTTCCTTTTTTCTATTTGTTCTTTTTTTGTTTTTTTGTCTTTTGGAATATTTTTCATGTTTTTTTCCCTCCATTTTTTTCTCATTCTGTCATTATTTTGTTCCTGTTTGGTTTTATTTCCAAATATTGTTTTTTTCCCATGTTTGTCTTTTAACCTTGTAATGTTAATTTCTCTTCTTTGGTTTTTTTTCTTTTTTTCTTTTTCTGCATTTTTCTTTTTTCCCTTCTTTTTCTCATTTTTTTCTGTTCATTTCCCACCATTTGTATGTTTTTTTCTTTTATGATGAGAAAAGAGACAAAAAACACTCAAGGGGAAAAATATATAAATAATTAATTCAAGAAAACCGAAAATAAAATTATGGTGAAATGAGCTAGCCGAATCTGCTAAATTAGGAAAATGAAAAGAAATCCGACAAGACTAAATCATTTTAATTGGACGATCTGCTGGCTCCTTACCACAGCATGTAAAGCCAGGTCTCTGCTAGGGCTTTCACACCGGCATGGTTCTGGTTCTGCAACAAGTTCTGTTCTGGATTCTCAGAACCTTGATGCTTCACATCGGTTTTAGCGGGAAGAAAGTCGGAGGGCGTTATCCTGTGTTACTCAGGCGGAAGTGAACAACTCGCCAGACAAAATGGTGGATCACATCAATATTCCAAAAGCATTTGTTGCTTTACTGAAGGTTCTGTTTTTGTCTTCTTATCTTCTTCTCAATTTTTCTTGCCTTCTTGCTGAGTTTATCAACCCAGCATACAACGAGCCCACGGTTCGTGAGCCGTTACCAACTTGTTTTGGTTCCAGCTGTGACCCAACTTTTCAGGTTCTGAAACAACTTTTTTTCGGTCTGATCACGCCGGCCAGTTCAAACAAAGTTAGGGAACCAGAGCGGTGCCGGTGTGAAAGCCCTCTGTATGTTCTGTTGTTTGGTTACGGCAGTTGGTCATGCAACTGAAAGGGGTTGGCATCCCTTGCCTCCGGAGCCTTCGGGTCAGGCTTGATCGGCACTTCCCCATTCATCAGTCTGTTGGCACTACCAGCAACCTGACCTCTACTTTATTCAGAAAGGTTTAACCAACCTAGTGTCCCAGAAGTCAGCTTGCATCCCCAAACTTGCTACCAAACCAACTCCCAAGTTGTATTTTTGACCGTTGCATCCTCAAGCGAAGTAGACTTAAGTTGCTGGTGGTGCAAGCAAGTTGTCAGGAGTGATGAATGGCGAAGCAGCAACCTGGCATGTGCCACAAACCTGACCTCACCTGTTTGTTCAGAATTATCGGGTCATAGTTACCCATTGAAATGCTGCCATCCATTAACCTCAGAACTGGGAAGAGGGAAGAGGGAATGATGTCACCTTCAAGTTATCAGTGCTCCAATTACAAAGTCGGAAAAAACTGGCCAATCAACCAGGCTATTGTTAGCCACTGTGTTAGCAGTTGTTAGCACGCCCTACGTTGTAGTTCACAAATATCGCATGAAGAGTGTAAATAACACTAAGGCAGCATTTCTATAAATACAAGCCAAACAATATTGTGCATACGGCTGATTTAGTGCCATAAACACAAGTCAGAAGTGCAGATAAACAGAACATTACAAGAGCTTAATAACCGTTTCCACCGGGGGCAGCTATCTTTGATTGTCAACTCTGAGTTCCCAGTAGGAAATTTCAACTTTCCTTGGGGGGTGTTCCAGTTGAAATTTCCCACTCTGAACTCAGAAATACCGACTTCCCAGTACAACTAGAACGCAGCATAAGATCTAGGCGGCATAGGGCTCGACCTGTAAGACACCCCCCTCCCAAAAAGGTTCTCGACCCCGTGTTGCTCCCACTTGCCACAGTCCTCACCATGATGTTCATGTTGGCCAGCCTGAGCTGAGTGCTGTAGCGCCCCCTGTGGACAGGACACACATCCTGCTGTCCAGCGAATGGGGACACGGTGATGGTACGTCCCACTGGGAGGATGGGAAGGCTGTCGGTGAATCCCCCGTCAATCCACTTCTGGCAGAGCCAAAGAACAAAACAAGGTTAAAAACAACCATTTTAGGCAAATATCACCATTTTTTACAGTTTTTCTTGATTTCTATCATGAAAACTGTGAAATTCTTCACTGTCTAAAGCCTCTTCAGCCAAAGTCCCTAAGTCCTACCTCTCCTCTGAAGTCCACAGGGTTCAGGCCGGCATAGACCGGCACGAAGCTGCTCGCAAGAAGAGCCTGCAGGAGGTGAAAGGTAAGATATTTTACTTTTACTGACACTCATGAAAATTTACCTTTATCAAATGTTTTTCCTGGATTTTGATCTGTGATGTGATTTATTTTTGGTTCCGACAGGTGGATTAAATGTTCCACCTCTGAAAGCCAAAAATTCCCAACATTTTCAGTTCAGAACTGACTTGTCTATTCTATGGGACCCAAACTCACAAAGAGATATTATCTAAATTTTAAGGTTTGACATAATAGTGAATTATTTGAACTGTTATTCTTCATATATTTCTTGTTTTAATTTTTTTGTATTTTGTTTTTTAATGTTTTGTTTTATTTTATTTGTTTTATTCTGTATTTTTTCACCATTTATGTCCCTGTTTTCTTTTTGAAATTTTTTCTCCTTTTTCTGTTTCTCTATCCCTGTACTTTTTCTTGTATTTATTCATTTTTCTGTCTATTCCCTCTTATTTTTTTCTTTTTTGTTTTTTCCCCCTCTGATGTGTTTTTATGTTATTTTTTTCTGTTTTTTCCACATTTTTTCTTTTTTTCCTTCTATAGTATTTTTGATTTTTTTCCGTGTTCTGTTTCATTCAGTTATTTTTCCCATTAGTATGATTTTTTTTTTCTTTTTTCCCATTGTTTGTTTTTCTTCCTTTGTTTATTTTACTGTTTGTTTTCTGTTTTTCTTCTTTTTTCACATTTTTTTCTCCTTTTTCTGATTCTTTTTTCCCTGTATTTTCTCTTTTATCCCCCCAAACTTTTATTTCATTTTCTTTTACCTTTATTTTTTTCCCTGTTATTTGCCTCTGCTTTCTTTTCCCTGTTTTTTTCCTATATTTTTTTTTGTTTTTCCATTTATATTTTTTGTCTTGTATACTGTTCTTTTCCTTTTAACGATATTTTATTATGAACTTTTCAAATAGCAATAACTACTATGATTTTCCTTGTTAATTGTGGTGATTATTATTCATGTACATGCTGAGTATGAATGATTGACTTTTTAAAATACATTTTCAAAATAAAAATATCCTTGAAAATGTAATTTTAGAGTGTTTTCCTTTATTTTAGATATCTAAGGCTTTATTGCTGAGTGTTTTAGTAGTTTTTCTATTTAATTTAAACTCTTCTCGAGCAGCGGCTGCAGATTAAACTGTTAGTACTGGAATATTTTCTTTAGCCTTTTTCAAACCTGACAGAAGTTTTTATAAATCAGAAAAGTTTTTTATATCGATGTGAATCTCTCACCGCTGCACTGTGACACTCTCAAAGTAAATGATTAAATATGTACAAAACAAACGAGACTTCTGCTGAAGGTTACTCTCTTCTCTGCTGACAGGTTTAGTGTTTTTTTCTCTAAATATCTTTAATTCTCTTGATGCTGCAGAAGCTTCGTCTCTGAGCAGCTCTGCTCTGAAGACACCATGAAGCCTCGGACTGCTGATCCATGAACGAGCTTCTGTTTTTCCTTTTTATTCACTTCTGGTTGTTTTTTCTAGTTTTGCTCTTTTTCTTGTTTACCTGTTTTTCCCCCATTTGTTTTTTTATCCCTTTTCCCCTCTCATGTTTTTTCTTTTTCTTTATTTTGGTATCAGTGTTTTGTCCCCGCCCCCTTTCTTTTTTTCCTTTTATTGCTTTGTTTTTTTGTTTGTTTTCTCGGTGTGTTTGTTTATTTCTTCTCTGCTTGTGTTTTTTCTTCATTCCCCCTCTCTTTACTTTTACTTTGTATTTTTTTCATTTCTTCCACGTCTCCTTGTTTTCCTCCCTCTGTTTTTCTGTTTTCTTTTTTCCTTTATTGCTTTGTTTTTTGTTTGTTTTCTCGGTGTGTTTGTTTATTTCTTCTCTGCTTGTGTTTTTTTCTTCATTCCCCCTCTCTTTTCTTTTACTTTGTATTTTTTTAATTTCTTCCACGTCTTTGTTTTTCCTCCCTCTGTCTGTTTTTTTGTTTTTTTTGTCTTTATTTCCCTATTTTCATTTTGTTTGTCATATTTTCTCCGTAAATTGATTTCTGTTATTTTTTCCCTCTGTTTTTTTTTTCTTTTTTGCTCTTTTTCTGTTTTTCTTCTTGTTTATTTTCCAGTTTTTCCCTGTTTGTTTTTTTTTCCTTTTCCCCCTCTCATTGTTTATTCCTTTTTCTCTATTTTGTTGTTTTTTTCATCTGTTTTTTTTGTCTCCGCCCCTTCTTTTTTTCCTTTATTGCTTTGTTTTTTGTTGTTTTTCCCAGTTTGCTTATTTCTTCTCTGCTTGTGTTTTTTTCTTCGTTCTCCTCTTTTCTTTTACTTTGTTTTTTTTATTTCTTCCACATCTCCTAATATGTACTCACTGTTTGTTTTTTCTGTTTTCTTTTTATCCTATATTGCTTTGTTTTTTGTTTGTTTTCCCAGTTTGTTTGTTTATTTCTTCTCTGCTTGTTCATCCTCTCTTTCTTTATTTATTTACTCAATTTTTTTTTCTTTTCTTTTACTTTGTATTTTTTATATTTCTTCCAAGTCTCTTTGTTTTTCCTCCCTCTGTTTTTTCTTTATTTCCCTATTTTCTTTTTGTTTGTCATATTTTCCCAGTAAATTAGTTTGTTTTATTTTTCCTTTTTTTTTTTTTTTTGCTCTTTTTCTGTTTTTCTTCCTGTTTATTTTTTTTGCCCCCACCTCCCTTATACCCCATCTTTTGCCTAATTTTTTTCTCCTTATTTTTGACTTTTTATTCCATGCTTGTGCTTTCTTTCTTCTGCCCTTTTTTCTTGTTTTCCAATTTTTTTTTTGTTCAGTTACATTTTCCCCACATTCTCTGTTTTTTCTGTTTCCTTTTTCTCTTTTCACTTTATTTCTTTGTTAATCCTGCCTATTTGTTTTTTTTTCTATTTTTTAAAATTATTTCCTTTTTTCTTTGTATTTTTTTTTTTTACATTTTTCACCTACGTTTGTTTCTAACTTCTATCTTCCCCTATTTTCTGTAGTTTTTCTTTTACATTTTTTTACTTTTTTGTTTTATTTTGTTAATTTATTTTATTTTTTCTTTTTCTAGTTTTTTTTTTTTTTTTCATTTTCTTTCGGACATGCAAACATGATGTCTGTGTAAGTTTCCTTAGCTATCATGAATTCTCTTGGTGCTGCAGGGCCTCGTCTCGACGAGTCTGTCCCATGTGTACAGATAAGCTTCATTATCTCCTATTTTGTCTGTTTGCTATTGTACAGTTTATTGGCCTCTATCTTTATGTTTTATGTTGTGTTATTGACCTTAAAGCAGGCTGCTTTGCCCTTGAGCTTTGCCCTGTGCTGCTGCAGCATCTGAATTTCCATCTGGGACCAGTAAAGGTTCATCTTATCTTATCTTATGAAGCCAGGTCGGGGTATGAATGAATGTCTTCAGTCATTTTCTGCCAGTCCATAAAACCGTGTTTGGACATTAAATTGTGGAAAGATTCTGTCTTTACCTTCACTAACCCTCCCCAGATTGTTGAAGCTTCTATAGAAATGTCTAAGTTTGTCTGGTATTAGTGTGAGTGCTGCTAAAGTAAATCTTTCTGAACATGAGGAGCATCATCAAATACCTTTACTCCTCCAGCGTTGACGTTGTGGAGTCATTTTCAGGTCAGAGTAATTAAAACAAGCTGAGCCGTAAACAGAGCAAAAACAGGCACATAAAACTTTTACGAGCGTTAGGTTTGTTCACCTGGACCAGCTCCTCCCTGGAGCTGAACCTGGACACCACACAATTTCTCCCGCTCCTCGAGTGAGTGATGGAGACGTGGAGGCGGTCTGACGCCAGGCTGTGAGCGTCGGCAGGCAGAATCTCCTCCATCCCGTCCCTGGAGACGAAGCACAGATGCTCGATTTTAAGATTGATCCTTTAGGGTGTCATCAAAACACGAATTCTCATAATTCTCTTAATTTTTTTGTGTTCATCTGTTAGATAAACACAAAAAAACAGGCTTTCTGATGAAGGAAATATAATACAGTCAGATACAGACATCTACGGGAGGCCATATGTGCCATAATTCAATCTGGACTCCCAAAAACATATATGTATTTATTTATACATATACTACCTCGAGGTGTGTGGAAAAATTCAAGTATGTCAGAAATAAATGTACAGTCAGATACAGACACCGACGGAAGGCCGTATGTGCCATAATTCAATTCACAAATATATATCAATATATATATATATATATATATATATATATATATATATATATATATATATATATATATATATACACACACACATATATATATATATATATATGTATATGTATATATATATATATATATATATATATATATATATATACATACATATATATATATATATATATATATATATATATATATATATATATATATATATGTATTATGTATTATTATGAATTATTATGTATTTATATGAAATATATATAGAGTCAGATACAGACATCTACGGGAGGCAATATGTGCCATAATTCAATCTGGACTCTCAAAAATATATATGTATTCATTTAAACATATATCACCTCTAGGTGTGAGAAATATATGTAAAGTTAATCAGCCAACTCATTTTTTATTAAAAAAAATGTAAATAAGTCATAATTTATAACATTCACAGTGACTTAAATTCTGCGATGGGGTTGAAGTGTGTTAGTGTGTGTGTGTGTGTGGGGGGGGGGTACTTTTGGTTCTATACATTTGTAAATATATTTTTTAAATGGTCAAATTTATTAACATCTTTTAAATTTTTTTTTATTTTTTAATTACTTTTAAATTCAAATATTATTGAACTTTTTTGCTTCATTTATTAATTAGTTTTCAGTGATTATCATTATTTTTAATTACTTTCTATTTTTATAATTTTATTTTATTTATCATTAATTTATATTTGTAAAATTATTAAGTTGTAATCATTTCAGTAACTATAATAATGAACTGTAGTTTTTTTTGCATTTTTTAACTATTTACATTTTTGATTTTTTTAAATTATTTTAAAATTTTTATTATGTTTTATTAATTTTTTTCTTCAATTTTTTTTGTCAAGTGTCTGTGTTTGAGATTTTGTTTCCCATTTGTGTAATCAGATTAAAAGCTTTGTGTATATCTTTACATTTTCCATGGCTGCACATGTGAAACATTGAAACATCATCATAGATATGTTTTTTTAATTTTGAATATATTTGCTGAGATAAGATGGTATTGCCAGTAATTTAACACCATCATTAATTAAAAAAAGAGTTATCTACATTTTCATTTATTATCATTTTATTTATCAACTATTGTCTGCATAATTTTCCCCATTCTTTTACATATTACAAATATTGTAGTTTACATATACAGATTGTTTTTATTTTATTATTTTATACTGTCTGAATATAAAGTGTTGGTGGAAAAATAACAGAAAAACAAAGAGTAAAAAAAAATAAAAAATCACAACTGTATTAAATATTTGCACTTTTTTCCTACTTACATTGAATTAAAAGTTTTTGTGAGTATATTGATAATTGTAATATTTCATAAATACTAATAAGAAATAAATGAGTGATTAAAACCTGTAATTCAGATGCTCTTTATGTAGGAGACCAATTTAATCAATCGTTAGAACAAAAAAATGATCACTGATTTTTTTTGGCCAAGAAAATCCTGACCGGTGCATCCCTGGTTCTGATTTTTGCCATAGACCATCCGATTATTCACCTCAGTGTCAGCATGAAGTTAAATCCTGGTGTGACGGCTCCAAACTTCTGTCGCCTCACGGTGTCAGCAAATCTGTACGTGAAGTCTTTACAGTGCTGCAACAGATAAAAAAATTAAAATTTTGTCATATAATTCTTGAAAAGCAAAGTGCATTAATGTTTCCATCCAGTGTTTAATGTGTTTACTGGTCATCATAGAGATCTGGACCATGTGGATTCTCCTGTGATTTAGAAAACTTATCAGCCGACTGTCAGCAGCTCTCTTTTCTTTCTTGGCTTTAAGGATAAACCATAATTAATTTTTCCTTGTGCCATGACCAACATTCACTGAAAATGGCAACAAAATACACCTCAAACTTTCTAAGCTATTAGCCAAAATGAAGAAAACTGCAGTATCTTGCAATGTCGTAGAATTATTTTAACCACCATTAGACCCACGTATGGATTCTGATCACCACCAAACTTGAACCAATGCTCCCTTGTGACATGATTAACATTTCCTGAAAATTAAAAAAAAAAAAAGTCTGTTTACAACTTTTTGAGTTATTAGCCAAAATGTTGAAAATTGCAGTATCTTGCAACAATAAGAAATCCTATTAACAATTCCAGGCTCCACATACTGATTAAGATCACCAGCATTATTAATCACTGCTTATTTACACCATGGCCACTATTTCCTGAAAATGTTCAGAAATCTGTTGGAAAGTTTTTAAGTGATCAGCAAAAATATGTAAACCTGGAGTATCTTGCAATCTCAAGTGTTTAAAAAAATCTTGGCTCTGCACCTGGATTACGATCACCACTAAAATTGAATCACATTCTCAATTTGTCATGACCAAAAGTCTCTGAAAATGCATCAAAATCTGTTTGAAACTTTCTGAGTTATTAGCCAAAATGTGAAACAAATGCTGTATCTTACAATGTTTCGAAATCCTTTTGAAAATTCCGAGATCCACAACTGAACTCTGATCACCATTAAAATTAAATCGCTGGTTCTAAACACCATGCCCAACATTCCCCGAAGATGTTGAAAAAATCTGTTGAAAAGTTTTTTTAAGTTACCAGCAAAAAATGTAAAGCTGCAATATCTTGCAATCTTAAGAAACAGTTAAAAAATGTTGGATCTGCATCCGGGTTACACCACCAAAATTGAATCACAAATTCTATTTGTTATGACCAAAATCCTTTGACACTATATTGAAAAGTGCTCTATCTCGCAATGGCAAGAAGTTGTTTAAATGGTTGCGAAGTTAATAGCCAAAATGCATAAAAAAATGATGTATCTTGCAATTTTACCAAATCCTTTTAACAATTCCTCAATCCACATCCGTACTCTGATCACCACTAAAACTTAATCATTGCTTCTAAACACCACGCCCAAAATTCCCAGAAGATGTTGTTAAAATCTGTTGAACAGCATATTAGCAAAAATGGGAAACCGCAGTACCTTGCGATGTTATGAAATTGTTTTAAAAAAAATACCTAGATCCACACTGTACTCTGGTCACCATTAAAACTAAGTCACCACTTCTTTACAACATGGCCAACATTCCCGAAATATGTTGAGAAAATCTGCCAAAAAAATCTGTTATTAGTAAAAATGCTAAACTGCAGCATCTTGCGATGTTGTGAAACTGTTTAAAAGTTCCTGGATCCGCATCTGTACTCTGATCATCGCTAAAATTAAATCACCGCTTCTACACACTCTGCTCAACATTCTCTAAAAATGTGAAGAAAATCTGCTGAAAATTGTCTAATGGGAAACTGCAATATCTTGCGATGTTAAGAAACTGTTTAAAAAGTTCCTGGATCCACATCTGTACTCTGATCATCACTAAATCTAAATCACTCATTCTAAACACCATGCCCAACATTCTCTGAAAATATTGAGAAAATCTGTTGAAAAGTTTTTAAGTTATTAGCAAAAATGTTGGAAACTGCAGTATCTTGCGATGTTACAAAATAGTTGAAAAATCCCTAGATCCACATCCGTACTCTGATGACCACCAAAATTGAATCACAGCTTCCTTGTACCATGATCAATCTTCCCTAAAATTTTCATCCAAATCCATTCATTATTTTTACTTCCATGTACAAAGGAACTCACAACCCAAACAACTAACAAAGGTGTAGGTAAATTTTTTTTATGTAATTTAATGCTGGTTGTCTTAACAAAAGTGGATACTGAAAATAAATGTAGTGTTTTATCAAAGCTTGTATTGAGATGTGTGAGAATAATTCAGGATTAATTCTTGTAAGAGATGTCTAAAAATAAATGATTATATCAAAACAGGCCTTCCATAAAGACTGAAACACCAAAAAGTACAAAATTCTTGATATCTAAGCGTCTTCATCTTCACTTCACTCCACTTGATCTTCATTTTTGGTTCATTTTTGTGAATCTGCATTTCAAACAGCCTGAACACGTCTCTTTAACCTTTCCTTCTCTCTTCTGGAAACCCCACAAAACCATCTTTATTCAAAATCTAAATGTATCCTTCCTTCTTTGTGATCTTTGGATGTTACTTTATGCATTTTTAAGAGCCTGTGTGTGTTGAAATATTTATGGGACAGACGTTTCTGCTGCTTGATGTCAGATCTTTTGATGCTCAGTATCTGAGAGAAGCACTTCAACCCTGACGGAGTCTTTAATCCAACGCTCACGAGCTGTAGAAATGTCAGAATTAACCAACGGGAAGGGGAGAAATCCACGGCGACAGGGGCAGTGCAGCTGCTAACATTTTGACTTTTCTGTTTTTATTTTTATGTGTCTTAACCATTATTTCTTAATTCCTACGTGGCTGGTTGAAACCACAATGGGGTAATATTTAAGAGTAATTTGACCATAACTTTCACTCTATTTAAGAGAGTGAAATCAATTTTGGTGAGGAAACTTAAATCTACATAAATGTTGAAAATGTCGAAGACATTTTAACAGGTCAAAAATCAACTGTGGACAAATTTACTAGCCTTACGTCCTGTTGAGGCTGTGAACTGTCACTATTTTTGGCAGCTGTAAAAAAAAAAAAAAAAAAAAAAAACCTAACCCTAACCCTTAAAAATTATCCGAGGCAAGGGATTTATTACACGCTATCACAATGCAAAAAATGGTTGTAATGGGAATCAATGGAAAGTAAAAATTAAAAACCCGATGCTGCACAAAATAATAATGAATCAAAGCCAGTGTTTTTACTAATCTTTGATAGATCCAAGAGAGTAATAACACATTAAAAATCTCCAGTGCCCGATCATTTTTTATATTGAAAATTGGCCATTTTGTGTGTGTTTTTCACTAAATCGGTGACATCATCGATGAAATTGGCATTTGCAGGGTTAAAATTCATATATTTATGTTACATCTTCAATATGATTGATCACTGTTGAGTTGAAAAGGAGATTTGATCAAAAAAAGTTGAAAAATACTTATCTGATGTGTTTTTACAGCAGCTAAAAGTTAGTGGTTGTTAACAGCCACTAAGAGCACCAAAAGGAGTAATTTAAAAAAAATCTGATGCTGCGCAAAAAACAATAATGCTTCTCAGCCAATGGTTTTACTAATCTTTGACACATTGAATGTGATAGCATGTAAAAAACGTCCAACCTCCGATCATTTTCTATATTAAAAATCAGCCATTTTGTTTGTCTTTCCACCAAATTATTGAAATTATCTATGGAATTGCCATTTAAAGGCTTAAAATCCATAATCAAAAAAGTATATTTAATAGTTGTGATCAGGACTGAGCTTAATAAAGCAACAAAAACAAAAAAAAAAATAGATATGTTTTTACAGTAGCTAAGTTAGTGGTTAGCGAACAGCCAAAACAAGATGAAAGGGGTTGTTTTTAAGTCAGCGCATGAGAGTTAAGATGTCACGTCCAGTAGCTTCGGGACACCCCTAAAAAAGTCCGCCCACCCCCTTGGTGTGAATCTACCTCTAATTTGTCAGGAGCTGTCATCATCACAGCAGCCACCAGGGCCCCGGCCGAGGCCCCCGCGCATGCCCTGAGGGAGCCCACCAGGCGGTCCCCATGACGCAGGACGGCCCCCATCGCTCCGAGGTGGTAGATCCCCAAAAATCCACACGCGGCGAAGGACAGGTTCAGGACGGCCATTTTGAAGACCTGTGTAGACATGACAACAAGCATCAACAAAGGATCTGGATAAATTATTATCCATTATCTACACCGCATATCCTTTACAGGGTCGTAGGGGGTGGAGCCTATCCCAATGACTTTTTTTGGACTGTGGGAGGAAACGGGGAGAACCCAGGCATGCACAGAGACAACCAATGCAGGTATTGAACTACTAACCTTCATTCTGTAAGGCACATGCACTACCTGCTGCACCACCCAGATATTAAAAACCACTCATTTAAAGTATTTTCCCGTGAGTGACGTTGCTGATGTGGCATAACTCCCAAGTGCTGGAATTACTAACTACTGCAATCTTTACAGCCTGTTTCAAGTTCCATAAATCAACAGAAAGATTGGTGCTGCTCACATCTAGTAAAAAGAATATAATCAGCTTGAATCAAACACAATGGGCTGAATAAAATCAAGCACATTTTTCTTAAATTTAACAAACTGTCAGTAAATTGAATTCTAGGCTGTGAATCCAGATTTAGATAAAATGACAAAATCAACACCCCTATTCTGTAAGTAACTACTGTAACTTAAGCAGAGTATATGGATTTACCATAATGCTTCATATATTTAATCACTTATTTTCTACATTATTATTATTATTATTATTATTATTATTATTATTATTATCATTATTATTATTATTATCTATATTAAATCAACTACATTGTTCATTAGAAGGGGGGGGGATTTGGTAAAAATTATCCTTATTAAGAAGGTTCAAATTATAAGGGTGGGAGAATGGAAAAGTAGGGGTGCAAAATATTGATACATCAGAATTTGTTTTGGCCAAAACTGACATTGATAACTGAAAGTATGTATTTTTTCATTTCAATTACAGCTGCTGTATGCTAACCTGACACTACAGATGGACTGTTCTGTACATTTCAACCTTCCAGAAGGTGAAATGTAGTTAGGCGGGAGCTACTGCACTACAGAAAAATAGCAACTTCTATATTTCACATAAAACATGTCATAAGGGGAGCAAAAATATCCTTATTATAGAGAAGTTTGAGGTCTTTATTTGTTTTTTATTTAATAAAGAAATCCAGACAAAAATTTGTACAAGTAGTATTAAAGGTGTTAGCATCTATGCTAATCTCCATGCCCGGACTTCCTACAGTAGACTGGCTGTGGACTAAGATTGGTTAGATGGTTCTGCCTGATTAGAGACATTAAATCAGGTGGATCCAGCTGCTGTGCAAGCTTAGGCGTATGCCAAGTATATATATTCATATATATACTTGGATGCTAATTTATTAGCTTAACATATAATATTTTAGCAGTAACTAAGCATTAGTCATGGCAGTAAATGTCGGCACTAATTTAAATATATGTAGATATCAATATTTTAATGATATTATTGTACATCCCCAGGAAAACAGGGGCGGCAGGTAATGTAGACAATTACAGAGAAACTTGTTTGTATGATTTCTTAAACTCCATTTTCAAGCAACATGGATAATCACTTAAAATAAAAAAATCACTTCTATGTGAAAAAAATCCATCATCTTATTTTTGGGCCATATCACCCTACCCTAGTTTGAACATCGTGTTGGCTGTAAGCGTTTATATTTTCATGTGATTGATTCTTATTTTGTGTAATAACATAAATGCTCACATTACACAGACGGTTGGTTGGTTTATCATGATAAAATATAATTACAATTGTTGGTGCACAAACCAGTTCATAATAAATAAAATAAGAAGTGGTTGTTAAATCATAATAGAAATTCAGCAGTGGAAGGAAAAGTTAGTTTCAAAGCTGGATTTATATCAAAATTGATTATATCTAAAGAAAAGTATACTCAAATCTCAGAGTACCGTAAATGCAGTATTTCTCTTTAACAAAAAAAGATTATTAATCATCTTTGTCTTATCTCTTACTGAAATCGAGTTGATAAAGGTATCATGTTTAACACTCTCCATCTGACTTATGGTGCCTGCTTCAGGTGATTTAAT
Source organism: Scarus forsteni (assembly GCA_036419115.1). Taxonomy (NCBI): domain Eukaryota; kingdom Metazoa; phylum Chordata; class Actinopteri; order Labriformes; family Labridae; genus Scarus; species Scarus forsteni. The sequence continues at coordinate 2,893,936 of JAZDUH010000345.1, forward strand.
GACGTTTTCTACATTAATTCAAATAGTTTTTTCTTAAACATGCAGCTAAAACTTTAATTACAGTACAGGTACACAGAAACAGCACTTGATAACGTGAATGATACCGTAATAACTGTAATACAAGCTGAAACAAAACAGGACGTACCGTATTTACAGCCTCACAGAATCACGTAACGTCAGCTCAGTTTCATTGTTTAATTTTACGTCACAAAGTTAAAAGTTAAACCTGTTTAACCTGCTGCACTGTGGCCTTATTACACTGTTATGTAGCACCGGAGCTAACCAGCTAACTGCTGACTGTAGACACAGGCATTTCCGGTCTGGATTTTCACAGTAAAACACAAAGTGACTTTACTTTCTGCTTTATTTTCTTTCGAAAGTATGAATGTGTTAGGAATAATAAAATTACGATAACAACAATAATTATTATAGCTGTTAATACAAAAGTAATTGTATTATTAATTGGGACAAAGGTAATAAATTGAAATTTTTTTGTTTTTGATAATAATCATAACTATAACAATAATAGCCATTGTATCAATAAAATAAGTACTAAACCTACTATTGCTATTATAAATAATAATGAATAATAATTATAATTTAAAATAAACATAAAATAAACAATAAAATTTAAATGAAAAAAATGATAATAATATGACAATAATAACATGCTACTACTTTTACTTCTTCAAATACTAATAATAATGGAAATTTAAATTTATTAAAATGAAATAAAGGTCATAATACTGTTATGATTAAAGTTGTAGTAGTAATAAAAATAATATGATGATCATATCTATTTTATTATAATGATTGAAACATTAGTGATAATAATGATAACAGTAATAATAGCAATAATAGTAATAACTATCATTATTATTATTATTATTATTTATCATTATAAAGTAGTAGTAGTGATAATAGTACTATTTGAATAGCAATAACAATAAAAACAGGAACAATCATAAATTGTTTGTCTCTTTAATAGTAGTTGTAATTTTTATAATTTTAACAACAACATTAATAATAACAGTTATAACTATTAAATACTTAAATTTCAAACATTCTGTCCCGGATAGGCAACTTCAGCCACCACAAAGGCTGCACAGTTTTGTTCTTTTTACTCTCACTTCCAGATTATTCTAATGACAATTAGCTAAGAAGTGAGTCAATATTGATTTAATTGTGATATTATTTTGTTTCTTCATTAAGCAAAAACTCTGAATAAAGCAATGGAAAAAAAGCTGGTAAAAAGCTTCACTAAGAATAAAAAAAATCGACATATACAGGTTATAACTGCAAAAATACAGTCTTATTCACACATTTGTTTTTCATTTTGCCGAACTGTAAAACAGCGTTTTTTTTAATCTATATTCAGATTGTCAATGATAAATGGATGATGAAAATGGACTTTTTGACCATATTCATTGTTTGAATTTAACTTATTCAATTTACTTTTTTCCTTTATTAAGGATATTGCTCATCTTTTTTAATGTCTTATCCTGATAGTCCTGCTGCTGTCCTGTGAAATCAAGCAGCTAAAACTAATGAATTTCCCCTCAGGGATTATAAAGTATTTCTGACCTTAAGTCCATATTAAAGAAAAATTAAAAATCTTTTGAAATCATAATATTCACCTGTTTTGAGTTTGTTTAACCTGCTTATTTACAATTATGCTGGCTAATGTTAAAAGTGCTATCATATAGGGGTGCTGGTTTGGCGGAGAGGTTAGCACCACATGTACTTTCTTCTGCCGGTCCAGGTTCGAATCCCGCCTGTGACCAGTTTGCAGAGTGTCTTCCCCTGCTCTCTCTCCCCCTTTCACAAGCCTATCCACTGTCTCTCTCCTATCAATAAAGGCACAAAATGCCCAAAAAATACATAAAAAAAAGTGGTATCATATATATATGACAGCCAATCAACAACAGAAACAATGACTTGCATATTCTTTTTAAATTTATTAAATTAGTTACACTACAAAGAGAAGATATTTCATATTCAGGCTGCTAAACGTTGTCTTTTTGAAAATAGTCACTTCATTTTGATGCCTGCAACATGTTCCATAAAAGCTGGGACAGGGGCATGTTTACCACTGTGACATCACTAATAGTTGAAGCCTTGTTGGTGGGATTCTGTCTCATTCTTGCTAAATGTTTGATTTTAGTTGTTCAACAGTCCTGGGTTTTCCATTTGGGCTTTGTAATGCTCCACATATTTTCACCTGTTGAATGTTTTAAAGAGGTGTTTACCGGTCTATTGTAGCCCCTGTCCCAGATTTTTGTCTCCACCAAGGAGTTTATGTGTTTGTTTGCATGTTGTTTTGTTAGCTAGCAAGATCACGTAAAAACTACTTGATGGATTTACATGAAAATTTTACCAGAGGCGTAGTTTGGCAAAAGGAAGACGCCATACAATTTTGGTGGTGATACGTATATTTGTTTGGATGCAAATAAAAAAAAATCCCTAAAGCTAACACCGGGTGGAATTGAAAAAGAATCATATCACTGTCATTTTTTAACAAATTTGCTTCCAATTTCACAGAATATTATGTGGTCCATGTCTCTATCATTGAGGTAAATCTGATCTAAATCTGATCCAGATTGATGTCACTAAAAATAATTATAATGAGAAATCCCATTGACAACGTTCAATCATCGATATAAAATCTAAATATTGAGTGATGTTCCTTAAACTTGGTGTGTCTATGTAGGATAACAGCCTCCATGTGTGTGCTGAGTTTGTTTTGGATTAGGGATGTAATGGTATAAAAATTTCATATCACTGTTATTGTGACTAAAATTACCATGGTTATCATTATTATTGTGGTATTGTTGCAATGAGCTCAAAATTTTGAGCCCAATTCTTTTTAATAATAATAATAATAATACATTTCATTTCAAGACGCCTTTCAAGACACCCAAGGACGCCGTACAAAACATAGTTTAAAAGCGTTTCAACAAAAGCTAAAACAAGAAAAATGGATAAAAGTTTAAAAGGAAAAATGATTTAAAAGATAAGATGGATGGGGGGACAATCAGGTTGAGTAGGCCAGGCGGAATAGATGGGTTTTGAGGCGGGATTTGAAAACAGTCAATGAGTCAATATCACGGATGTCCGGTGGGAGGGAGTTCCAGAGTACTGTACCTCCTCCCACTCAGGGGGATTTTCAGAAAGCATGGCATGTCGTACCATTTTTACGCTGATGACTGCCAAACTTATATGCCCATCACCAAAACCAGCCACTGCCCCCTGACACCCCTCCTCGACTGTCTTGGTGACGTCAAGGCTTGGTTAGCCCAAAATTTTTTAAAAAATTAAATGAGGGAAAAACAGAGATCATTTTATTTGGTAATTCCCTCTTTGACTTGGGACCACTCCAAAATTATTTGCATCCCAAAGTCACCAGCCTTGGCGTCACCATAGACAGCGATTTTAAACTCAATAAGCAGGTCACTGCGGTTTTAAAATCGAGTTTTTATCACCTTCGTCTTTTATCAAAGGTAAAACCTTTTTTATCTTTTAATCTTCTTGAACAAGTCGTGCATGCTTTTATTTCTTCTCGCCTGGACTACTGCAATGCGCTTTACACGGGTATAGGCAAAAATGCGCTCTCGCGGTTGCAGTTAGTCCAGAACTCTGCGGCACGACTTTTAACAGGGGCCAGAAAGCGCGAACATATCACCCCAATTTTAGCTTCTTTGCACTGGCTCCCTGTTAATTTTAGAATTGATTTTAAGATCCTTTTGTTTGTTTTTAAAGCTTTGAATAGACTGGCCCCTCAATACATCACCGACTGCCTCCAAATTTACATTCCAGCGCGCTCTGAGGTCTGAGGGCCAGTCCCAGCTCGTGGTGCCTAAGACGAGACTTAAAACCAGAGGGGACAGGGCCTTCTCTGTGGTCGGTCCCAAACTCTGGAACGCTTTGCCCCTCCACATCCGAATGGCCCCCACAGTGGACTGTTTTAAGTCTCGTCTTAAGGCCCACTTTTATTCTCTGGCTTTTAACACCGCGTGAGTTGTGTGGTCCTCTGTGTCTTTTAATTTATTTTATCTTATTTATTATTTTAATTCATGTTTTTATTTTATGTTTTATTTATTTTATGGTTTTATTTATTTTATGGAGCTGGCAGAGCTTTGTGTATCTGCCTTTATTTTGTTGCTTTTGTACAGCACTTTGGAGACGGTCTGTTTTTAAATTGTGCTATATAAATAAAGTGGATTGGATTGGATCGAAAATGTTCAAAAGGTACTTTAACACAGTCTTTAAATCATTTAACCCCTTTAATATTATAATTTAAACATTTTTTTTGTCTTTTTTGTCAATAACTGTGTCAGGAAATGTCCTATAAGTAAATTTGTTTAAACTTTTTTTTATTAGAAGTAAAAGTAAACAAGTCTAACAAGCATTTGTCATTATTTTGTAATAAATGCAAAAACAACGTGGAATTACAAGAATAGAAAAAAAATATTTGAACTCTAAACAGGATTCTCTTTATAAACAATTGTAAATGAACATGTTCAAAGTTTTTAGACGGCCGAAAATAAATGTAACCTATTTTACAAACACTAAGTGTCCATGTTACAGCTCGTTATATTAGACCATGTCCAGGCCTTTTTATTTATTTAGATTTGTTTTACTAACGATAGTCTCTGGAGCAGTTAGCCCCCTTCATGACTCTCCTCTGGTCTCCCCTTTCCATGGCAGATCTCCTCCACATCTCCTTCTTTAATATTTACAAATTACAATTGATTAAATCCATAAAACACAAACTATGATGGAAAAAGACGATCTACAACGACAAAATACGTCGAAACACGCCAAATAAATGACGAAAGAATGACAGGAATACACTCCTAATGCTGTTATTTTCAACCTTTATACATTATTTACACAGAAAATCCTGATAAACCTCCTATAATTCACTCCGGTATGGCTCACTGAATCCTCTCTCTCTCTCTGCTCGTTTACTTGAGGAGTTACAGCAGTTTTAAAGGAGCCATATCATGCTGATGCATGATTTAATACTTACATATAATATAATAAATTTGAAAACAAGACCTTACACCCCCTTAATTTTCAAAAAATAAGATATTGTATTTTTTCTGATATCCTAGAATGAGATTTGATGCCTCTGAAAATAGGTCATTGCGAGATGTCCGCGAGATTTCAAACATCGTGACGTCACGAGGTACCTTTCTTTTTATTGGAGCAATCTGATAAAACACTTCCTCCTCTGTGATGTCCGTTAGCCACAAAACCGTCACCAAGGAACACATCCGTCCAGCGGGGATATATAGATCCCTAGCTCACATTCACTCATTACCAGCTCTGGCCTGCAGGGGGACTCAATACGCGCTCGCTGCTTTGAGCCTGCCGGAAAATACAGAAGAAGAAGAAGGACAGGCTGGCTCTACCCCCGATAGAACTGACCAATCAGAGCACAAAGGGCTGTGACGTTGCGAGGTAACTTTAGGTCACCCTCAAATCCGAGGGTTTCAACGAGAGCTTGATAATGGCCGAAAATGAGGATTTTGAGAACGCAATTGTGGGGCAATGAAGGAACTAAATGTACTGAGGGCAGAAATGCTTTACAGGCATCCTAGTCTGGCATAGTGAAAAGGAGAAACAAGCATGACATGTCTCCTTTAATTACAGCATCACCGTGACTTACTGACACAGTGTGGTGATCAAACATGGTAGAACGGTCATTTTATAGGACACGGTCATGATTACCGTGGGTAATTTTACCGTGGTAACCGTTACATCCCTAGTCTGAATCCTGGCTCTGGTGATCCACAATAGTGTCTTTTACTTTGGTTGATGGAGGTATTTGCTTAATGAGTTTACATTTGTTCAAAAATGTACTGGTTTGGACATGTTTAATCTTGTCTTTGCAGTGTATTTAACTGTATACTAGTCAGTAAGGCACCATCAAACTGTTGTGTCCTGCTTTACTTAACTGTTAATAAATGCCCAACTTCATTGGAAACTGGGCTTTTTACTTTTATAGGTTCATCTTGCATTCGCACTTAAACCTCCCATGACCTCAAGCTCCTTCTGGAACTTTCCCCTGTGTTCTCCGGGATGAAAAATGTCCTACATTTCTGCAGTTTTTGCCCAGAAAACCTCCTCCCACAGGGTGTTTAACAGTCCATCATACAGTAACCTAAATAATAAACCCGAGTGCACTTTCATTACGAGTCCTGCTTGGTGGTTTTCCTGCCTGGAGCAGCTTCCCTGGAGTGCACTTCTTCCTCCTCTTCCTCTTCAGTCAGCATTTATTTCCCCTGGACTCTGCCATCATCTGAATTCTCCCCGTTTTTTGAGCTTGTCAGCACAAATTTGCGGCTCCGTATGTGTTGCTTATGATTATGAATCGCCTGAAGAGGAGGGAGCGCTGAGGGAGGGCGGGGTGTGAGCGCGGGAGGATAATGTGTTTTTATGTTTGGTGGAGATGTGATGATGATGTTTTTGAGGAGCCTGAGTCACGACACCAGGAGTTTTTATTGATGCTGAGTTTATGATGATGATCCGACTTGTTTCATAAGGCGCTGAACATCCTCAGGGTGGCACGAACTTTCATTTAAAGGAGGAAGAAGTCAAAATTCAAGAGGTTTGTTCCTCTTCTTCAATCATAGAGACCGGCCTTGATACAGGAAGGTCACACTGAGGCGTCTTTAGGATAATAAAACCCTCCTTCATGGTGATTTTATGGTTATATTTAGTGTTACATTAGAGAAGATGAAACAGCCTGAACTTCTTTGTCTATTTAGAAATGTTAGAACACTCGGATCAAGACAGAAAATGAAGATTTAGGTCAGAATTCTGAGATTAAATCAGAATTTTTTAGAGAAAAAAATCACATTTCAAAAATTAATATCTGAATGTTTTAGATCACATTCAGAGTTCTCAAAGAAGGTCCGAATTTCTCGAGAAAACAGCAGATTTGGTATTAAAGTCTGAATTTTTCAGATTGAAATTTGAATTTTGAGATTAAATTCAGAATTATTTTAGGTTAAAGTCTAAATTATTTAAGATTAAAGTCAAAATTATGAGATGTAAGTCTGAATTTTGAGATTAAAGTCACAATTATTTCAGATAAAAGTCTAAATTATGATATTGAAGTCTGAATTATTTCCAATTAATGTCAGAATTGTGGATTGATGTCTGAATTGTCAGATTTAAATCTGAATTATCTTAGGTTAAAGTCTGGATTATTTTAGATTAGAGTCTGGATTATTTCAGATTAAAGTCTGGATTATTTCAGATTAAAGTCTGGATTATTTGAGATTAAAGTCTGGATTATTTGAGATTAAAGTCTGAATTATTTTAGATTAAAGTCTGGATTATTTGAGATTAAAGTCTGAATTATCTTAGATTAAAGTCTAAATTATTTTAGATTAAAGTCTGGATTATTTGAGATTAAAGTCTGAATTATCTTAGATTAAAGTCTAAATTATTTTAGATTAAAGTCTGGATTATTTGAGATTAAAGTCTGAATTATCTTAGATTAAAGTCTAAATTATTTTAGATTAAAGTCAGAATTGTGAGATTGAAATCTGAATGTTGAGATAAAAGTCTGAATTATTTCAGATTAAAGTCAGAATTGTGAGATTGATGTCTGAATTGTCAGATTAAAGTCTGAATTATCCTAGATTAAAGTCTGGATTATCTTAGATTAAAGTCAAAATTTTGAGATTAAAGTCTGAATTATGTTAGGTTAAAGTCAGAATTATGAGATTAAAGTCGGAATTATAAGACTGAAGTCTGAATTTTGAGATCAAAGTCCAAATCATTTTAGATCAAAATCAGAATTATGAGATTAAAGTCTGAATGATTTTAGGTTAAAGTTAGAGTTATGAGATTGGAGTTTGAATCCAGAGATGACATCTGAATCCTAGAGAAAGCCCCACAGTTTTGGGAATAATAATTGTTTTGGATTAAAGTTTAAATCCAAAGATTAAAGTCAGAAGTTTTGAATGCAACCTATGAGTTCTGAGATTAATGTTGTATTTTTTTAGATTAAAGTCTGAATTCTGTCTAAGTCTAAGTTATAGATTTAAGCCAAAATTTTCAGCAAGAGTCTGTAAAATTCTTGGATCGAAGTCTGAATCCTAAAATTTGAGTCAGAATTATGAGATTAAAGTCTAAATTCTGAAAAAAGACAACACCACAGTTTTGAGACTGATGACTGAATTTCTGGAATAAATGTAAAAAGTAAAAGATTAAAGTCTTAATTGTTTTTTTAGAAATTTAGTCACAATTTTGAAATTTGATCAGAATTCTGACATTATACTTTGATTTTGTAAATTGAAGTCAGCATCTATAGAGAAAACAGAGTTCTGAGATTAATGTCAGTATTGATGAGATTAGAGTCTGAATTGGAGATTTAGTTGATTTTAATTTTTTAGTCTGAATTTAAATATTAAAGTTTGAATTTAAAGAAAAAGTCTGGACTTCTAGAGAAAACCCCACAGTTCTGAGATTAGTGTCTGGCCTATTTAGATTAATATCTGAATCCTGAGATTTAGGTCACAATTTTCAGAACAATTCCAAAGAACACCTAGATTACAGTCTGATTATTTTTATCGATTAAAGTCTGAATTCTGAGATTAAAATCTGAAAATCCAAAGAAAGCATTAGAGCTAAGAGATTAATCTTGGACCTCTTTTTAGATTAAAGTCTGAATTCTGGTGAAAAGACCCATCAGATTCATGCAATTACAGTCTGAAGTTTTTATTTATTGATTTTTTTTGGTCTTTTATTATTAATTATTATTTATTGTTTTGATTAAGGTCTGAATTGTTAGAAAACTATTACCTGAAGTGGGTATTTTAGAGATTTACAGTCAGAAAGCTGTAGGCACGAAAGGCGCGATTAATGCAGAAATTCGTGAGAATAAGCAAGACTGTGAAAAAAATTCCAACAATAAATGTCCAAAAATATTGAATGTTGTGAGAAGGAAGTTTTCGTAAAGTGCTGCAGGCTTCACATTCAAAATGAGTGAATATTTGGAGAAAAACATTTAAGTTTAGCAGCTTTAACTTCAAATATCTTCTCTTTGTGGCATATTAAGTTGAATATATTGCAAATCATTGTATTGTGTCTGTATTTACACAGTGTCTCAACTCCATTCGGCTCTCTCTTCTGTCCTCACTTCCCCGTGGCCTCTGTGCTGAACTTCCTTATAATAGCTCTCAGCACCTACTGACGTTCTCGTGCTTTATTTTCAAAGACGTGCGCGTGACATTCAGTTCCTCAGAGAGTCATAAAAAGAAAAGAAGCACAAAACAAACAAAGAATGTTCTCATCGGTGTGTTCGGGGTCTCGTCTCGATCAGAAGTGACATTTCTGCTTCTGCATTGTTCTGGTACCAGCAGAGGTCATGATGCTCCTGCACCGCGCTGTGATTTAATTATTCCCTCTGATAAAGGAGCTGCTAGATATTCAGTTTGTAAAAGCCAGGGGCAACCAGAGAGAGCACACGGGAAAAAAAATCATGGATGAAAAGAAAGGAAGAAGTCCAATTTCAGCTATCAGACTCATTATCCAGAGCAAAGTTATAATTAAGAGGCACTTTCAGAGAAGCGCTGCAGGGAACATTATCAGAGTCCTGCTCGGAGAGGAGTGGGCCTCGCGTTTCTGCTGTTAATTACTCTTCCACAAAGTCCTTCACGGACAGACTGAGTAGAAAGTTTGACCCTCCCTCCCACGGAAAAACATGGCAAGGTCACTCAGATAAAATAAATCTGTGAGAAGATCAAATGTTCCTTTAGTAGGAAAAAGGAAAAAGAGGAGCAGAGGCAGAAATCAAAGAGAAACTGGAGGAGGAGCATTGTCACGTGGAGTCAAGACGGCCTGTGAAGCTCAAACTGAGCTACAGAACGAAGGAGAAGGTGATTTAAGTGACTATTTCAGAAACTGCTTCCATAAAACCATCTCTTGGGTTGACAGAGGATGGTCTGAAGAAGAGAGACTTGAATACTTAGGGAGAAGATGTGCTGTTGATTCCAGAGGTCAGAGGAAAATAGCCAGAGTGGTTTTAAAACAATGGAAAGGACACAAACCAGAGAGCTCAAGAGCAAAAAGCTCCACCAAGGCATTTCTGACATTCTAAGCCGATGTTTCACCAGAATTGGAAAGGTTTTTCCTTTGCGTTTACAAAAACGATCGCGTTCACATGGAGACGCGAGAATGACTGAAAATGCTGTAGTGTGCATGCCAGGCCAGTAGATGGCGATGTAAGTTTGTAGTGAAACAGTGGTGTTAAAACGCTTGTAGGCTTTCCGGCGCAGACAAATATCTCACAAATAACAATGGCAAGTGATTGCACAAAGAGTTTTATGTTGCTTGGATAAAACGTTGAATCTCATCTACATGGAGTCAAAAACAAATAAGTTTTCAAAACTTAGGTCCTATCTCACAATGTAAACAAATCCTTAAAATTTCCTGCACACAAAACTGAATTCAGATCTGAATTGCTTTAAAAATCTTTGCAAATGTCTTGGTTGCCATGTCAACCAGTCCCATAAATGTTGTCAAATTCTGTTTGAGACTTTGAGTTATTAGTGCAAATATAAAAAATTGCCCCATCTCACAGTCCTCTAAAAAATATTTAATAAGCTAATTACTTATTTCTTGTGCCATGACCAACATCCTCAGTAAATTACCTTGTAAATAATAAACTACTTTATATGTTAATGAAAGGTGAAATGGCCCTCTCTTGCACTGGTAATCCTTTAGAAATTTACTACACCTGCATCTGCATTCAGATCCAGATCTCTACGAAAGTCTGTGCACTCTTTATGTGTGCCAAGAAAAACATTCACAGGAAATACGGTCAAATTCTGTTGACAACTTTTTAAGCTCCAAGTGAAAATATGAAAAATTCCCTAGCTCAGAACATTGACAAATTCTTTAAATAACCTTCTGGACCTGCATCTGCATTTAGATCCAGATCTCTATGAAAGTTTACACACTCCTTCTGTTTATAAAGACAAATGTTTATAGTAAATTTGATCAAATTCTGTTGACAACTTTTTAAGCTGTCAGTGTAAATTAGAAAAAATGCCCAAACTCACAATATTTGCAAATCCTACAAAACATTTATGGAGCTACATCTGCATTTAGATCCAGATGTCTACAAAAATTTACACATTCCTTTTGTTTTTCAAGACAAACATTCGCAGTAAATCTGGTCAAATTCTGTTCACAACTTTTTAAGCTGTAAGTAAACAATATGAAAAAATGCACAAACTCACAATATTTGCAAATCCTCTAAGACTTGTATGGAGCTACATCTGCATTTAGATCCAGGTCTCTATGAAAGTTTACACACTCCTTCTGTTTGTAAAGACAAACGTTCACAGTAAATCTGGTCAAATTCTGTTGACAACTTTTTAAGCTTTAATAGGAGAATATGAAAAAATGTCCAAACTCGCAATATTTGCAAAATCTCTAAAGCTTTTATGGAGCTACATCGGCATTTAGATCCAGATCTCTATGAAAGTTTACACACTCCTTCTGTTTGTAAAGACAAACATTCGCAGTAAATCTGGTCAAATTCTGTTGACAACTTTTTAAGCTGTAAGTGAAAATGTGAAAAAATGCCCTATCCAGCAAAAATCCTCTAAACATTTCATGGAATTGCATCTGCTTGTGGATCCAGATTTCTATAAAATTTTATGGGCAACTTTTCTGTGTTATAACAAACAGTCTTGGAAATTTGATCAAAATCTGTTGACAACTTTTGGAGGGTTTAGTGAAAACAAAATAATCTTGCAATGTTTTCAAATATTTAAAAAAATTTCATAGTCCTCTTCTGTGTTTGAATCGCTATCAAAGTCAACTCTCTTCTTTTCTTTGGCATTATTTAGATAATTCTGTCAGAATGAAAGGTTTTTTAAGTTGTGAGTGAAAATGGGAAAATCTTTCAAAGTTGCCAAACCTTAAAAAAATCTTAATTTGAACTCTGCTAAAGGTTGAAGAATGTTCTTCAAATACGGTGTTTAGAAGATGAGGTGAAGGCCTGAGGCGTGCACCTACCAACCTGAGCCAGCACCACCCTGGAGGTGAACAAAGGTCATTTGACCAATCACATAACGGCACTCCAACGTGTTCCTGAGGATTAGTCACTTCATGGAGACGTGATCCATCAGCTCAGGATCAGAGACTCCTCACTGCAGAGCCCAAATCCTGTGGGACTAATTAAAGATTCGTTTGTGACGGAGAAGAGAGATTTTATTTCTGCAGCTCTGACTGAAGCTCATCCAAACACAGAAGCTGTCAGAGGGAAGAGCTCGAAAACAAATTGACGTCACATCTATGATAGAAACCAGAGGCAGTTTCTGGGATCTGACCTCATCGGGAAAAAGAGGACAAACCATTTAAGGAGAGAACATTGGACTTGGTTCAGGAGGAACGAGGGCAAAGCTCGGTGATTGTGATTCTACAGTGGAGGTCAGGCTCCAAAGACAGAGAGAGGGAGAGCTGTTTGGTTTCACATTAAGAAAGAAAAGGATGAAACTTTTCAGGGCGCTACTGTAATCACACAAACTCACATCCCAAAGGGTCCTGATGGTTTGTCTCACAACTCAGACTTTAATCTCAAAAGTCCAACTTTCATCTTGAAACATTTACTTTATTGTAAGAAATATCTTGCTGTAATCACATAATCCAGATTTAAATCTAAGATTTTAATGTTTTTTAGAATCCTGACTTCAATGGCGAAAAAAAAACACTTATTCTTTTTAATATCAACTTTACACACAAACTTGTTACTTCAATCTCAGAATACTAATCTTAATCCATAATCCTGAATTTAATCTCTGAAATTGTTTGTTTTTTCCTTGATTATAAACATTACTTGAATCCTGATTTAAGGTAAAATTCTGACAAAATTTTGTCTCTTTCATCTCAGAATCCTGGATATTTTGATAAGGTTTTTATTTAACTTTTTTTACCTGAGTTTCGACTTTAATCACATATGCCTCACTTCATTCAGACTCTTAGGTTTAATCTCAGCTGTTACTTCAATCCCAGACTTCCAATTATTTTGATCTTAATCATGATTTTGATCTCAAAATCTTGACATTTCTTCCTGTAACTTTGAAGTGTTTTTTTTTTCAGAATCCTGACTTCAGTAACAATAAAATCACTCTTACTTTAAAATATAACTTGACATGCAGAATTGTAACTTCAATCTCAGAATACTAATCTTAATCCACAATCCTTAATTTAATCTCTGAAATAGTTTTTTTCCCTTTGATTTTTTACATTACTTGATTCCTGATTTAAGGATCGTAATCCTGATTTCTGACTCACATGTCAGAATTCAGACTTAAGTCTAAGATTTTTGTCTTTAAACTCAGAATTTTTGATATTTTAACAGGTTTTTTATTTTTGTTTTTTTTTTATAGCTGAATCTCGAATTTAATCACATTCGTCTCACTTCCTTCAGAATTTTAGGCTTAATCTCAGCTATTTCTTCAATCCCAGAATCCCAAATTTAATCTTACTCCTGATTTTGGTCTCAAAATCTTGACATTTCTCCTGTAATTATGAAGATTTTTTTTAGAATCCTGACTTCAATAGCATAAAATTCACTTTTTTTTTAAAATATTTACTTTTACATTCAGAATTGTTGCCTTAGTACCAGAATCCCAATGTTAATCCATAATCTCTGAAATGTTTTTCATTCTTGATGTCTGATAATATTTGATGCCTGACTTACATTTCCAAATTCTGACTAAAATCTAACAATTTTGTCTGTAATGTCAGAATCCTGGATACACTGAAGGAGCTTTTATTTATTTTTTAAAACTAAATCTTCACTCCAATCACGTGTCTCACTTTCTTTAGAATGTTAGGTTTAATTTCAGTTGCAACTTCAATCCCAGAATCCCAATTTATATTTTAATCCTGATTTTGAACTCAAAATAATGACAGTTGTTCTTGTAATTTGGATTTTCTTTCAGAATCCTGACTTCAATTGCATAAAATTCACTCTTTCTTTTAAATATTTACTTTACATTCAGAATTGTTGCTTCAGTCTCAGAATCCCAATGTTAATCCATAATTTCTTAAATTACAAGTCCTGATTTCTGATTTACATTTCAAAATTTTAACTTACTGTAAATCTAACAAATTTGACTTCAAGGTCAGAATCCTGGACATTTTTTAAGGGATATGAGTTTTGTTTTATAAACACCTGACTTGACCAACATAAATCTTATTTTCTTTAGAACTCTTAGGCAGTCTCAGAAGTCTCAATTCCATCTCAACTTTATTCACATAATACTGACTTAATCTCAAAATTCTGACATTTTTCTTGGAATTTTGAAGTTTTTCTTCCAGAATCCTGAATTTAACCATGCATACACACGTGGACAAAATTGTTGGTACCCTTCTGTTAAAGAAAGAAAACCAACAATGGTCACTGGAATAATTTGAAACTGACAAAAGTATACTAAATAAATAAAAAAATTACTAAAAATGAAAGAATGAAAATCCGACATTGCTTTTGAATTGTGATTCAGCAGAATTATTAAAAAAAAATAATCTAATGAAACTGACATGGACAAAAATGATGGTACCCTCGAAAAGAATAAAAATGATGTGACCATAGGGACATGATAAACTAAGGTGTGTCCTGTAATTATCATCACAGGTGTCTTTACCCTTGTAATCAGTCAGTCTGCCTATTAAAAGGCTGAAAAGTGGTCACTGTGCTGTTTGGTATCATGGTGTGTACCACACTGAACATGGACCACAGAAAGCTAAGGAGAGAGCTGTCTCAGGTGATTAGAAATAAAATTATAGATAAGCATGTTAAAGGTAAAGGCTATAAGACCATCTCCAAGCAGCTTGATGTTCCTGTGACTACAGCTGCACAGATTATTCAGAAGTTTAAGGTCCACAGGACTGTAGCCAACCTCCCTGGACGTGGCTGCAGGAGGAAAACTGATGACAAACTGAAGAGACGGAGAATACGAATGGAAACCAAAGAGCCCAGAACAACTTCAAAGAGATTAGAGGAGAACTCCAAGGTCAAGGTACATCAGTGTAAGATCACACCATCCATCACTGTTTGAGCCAAAGTGGACTGAATGGAGGACATCACTGTTGAAAGCAAATCACAAAAAAGTGAGACTTGAATTTTCCAAAATGCATATTGACAGGCAACAAAGCTTCTGGGAGAATGTCCTTTGGACAGATGAGACAAAACTGGAGCTTTTTGGTAAGTCACATCAGCTCAATGTTCACAGACGCAAAAATGAAGCATACAAAGAAAAGAACACTACCTACTGTGAAACATGGAGGAGGCTAAGTTATGTTCTGGGGCTGCTTTGCTGCATCTGACACAGGGGGTCTTGAATCTGTGCAGGTACAATGAAATCTCAAGACTATCAAGACATCCTGGAGTGAAATGTGCTGCCCAGTGTCAGAAAGCTTGGTCTCAGTCACAGGTCATGGGTCCTCCAACAAGATAATGAGCCAATCACACAGCTAAAAACACCCAAGAATGACTCAGAACAAAACACTGGACTATTCTGAAGTGGCCTTCTATGATCCCTGATCTAAATCCTGTTGAACATTTGTGGAAGGAGCTGAAACATGCAGTCTGGAGAAGACAGCCTTCAAACCTGAGACAGCTGGAGCAGTTTGCTCATGAGGAGTGGGCCAACATACCTGTGGACAGGTGCAGAAGTCTCACTGAGAGCTACAGAAATCACCTGATTACAGTGATTGACTCAAAAGGCTGTACAACAGAATATTAAGTTAAGGGTACCATCATTTTTGTCCAGTCCAGTTTCATTAGTTTGTTTTTTTAAAAGAATTCTCTTGGACTACAATTCAAAAGCAATGTCTGATTTTCATTAGTTGATTTTCAGTATTTTTTTTATTTATTATTACTTTTGTCAGTTTCAGCTTATTTCAGTGACCATGTGGGCTTTTCTCTCTTTAATGGAAGGGTACCAA
The DNA here is from genome assembly GCA_036419115.1 of Scarus forsteni. NCBI lineage: Eukaryota > Metazoa > Chordata > Actinopteri > Labriformes > Labridae > Scarus > Scarus forsteni. The sequence continues at coordinate 2,909,920 of JAZDUH010000345.1, forward strand.
TAATTTTGTCCACGTCTGTATCTCACTTCTTCTTTGGAATTCTACTGATTGTCTCTTAATTGATTATTAAGTCTCAAAATCACAACTTCAATCTTAATCCTGACTTTAATCTTAAAATCCTGAGATTTTGCGGGGCATCTCAAAGGTTTTTCTCAGAATCTCAATAGCAGAATTCTGACTTAATTTTGTAATTTTGACTTTTTCTCTGAATTCTGCCTTTTATCGTAACTCTAACTGAGCGGGTTCACGTCAACTCCAGGGCATCAGCATTCTGGTTTGAGCTTCGTCCGGTGGTCTTAAGAAAGTGATCAGATCAATCCTCAGGGTGGTTTGTTAGAGATGCTCTCCTTTAGCCGAGCAGCAGCTTCTCTTTACAGACTTCATTTGCAGACACGTCCTGGATTAATCTCTAATCCACGTGCAGATATCTATCTATCATACACACCTGCAGCCTCGTTATCACCGCGCTGCACCACATGTAAGTGATCTGAATTCTCTGATTAGATAAGGGAGCCGACAGAGGAGGAGACGGAGCATTTCAGGTCAGGGCTGGTGGTCTGAGGGGAGCCAGACTCGGTCTAATAGAGGATCAGGTCTTCATGCAGACTGATCATGACCTGTGGCATCAACACGGCCTTATGGCTGTTGAAAAATGGACAATTTCTCCTTTTTAGACCACCCTGGAGGTGGTTGTGTGTTAAAATCCCAATAGTAAATCAAGTCTGTGGGCAGTGTTGCCAGGTTTTCTGCAGTAATAAGCAACCAGGTTGAAAAAACAAGTCAAAAACAAGCTAGCTATTTTTTCCATAACATAGTTCAATGTTTCTTGTGACGTCAATCTGGATCAGATCCAGATGAAATTTATTCTGATGACAGAGACATGGACCCCAATTTATCCTGTGAAACTGGCAGTGAATCCATAAACACATGGCAGAGATATGATTTTACAAATTCCGTCCAATGTTAACTTATGAGACATATTTTGAAAATTTGGATTTCTTTGCATCCAGACAAATATACTGGAATATCAGCATGAAATTCTAATCATCATCCAGTTGGGCCATTAGACTAGATAGAACTTTATTAGTCTCCTTGGAAGAACTCACTCAGAGAAATTGGGATACTAGTACAGACATATTAGCTATACATAAAAACACAAAAATATGTAAATACACTATATCGCCAAAAGTATTGGCTCACCATCCAAATAATCAGAATCAGGTGTTCCAGTCTCTTCCATGTCCACAGGTGTATAAAATCATCACCTAGTCATGCAGACTGCTTTTACAAACATTAGTGAAAGAATGGGTCGCTCTCAGGAGCTCAGTGAATTCCAGCGTGGAACTGTGATAGGATGCCACCTGAGCAACGAATCCAGTCGTGACATTTCCTCACTCCTAAATATTCCACAGTCAACTGTCAGCTGGATTATAAGAACGTGGAAGTGTTTGGGAACCACAGCAACTCAGCCACCAAGTGGTAGACCATGTAAACTGACGGAGCGGGGTCAGCGGATGCTGAGGCGCATAGTGAGAAGAGGTCGCCAACTTTCTGCAGAGTCAATCTCTACAGACCTCCAAACTTCATGTGGCCTTCAGATTAGCTCAAGAACAGTGCAGAGAGCTTCATGGATGAGTTTCCATTGCCGAGCAGCTGCATCCAAGCCTCACATCACCAAGTGCAATGCAAAGCGTGGATGCAGTGGTGTAAAGCACATCGCCACTGGACTCTAGAGCAGTGGAGACGCGTTCTCTGGAGTGACCAATCACGCTTCTCCATCTGACAATCTGATGGACCAGTCTGGGTTTGGAGGTTGCCAGGAGAACCATACTTGTGGGACTGCATTGTGCCAAGTGTAAAGTTTGGTGGAGGGGGGATTATGGTGTGGGGGTGTTTTTCAGGAGCTGGGCTTGGCCCCTTAGTTCCAGTCAAAGGAACTCTGAATGCTTCAGCACACCAAGACATTTTGGACAATTCCATGCTCCAACTTTGTGGGAACAGTTTGGAGCTGGCCCCTTCCTCTTCCAACATGACTGTGCACCAGAGCACAAAGCAGGTCCATAAAGACATGGAGGACAGAGTCTGCTGTGGATCAACTTGACTGGCCTGCACAGTGTCCTGACCTCAACCCCATAGAACACCTTTGGGATGAATTAGAGCAGAGACTGAGAGCCAGGCCTTCTCGTCCAACATCAGTGTGTGACCTCACAAATGCTGTTCTGGAAGAATGGTCAAAAATTCCCATAAACACTCCTAAACCTTGTGGACAGCCTTCCCAGAAGAGTTGAAGCTGTTATAGCTGCAAAGGGTGGACCGACGTCAGATTGAACCCTATGGTTTAGGAATGGGATGGCACTTAAGATTATATGAGAGTCAAGGCAGGTTAGCGACTGGAAATATAGTGTATGAATAAAATAAATAAAACAAAAAATATGTGTCTATTGCTCTGTCCCATCCTTTTTCTTCTTTGTCATTCCTCATTCCCCCATATTACAAACAGTTTTTGTGTTATCTTGACACCTAAAAACAAACATATGCCAGCAAAAACATAACCTCCCTTCTGCACTTCTGGAACAAACTTGCAACCGACAATATTTACAAGCAACTTTTCAATAGAAGAAGCTTAAAGTCGCTTATAATAAGCTGACCTGGCAACTACTTTATTAAGGCTAGAAGTGTTTGTCAGGATGGACTGGTGCAGCTGTTTTCCTGAATGTCCTGAGAGCAGACATTTGTTCGACTCTCTCCAGGATATATTAGCAGAGAAATATTTTCAGACTAATTCCCCTTTTCTGGTAAAAATGACAAACATCAAACAGACCCCGTCATAAATTATTTCCTCCTGCCAAACCTCCAAGCGGCCGACGCCGGCGTGTCCTCACACTGTGGGTTTTTCACTCTGATTAAATATTTATCTTTTGTTCCAAAAATAAGCTGAAGATCCATCTGTGGATTGGGAGGAGAAGAGACGGCGGAGCTTTTGTGTCATCATTAGCCCCCGAAACAAATTCTCCCCTCGTCTTTGTTGGTGAGACGTTACGTTTCGCTCCACGGCTCCGCTTACAAACCTCATCAATAAACCAAGCGCACATGGACGAGGGCCTCGGGAGCTGAGGATGGTTTGATCCTCTTCAAGTCCTTGAAAGATACACAGAGAGCAAAGGCTGACCCTTAATATACAGTCACAGCCACTTTATTAGGCACACCTTTGCTAGGAGGTCCGTTACGGTATGGATTCAAGATGCTGGAGACAATAATATTAATAAAAAAAAATCATCCTGCACAGACAAATGAACACTGTCAGAGTTCAACTTAAAGTGTTGTTTTCACAGTCTTTGGAGTTAGTATTTAAATATTTGTGACACTTAGAGTAACTTTGGATCAACCTACATGTCGTGATAGTAGTGTATTTTCAACCACTGAAGTGTTAACTCTGTATTAACACTCCAGAGTAAACACTGATTTGTCTTTGCTTTACATTAATGTGGAAAAATTGCTGAATCAAGATAGTGTTTGGTTAGCACACGTATATTGGAAAAAATAAATAATTTGCATTTTTTTGGTGCTTGTCCTATAATGGGGGAACAGGTGAGAAATTTGACTCTACAGGTGTTACAGCTTCAGAGTTCAGAGTCAAATACCTCAATTTCTTGATCAGAGCACACATTTTTTTCTTTAACCCTTGAACTCCTATATTTACATGAATATTTAATGGGTTGAAAAATTATTAGTTTCTGTCAATGTTTAAGGATACAGAAATAACTGCAAACAAACCAAAATAACTGATATTTTTTGTGGAGGATTTAAAAGGCAAAACGTTATCATTACCATCATTATTATTGTTAATACTTGATCATTTACTGAGATACATAAATATATACATGTATATAGTAATTACTTACCGTGTTTCATCTGGCCAATATCGTGATTACAAAACATCTCTGCAAAACATAGGCAAACATAGAGTGCTCCTATGGCTGTGCTGTGATTGGTCAGTACATTACAACTGAGCAAACTCGAGCAGAAATCCAGTAATTACGCATGCATGAAACAAAAGATGTTTCCGCGTTTGAGAGAGGAAACCGTGTATGGTATTTGTTATGAAAATACTGAAATTTCATTTTTTAAAGGAGACATATCATGCTGATGCATGATTTAATACTTACATATAATATAATAAATTTGAAAACAAGACCTTACACCCCTTAATTTTCAAAAAATGAGATATTGTATTTTTTCTGATATCCTAGAACGAGATTTGATGCCTCTGAAAATAGGTCATTGCGAGATGACCACGAAATTTAAATCGTCATGACGACACGAGGTACCTTTCTTTTTATTGGAGTAATCTGATAAAACACTTCCTCCTCTGTGATGTCCATTAGCCACAAAACCGTCACTGAGGAACACATCCACCAGCAGCAGTATATAGATCCCTAGCTCACAGTCACTCATTACCAGCTCTGGCCTGTAGGGGGACTCAATACGCGGTCGCCGCATTGAGCCTGCCGGAAAATACAGTAGAAGAAGAAGGACAGGCTGGCTCTACCCCCGATAGAACTGACCAATCAGAGCACAAAAGGGCTGTGATGTTGAGAGGTAACTTTAGGTCAGTCTGAGAACCGAGCGTTTCAACGAGAGCTTGATAATGGCCTAAAATGAGGATTTTGAGAACGCTATTGTGGGACAATGAAGGAACTAAATGACTTGTACTGAGGGCAGAAATGCTTTACAGGCATCCTAGTCTGGCATAGTGAAAAGGAGAAATAAGCATGATATGTCCTCTTTAAATCTTTTACTAAATGTAATTTTTGAGTAATTAATCAATTAAACTTAATTTATACAGTACTTTTAAGCAAATTATAATAATTAAGAATAAATAAAAAATAATTTAATGAACAATTAAAATGATAATAAAAATAACAAAATCAATAAATAAATCAATCAATGCATAATAAAACAGAAATAAAATGATAAAAAAAATTACCATCAAATACCTTGACTTAACACATCTGTGGAAACAGATCAAACACAGAAGATAAAAGCGACACAAATAAAGAGCAAATAAGTAATAATAGAATTTAAATACACAAATAGATTGAGATAAATCATAAAAGATTGTTTGGTAAGCATGAGAAAACAAAGCTTAAATATATGATTCAATTAATCATTACAATTCCACATTAATATGGAGTGAAACTTTCATCTCAGTGGAAAAGTGAAGTTAAAGTTGCACCTTAAGTCATCTTATGTACAGTATGTTAGTGGAACTGCTCCTTTAACCTTGTATCTAATTGTAGATTATCAGCTGATGAAAACAGAGTGGGTCCTCGTTTACTCTCTGTGGTTTAGGAACAAGACCATGGCTCTCAAACAGGTTGTGGATCATTTTTTTATGGTATAGGAAAAGTCATGGTCAACATGGACATTGTTTTGACTCTAAATTGTCAATAATCGAACAGATTTTAAATCAATCAATCAATCAATCAATCAATCAATCAAACTTTTTTTTGTTTAGCATTTCACATACAACACATGCAAAATAATTATAATAATACGTAAATAAATAAAAATAAGTAAATAAAATAAATTTAAAATAATAAAAACAATAATTATAAAATAGAAAATAAATCAAAAATAAATTAAAAAATCTAGAAAAATATACTCAAGACCTTGAATTAACAGAAAAAAATAGATTGCGATGGATATCGAAATAAAATATATATATTTTTCACGGAAATATGGACTGAAATTGTCATTTTTGTGGAAAAAAGAAGAGTAACCTGCGTCTAAAGTTAGTTGAACTGCTCCTTTAACCTTGAATCTAATTGTAGATAATCAGCGGATAAAAAAAGAGTGGGTCCTCATCTACTTTTTGTGGTTTAGGAGCAAGACCATGGCTCAATAATAATAATAATAATAACAATAATAATAATAATAATAATAATAATGATAATAATAACAATGATAATAATAATAATAATAATAATAATAATAATAATAATAAGTAAATAAATAAAAATGATAAAATTAAATAAATTGAAAATAATGAAAATAAATAATTATAGAATAGAAAATAAATTAAAAATTAATAAAAAAAATCTAGAAAAAAATACTCAAGACCTAAAATAGATTGAGTTTGATATCAATATAAAATACATATTTTTTCACAGAAATATGGAGTGAAATTGTCATTTTGGGGAAAAAAGAAGAGTAACCTGCATCTGAAGTTAGTTGAACTACTCCTTTAACCAGGACCCCCACTCTTCAGGGCCGTCACGTCTCTGCTTTGTTTCAGTTTCATTTTCTTTCTCCTCTGATTCAAACAGAAATCCTGGAAATCCAGCCGTCATTTCAGGGATGAGAGGTTTATCTCCTGTAAATCTGCCTGCGTTGTCATTTTGATGATTGCCTCCCTGCAGGTGAGGTCTGCTCACTCGCTTTATTTGTTTTCCGTCGGTGTGCGACGACGAGCTGAATCTTATTTAAAGCAAACCGAGAGGCTTTTTTTGTCTCCAATCCGTCTCGTTTGTGTGCTGCGTGTAATTCTCACCGGGGATCCCTGTCCTCTGCCGCACACATAACACCGTTTCACGCTCGTACGCCGCAGGCCGGGCGAGTCTCAGAGGAGGCAGACGCCATGTCCCGACTAATTTGAACAACATACAAACTGATTATAAACACGGGGCCGCCGGGTGATTCTCTCTTTCCAATTTCAGCACCGCATCACAGCGTGGGAGCACGTGGGGCCGCCTCGGAGCGCCGAGCGTGTGCTAGGAATGATCAATGCACACGCGGGGACATCCTCAGTTAGCCATTAGCCGTTAGCTCGTGCTGTGATGTTTGGGCCCCGGGTCAGAGCAGGACGGATCGTTTCATTGATCACCCTGAAACGCTGAGCGGGGCAGAGAGAATAATTCCCGTGTGGAGCTCATTGAAATGCAAACATGACTAAAGATCTTTACTGTGGTGTGTTGCTCTGTGTGGGAAACAGGGCTGCGCAACTTTAGCTAAAAATCATATCACAGTATTTGAGTTCAAGCACTGGGATGAATGAATGAAACTCCTTAAACAAGCCTAAGGTCATTAAAACGACTCGCTTTGTGCATAAAATCACAACAGAAAAAGTTTTAATGAGTCTCTGAGTTTTAATGTGTTTGTTGGAGCTGTAAATAAATGTGTAGTTGTCTCTCTGAGGTTGTGTTTAGGTGTGTGGAAGAGGGTGAGTGCTACTGAATTTGTTTTGTTAGAGATTGAATTCATTTTTAAATCAGAACATTTCTGCCAACTTTATAAAATTCAAGACAAAATTATGAGATAAAGTCAAGATATGAGATTAAAATAGCAATTTAGAGATTAAGGCTGTTTTTTATTCAAGGTTAAATTATTGGGTTAAAGTAAGAACTCTTAAATTCTAGTCATTGTTTCAAGATCAAAACTAATTTAAGAGATTAAGTCAAAATCTGATATAACAGAAATCTTGAGAATACAGAAAGCATTTTTAGATTAAACTCAGTTTTATTTTTCAAATTCCAGGAAAATTGTGGGGTCAAATTAAAAAATTCTTATATTCAAGCCATCGTTATAAGAGCAAAACTAATTTTTGAGATTAAGTTTAAATTCTGAAATTAATAAATTTGAGATTGTAGCCAACATTATAGGATTGAAGTCAGAATTCAGAGATCAGATTCAGAATTTCAACCAATTTTATGAGAATAAGTCAAAATTCTGAGATTAAAGTAGCAATTTTTTAGATAAAAGAAGAATTGTTTTATTACCTCCGCCAGTTCGTCTGTCTGTGAACAAAATAACTCAAAAAGTTATGGATGGATTTTGATGAAATTTTCAGGAAATGTTCAGCATGGGAAAAGGAAGAAGTGGTTCGATTTTGGTGTTGATCTGGATCATCATCTGGATCCGCCATGAAGAAAACGCGATTTTCATGAATAACTACTGAACAGTGGCGGCTGGCCAATAGAGGGCGCTAGGGTGCCCCAGTGGAGAGTGTGGTATTAAATGTATTTACTTTATTTGAAAAAATGAATATTACCCAAACTCACTTATTCAAATGTGTGATATAAATACAAATATAAACATAAATATATACATATTAATAAATAAAGTAATTAATTTCATTAATGTAAAACAAAAGTAAGCCTTCTCGTCTCTGTCTCTGTGTCTCAGGGGCGCTAGAAAAAGCGCCCCTGAGACAGTGACGAATAGCCAATAAGGGACTGTTACTAGGGCAAGATAAGCGCATATCAACGTGAATTTGGCAAATCAGCATCGTTGAAAATAATCTCCGAAGGACGCTTCTTGAATCGCCCCTTGGGTTTATTCGGGTTTTTTCGGGTTTATTCGGGTTTATTCGGCTCGGCTCGTGTCGGCGTGCCGGTGTGATGAATTAACTGGTTACCGTCCAGGCAGATGTGAAGGGGGTGGGCCTTTGAAGGACCCTTTTGTTTACTATCCAAACGCCTCCCGTTATTACATTATACTCAAAAATTATCTCTTTACACCTATTTATTTACTTACTTAGAGGTGAAAGTGACTTCACAACATTTAGAGTGACAACGAAAGATTTTGAAGACTTACAGACTTATTTGATGGCGTAAATATACGGAGGGTAATATAAAGGTAACTATCTTAGGTGCCTGATGAAAATGTCAAACTTTCGACAGTGTCAACTTGTGATAGCCCCGAAACCCGCATTTTACCGTCACTTCGGCGTATCAACAAACAATTCGTTCATGTTCAGCGTATAACGGAGTCGGGAGGACTTAAAAAAAAGTTAAAAAGAAGTGGGTTTTTTATGTGGAGGAAAAGAAATGTGGACAATTTGACACATGTTCACCTTACTAATTTCTGTGTACAAAGTTATTTTTAATTTACACATGCACACATGCTTACCTTACTAATTTCTGTATAAAGTTATTGTTAATTTATACATGCACACATGTTCCCCTTACTTATTTCTTTGTATATAGGTTATGTAAGCTTTTCAGCAGTATATGGTTGACCATTTGTATGTAATTATGTGTGTGTGTGTGTCTGATATGTGTGTTCACCATTCTGTAATCTGTTATTTTTATTTGGAATCAATAATTACACTTTTACGAAGCACTGGTATCCTGTAGTTTGTGTCGAATTGTCGTGGGATGGTTGTTAAAAACTGAGTGTTGCAGAGTACTGCCCCACCAAGAATATTTTTCACCAGCCGCCACTGCTACTGAACTAAAATAGATATCATTACGAAAACCAATTCCTAATGGCACGTTTTCACGGTCAAGGAATCTAAATATTTATGTGAAATAAAGGTAGGACAAATATTTATGGTAAAAATCACAATATGGGAGAGAACTGTGGTGCTGGTGGAGGTCTGTGCTCTTCGAGTGATTTTCTGGTGTTGTCTGTTTATTATTTTCAAGGCAATATTATGGGGTTAATGTAAGTATTTGTGTATTCTAGCCAACATTATAAGATCAAAACTAATTTATTAGATTAAGTCAAAATTCTGAGATTGAGAAATTTAAGATTAAACTCAACACTATGGAATTAAAATCAGGATTTTATATTATTTATATTCCTGCGTCTACATTTGTCGACTCACCATTGTTGTTTGTGAAAGTCTTACATCGCCAACTACTGGTCTGGCATGCACACTACATAGTTTCTGGTAGTTCTCGCAGATCAATGTGAACGGGAATGCAGTGTTTTGAAAGTGCAAAGGAAGACCCTTTCTGTTTCTTGTGACAACGTTGATGTGTAAACCAGTGTTAATTTTGTCCACTTATTATTTTTGTCATAGTTTTCGTTAACATCCTCTTATCCCCTGACAAAAACGAGACAATAACTATAAAAACAAGTACAGACGGATTAAAACTCAAACTGAATTAACTGACATTTTTATCAACAATTAAAAACTGGACTAAAATGTCTGACAGAGACTTAAGCCAATCAGACCTAATTTGGTCATCCATCCATCTTCTCCCGCTTATCCGTGGTCGGGTTGCGGGGGCAGCAGCCTGAGCAGGAAAGCCCAGACTTCCCTCCCCCTGGCCACTTCGTCCAGCTCTTCCCGGAGGATCCTGAGGCATTCCCAAGCAAGCTGAGAGACATACTCTCTCCAGCGTGTTCCCGATCTTTCCCGAGGCCGCCTACCGTAGGGACACTCCCGGAACACCTCATCAGGGAGGCATCCAGGAGGCATCCCTGACCAGATGCCCAAACCACCTCAACTGGCTCCTCTCAACGTAGAAGAGCAGCGGCTCTACTCCGAGCCCCTCCCTGATGACCGAACTTCTCACCCTACCTCTAAAGCTGCGTTCACACCGAACACTACGTTGGGACCATAATGGCGTCACCCACTGAAGTCGCATTACTTGTGTTGCCTTCGCCGTCGCTCAGTGATGTCACGTCCGCTCGAATTTCACCGTGATCATATCATATATCATGTAATGGAATGCACAAGCTGACATTTTTCCAATGCTTACTTTTCAGTTTTCTGTGGTCCATCAAGGCAGAACTAATGTCCTCATTGACCAATGTTTCCACACGGACATAGATTGTTACTCTGTAGTCCGTAAGAGAAACTGTCACGGGTAGTGTCACACGTGCACACACCGTTGATTGACTATTTTTTTTTTTAATTTTGGCATCGCGCAACAAGCAAAGTGATCACCTTGAACGCAGCATTCACATCGCCAGAGGGTAAACCCCGCCCAATCGTGGCTGTACATTGACTTTACACGGAGAGTTATCGCCGAGGACGCTCAAGTCACTTTTGGTGTGTAGGCACCTTAATGCAGAGCCAGGCCACCCTGCAAAGGAAACCCATTTCAGCCGCTTGTACATGTGATTTTGTAAGTGAGAATAGGAGTGAAGATCAAGCAGTTTATCAAGAGCTTGGCCTTCCATTTCAGTTTTCTTTTTACCACGATGGACCGGTGCACAGTCCGCATCACTGCCGACACTGCACCGATCCGCCTGTCGATATTTCGGTCCGTCCTTCCTCCTAATTTGGTCATGTGGAAGTAGAGACAAGTTGAGAATCTATCCAATCACAGCTACTTTGGTTGTGTGGAAAGGCTGGTTGAGTTCAGAGGGACATCCAATCACAGCTGCCATGTTTATGCCTAAATCACACATTCCCGTTTCTCATGGTGACTGTGCACGACTGTACACGATTGACGAGGCTGGTGTGATTGCTCTGATAAGGGATGAAATGACTGTCTCACCTCTGGACACATTCCGTAAAAACACCGTCAGTGGCGCTTCCACAGCGCTTCGGGGGGGTTCGTCCCACTCCAGTTAGGTTAATACAGCAATACGACGAGGACTGCTTGAATTTTCATGCCGCTGACACGACGTCAGCCCCGCTCGAGCTTAGTTCGCGTCACGTACGACGTGCCGTCTTGAACGGGACACAGTCGTGGCACAAATGGATACATCCTTGTCAGTCGTCCTCAGAAAGCTTTGAGGATTGAGCCTTGATCAGCCCGACTGAGCTCCGTACATGCCACGCTAATACCGTTCACCTTAGGACTGCATTAGGCTTCCACCCCACTATACTGAGAGCGGCGATTCTCCATGACAGTTTTGAACAGTTCAAAATTGTCAGGACCCTTCCACGTTCCCCGCCGTTCATCCATGACTATACAAGGCTGATCCAGACCAAGAAGTGCATGCACCACGACCAAAGCATGTTTTATCAGGATTATGACAATCGTGCACAATCGCCATGAGAAACGGGAATGTGTGACTGGGGCTTGAGCTTGGTGGTGGTGACCAAGCGTAAAACAATACTTCAGAAATTAAAGGAAACATAAAGAGTGCCTACCCTTTACACTTCGTTAAGTTGACTAAAGTTACAGCAGATGTCATCGACTAAAATGCTTTGAAATGTCATCAACTGAAATTAGACCAAAAGTAAACTATTTAGATAGCTAAATAATAGCTAAAGCTGAAGGATTATTTAGGAAAAGACTATAAATAAAACTAAATTTAAAAGTGTAAACAGTAAATGGGTCATTCTACAGAAACGTGGGTTTTTGGGATGGCAAAATGTCTATTGTTTTATTTCTTTTTTTAACATTTAAAGGGGACATATCATGCTGATGCATGATTTAATACTTACATATAACAGAATTAATTTGAAAACAAGACCTTACACCCCCTTAATTTTCAAAAAATGAGATATTGTATTTTTTCTGATATCCTCAAACGAGATTTGATGCCTCTGAAAATAGGTCATTGCAAGGTGTCCGCGAGATTTCAAACGTCATGACGACAAGAGGTACCTTTCTTTTTATTGGAGTAATCTGATAAAACACTTCCTCCTCTGTGATGTCTGTCAGCCCCAAACCGTCACAGAGGAACACATCCACCAGCAGGGGTATAAAACTCCCTAGCTCACACTCCCTCATTACCAGCTCTGGCCTGTAGGGGGACTCAATACGCGGTCGCTGCATTTAGCCTGAAAATACAGTAGAAGAAGAAGGACAGGCTGGCTCTACCCCCAATAGAATTGACGAATCAGAGCACAAAGGGCTGTGACGTTGCGAGGTTACTGTAGGTCATCCTGAGATCCGAGTGTTTCAACGAGAGCTTGATAATGGCCTAAAATGAGGATTTTGAGAACGCTATTGTGGGGCAATGAAGGAACTAAATGACTTGTACTGAGGGCAGAAATGCTTTACAGGCATCCTAGTCTGGCATAGTGAAAAGGAGAAACAAGCATGATATGTTTCCTTTAAACTTCAACTACATTGTTACATATGTCATTGACTTTATGAATACACATAAATGAAAGCTTAATGATTTTTTATTTTTTTGGTACATTTATCACAAAACACCATTTAATAAAGTGTATCCACACATCTGATTGTCACTGGCGTTCCTTATTGTTACCATAAGAAAGGTAACACCAGTGACAGCTTCACAAAAAATGCCCTTTAACAAAATGGCTGCTGCTTAAATAAAATACTTTAAAAAATCTAACGAAAACTGTTTTCTTCAGGAGTAAAATATCTCTTAAGGCCAGGGACAGAAAAAGGCATGTTTCTGTAGAATGAACCAAACGCGGTTTTAAAGACACATCAGGCTGAAGCATCCTGTGAAACTCTGTTCTGGTTTGGAGTTAAATACGAAAGCCTGGTCCTGGTCTTTGAGTTTAGTCTGTGTAACTCTTACATTCCCTCAGAGCAAGCAGAAAGCCTCAGCGATCAGCGTGACAAAATGTTTGTACGGAGAGTCGAGCGTCTCCTGTTTTTATCTCCAGTCTAATGAGAGTATTTTTAGTCCGGGATCAGGAGCCGTCTCTGGGTTTTGACATTATTCCGTCAGAGTTGAGCAGCGGCGGCACAAACACCCAGCGTGAGCAGAATCCAGATAACCTTTTCCTCACTTCTTTATATTCCCCCGAGGATCTGACCTCCAAAGGTTAGACCGCCGCTCGGAAAAGTCAAGCCGCCGCTCACTGTTGTAGTTTTCTTTAAAAAATGACATTCGGCCTGACATTCTTGTTTTTCAGACTTTATCGGTTTATACATGAGGTGTTGGCGTGTATGTGAGGCGGCTTTTCTCTGAGCTGAGACCTTGTTGAGCAGTTTTTTTGATCCTTCAGGTGTCTGCGGAGGTTTTCTTCTCTCTAATGAGCTGACACATCGTGGAGTTTTAACTCATTAAGACCGAGCTTCTCAACTCTGAGTCATAAGAGCTAAAGAAGACATTAAAATAAGAATAAAATCTCTGCTTTTGCTTTGGAGCAGAGCAGATCAAACCCAGTGTCAGTGTTAACAGCACTTTAGCTTTAGTCATTATTTAGTCATCCAAATTGTTTTAATTTTAGTCCGGTCTTAGCTGATGAAATTTAACATTTTAGTCGACGTAATCTTCTGTGCATTTAGCCGACTAAAATCTGAAGTGTAAAGGGTAAGGCATTTTTATGTTTCCTTGAATTTCTAAAGTCATGTTTTACACTTGGATATAATCAAACAATGTTAGTAAAGTCTGAATGTCTAAATGAACAGAAACAAATGTTCCTTTGTGTGAAATGCAGTCACCTTTATTTAGTCTACCTGGCAGAGCATCTCAGTTACAATACCAGAACTGACAACAAACAGTGAACCTGCTCTACATGAATATATCAATTCATAAAGAGAGCAGCTCTGATTGGATCGCTCCACAACTTATCCCACCACCACCAAGCTAAGGCAGCTGTGATTGGATGTCCCTCTGAACTCATCCAACCTTTCAACAGAACCAAGGGGTGGGGGTGAGGTTTTCAAGGCGTCTTCACGAGGGCTGCAGCAGCAAGCTGTGGGCTCTATTCATCTCCCAATTTGGATGTTGGAAGTGGAAATTACGTCAAATTCCAATCCACAAGCTGGTAAACTTGTGTTCCTAGAATGTCTTCCGACTGTCTTCTTATGGTCCTTTTCCATTAGCCCTACTCTACTCTACTCGACTCTACCCGGCTCTACTCTACTCGCCTTGTGCTGCTTTTCCATTTGCCCCAGTCACCTGCCCAACGGAGTGCAGTGTCGCTGAGCGGCTCTGCGACGATGTCATTTTGAGCACGACACAATAATCTGTGGCTTTTTGTCACAAACCGAGTAAAAAAGGAAAGCAGAAGAAGGCTGCAGGTGGTAAGAAGAAATACCCCTTGAGAAGCGCAGGAGAGTTTTGGAAGCTATACAACAGAATGAAGCCGAGGACGAGAGCAATCCAGCTGCAAAGAAAAGACGTATGAGGGTAAGCTAACGGTAGCTACTGCTAGCATGCTAGGTTGTCGCACTCCTGACTCATCAATGACGACATTTTCTGATCAATCAGTAGCCGGCAGTCGGTGACGTCATCTTGTAGTATCGACTCAGCTCACTTGGAACCAGAGCGGAGTAGGTACTAAAACTAGCTTGTTTTAGGAGGTACCAGGCTAGTGGAAACACGCTGCAAATCAAGTAGGGCCAAGTAGAGTAGGGCCAAGGCATGCTAGTGGAAAAGGGCCATTAGAAATTCTGACTGCAGTAAGCGCTTTCTATCCTTGCGCAGCAGCTGGATCTGCAGGTCAGTCTGTCAAGCTCCAATCTGCAAAACCCAAAGTGGAATGGCCCAATCAGAGTCATTTGCATGATGTGTTTTCATGTCATGAACAGAGTTAGAAATGTGAATTATTGATTATATTATCTGACAAATCTAAGAACAGGATGTGTTCAACTGTCATTAACTGAGTAAGAAATCAAAATTTTAGATAATATATTTAATAGAGTTTTGAACATGATGCATTTAAACGTCATTTAAAGTTAGAAATTTCAATTTTCTATAATAAGTTTAATGAAACTGAGAAAATGGGGTGCTTAAATGTCATTTACAGAGTTGGAAATTTGGATCATAGATCATATATTTGATTAAACTAAGACTATTATTTGTTGAAATGTCATCCACCAAATTGGAATTTTAGATTATAGATAATATATTTGGCACAGGTAATACTATGATGTGTTTAAATGTAGTTCACAGAGTTGGAAATCTCGATTATTGACTATATTTGCAGAAGTTAAGAATATGGTGTGTTCAAATGTAATTTACAGAGTTAAAAATATAGATTAGAGAAAATATATTTAGAAAAACCAATAACATGATGTGTTGAAGTGTCTTTAACAGAGTTGGAAATTTAGATTATTAATTATAAATTTGAAGAAGCAATAAACGTGATGTGTTTATTGTAATTTACAAAGTTCCGAATCTAGATTGTAGAGTTTATATTTTGCAAAGCTAAGAACATGATGTGTTTGAGTGTCGTCCAGTATGAAATTTAAATTATAGATGATATTCCAACATTTGTCCACCAATCAGAACCGTGTAACTTTAGGCCGAGTGGAGAACTTTTCTCCTCCATTGTTCACACAAAGAATTTGAATCTGTACTTAAACAAACAAACAAAAAAAACACCTTTTCATTTCAGGTTAAATTAAAAATGCATTGTTACTTGCATTACTGACATTTGTACCAAGTAAAATATTACCTTTTTTTGTAATGCCTTATGCTTTACTTTACTACGTTACAGTAAAAAGGAATGCATTACAGTATTTCCATTACTTTTGTGATGCACTATTCCCAACACTGGACCTGCTTTGTGCTCTGGTGCACAGTCATGTTGGAAGAGGAAGGGGCCAGCTCCAAACTGTTCCCACAAAGTTGGAGCATGGAATTGTCCAAAATGTCTTGGTGTGCTGAAGCATTCAGAATTCCTTTGACTGGAACTAAGGGGCCAAGCCCAGCTCCTGAAAAACACCCCCACACCATAATCCCCCCTCCACCAAACTTTACACTTGGCACAATGCAGTCCCACAAGTATGGTTCTCCTGGTAACCTCCAAACCCAGACTGGTCCATCAGATTGTCAGATGGAGAAGCGTGATTGGTCACTCCAGAGAACACGTCTCCACTGCTCTAGAGTCCAGTGGCGGCGTGCTTTACACCACTGCTTCCATGCTTTGCATTGCACTTGGTGATGTGAGGCTTGGATGCAGCTGCTCGGCCATGGAAACCCATCCATGAAGCTCTCTGCACTGTTCTTGAGCTAATCTGAAGGCCACATGAAGTTTGGAGGTCTGTAGAGATTGACTCTGCAGAAAGTTGGCGACCTCTTCGTGGCTGAGTTGCTGTGGTTCCCAAACACTTCACAGTTCCACACTGGAATTCACTGAGCTCCTGAGAGCGACCCATTCTTTCACTAATGTTTGTTAAAGCAGTCTGCACGCAGGTGATGATTTTATACACATGTGGACATGGAAGAGACTGGAACACCTGATTCTGATTATTTGGATGGGCGAGTGAATTGGGGGCCTCATATTTGCTTGCCCTTGGATTTCTTCAACCTGCCCCTGCAGTCAGGAACTTTGTGTTGCCTTTTTTCCACAGATGAAGATCAGAAATGAGAGATTACTAAGGAGAGAAGCTGCTTTTAAATATCTCCTCTCCCTCCGTCTCATATCGTGGAGCATCTGCGAGCGGCGTGCGTGGGCATGGTTGCAGGTTTCTCCCTGTCGGTGTGAGAGTGCAGACTAAGTGTGAATATGCTGAATTACATCTGATGCGTAGGTGTGTCCTTAGAGGCTGCAGTACCGCCTGCTGCCATGTGGGGGAGCTCTGCAGCTGCTGCTTCAGCCTCTCCCCACAGAAGAGGCTCCCTCTGAAATAGATGTGCTGTGGTCCCGTCAAACGCTGTCATACAATCACTTACCTAAGAGATGCTGCCGATATGCATCCACGCCGACGACGTGGCGATTCTGCGGCGTGACATGAAGCTTCCTCTGCCCCCGTCATATCAAACCAGGCCTTACATTCTGCCAAGGTGGATTCATTTGCAAACAGCAGAACGTGCGAGGGCGGGGGTGTCACGGCGGGCTGTAAAAGATTTGTTAAACGAGGTCATCCATCTTTTTTTTTTGGTCTCTATTTTCATCTGTTCCCTTTTTTTTCATAACACCCAGGGATTATGCAGCAACTTGATCCATAATTCATGACTCAGCAGAAGTAATAAGACTCCCTCCTCAGGCGAAGTCTCCTCTTTTTTAGGCTGATTTTATTCCCGGCGGAGCTCGGGCTCGAGGTTATAATGCACTGTACGGCGTTAAGGCGTGTGTGATGAAGTGTGGGCTCGGCCGGTCTGGAGTGGTTCTGGTTAACAATCAGTCCAGGTGAGCCGGAGTGCCGATTTGTGGTGCAGTGTGGTGTGAAAAAGGCTTTTACACCCCGAGGAGTGATGTTCCTCTTCGCTTTAAATGTCCCAGAGGAGTTTTAGAGCAGGCTGGAGAAATCGCAGCACGCCGAAGAGGGAAAATCGGACCCTCGGAGATGTTAGAATCACATTAGGATGGCTATTTATAAAATCTATTTAGAAACATGAGGCCAGTGTGGAAATACTGAAGCAAGAGCCTTTTTACCGGAGACTGTTCAGCTAGCAAAGAGAGATTTGTACTGAGGATAGCTAGATTTTGTCGAATCTTTGCGGCATTGTGGCCTCGAACATTTATAGTTTGACTCCCCGTCTCCCTGTGTGCACATAGGTTCCCTCCTGTCACTCTGGTTTCCTCCCACAGATGAAAAACATGCTAAGTATGACCACATTTTTCACTAAAAATGAATATTTTGCCTCCTTCAGGGGTGAAGATTTTTTTAAATGCCATATTGGGTGTCTCTATGTGGATGGGAAAATGGCATTTTGGGCCTTGAACTTCGAGAATTTCTAACTTCAAATTGTTGCTGCTCTAAAGTGTTGATCATCCAATGGCTTCCAAACTAATAAATACATTTATAACAATTATTTGTTGGTTAAATTGAGGGCTGAACAATTTGAGAAAATTATCTAATTGCATTTTTTTTCCCCAACATTGAGATTTACTCTGCAGTTGTTTTAATGTTCCTCATCTTATGTATTCTTAAACAAACATAAGCAGTAGATCTTTTTATAGTAAAACCAATATGACATTAAATTAATCTAAGGATAAAAGATTTGAGAAAAAGTGGAGAAGTGAAGAACAGAAGCAAAACAGGTATGAAATTGTAAAAACTGGGTAAGAATGGTATGAAAGCGGAAAAAAGGTTAATAAATAGGTGCAAAATAGGTATGAAATTATAAAAAAAAAAGGGGGGGGGTTGATTATGGCAGCAAAATTGGGAATTAAATTTCAAAAAACATGTAAAAATTCCAAAAATGGTTCTGACAGTGGCCAAAAAAAGATGAATGGGGGCAAAATAGGCATAAAGTTGTAAAAACGGGGTTAAAAAAAAGTAAAAATGGTCCAAAAGTGGGAAAAACTGTGTGAATAGAGGTAAAAAATAGGCATGAAATTAGACACAATGCCAAAATGTTCAACATTTTGGGCTAAAAAACATTGAACCTTCTATGCAATTTGAAAATTGACCGCAGTTAAATGCAATCTAATCCAGTTTCAAGAAATTTAGATATAAGCAGTTATACAACAACATTTCAGCTTTTATTTTTATGTTTACCCAATCAAGAAGCAGATATGTAGGTCAACCTGTTGGTTGACATGCCTGTCAAGGGTTGTCCTGGGCTTGAATGGATTTTTTTTTTCTGCGACAGAATTTGTATTTTTTATATGAAAAAATCACAGAAAGCAAAATTAAGATATGAAGCGGTTAGCCCAGTTTTCTGAGGAGTGATATATATGTTTTTTATCAGTACTTGTTTTCCCTTCATTTAATTAATATTGTTCGAGGACCTGGAAATATATATATAAAGATTTTTTCTTACTCCATTGTATGCTTTTGCTGTTCTGATGAGCTATGCAACAACGATTCACCTCCAATTTTATTTTGTTTTGGAACAATTATGTTCATGTACAGCAGCGCCTCCCAGTGGAGATATACTGGAGACGTGAATAAGAAAAAATCAGACAAAGATGGGCTTCAAGAGTTTTAAATACTGTGGTATGGTGGCCAACAGTCAACAGTATGGTTACAATGCGAGTTGAACAGTTAAAAAGACTCCACTGCAGACATTTTGTGGACTAGACCTGGTGTCACGCCTTTAACGTGACTGGTGACTTCCTGCAGCTTAGATTACAGGTTAGACACATGTGACCCACTTGAAAATGCTTATAGCAGGTTACAGGCTGAAATTGAAAAAACCCTTGAAAATGCTTACTCTAGCATTTTGCTGAAAAATATAACCTTCTGCAATTTGAAAACCTGTGCAGTAATGCAATTTAAGTTTATTTGTTTTATTGTTCAGTGTTAAATTGCTGATACAACAACACAGCTACAGTTATGAAGAGATAACACCTGTGCAGTATGTGTCTGTCTGGGCTTTGTTTTTTTTTTTTGTGTGTGTTTTTTTATGTGACCTAAAGTTAAGATATGAGAGCCATCAGTTTTCTGAGAGTGATATATATGTTTTTTATCATCTGTTTTTTCATTTAATTAAAATGATGTGCTTCTTCGAGGACAAATATATATATAAAGAAACCATGAAGTTTTGCTGTTCTGATGAGTACAAACAACATCACTATATTATATTTTGTTTTCAAAGATAAACAGCTTGTTACTGTGCCATCCACAGATGCAGACAAGTGAATTTTATAGTGGTTTGGTGGCCAACAGTCAACAGTATGGTTACAATTTCTTAGGCAGTTTTGTGGACTGCTTGTCACACCTTAGTGACAGCAGTATCAACACTTCATTTCAAGTAGCAACAGTTATACAGCACACTGTAATAGTTGATCAAATGTTCATATAAAATGCAGAATAAATATTTTTTATGAATAAAAAAATGCCTTTTCTCCTCAATAGTTCCTTTTTGTTTTGGTAAAAACAGCCTCAAACTCCCAGAAACTAAAAATTTCAATCGAGGACATGGTTTTAAAAAGGGAGTCAAACTGAAACCCATGAACAAACAGCAGGTATAGACCAAAATTTGGGCTAAGAGAGTTGTCAAATCCCTGATATTTTGATACTTATATCTTTATCTATACATTTGCACTGGAAATCCATCCATGAAACCAAATTGGCGGTTCCCAGTTTCATTAGGTCAACTAATATTTTATTTATTCATATTTATAATTTTCCTTATTCATTCTTACATTTATTTATTTTATATGTGTTTAGTTAATTAAAACAGGTCTATCTAATCTAATCTAATCTAATATTATGTAGTGCAATTTAATGAACAGTCCTCACGTCAGGGGAGGTGAGCAGAGCTGACAGCGTGTCTCATGTCATCTTTCGCTCTTGTGTTGATTGACAGCCCTGTTACGGTGGAAGTTTCATCCTGTGAGTCCAACAAAGACTCAGAAAAGACACTAAAGTGCCAGGAGCTCTTCTTTCAGAGCAGCGCCTCTGCAAACAGTGAAGTATGACCTCCACATGTCAGGCCAAACACTGTTTTTTTTTCCCACGCTGCTGTTTTACTCAGCACGTTATTCAGATAGATGTTCATGTTTTGTGTCCTGAGAATCAGCAGCTGTCAGGGCTTTGTTTGTTTTCATCCCCCTCACCTCCACAATCGATATTTCTGTTCCACTCGCACAAGGCACAGACGACTCTGAGTGTCAACCAAATAAGAAAAACACCGGATTTACAGGAAGAAAGCCTCCAGGCGGCACAAATAACAGGCTGCGTTCAGGATCTACAGACAGTTTACAGCCTCACTGTCACTCTGGGAGCCCATGTATATTTGTTTATATGATGCCCAGGGTTGTTTTAGCGGAAGAAAATCACCTGGTTTATTTTCTTCTCTGCATCTTTCTTGACTTATTGCTGAGGTAAAGGTGTACATTCACTTTATTTAACCTTTCAATCATCAAATACTTTTTATATCATCAGATTATTTCCCAAAAGTGCTCGGATGAATGGATGGAATAAAACAATAACAACTGGACTGGTAGATAGGTGGATTGAAATACTGGATGGATAATGGATGGATGGTTGGATGGATTCAGAGTATGGAAACTTTGATGGATGTATGGACAGGTGGATGGTTTGGGAAGTTAAAGATGAATCATTAAATTGATGGATGGATTGGTGGAAAGAATAAAAGGAAAAAGAAACTAAAATATTGACTGATGAAAAAAGAAGATATGATAGAAAAGAATGATGGATGAACAGATCAAAAGGTGTAAGAATGGTAGGATTATTGTTTTGATTAATGATGGATGGATCGATGGATGAATAGACTGATACATGAATGGACATATATTTGGGCATACAGATGATGACAGGACTAAAGGATGGATTGATTGATGGATGGATGGATGCATGGATGAATGGGTGCTTAAATCAATGTATAGTACAAAAACAATAATAATTATTGGATATGTGGCTGGGTAAATGGATTGATGGATGGAAGGAATGAAGGTTGAATGGGTTATTTGATGGCTGGACTGATGGTGGAGAGATGGTTGGATGGAAAGATATATGGATTGTTGGATGGGTAGATGGAGAAGTTATTGGAAAGATGGATTGATGGATGTTTGATGACTGGATAATTATTGGGTGCATTGATGGTTGGATACAAATGAGGGTTAGATTGAATTGGGTGTAGTGTTGGAATGATGGATGATTGGTTGGATCCATTAATAGTGGAATATGAATGGATGGATAAATGGACACATTGATGGATTGTTGCATTGAACTTGGGATCAATAAATGATAGAAAAATAACAATGGATGGACGGATGGATGGATACATGGATGTGTTGATAGATGTAGAGATGCTGGTTGGATGCATAGATAGATAGATGGATGGATGGTTGGATCAGTTGAATATTGACCAGGATAGTGTAGCTCCAGTTATATAAATGGATGGATGGTTGATTTCATAGCTGGACTGATGGTGGAGAGATGGTTGGATGGAAAGACATATGGACTGATGGATTGGTAGATGGCCAAATTGTAAGAAAGATGGTTGGATTAATGTTTGATTGATTGAAGAATGATGGATGGATGAGAAGGAATGGATGGATAATTGGGCACATGGATGGATTGGGGATTGTTGAACAGATAGATGGTTGGATGGATGGATGGATGCTTTGAGAATAGAATTATGAATGGCTGGATCGGTTAATAGATGGATAGGTAGATGGATGGTTGGATACAGAGATAGCTGGATGGATGAATGAAGGGATGAATGATTTGACAGTTAGGTTGATGGATGGAGGATTGGATCAATAAATGATAGACAAATAATGATAACGGATGGACTGATGACAGAGAGATGGACGTGTTGATAGAAGGAGAGATGTTGGTTGGATGGATGGATGGATGGATGGATGGATGAGTGGGTGGTTAAATCAATAAAAAATATAAAAAGAATGATAATTATTGGATATGTGGATGGATAAATTGACTGATGGACGGGAGGATTGAAGGTTAATTGGGTGATTTGATGGCTGGACTGATGATTGACAGATGGTTGGATGCAAAGATATATGGATTGATGGATAGGAAGATGGAAAGGTTATGGGAAAGATGGATGGATGGATGGTTTGATTGACTAGATAATGATTGGTATGAAGTTTAGATTGATTGGTGGATGGGAAGATTGATGGATTGATTAATGGATGGTTGCCAGAAAAAGGACAGTGGGATGGATGGGTGAAGTGTTGGAAAGATGGATGACTGGTTTGATCCACTGAGAGTAAAATAGGAATGGATGGAAAAATGAACACATGGATGGGTTGTTGGATGGGAAGATTGTGTGAATGGATAGATGGGTTGAAAATAGACCGATGGTAAGATGGAAGGATGGTTGGATGGGGAGATAGCTGGATGGATGGATGGATGAATGAATGGATGGTTTCACAGTTAGATTAAAGCATGGAAGGTTGGATCAATAAATGATAGAAAAATAACAATAATGGATGGACTGATGTTGGAGAGAAGGATGTGTTGATAGATGGAGAGCTGTTGGTTGGATGTATAGACTGACAGGCTGTTGGAAAGATGGACGGTTTAATTGGAGAATGATGCATTGATGGTTGGATACAAATGGTTGATGGTTAGTTTTATAGATGAATGGGAAGATTGATCAATTAATTAATGGATGTTGCTACAAGGAAGGACATGGGGATGGATGGCTGTAGTGTTGGAATGATGGATGCTTGGTTGGATATGTTAATAGTAGAATAGG
Source organism: Scarus forsteni (assembly GCA_036419115.1). Classification (NCBI taxonomy): domain Eukaryota; kingdom Metazoa; phylum Chordata; class Actinopteri; order Labriformes; family Labridae; genus Scarus; species Scarus forsteni. Next base: position 2,933,575 of record JAZDUH010000345.1, read on the forward strand.
AATCGATGGATGAATGGACACATGGATGGATTGCTGGATGGAGGGATAGTTGAATGGATGGTTACATGGATGGATGGATTGAGTATAGACCCATGGTAAGATGGGTGAATGGATAGAAAGGTAGATGAATGGTTGGATGCGGAGATAGCTGGATGGATGAATGCATGGATGGTCTGACAGATTAATGGATGAAGGGTTTGATCAATAAATGATAGAAAAATAATGATTATGGATGGATGGATGGATACATACGTGGATGTGTTGATAGATGGAGAAATGTTGGTTGGATGGATGCATGGACAGGGGGATGGCTGGCTGGCTGGATGGGTGGTTAAATCTATGAATAGTATAAAAAGAATGATAATTAATGGATACATGGATGGAATAATGAACTGATGGATTGAAGGTTAAATGGACAGATTAATGGATGGATGGATGGATGATTCCATGGCTGGACTGATGGTGGAGAGATGGTTGGATGGGCAGACATAAGGATTGATGGATGGGTAGATGGCCAAATTGTTAGAAAGACTGTTGGATTGATGTTTGATTGATCGAAGAATGATAAATGGATGAGAATGGATGGATGGATAGACCGATACATGAATGGATTGAGGATTGTTGAATAGATAGATGGTTGGATGGGTTGAGAATAGACCTATAAACAGATGGATAGGTTAAAAGATGGAAAGGTAGATGGATGATTGGATGGGGAGATAGCTGGATGGATGAATAAATGGATGGGTAGTTTGACAGATTAATGCATTGTACACTTTGCTCATTCTGATAAATGATAGAAAGATAAAGACAATGTATGGACGGATGGATGAATATACAGTATATGGATGTGTTGATAGATGGAGCGGTGTTGGTTGGATGGATAGATGGATGGACAGATGGTTTTGACTGATAAGAAAAAAATGGGTGCATTGGTGGATTGATGGATGGATCAAAATGGGTTGATGGTAGAGATGTTAGAAGAAAGCACAGGAGGATCGATGGATGGAGTGTTGTTTGATGGATGATTGGTTGGATCAGTAAACAGTAGAATAGGAATGGATGGACACATGGATGGATTGCTGAATGGGGGGGGATAGTTGAATGGGTAGGTGATTGGATGAATGAATAGACCGATGGTAAGATGTGTGAATGGATGGATAGGTAGATGGATGGCTGGATGGGGAGATAGCTGGATGGATGAATGAAGGAATGGATGGTTTGACAGTTAGATTAATGCATGGAAGACTGGATCAATAAATGAAAGAAAAATAATGAGAATGGATGGATTGATGACAAAGTAAAGGTTTGAGTAGGAGCAGGTGGCTGGAGCGGGGGGGAATGTCACCGCTGATTGACTGCCGTGCCACAGTGTCACGCGAATTTGCGTCGAAAATTCAATATTTTCAACTCGAACGTCGAGGCGTTTGATTCCCCAAACGCGCTGGACGCTCGAAACGCGCCGCGCAAAACGCGTCCGACGCTCCAAACGCGCCGCGCCAAATTTCATCCGATGCGCTGCCCGGGGCCAATCTGCGTCCGAACGCGTCTTTGCATTGACTTTGTATGTAATCTAGACACGCGTCTTTGCGAATTCGCGTCACGTGTGGCCACACCATAAAGCTCAACCAATCAAAATCATGTCTTCTGAAATGTTTATTAATGTATATTTTTAGTATTATTTGACGTTCAGGTTGGTTTTATGTGGAAAAATCTGCCTGATTTATCTGCTTCAGTTTATCTTATCAACTGTTTTAAATTATTCATTTAGTTAATTTAACCTTTAAATCAACACATTTTCTTTCCTATCATTGAATTCTTTCCCTAAAGTGCTCGGAGGAATCTGTTTACAGGGCCCAGCTGATATTTCTGCAGTTATGCAGAAAAATCCCAAAACAAATTTGTTCTAAGAACCGAAGCTGCAGGGGGCTTCATGCTCGCTCTGCTCGGATGGTAATCCGCCCCTGCAGTGGGAACCTCTGGATTTATTCCCCATTCATTTACTGAGGGTAATTGAACTGAAGGGATTCTTCCACTGTTTGTCATTTATAGTTCAGTTTTTTAAGCTTTTACTGGAATCATAGTCTGGAGCATAAGTTAATGTTGTCTCTGGTTTCTTCTACTGCAGCCTGATGTGAACCTCTACGCTGGTGGAAAGGCCCAGATCATGTCTAGACCAGCATCACTGAGCTCCTGGTCACCCTGGAGATTTGAAAATGTCACCTAACCCAAAAATGATCAAGCTTCAGAGCATTTAAATACTTTTACTAGGTTGAAACCATCCTTCCATTTTCTTTGACGTGTCTAGGACCAGGTGATGGTGACAGGGGGCTAATAAACTGGCCTCAGACATCTCTCTTCCCTTGAAGGTTTTTCTGGTGCAATCCTGAACCAGAAGGGATAGAGATAATCCCTCTAGCAAGTTCTGGGTCAGATCCAAGGTTTACTCCAGCTGTATTCATTTTATTGAGTAATTATTATCATCAAAGTTTTCTTCAACCACCTTTTTACTCTTGTGAAATATAGACAGTAACAAAGAAAGACAAGTGTATGACTGAGGACTGGGGCTACAATTAAAAAATGTAAAGTTAAAGGTACTATGAGGAGAATCTATTACTGGCTACATTAAGACTCTGATACCCATGAGCACGCGCGGTGACTGTCGTAATGCTGCATTCCAGTAACCTCTGAACTGGGAGTGACATCATCTCCGACTTATCCGCGTTCCAGCTGAAGTCTAAAAAAAGCATGCCGATCTACCAGGCTATTGTTAGCTGTTGTTAGCACGCCCTGCGTTGTTGTATGAAGAATGTGGTTATCACTATGGCAGCATTTTTGTAAATATAAGTCTAACAATATTATGTATACAGCTGATCTAGAGCGACACACCCCAGTCAGAAGTGCAAATAAATAGATTATTACAGGAGCTAAATAACTGTTCATACTGGGGGCATCCATCTTCAATTGTCAACTCGGGGGTGGCGAGGTCTCACCATGTTCCCAGTAGGAAATTCCGACTTTGGGGGGGCGTTCCAGTTGCAGTTTCCTACTCAAAACTCGGAAATTCCTACTTCTGAATACAACTGGATCGCACCTAAAGACGTGACCCAAGGTACGTAGTGGTAGTTATTGATGTGTGACAACAAGCAATTTTTGGAAAACTTGGTTTCGTAGTTTTGGAGCTGGCTATATATCGCTACTTACAGCCTGGTGCTCTAAGACGTGTCCGAATAATATGTGAATTTGCTCTACTTTTAATTGTCTTGTTCCTGAAGTTGAGTATCCAGGCCAGTCCAGCTCTGTCCGACCCGACCGAAAGGCTAAGGAATAGCATTAAGGGAATAATCTCATAAAGTTACTGGAAAAATAAAAACTGTTGTCAAAACTCCCATTTGGATACAGCCCCGGGATACAGCAACACATTTAACCTTGAGGCAGATGGACAACAGCAGCAAAAGACCACACCAGGTGCCACTTCCATTGGCTAAGAACTATATTTTCTCTCCACTTCTCCAGGATGAGGGGGAACATCCAAGTTGACCTGCTTGCCTCAGATGAATAGACAAAAGTTGTGTGAACAGTAGGTCGAGTTTGAGTCACATGAGCAGATACAAATGGATTGATGGTTAGATTGATAGATGAGTTGAATAATGGATGGCTGATAGAAGAAAGGACAGGAAGATGGATGGATTGTTGGATGGATCAATGAACTGAAGAAAACAATGATTATGACTGGGTGGGAGAATGGATGGAAAGAATGAACCGATGGTATGGTATGGTAGGTGGTTAGATCAATGGATGTACAGGTGGATTGATTGATAAATGGATGGATGGTTGGATTAATGAATGATAGAAAAATAACAGTGTATTGATACACATATGGAGGTGTCAAAAGATCAACAGATTTGGATAAATAGGTGGATGGATGGATGGACAGACGAATGGATTAATATAATGGATTGATGGATGGATTGATAGATGGATGGGAAGACTGATTGATCGTTTAGAGAATGGTAACATGGATGGAATGGTTGGATTCATGAACAATAAAAAAAATAATGATAATCTTTGGATGGACACATGGAGTTGTAATTAAGAGGGGATGTTGGATATAGAGATTAATGGATGGATGGGTGGCTTGTTGGTTGAACTGATGAATTGGAGGACAGATTGATGCATTTTTGGACCAATGTAAGAAGAATATGACGGATGGATATATCAATGAACAGTACAAAAAGAATGAGAGTGATTGGATGAATATATACACAGTTGGATGAATGATGGATTGATTGATTCTTTGATGGTTGGATAGTTGGGTGGATGGATAAATGGATGGGTGGATGGTTTGACAGTTTCATCAATGAGTAATAGAACAGTAACAATAACCTATGGACGGACACGTGGAGGTTAGACTAGATAAAGAGAAGTTGGATGTATAGATAAATGGATGGATGAATGGATATAAATGATTGAATGTTGGATGGATAGATGGATAGCAAGACTGACTGATTAAAGGATGGATTATAGCTAAAAGGAAAGGGGGATGGTTGGATGGATTTTTGGACAGTTAATGTTTGGATGTATGGATGGATCAATGACAAAGAATGATTATGATTGGATAGATGGATGCACAGATGGATGAACGGATGGAGTTAATGATTGATGGTTGGATTGGTAGATGGATGGGAAACCTGATTGTTTAGAGGATGGTTAGATGGATGGAATGGCTGGATTTATGAACAATAACAAAATAATGATAATCTTTGGATGGACACATGGAGGTGTGAATTGATGAGGAGATGCTGGACATAAAGATTAATGGATGGATGGATGGGTGGATGGAAGGATATAAATAGCTTGATGGTTGAATTGATAGATGGATGGGAATATTGGTTCATTAATTGGAGGACAGATGGATGCATTTTTGGACCAATGTAAGAAGAATATGATGGATGGATATATCAATGGACAGTACAAAAAGAATGATAGTGATTGGATGAATATATATACATGGATGGATGAATGATGGATTGATTGATGGTTGGATAGTTGGGTGGATGGTTTGACAGTTGGATCAATGAGTAATATAACAGGAACGATAACCTGTGGACGGACACGTGGAGGTTAGAATAGATGAAGAGAAGTTGGATGTATAGATAAATGGATGGATGAATGGATATAAATGATTGAATGTTGGATTGGTAGATGGATGGGAAGACTGACTGATTAAAGGATGGATTATACCTAAAAGGAAAGGGGGATGGTTGGATGGATTTTTGGACAGTTAATGTTTGGATGTATGGATGGATCAATGACAAAGAATGATTATGATTGGATAGATGGATGCACAGATGGATGAACGGATGGAGTTAATGATTGATGGTTGGGTTGATAGATGGATGGGAAATCTGGCTGATAGTTTAGAGGATGGTTACATGGATGGAATGGTTGGATTCATGAAAATAGAAAAGCAATGATAATCTTTGGATGGACACATGGAGGTGTAATTTGATGAGGAGATGTTGATATAGAGATTAATGGATGGATGGATGGATGGAAGGATAAAAATGGCTTGATGTTGAACTGATAGATGAATGGAATATTGGTTCATTAATTGGAGGATGGATAGATGCATTTTTGGACCAATGTAAGAAGAATATGATGGATGGATATATCAATGGACAGTACAAAAACAATGATAGTGATTGGATGAATATATACACAGATGGATGAATGATGGATTGATTGATTGATTGATGGTTGGATAGTTTGGTGGATGGATTGACAGTTGGATCAATGAGTAATATAACAGGAACGATAACCTATGGACGGACACGTGGAGGTTAGAATAGATGAAGAGAAGTTGGACGTATAGATAAATGGATGGATGAATGGATATAAATGATTGAATATTGGATGGATAGATGGATGGCAAGATTGATTGATTAAAGGACGGATTATACCTGAAAGCAAAGAGGATGGTTGGATGGATTTTCGGACAGATTGATGTTTGGATGTGTGGATGGATCAATGACAAAGAATGATTATGATTGGATGGATGGATGCACAGATGGATGAACAGATGGGGTTATTGATTGATGGTTGGATTGGTAGATGGATGGGAAACCTGATTGATTGTTTAGAGGATGGTTAGATGGATGGAATGGCTGGATTTATGAACAATAACAAAATAATGATAATCTTTGGATGGACACATGGAGGTGTGAATTGATGAGGAGATGCTGGACATAAAGATTAATGGATGGATGGATGGGTGGATGGAAGGATATAAATAGCTTGATGGTTGAATTGATAGATGGATGGGAAAATTGGTTAATTAATTGGAGGACAGATGGATGCATTTTTGGACCAATGTAAGAAGAATATGATGGATGGATATATCAATGGACAGTACAAAAAGAATGATAGTGATTGGATGAATATATATACATGGATGGATGAATGATGGATTGATTGATGGTTGGATAGTTGGGTGGATGGTTTGACAGTTGGATCAATGAGTAATATAACAGGAACGATAACCTGTGGATGGACACGTGGAGGTTAGAATAGATGAAGAGAAGTTGGATGTATAGATAAATGGATGGATGAATGGATATAAATGATTGAATGTTGGATTGGTAGATGGATGGGAAGACTGACTGATTAAAGGATGGATTATACCTAAAAGGAAAGGGGGATGGTTGGATGGATTTTTGGACAGTTAATGTTTGGATGTATGGATGGATCAATGACAAAGAATGATTATGATTGGATAGATGGATGCACAGATGGATGAACGGATGGAGTTAATGATTGATGGTTGGGTTGATAGATGGATGGGAAATCTGGCTGATTGTTTAGAGGATGGTTACATGGATGGAATGGTTGGATTCATGTAAATAGAAAAGCAATGATAATCTTTGGATGGACACATGGAGGTGTAATTTGATGAGGAGATGTTGATATAGAGATTAATGGATGGATGGATGGATGGAAGGATAAAAATGGCTTGATGTTGAACTGATAGATGAATGGAATATTGGTTCATTAATTGGAGGATGGATAGATGCATTTTTGGACCAATGTAAGAAGAATATGATGGATGGATATATCAATGGACAGTACAAAAACAATGATAGTGATTGGATGAATATATACACAGATGGATGAATGATGGATTGATTGATTGATTGATGGTTGGATAGTTTGGTGGATGGATTGACAGTTGGATCAATGAGTAATATAACAGGAACGATAACCTATGGACGGACACGTGGAGGTTAGAATAGATGAAGAGAAGTTGGATGTATAGATAAATGGATGGATGAATGGATATAAATGATTGAATGTTGGATGGATAGATGGATGGCAAGATTGATTGATTAAAGGACGGATTATACCTGAAAGCAAAGAGGATGGTTGGATGGATTTTCGGACAGATTGATGTTTGGATGTGTGGATGGATCAATGACAAAGAATGATTATGATTGGATGGATGGATGCACAGATGGATGAACAGATGGAGTTATTGATTGATGGTTGGATTGATAGATGGATGGAAAACCTGATTGATCGTTTAGAGGATGGTTACATGGATGAAATGATTGGATTCATGAACAATGGAAAAATAATGATAATCTTTGGATGGACACATGAAGGTGTATATGGATGAGGAGATGTTGGATATAGAGATTAATGGATGGAGGGATGGATGGATGGATGAGCGGATGGATTGATGGATAAAAATGGCTTGATAGTTGATTTGACGGATGGATGAGAAGATTGGTTAATTAATAGGATGATGGATAGATGCATTTTTGGACCAATGGGTGAATATGATGGATGGATGGATGGATGGATGACAAACCTGATTTATTATTTAGAGGATGGTTAGATGGATGGACAGGTTGGATTCATGAACAAAAGAAAACGTGATAATCTTTGGATGGGACACATGGAGGTGTAAATGGATGAGGAGATGTTGGATATTAAGATGGATGGATGGATGGATGGATGGATGGATGGATGGAAGGTCATAAATGGCTTAATGGTTGAACTGATAGATGGATGGGAAGATTGGTTCATTAATTGGAGGATTGATAGATTTTTGGACCGATGGGTGAAGACAAGTTGGATGTATAGAAAAATGGATGGATGAATAGATATAAACTATTGAATGTTGGATGGATAGATGGAAGGGAAGACTGACTGATTGATTAAAGGATGGATTATACCTGAAAGCAAAGGGGATTGGTTGATGGATTTTTGGACATATTGATGTATAAATGGATCAATAATAAAGAATGATTATGATTGGACGGATGGATGCACATATGGATGAATGGATAGATTTAGTGGTTGATGAATGCTGGATGAACAGGTGGATGGATGGATGGTTTGACAGTTGGATCAATGAATAATAGGAAAATAATGATACTGGTTGGATGGCCATGGGCACCACATGTTAAAACAATGACATTTCTGCTTTCAGAACTGAGCTTTACGTAACTGGGATTAATTATTCGTCACATATCGTGGACAAAATGTCCCGTTTTGCTTTTTTTTTTGTCAATGTTTGTTGTGCAGGCCAACCAGAGGACACCTCCAAACATCTGAGCCGCTGTTTGTCACGACTGGAGGAGGTTGAGGAGGAGGCGATGAGTAACTCGGTGCTCCGTCAGCAGCTCTGACTGATGCTCTTTAAGTCGCTCCCAGGTGTTGGCGCCGAGGTAAACACCCGCCCTCCCGCTTCGCAAACACACACACACTCCTCTGTTTGACGTGCCAGGGCGCCGCGGGCTGCCGTGAGGTGGGGAGCAGCTGAAGGTGTCCTCCATCTTTTCCTCCTGCAGCTAAACGCCGCTCTGCAGGAGTAATGAGCCACATTAGGAGCAGCTGCAGATAAAAATGCCGTCTAGATTTTATCAGAGCCACGAGCTGATGATCGGAGATGCAAAAATACACCCGGCGGCTGTCTGACCGTGTGTGTGTGTGTGTGTGTGTGTGTGTGTGTGTGTGTGTGTGTGTGTGAGGGCAGCCCGGTCTAATCTCTGATTAAGTTAGATCATCTCTGCAGACAAGATCGATCATTAGAGCCTGAACCAGCCGCTCAGACTGATATTTAAGCAAAGACCAGGACTGCAGGTGGAAAATTTTAATAGTGATGAAGGATTAAAAATCAAACTGTTTCAGTTAATACAGGAAATGTTCAGTTTATGGCTTCTCAGGTGTTCAAATGCAGTGGGAACATGGATGGTTGGATGATAGATGGATGATATAATGAACAGTAATGATGAAGGAATGAGTGGTGTATGAATCAGTGGATGGATGGAAGGTGGAAGACAAGTGGATTGAGGAATACATGGTTGGATGGATGGTAGAAAAATTCTTATAGGTGGATGGTTGGATGGATGGAAGGACGGATGCACTAACGAATAGATAGTTAAAACAGTATATGGGTAGATAAATGGAAGAATTGAAGGATGGATGGAAGTGTGGGAAGGGATGAAAGGTGTTGGACAAACCCATGAATAGATTATTGGTAGAAAAAATGTAATGGGTAAGTTGGATGAACCAATGGATGGAAAGATGGATGCAGCTAGGATGGATGATATAACAAATAGTGAAGAATGAATGAGGTTTACTAATGGGTAAATGCATGATTGGATGGAAGAAAAGTGGAATATAAATAGATTGAAAAAATAAATGGTTCAATGGATGGTAGAAAAATGATAATAAATAGGTAGTCGAATGACTGGATGGATGGATGGTAAAAAAAATATAAGGAAGAGTTGATTAATGGACAGAAGCATATGGAGAAATGAGAAGTGTTTTATAAATGGCTTGATGGATGATTGCTTGAAAAAACAGGATATGTTGAAGGACATGGATAAGTAGATGGATGGATGTTGTTGGATGGTAGAGAAACAATATTAGGCTATTGGTTGAATGGATGATACAAGAATACATAATGTAGTAGTGGATGGATGAAAGGATTGAAGGGCATGGATGTAAGGAAAACAATGGTGGGTGGACAGTTGGATGGATGAATGGATGGTTGCATAGAAGGGCATGGAAGAATTAATTGTGTTGGATGAATTGATGAATGGATGGATGGTGTTGAGTGGAGAGAAACAATACAACAGTAGGAGATTAGCTGAATGGAAAGATATCAGAAAAAAAGAAAATGATAGGTGGATGGATGATGAAAGGATGGATGCATGGGTTGTAGAGAAAACAGATAGGTGAATGAAAATGGATCCAGGCTACAGGTGGTAAATTTGTAATAGTGATTAAGGGTTAAAAATCAAACTGTTTCATTTAATACAGGAAATGTTCAGTTTATGGCTTCTCAGGTGTTCAAATGCAGTGGGAGCATGAATGGTTGGATGGATGGTTGGATGGATGATATAATGATCAATGATGAAAAAGGAACGAGTGGTGTTTGAATCTGTGGATGGATGATTGGATGGATGGAAGGTTGAAGTTGAGCAGATTGAGGAATAAATGGTTTGATGGATGGTAGAAAATAATAATAGATGGGTAGGTGAATAGTTGGATGGATGGAAGGATGGATGCACTAATGAATGGATAGTTAAATATATGGATAGATAAATGGAGGAATTGATGGGTGGATGGAAGCGTGTGGAGGGATGAAAAGTGTTGGACGAACCCATGACTACATTATTGGTGGAAAAAATGTAATGGGTAAGTTGGATGAACCAATGGATGGATAGATGAATGCATGAAGGATGGATGATATAATAAAAAGTGATGAAGGAGTGGATGGTGTATCAATGGTTAGTGGATGACTGGATGTAAGAAAAAAGGGAGACAAAAAAATTGAGAAATAAATGGTTGGATGGATGGTAGAAAAATGAAATTAAACACTGTAGGTAGGTGATTGCTTGGATGGATGGATGGATGGATGCACTGATGTATGTATGCTTACAAATATAAGGAGGAATTGATTAATGGACAGAAGCGTATGGAGAATTGAGAGGTATTTTATTAATGGCTTGATGGATGATTGCTTGAAAAAATGGGTATGTAGATGGATGGATGTTGTTGGATGGTAGAAAATCTATATTAGGCTATTGGTTGAATGGATAGATACATGGACCATGGATGGATAGATGGATGCATGAAGGATGGATGATATAATAAACAGTGATGAAGGAATGGATGGTGTATCAATGGGTAAATGGATGAATGGTTGGATGGATGAAAAAGTAAACAATGATGATGGAAGAATGAGTGTTTGAATTGGTGCATGGATGATCAGATGGATGGAAATAATCAATTTATTGTCACTTCTGACTGGGGTGTGTCGCTCTAGATCAGCTGTATACATAGTATTGTTAGACTTATACTTACAAAAATGCTGCCATAGTGATAATCACATTCTTCATGTGATATTTGTGAACAACAACGCAAGGGCATGCTAACAACAGCTAGCAATAGCCTGGTAGATCAGCATGTTTTTTTCGACTTCAACTGGACCGCCGATAAGTCGGAGATGATGTCACTCCCAGTTCCGAGGTTACTGGAATGTAGCATTATGACAGTCGCCGCGCGTGCTCTCGGGTAGCAGAGTCTTTTTGTCGCCGGTAATAGATTCTCCTCATGGCACTTTTAATAATAACAGCATTTTGCTTTATAAACCTTACAATTCTACACAAAGAAAACATCATTTCTTTTGGTTTGCAGTTTATTTTGTATCTTAATAAACTGACAGAAACAAACAATGACATTTTATGTTTAAGACATAAAAAATATCCCTGTATGTACTGACTTCAGCTAAGCAGTTGAAGATGATGTCGGTGCCTTCACAATGGAAGCGCCGCCCTCTAACTCCTGAAGGATGCTGATTGGTCAGTCCCATTGTGGACTGAACTCGGTCACACCAGCTTGGAGCTTTGCTGCTAGAGTTATAGAGGGCAGACGTTTGGCTAAAATCGTAACAAAAACCAAATCTCTTGGACCACAAAAGTTAGGCTTTACTTCTTTGTTGAACTTTTTGAATCTATTTTTCATAATTCCATCAAACTCAGCCTCGGAGCCTCTATAGAGCAGAATATTTCTCACTTTTGTCAAACACACATATTTACCCATTAACCTCTCTCACTTAACTTCACAGTTACTCCTCACACTCCGTGCCCGGTCAGCAGGGTCAAAGTGTGAGCCGCGTACGGTTCATCTTTAATGACTCCGTAACGAGTTCGGTCGCCGCTTTAATCAGCCACCGCTCGCTCTCATGATATATAATTATGTAAAGACGACTCCTCTTCTTCTGCTCTGTTTTTAATGCTCTCATTAGCAGAGAAAGCTCCACACCCACACCCTCTCTGTATGCCGAGTCGCGGGAAGGTGACACCCGCATGCTAATTAGCTAATGCAAAGTGGTCTTTAAACTGTTATTGATGTTTTAGTAATCGTTGCTAAGCTTTGATTTAGTCCAAAAAATGCTGAGGATGTTTCTTTTTTTCCACAAACAAACCCCACTGAGCGATGATCGCCGCGGTAATTCATGCAAACGGCGCCTCCCACAATTACCTCGGTGGACTTGTATTTGCTTTGTTATCACTTTGTGCTCATTGCTACGCTAACTCGTGTGCACAGGGAGTCCGAGAGTGATTTTTCTGCTTGTGTTTCACCCTTCAGGCCTCCTGTCCCCGGCGTGCAGCAGAGGGAGAAGCTGACAAAGAGGGATGACGGGGGCGGGGGAGCTGAAGGCCTGCAGGGCCATCGGCGTTATCAATAATGAGCGATGAGACGCAAGGCGCACATGTTCGAGCTCCATGTTGGGGGGAGGAGTGATGTTTGAGGGACGAGCTGGGACCAGGGCTTGTGAGGGCCCTTGTTTTTGTCTCCTGTGTGGGTTCAAGTAAAACTGAGTCAGCCATGTAGGGCGATGTATCTCTTGGTTTTTCGCCATTTTGAGTGTAAGGCTACTAAGGGCGCTGAATGTGGAAGATGAAGCGAAAAAGACACCACAGTGACAAAATAAGGCACAACAACACAAAAAGAACAATACTTTAGAGAAACAAGCAATATAGCTGGGACCAGAGCCCTGTTTTCACCTCCTTTGTTGGTTTGAGTAAACCTGAATCTCATGGTCTTTTGCCGTTTGGGGAGTAAGGCTACGAAGGCCACTGAGTGTAAAACATAATGCAAAAAGAAACCACAACAAATGAAGCCATGACAACATAGAAAAACAATATATTATTGAGATGAACAAACAGCTAGGACTAGGCCCTGTTTTTGTCTTTTGTGTGACTTCAAGTAAACCTGAATCTCATGGTTTTTCGCCATTTTGAGTGCAATAATACTTAAGTCCCTGAATCTAGAACCCAAAAGCAAAAATAAACCCGCAACAACAAAATAAGAAAACAACATGAAAAATACAGTACTTTAGAGGAACAAACCATACCGCTGGGACCAGGGCCCTGTTTTTGCCTCCTTTGTTGATTTGAGTAAACCTGAATCTCATGTTTTTTCGCCATTTGGTGGTTAATGCTACTAAGGCCATTGAGTGTAAAACATAATGCAAAAAAGAAACCACAATGACAAAATAAGGCACAAAAACACAAAAAGACAATACAAAAGAGAAACGAAGCATATAGCTGGGACCAGGGCCTTGTTTATGCCTCCTGTGTTGGTTTGAGTAAACCTGAGTCTTATGGTTTTTCGCCATTTTGAGTGTAAGGCTACTAAAGCCACTGACTGTAGAAAATGAAGAGAAATAGAAACCACAGCGACACAATAAGGCACAACAACAAAAAAAAGTACAATACATTGGACGAGAAAACCATACAGCTGGGTCCAGAGCCCTGTTTTCACCTCCTTTGTTGGTTTGAGTAAACCTGAATGTCATGGTTTGTCGCCATTTGGGGGGTAAGGCTACCAAGGCCACTGAGTGTAAAACATAATGCAAAAAGAAACCACAATGACAAAATAAGGTACAACAACACAAAAATTCAATACAATAGGGGAACAAGACTACAGCTGGGACCAGAGCCTTGTTTTCGTCTCATGTGTGAGTTTGAGTAAACCTGAATCTTGTGTTTTTTTCGCCATTTTGAGTGTAAGGCTACTAAAGCCCCAGAGTGTAGAACCCAAAAGCAAAAGAACCCACAACAACACAACAAGGCACAACAACTAAATGAATACAATACATTAGAGGGACAAACCATACAGCTGGGACCAGGGTCTTGTTTTCACCTCCTTTGTTGGTTTGAGTAAACCTGAATCTCATGGTTTTTCGCCATTTGGCGGTGAATGCTACTAAGGCCACTCAGCATAAAATATAATGCAAAAAAGGAAACCACAACAACAGAATAAGGTACAACAACACAAACTACAATACAATAGGGGGACAAGACTACAGCTGGGACCAGGGCCTTGTTTATGCCTCCTGTGTGGGTTTGAGTAAACCTGAATCTCATGGTTTTTTGCCATTGTGAGTGTAAGACTGCAAAAGCAAAAAAAAAAAAACACAACAACAAATTAAGGCACAACTACATCAAAATACATGAATCATATAGTTAGAAACAGGGCCATGAGAAAAACCTGCATCTTGTGGTTTTTTCCATTAGGAGTGTGAGGCTACTAAGGAACCTGAGTGTAGAACACAAAGCAAAATAGAAACCGCAACAACAAAATAAGGCACAACAACATGAAAATTAAAATACTTTAGAGGAACAAACCATACTGCTGGGACCAGGGCCCTGTTTAGGCCTCCTGTGTGTGTTTGAGTGAACCTGAATCTCATTGTGTTTTCGCCATTTGGGGAATAAGGCTACTAAGGCCACTGAGTGTCGAACCCTAAGGCAAAAAAACCCACAACGATAAATTAAACCACAGCATAAATATACGATATATTCATGAGACAAACATACAGCTAGGACGAGAACCATGTTTTTGTCTCCTGTGTGAGTTTGAGTTCAGTCGATTCTTTTAAAAAACAACTTCAGATGGTCTGGCCTTTTCTTAATATGTTTTGTGTGCTGTTTTTTTTTTAATTGCACCTTTAAAAATTGCCTGTATTGTTTTTATTTGTTTTGTGAAGCGCTTTGTGACTTTCATGTTCTTGAAAGGTGCTACATAAATTAAATTATTATTATTATTGTTATTATTATTATTATTACTAGTCATGATGTCATTAGACTAAAAAATTAAGCAATTAATTATGACCTATAATTAATTAATCAAATTAATCTTTTTTTTCATCTCACTTAAAAATTGCTGAAAAAAGACTCAAATTGAGGTATTTTGTTTGAAATTCATTAGATTACTGTGCCAGAACAAAAGATTGTTCTCCACCCCAAAAAACTAAAACACAAAAAGCCCAATGCATAGAAACTCTCCAGCTTTAACGGCCCAATCAGGAGACAGAGGCGGAGCTGCAGATGTGACGACAACAGGAAGTGACTGCATGTTTAAAAACAACAGTGGCGTGTAAAGCTGTCTACGTCGATGCAGCAAGATCCGCGTTTTTTCAGAAATAGGCTTGATTTCTCTTTTAAAAGAGGAGAAAAGAATGTCACTTCAAGTTTTTTTTTTATGGGAAATCATGTTTTGCTCTTCTCCTGACTGGAGATCACTGCTAGGACACTGAGAGAGACGCGGATATGCTGCGCTAACAACGCCGAGCCGTAGTCATGGTTACCCTACGATGTCAAATATGTCCTCCTCAGAAGTTTACCAGGAGAACTGGGTGGGTTTTGTCTTTGACAAGATTCATGTCACATGTGGCGGATGACACATCTGTGTAGTATAATTTAATGTAAGATACGATGATAGTCTAAGGCAGGGGTCTGCAACCTTTCCAATCAAAAGAGCCATTTTGCCGGCCACGCCCACCAAAAAAGTCTGTCTGGAGCCACAAAACACATTTGAGCCTTAAAATGACAACAGCAGCACCTGCTGACTACATTATGACATTAGATCTATAAGCAAACTGCATCACCAGCTGACATAACTGCTCTATAATGGGTCATGTACTTTTGTTGCTTTAACTTGACATTAGTGTTATGCCATATTATTTTGCAGTAATTAATGTAGAACTAAAATGACAACTATGGTGTGTTTACTCTGATTTTCAGGTTTGTAAACAAAAATTACCATCAATTAATATTATCCAGAGTAAACACTGTTATTTTCATTTCTTATTTTGCAATTGTTGTTACTCCGTTTTTTCCCCCCAGGATCAGGTTTTACTTGCAGTCGAGAAATCATAAATATTTATTTGACAACATCAGGTGAGATGGGGGTCAGTAGGTCTTCCCCTCACATTTTAAACTAAAATCATTTCTTTCCTGCATTCTGATCATCATTATGTACAATTTTATCATAATCATGAAGTAGTCTTGTGATTTTTGGAGGTGCTTTTCGACATCTCATCAGTGTTTTAGAAGCTTTTCCCACATAATTATTACTCAGTATTTTGTTTCATGCGAATTTTGATGTGTCATAAAAAATTGTCATATAACACAGTTACTCACACACCTGAGTTTGTAGTTAGTGAATGAGAGATAATGTGAGGGGGAGAGACTGACTGCAATCATAACGCAGAAATGGTAATAAAAAAACATCCACCTGATATCTTTGTGTAAAAATCCCCCGCTTTAACAACGCCGTCACAGTCGCGCTGAATTATCGTCTCCCCGTGTCTCTCGTCTTTTCCAAAGCTTTATCGCCGACATGCCTCCATTTAAAAAGTTTGAATCCCTTCACAGCAGCAGTTGGAAGTATGAGAGTTCATCAAAACATCTTCATCAGAACTTAAAATGAACATCAAGTGAGCTCACAGCTAAAGATGCAGCAACGTCCTGCTCTCACTCTGACCTGCTGCAGGTCACGCAGAGGTCATGGGAGGTGCACACATGACGCAAAGTTACCAAGAAATTGTCATTAAAAGAAAAAAAGGCAGATGGTTCTAAAACATGCAGAAATAACAGCAATTAATTAGAGTTTAATGCAAGTCAAAGAAGACGTTTTTTGCTCTACTGTCCTCTGAGTCCAGAGAGCCACTGGCGAGGGGCAAAAGAGCCACATGCGGCTCCGGAGCCGCAGGTTGCTGACCCCTGGTCTAAGGACTGACGTACTCGTAGTTTAAGCTAACGGCTAACAACAGGGTCGAGCTGCTACGTCATACTGTGGCTTGATGTGACAACAGTGTGACGAGCTGACTGATCATTCAATCCAATCCAATCCAAAGTCTGAATTTCCTACTGGGAACTCGGTGAAACCTCGCCACCCCCGAGTTGACAATGGAAGATGGATGCCCCCAGTGTGAACAGTTATTTAGCTCCTGTTATAATCCATTTATTTGCACTTCTGACTGGGGTGTGTCGCTCTAGATCAGCTGTATACATAGTATTGTTAGACTTATATTTACAAAAATGCTGCCATAGTGATAATCACATTCTTCATACAACAACACAGGGCGTGCTAACAACAGCTAACAATAGCCTGGTAGATCGGCATGTTTTTTTCCGACTTCAACTGGAACACCGATAAGTCAGAGATGATGTAACTCCCAGTTCCGAGGTTACTTGAACGCAGCATTACGATAGTCGCCACGCGTGCTCATGGGTAGCAGAGTCTAGATTTAAAGAGATTAAAAAACACAGCATGCTAATTATGACTGTGATTAATTAATCTAAATTAACATGATAATTTGACACCCCTGTAGGCTACTAAAGCCGCTGAGTGCAGAACACAAAGGCAAAAAAGAAACTACAATGACAAGTAAGGCACAACAACAAATAAGTACAATACTTTAGAGGGGCAAGCATACAGCTGGGACCAGGGCTTTGTCTTTGCCTCCTTTGTGGGTTTGGGTAAAACCTGATTCCTGTGGTTTTATCACCCTTTGAGTGAGAGGCTACTAAAGCCCCTGAGTGTAGAACACAAAGGCAAAAAGAAACCATGATGACAAATGTCCTCTTGACTCAACAAAGTGATTTTGAAGTGACAAGGTCAAATGTTCTGAAGCCTCTCTTGCTTTAGAACTTTATATGTAAAGAAGTCTTTGAGGGCAGCAACAAAAAAAGTGATCCCAGCTCTCAACGCTCCTCCTCGTCTCCTTGACAGTAAAAAACAGAAACTCTGCTCAAACACGTCAAAAAGAGCCGAAGCAGAAAACGGTGTGTTTGTGTGTTTGCAGCAGACTGAGCCTGTCAGAAGATCAGATGGTGCTCAGAAACAAACAGCCTTCAGACACAGAAAAGCTACAACAGCTGATCCTTTCACCTCTGGGCTCCGAGGGAGACTTCCCTGTACCTGGACTCAGGTAATTTGTTCAGGACTCAATGAGCATGAAAGACAAACAACTGTTAGCCTGTGGCTGCTTCGCCTCACACATCATGGACGTCCTTGTTTCAGGACAAAAGAATGCTTTTTTAAACCGAATACAGGCAGCACTTGTGTTCTTGGTGAATTCTGGACATGTGCCGGGACACTTAGGGATGGGCAAGTGTCTCAAAACTGAAGCAAACTGTCAATACAACTTAGACATGAGCAGCAGGCCCGAGCTATACAATTTATGGAAATGCAACATTGCCATTAGTCAGATGACCCTAAATCCCACCTCAACATGGCTCCTCTGGGTCCGTGTACTTTGCGGCCATTCATTTTTTGTGTTGATATGGGTAAACGGAAAACAGGAAACCATCCGATTTTCCGATTTCCGTTGAGATGAAGGGAAACGAAAAAAACTCATTTCCCGTTTTTGTTTGGTAATCGAAAATCCCAAAACGGAAACGAGCCTTTACCTGATATCTATTACGGGTTTATTATTCACAAGTTGGGATATAAAATACAGCCGTAATTTATTTCGTAAAGCTTGCTTTGCCTTCACCCGGAAGCACTTCCTTCTTCTGTGCTGCCGATTGTAAGTTTTTTTGAGATAACACTTTTTATGAACTGGTGGTATGCAAATAAAGATTGACTGATAAAACATTGCAGAACCGAGGCTTACCTTGTTGAATGTAGTTTGACAATTGAATTAAATGACTATTTATTAATACATGGTAATAACAAATACATTTATTCGGAACTAAATACAATTTACAGAACTAGGTAATATTTCATTAATGTCTACAGTAAAAGAAGATCACACACTAAAAGAACATAGATATATAGTGTGAATTTGAAAATCAATTTATAGAAAACAATTATGTTCACGGATGATGCTTCGAAATGGGCTTAAAGCGTGGCAAACTAATAATTTCACTAGAGGGCAGTAATACGCCATAGTGTAGCTTCAGAAGCAGAACAAGGAGAAGAAGCAGCAGAGCAGAAGCAGGAAGTGCTTCCGGGTGAAGGCAAAGCAAGCTTTACGAAAGGAATTACGGCCGTATTTTATATCCCAACTTGTGAATAATAAACCCGTAAGGATATCAGGCCCGTTTTCCGTTTTTGGATTTTCGATTACCGAACAAAAACAGGAAACGAGTCGTTTCCCGTTTTTCGTTTCTCTTCATCCAAATGGAAATCAGAAAATTGGATGGTTTCCCATTTTCCATTTACCCATATCAACACAAAAAAACGAATGGCCGCAAAGTACACAGACCCCCTCTGCCTGCAAGTAGGTTGATCTAAAGTTTGGTTGCTTCGTCCAGGTCATTTCGGTATAAGACCTTAAACTGTAGACCACAGACTGTAGACCACAGACCATAGACTATAGACCGCAGACCATTGGCCAGACCATCTTTTACTTTACTTTTGCTTGATCCATTCATAAATCTACTAATAACAGTATTACATAATCCTCTCATCCATTCATCTGTCCATCCATCAGTCCATCCATCAGTTTATCTATCCATTCATCCATTCATCTGTCCATCCATCAGCTTATCAATCCATCCATCCATCCATCCGTCCATCCTTCAGGTTCTCCATCCATTAATCCATCCATCAGCTTATCTATCCATTCACCCATCAGTCTCTCCATCAGCTTATCTATCCATCCATCCATCCATCAGTCCATCCATCCATCCATCAGTCCATCCATCAGTTTATCTATCCATTCATCCATCCATCAGTCCATCCATCAGCTTATCTATCCATCCATCCATCCATCCGTCCATCCATCAGCATTTCTATCCATTCATCCATCCATCAGCTTATCTATCCATTCATCCATCAGTCTATCCATCAGCTTATCTATCCATCCATCCATCCATCAGACCATCCATCAGTTGATCTATCCATTCATCCATCCATCAGTCCATCCATCAGCTTATCTATCCATCATCCATCCATCAGTCCATCCATCAGCTTATCTATCCATTCATCCATCCATCAGTCCATCCATCAGTTTATCTATCCATTCATCCATCCATCAGTCCATCCATCAGCTTATCTATCCATTCATCCATCCATCAGTCCATCATCAGCCTATCTATACATCCATCCATCCATCAGTCCATCCATCAGCTTATCTATCCATTCATCCATCCATCCATCAGTCCATCCATCAGCTTATCTATCCATCCATCCATCCATCAGACCATCCATCAGTTGATCTATCCATTCATCCATCCATCAGTCCATCCATCAGCTTATCTATCCATCATCCATCCATCAGTCCATCCATCAGCTTATCTATCCATTCATCCATCCATCAGTCCATCCATCAGTTTATCTATCCATTCATCCATCAGTCCATCCATCAGCTTATCTATCCATTCATCCATCCATCAGTCCATCATCAGCCTATCTATACATCCATCCATCCATCAGTCCATCCATCAGCTTATCAATCTATTCATCCATCCATTTATCCATCCATCAGACCATCCATCAGTTTATCTATCCATTCATCCATCCATCCATTAGTCCATCCATCAGCTTATCTATCCATCCATCCATCCATCCATTCATCAGTCCATCCATCATCAACTTATCTATCCATTCATCCATCTTCCCATTGTCATGACCTTCTTATCATTCATTAGTCCATCCATCCATTCATCCTGCATGTCATGCAGCCAAACCCTCCATTTACCTCTGCTTGGTCCATTCATCCATGTTATTGTTAATATAAGACTCAATCTTCGGATCCGTCCATCCATCCATTCAAATCTAAATAAAATCCAATCTAATCCAGTCCCATTAATTGGTCTTTCATTATCTGATCAAACTATTGATTTAACATTTTATTAGGTATTATGTTCAGTAATCTTCTTATCCATCCATCAGTTTATCTATCCATTCATCTATTTCCCATGATTTGGTCTAACCATTTATTCACCTTTTATAGATCCAGTCATTTTGCTGAATAAATCCTAAAAACAGACTCACATGTGATGTGTATTTTTCCTGATATAGTCTGTAGGCATCATCATTGTTCGTCTTTTTAGCTGGTATAGAAACTTTGTGGGATCTGAGCTAAGACAAGGTCACAGGTATTCCCTTCGAATCAACGCCCCCCCCTTTTGACCCCATGTGCTCGACTCTGTGTTTGCTGTAATAAGTTGCTCACGTGTGGTGTTTTTTTTTTCCGATCCCACAATGTGCTCCTCTGACAGGTGCCTAGTTTGGAGTTTTTTTTTCCCCTCTTCTTTCCTCTTGTTTTTTTTTTTTGCAAGCACTTTGAGTTACATATGTTGTAGGAAAAGTGTTTTATAAATAAAGTTTGATTGATTGAAGTTTGACTGGTGTTAAGAAGCTAACTATAGATTGCCAAAATCGGCAATATCGTAGAATCGCAATTCAAATCGAATCTACTCCTAAAAAATCATTGAAAAAAACAAATCGGGAGAAAAGCGTATCAGCCTCGGCACTAACGTAAAGCAGTTAAAGCAGTAAAAAATTATAGTTTTGTAGTGTGGAAATGTTCCTACCATCCACATCAAATTACATAGTACCAGTGCAGGTGATACAGACCCTTAGACCATGACAGAGGTGTCATTACCTCCGCCAAGGAGGTTATGTTTTCGAGAGAGTTTGTTTGTCTGTCTGTCCATCTGTCTGTGAACAAAGTAACTCAAAAAGTTATGGATGGATTTTGATGAAATTTTCAGGAAATGTTCAGCATGGGAAAAGGAAGAAGCGCAATTCATTTTTGGTGTTGATCTCGATCAGTGTCTGGCCGCCATGGCGAAAAATGTGATTTCTGTTAATAACTACTGAACTAAAATAGATATCATTATGAATCTAGTTGCTAGTGGTATGTTTTCTTCATCAAGGAATCTAAATATTTAGATAAAATAAAGGTAGGACTAATATTTAT
The DNA here is from genome assembly GCA_036419115.1 of Scarus forsteni. Taxonomy (NCBI): domain Eukaryota; kingdom Metazoa; phylum Chordata; class Actinopteri; order Labriformes; family Labridae; genus Scarus; species Scarus forsteni. The sequence goes on from JAZDUH010000345.1 coordinate 2,955,818, forward strand.
GGTCGAAATCACAATATGGCTTAGGACTGTGGCGCTGGCGGAGGTCTGCGCTCTCCGAGTGCTTTTCTAGTGTAACATGTTATTAGGTGATGTACCATCAATATGACTTTAGAAATATTAGGGTGGAAAAAATGCATCTTTTTTGTCCATGTGCACTTGTTTTTTAGTTTAGTCTAATATTCCTCAGGGGGAGAAGGGTTGTTGACAATAGTTATGACGAAAATAGATCTTTAACGAAATCAACTGTCACATTGGACATTTTCCTTTCTCAGACCATTCTCTGTAAACCCTGGTGTTTGGTTGGACACTTAAGCAACAATCAGAACCTTTGTGTTTTTTATCTTTGAAGCTAAAACACTCCATCCAACAGGATCTAAGCTCCTCCGTGTGCAGACAGAAGCTATAGGCAGCCGTAATGTGATTTCAGCTGCATACTTTTTGATTATTGTCATAACTGGAGGTGATAAATGAGTCCAGTAAACATGATGATGAACATTATTACAGCTCATCAGTCTCAGCCCGCTGCTGCTGCAGATAACAGCCGCTGACGTGCCCTGGCTCACCGTGAGACGACAGCTTCTCTCCAAAAACACCGGCATCTCAGGGTTCACATGGGAAGAAATCACAAATGAGGACTTTCTGCTTCTGCTCTCCACAAAGCCGCTTGGTCAGTGCTTATCTGGGGCTGAATATTTCTGCAGGCTCGCCCACTGAGAGCTGCATGTTCTATCAGAAATCCTCTCCCTTTTATGTAATATATGTAAATTTAAGAGCGTGCAGCAGGGACTTGTGTAACACCCGCAATAAACCTCACATCAGCTTCTGTAAAACGACTTTGGCGAGGAGCGGCGTCGACTGCGGCGGCGTCCAAATTCATTTGGAAATGTTCTATCAAAGAGTCCACATTTGAGTGGGAGCCTTTGTGTTCCCTGATTCATTAATGAGGAGGCTTCCTGGTGTTAATGTGGAAATGTTCCTCCTGCTCTCTGTATCTAAACCCGCCATGAAAGTGAGAATTCTGCAGATACTGAATCCATAATTTAACCAGAGCTGTTAATTAGAATGTGTGTAATGACTTCCTCTGCAGAGCTGCGGAGTCCGAGGAGTCCTACGTTCATGAGGAGGTCCAGAGAGGTAGGGTCTTCCAGAGACGGATCAGTCGATGCTCCAGTTAATCATACAGCCAGTCAATTATACGGAATGAAAATTCACATCATACAATTAAAAATGTTCTATTAAATTATAGATTGCTGCAGAAGAACCTGAACCAAGAAAGCAAGGAATGAAGAATGGATGGAAGAAAATGTAATATATGGATGGTTCAAACAAAAGAAGGAAGAGCTAAAGTATTAAAAATTTATAAAAAATAAATGTCGAGGTATGAAAAATAAATGAGTAGATGGGTTAAAGGAGGACTGAACTGATGAAGTGATGGATTGATACAATTAAAATGGAAAAAAGGAAGATAAGATGGATGTATAGACTGTAGAGGAGGAGATAAAAAGAAAGTAAGAAGCTTGGATGGATCCATGGGGGGGTGGATGGATGGACAGATGGGTTGACAGATAGAAGGACAGGTCAATAGATGGATAAGTGAACAGGTTGATAGACAGTTGGATGTATGGGTGGCTGGTTGAAACAATAGATGTATTGGTTGGTTGATAATAACCCTGATAGAAAGACGGATGGATTGTTTAATGGATGAATAGATGGGCAGGTGGATGTGTAAAAAGGAAGAATGGATGGATGGATTTACTTATAGAAGGATAGTTGGATCAAGAATAAATTGGAAGTATGACTTGACAAATGGATGCAGATATGGTTGGATGGATGGGTCAAAACATGAATGGGTGGATGGATGGTTAAATGGTTTGATAGAAGGATGTATGAAGGAAGGATCAATAATGGATGAATGGGTTGATAGATCAATAGGTGGTTAGATGGATGGGTCAATAGATGGATGAATGAGTTGATGGATAGATAGGTAGATGGACAGATGGATGGGTGGATGGATAAAGTAAAAATGAATGAATCAATCAAACTTTATAAAGAATGGATGGATGTATACATTGATGGATGAATGGATGGATGACTTGACTGAAAGACATATGGGCTGACACATAGATGATAGGTAGATTGATAGGTGGATTGTTGGATGTATAAAAGAAGAATGGATGGATCAGTGGATAGAACAATGTTTGAGTAAATGCATTAATAGAAGGATGGTTGGATGGATGATGCATGGATGGATGCATTAATGGTTTGGTCAATGGATGTATGGGTGGAAGGATTAGATTGATGGATGGATGGCTTGATAGACAGATGGATGATTGTTTGAAAGGATGGATCAATAGATAGATGGGTGAATGAGTTGATAGACATGGATGGGTTGACAGACAGATAAGTTGTTGGATGGATGGAAAGGTTAATAGATGGGTGGGTGAATAGAAAGATGGATGGTAAATGTATCAAAGTAAGAATGGATGGATGTATTTATACATTGATGAATGTGTATGGATGAAAAGAGAAATGGATGCATGTGTTGATAGACGAAAGGATTGTTGGATGGACTGATCAAAAGATGATTTGGTGATTGGATAGATTGATAAACGGATGGTTGAATGGGTTGATAGATTAATAGGTGGACGGACAGGTCAATAGATGGGTAGGTGGACAGACAGTGGGTGCATTTACGGATGGATGGAACAATAGCTGGATCGGTTGATAGATGAATGAATGGGTTCATGGATGGGTGGATGGGTAGGGTTTTTAGACAAATAGATAGGTGGATGGATGGACAGGTTCATAGATGGGTAGGTTGGCAAATGGGTTGCTGGATGTATAATAGAAAGAATAAATGGATGGATGGAAGAATTGATCGATGGATGGATGAATAGATTGATAGCCATGTGGGCAGATGGGAGGATGTTGGATGGATGGGTCAATAGATTAGTTGGTGGATATATGATTGATGAGTGAATGGGTTAATATATATTTGAATGGGTTTATATGAATGGATAGATGGATGGATGGGTTTATAGATAGATTTACAAGTGGATGGTAGGTGGACAGATGGATGGGTGGATGCATTTATAGATAGTAGATCAATAGTTGGATTGGTTGATAGATGAATAAATGGGTTCATAGATGGATGGATGAATTGATGTATTGATGGGTGGACAGACAGATTGATTGTTGGTGAATTGGTAGGTGGACAGATGGATGTGTGGATGGATAGATGCTTGAATTGATGGATGTCTGGGCCAACAGACAGATGGATGGATGGTTAATGACTAAGGGAAAGAGGAGCAAAACTATAAAATAGAAATTGACGAATGGATTGAAGAACAGAAATAAATTGATTCAAGGAAGTATCAATGGATATATGGATGGATGGATGGATCAACAGATGATCATTTTATAGATGAATGAATGGGTTCATAGATGAATGGAGGGATTGATGCATGGATGGGTGGACAGACTGATTGTTGGTGAATTGGTAGATGGACAGATGGATGGGTGGATGCATTTATAGATGATAGATCAATAGTTGGAATGGTTGATAGATGAGTGAATGGGTTCATATAAATTTGAATTGGTTTATATGAATGGATAGATGGATGGATGGATGAATGGGTTTATAGATAGATTTATAGGCAGATGGTAGGTGGACAGATGGATGGGTGATGGATTGGAAAGAGGAGCAAAACTATAAAATAGAAATTGACGAATGGATTGAAGAACAGAAATTAATTTGATTTGATTTGATTTGATTTGAGGATAAAAGATGGAAGTATAGATGGATGGGTCAATAGATGGATCAGTTGATAGTTGAATGAATAGGTTCATAGATGAATGGAGGGACTGACGTTTGGTTGGATGGAAAGACGCATTCGTTGTTGGTGGATTGAAAGGTTAATAGATTGTTAGGTGGACAGATGGATGGGTGGATGGATGGATGCTTGAATTGATGGATTTTTGGGTCAACAGACAGATGGATGGATGGTTGAAGACCAAGGAAAAGAGGAGCAAAACTATAAACTTGAAATTGATGCATGGATTGAAGAACAGAAATTAATTGATTTTAGGATAAAAGATGGAAGTATAGATGGATGGATGGATCAATAGATGATCATTTGATAGATGAATGGAGGGATTGACGTATGGATGGGTGGAAAGAGATTGATTGTTGGTGGATCGAAAGGCTAATAGATTGGTAGGTGGACAGAGAGATGGGTGGTTGCTTAAACTGATGGATGTTTGGGTCAACAGACAGATGGATGGATGGTTGACTACAAAGGAATAGAGGAGTAAAACTATAAAATAGAAATTGATGAATGGATTGAAGAACAGAAATAAACTGAATTGAGGATAAAAAGATGGAAGTATGGAAGTATGGATGGATGGATGGATGGATGGATGGATGTAGGACAGTGCTGATAGATGGCGAATGAAGGGAAGAAAACAAAACTTGAGATTCATCGATCAAAACAAGAGATCAGGCCAGAAGAATATTTGAACCTGTCAAACAGAACAAACAGTCTCTGAGTTTCCAGAATAATCATGAATAACAAATGTTGTATTTTGCAGATCATCTCTGAAGCCTCCAGCTCTGAGCAGTTCCTGGAACACTCCGCTCTGTGTTCGACACCCTGAAGCTGCAGCAGCTAATTTCAGTCGAAATCACAGCGGTGGAGACAGGTCATTCCATCCGCTGCCCTCCATCACTCAAATTGGTTCAGCCGTGAGGGCGAGAGGCGCTTTGTCCAAAAGGAGTCGGGGCCGCCGGAATGAAACGAGAGGCTGGTGTCAGGTTTAAGTGGGTCGGTTTAAAGTTAAGGTCGATGCAGCACATTGGCGAATTACCTCCACTCTGCACGAACGCCGCGCTCGCCCGTGTCACTTACAAGTTAGTGGGAGCAGAAGGAGCCGTGCTCGGCGAGGGTAATAAAGGGTCGTGACATCCAGCTCTTTCAGGGCCCGGAGCACGGAGGAGCGCTCGCACTAAAGTGGAAGACGTATTGAACTCCAGGAGAGAGAGACCAGTCAGTCCTGGAGGGCTCCCGGGGAAGGAGGTATTGATTTGAGCTGCCCTCCCACGTGGCAGCAACAAACCACAAGGAAAACACTCATAGTGTGTCAGTGATATATCTGCGAGTAAAATGGTTAAAATACCGCCAGAGCACGAGGTCACACGTTAACCCCTTAACAAAGGAAAGATCTCTGGCCTTTAATCAGCCACTTTTGTCTCACTGGGACGAGATATTGATTTTTTTGTTTAAGGTTTAACAACATGATTCAGGGAGGAAACTCAGACCTGTCGAAGACCGGAGCTTTTTTTTTCGATTACCCGGCATACTCTCAGGATTATGAGGTTCAATGGAAATTAGCAGAGTCAAAACCATGATAAAGCTCGCCTAATTTATAAAAAGTTTGAACAAAGTGACATCAGATAAGCAGTTTTTAGTTATAATAGCTTACTGTAAAATACCAAATAATAGCCAGGGCGTTTATTTGGGACCAGGCGACTATTTGGAACAGGCGTTGAATTCCTTTCCCACAAAAATCTTGCTCAGCAAAAAACGAAAAATTTTGGTAAATGTAATCAAATTATTTATTACACCAGTATGAATATCATCCTTACAGCAAGATTACAGTACTGTTGTTATACTCTGCTTCATTCAACTCAGCTCTCTAAACACTCTTAAAACTGGCAAGAACTACCTTACCAGTAATAAGTAGTTAAGGTCGCACTTCTGTTTTTTTGGCTGCACCGGGGCAACGGAGATAAGCAGCAATGTACCGCGAACTGACGTGTCCAGCCTCCTGATGTTAAGGCCAGATAACCTGCAGCTGCAGCGGCAGCGTCTTCTTCTTTGGATTTGTGAAGCCCTAGTGTGTAAGATTCCGGCTTTTTGTGCTCTATTGCCCTCTGTGATCATTGAGTGTAACTGTACTGTCGTGAAACAGAGCCAAGTACACCAACCTGCATTTGCTGACATACAGAGGGAGGAGATGCCGACAGGACGTCCAGAGAGACAAATAAACCATGTGGACTGTTAAGGTTCAGTCTGATCATGTTTCTTTTCAAGTGTGAATTGTCAGCTGTGAGCTCAGCGTTCACATTTGTGTTCTGTAACTTCGACCGTAGCTCATAGGCTGCGCCGAATAAATTACACTGGGCGTTTATTTGGAATGGGCGTCTATTTGTCAAAATGTACTGCTACACTTGGCGTTTACTTGGAAACCGGCGATTAACTGAAACTCAGCGTTTATTTGGTATTTTACGGTAATTTACTCACTTTTCCTTGCCTGAGTGGTCCAAGCATGGATGGACTGATAAATGGAGAAAACAAACTTCCGCCAGGGCAACTCACATCTTGCTCTAACATCTATAAGAAATAGTTCCATGATAAAGTTACCACCATATTAACTTGACTCGTCAGTCGTGTTAAATTAAAAAACACAAAGTTAAAAATGCAGGTCATCAGTAGAGCAACATAAGGGTGTGGGCACCGTTTGGTGTAATGATCTCGAGCATTTTCATTTCCTAGAGAGAGACACAATTGCTTTATTTGCTTGACAGTCCTATCACAACCTGTGTTTACAGTCACTGCTGTTTTAACCATAAAACAGGATAAAGGCAGCATCAATTCAAGGTTTTATTAGTTCACACTGCCGCGCGGCAACAGCCCCAAAAACAGCCTCCTTGTTGGATGCAAAGCGTTTTTAAAGCATCTGCTGCCGCCCCGGTACGAGCATAGAGTCCGAGGTGGCAGTGATGGAGGGGTGATTCGGTGAACGTCACAGCAGAGCAGTGTTATAAAAGTCCTTCATAACACTCCCTCCTCAAACATTCTGAAGTTAACTGCTGTCTCATGCCAAGTTTTTCTCCCGATTATCTTTACATGAAGGTAGAGCCGTTTGGTAGAGCTCATTTAATGTTTGCTTTGACCCGTGAAGTCTGCTATTTCCGGGTTCTGTATATTATATGTATATTTTATATATTTTATGTGTATTCGTAATATATTACACTTGTATGATTTCTATGACAAAATCTGTGCACGCTCATGTGGGCGCCAACCGCTTACTGTTGCGGTTAAAACTGCTTCCTGTCTGCCACTCGTCCCTCATTAAAATGACTGGAGGTGGTGGAAACGCGGCGGTGTGAAACGGGCTATATAGTTTTTTATATTTACGTCACGTCTGTCTCACATTGGAGGTAGCTTCCGATTCACACTGGAGCAGCCCTTGGCCAGCTGAGAGTGGAGGTCCGACCCCTCTCGAAAATTCAGCAAACTCCATCCAGTAGTTTTTGTGAGGGAAGCACCATCGAATTGTTGGGCACTCCCGTTGGCTGAATGCTGGCTGGAACTTGACAGGTGTTCAATTTGAAGGGAAAAATCCAACTAAAGGTTCACTCTCCTGCTGGATTTGTTTTTGAAAGGTTCTTCCTTCCCAAACACTTCCTGCGGTCTATTTCCTAGACAGAATGTTGAAATATATTGATGACTGATATGTTGTAAAACAATTTTTTTTTATTTTTTTGCTATTAACCATATAGACTTTGAGCCTTAGTGCTCAAAAAATTAAAAAAAATCAAACTTACTTCTGCATGTTAGGACTCTTCATTAATCTAAAGACCATGTGATATTGCCACCTGTTTTACTCACAATGAGACCAGTTTCATATAATCAGTATTGCAGTTCTCAGGTTTTTATAGGGAAGAAATCTTTTTAGGTTCAGTTCTGGATGTACTTATTACCTCCACTGTTGTTGCCGGTGTATTTTTGATTGTTTGTTGGTTCGTTAGCAAGACTTAAAAATACTTGGACGGATTTAGCTGAAATTTTCAGGAGATGTTGGTAATGGCCTATCCTAGAAATGATTCGATTTTGGTGGTACATATATTTGTTTGGATGCAAAAAAAAAATTCAAACGTAAACGACATTCAATGGTTCAAATAAAACCAAAATATGAAGTGATTTTCCCAAAACTTGCTGTGTTCATACAGGAGGTATGTGCTAAGTGAGGTCCAGATCCTGTCTCTACTCTGGATTTGGTGATCCAGGATGGTGTTTTATACAAGGGTTGTGGAAAAGCCACTGCCAACTTTTAGCTGCTTGGCGAGGGTCTTCCCTCTCTGAGTGCTTTTCTAGTTTAAAAATTGATATGAACAATCAATTAAAACTGTCTTTATATCTAATATATGTCTGTTAAAAGCAGTTACACAGTCCGACGTTATACCGGCCTGTTTATCCTCAATACCCTTTGCCACTTTAGGACTGATGGTCCATTCTCCTGTGCCTCCAACTCCTAAATATGTTGGTCATGCTCTTACAGCCCCTTCAGTGTAAACATACACATCTATAAGGTGCACTTAGAGGGACTGAATCTCCTTGAAGATAGATGAAAGAGGAATGTGAGTGAGCATTACTCAGGAACCAAACAAAATTGAAAGAATTTCCTTCAAGCCTCTGACGCTCTCATGCAGCCGTTTGCTCCTGTAACTCAGACACTGGATTCTTTTTATTCTACTGTTGATTTTTCTTCCGCATGCAAATGTGTTCAGTAAATTGCCTCGACTTCCCTGGAAACAAATGGAGTCTGACCAAACAATTTAAAGGAATTAAAAGTTAATGCTGAATTCAACAGCTCAAGTTGGAATAAAGACATTAGGACTGTCAGGGGACGGAAATGTTTTCACTAAAGGCAGACGGAGGAAATGTGCTTCAAAGTCTGTTCTGAAATGTCGCCGCCAGATAATGGAAATGGAAGTTTGAACAAGTTAATTATTCCAGAAGAAGATGACAGGCTCAGACCATGGAAGGATGTTTTGTATTCTATTTCGCCACTTTGCTGTGTAAGTGCACACAGCTGCATTCACATATCAAGGTATAGTAGCTGACCAAGGCTGAGACGTCACCAAAACTTTGGCCAAAGTACCTTATCTGGGTCAGTTTTAAGCATCGAGTATGACATTTCATAGATGGACTTTTCATTAGGGGTGTAACGGTACACAAAAATGATGGTTCGGTATGTACCTTGGTTTTAGGGTCACGTTTCGGTACATTTTCGGTACAGTATGGGAACAGCGCAAAACCATTTGCTTGTTCAGCACGTTTGTTAAACCAAAAATTTGTAATTATACAAACTGATAACCAAAATAAATTCAATGTGCTGCTTGGTAATACTAATAAGTTAAATAAAATAAACAACAAATGTATCAAAATAAAAAAGAGTTTCTTTTTAAATTCCGGGCTTAAATGTGGACGACTGGGTATATGAATATGGTCTTGGACCAGATGCTATAAAAACGCTGATGGATGCTGTTATCGCTTTGGCCCAATCTGAACTGTCCGGAAGAGGCTGCTTGAATGCAGACGGCAGTTGAATTTGCACTGCAGTGTTTTTTTTCCTTACTGTGGAAATCTTTACACTTGAGTGGTGCCGTTTCAGGTGAGTTAGCATGTTTGAAGTGCTGTCGGAAAATACCCGACCTTAGTTGAACAGCATTGGCACACCACCTTTGTTTTATCCACCTGTCTTTCTCCGTTGCAATATTTCACCAGGAAGACAAGTGTTCCCAAACAGGAGATTTCAGCAATGGGGCAGGGTCTCCAGGCTCCGGTTGGTCGCTTGCAGTAGCCATGATGCACAATTCAGACACAAGCTTTTGTGGTTACGGAATCTCTTTGATATTCGTCTTCTGATTGGCTCACCGTGAGACGTCACGTCCACATGATATGTACATGATCGCAAGAGCACAAATCAAAGACCACTTTCCTCATGAATATTAAAAAGCCTGCCTTAACCACGCCAATCGTAGATGAGTACCCCCGTGAATATTAAAGAGCCATGGGCAGCGGCTAACGTAAACTTACTGTACTCATTCGAGTAAAGCACTGTACCCAACCGAACATCCGCTTCGAGCGGTTCATCATGGATACATGTACCGCTACACCCCTACTTATCATAGGGGTGTAGTTTTTGCCAACCGACCTGTTACATTCATGCCGGAGGACTTCAAGCTTATACTTTTGTCAAAACCCTGGAAGGTCTTCCATCTTCTCAGTTTCACACTCAGATTTGTTCCACCTAAAGTCCGCCCGTCTTTTTATAGAGCATGTAAGTTCTATTGAACATCTGTGGTGAGTTTCCAAACATCAGTAGTGTTCAGTAGATCTACTGTGCCAGAGCTACAATCTGGTCATTAATGGGAGCTTGCATGTATGTAGCCTGAGTCTGTTGAAATGGGAAAGGCTAGGCTCTTAGAGGTGTCATGTTGGTTGACTGGAACAAACACCCAAGATCGGAGGCAACCAAATGAAGGTAATGTGGTAGAGTAAGCTGCTTCAGGAATACCACTACCTTGAGCTTGCATGTACGAAGCCTGAGTCTGTTGAGGGCGACTATGCTATTTGGGCTTTACGGCTATGTGGTTGGGTAGGTAGATCAAATATTGACATCTGTGCTAACAAGGTGGCTACTGGGATTCAACGTGAAAGGGGGTTGGTTTTGTGAAGCCAGAATCAACTTACAAACCTCTTAAAGGGCACTTTGTGGTTAAAAAAAAAAATGAAATCATATCTGACATCTGACAGAAAAAAGGAGGTTCCCACAAGAAGCCTTCTGGTATAGTAGGATGCTTTAGGGATTTCTGTACCTGGAGCTTGCATGTACAGATATGGTGGTCAGTGGAATTTTTTTTCAAAATGGGTTCACTTGCCAGGCTTTTAGAGGTGTCATGGTGGCTAAGTGGAACAACACCCAAGATGGGAGGCCTCCAAGAGAAGTCCTGTGCTGGAGTCCATGTGGTAGAGTAGGCTGCTTCAGAAATGCCACTACCTGGAGCTTGCATGTGCAAAGCCTGAGTCTGTTGAAGGCCACTATGCTATTTGGGCCTTCTGGCTATGCCATTGGGTAGGTAGATCAAATATTGCAATCTTTGCTGACATGGTGGCTACTGGGATTCAGCATGAAAGGAGGTTGGTTTTGTGAAGTCAGAATCAACTTGTTAGCCTCTTGGAGGTGACGACGTGGTTAAAAAAGTTAAATCATATCTGACATCTGACAGAAGAAAGGAGGTTCCCACAAGAGGCCGTCTGGTAGAGTAGGCTGCTTTAGGATTGTCTCTACCTGGAGCTTGCATGTACAGAGCCTAAGTCTGTTTAAAGCGAAGAGGTGGACCCTTATGGCCATGTGGTTAGGTAGGCAAGATACAGTGGAAATCTGTACAGATATGGTGGTCAGTGGAAATTTTTTCAAAATAGGGGTGGCTTTGGGATGCCAAATTTCACTTACCAGGCACCTAGAGGTGTCATGGTGGCTAAATGGAACAAACACCCAAGACGGGAGGCCCCCAAGAGATGTCTTGTGTTGGAGTCAATGTGGTAGAGTAGGCTGTTTCAGGAATGTTGAGGGAGACTATGCTATTTGAGCTTTATGTGGTAGGGTAGATAGATCAAATATTGGAATTTGTACTGATATGGTGGGCAGTAAGATTCAGGAGAGGGGGGAGCTCTGGGATGCCAGAATTCCTTTGCCTACCTCTTAAAGGTGTCGTTGGGGATATTTGGACAGCACAAGAAGACAGGAGGACCCCACCTAAAGACCAAAGTTAAATTCTGTGTAAGAGGGCTTCTTGTAGAGTGTCACAATCTGGAGCTTGCATGTACGGAGCCTGAGTCTGTAGAAGGTGGAAATGCCTTTTTGACTATGCCATTGGGTCGGTAGATCAAATACTTCAATATGTGCTGACATGGTGGCTAATAAGATGAAACATGACAAGGTTCTTGGAAGTCATAATTCACTTGCCAGCCTGTTACAGGTGTCATCAGGGCTAATTGAACAAAAAAAGAAGAAGAGACTTCCCCACCTGATGACCCTTGTGAAGTTCCATGTACAAGGCCCTATAATAGAGTAGGTTGCTTGAGGGATGTCACTGCCTGGGGCTTGCATGTACAAAGCTTGGGTGAGATGAGGGTGGTAAAGCTGTGATAATGAAGACTATGTAACTTTTCAGAATGTATTGGGGTCCAAATGTGAGGGCCCAAGAGAGGCCCTGGAATTTTTTATTATTTATTTTATTATTTAGTATTTATTTTACTAAATACTCACACCATTATTTTGACATTTTGTAGGGTTACCTGCTTCGAAATGTAAGCCCGATCTTTTTTAAATGGTCTCATCCTTTATTTCTTAAATATTTATGCGTTGCATGGGCCATGCTTAGATCTGTTCTTAGTATTTTTAACTTAAAAACTGTTGGGAAGCAGGCCTGGGAAATGAGGATGTGGATTTATTGAATGACGTGGAGTCCACCTACCAGCCTAACCAAAGCCAGGCCACTTCTATGGACGGCCTTGGCCCTGAACATCAGTATACTTGTTAAGCCTGTTTCCTTTGGCCTGTTTCTTTGACCAGTCATGTCAAAGGCACACAGTAGGAAACTGTTTCACGTCTTATTTGCCATTCCTGTGAGATCACAAAAGTCTTCCAGCCTCTCTTATTCTGAAAAATCTGCTGTTTTGGCTCCAGTTTATGATAATCTACCTTTCCTCCTGATTCAAAAGTCTCTTATTTACTGAGAGGACTGTTGTGTAAGCCCCTCTCCCTGTGGACTGCCTCAGTTTTCTCCCCGCTGATGGATGGAGTATCGAGGAGCATGGAGCTCGTTGAAAATCTGATTTATCAGAAGTAAAGGCGCGGCAGAAAGCTTGTATTGTGCTGAATTATTCCTGAAGGGATAAGCACTGTAATCACAGCGCGCGTGCTCCTCGCTCTAGTGGGCAACGCTCCCAGCAGCACTTCATGCATTCCAATTTCTGCAGAATACATTAATATTGTCCTCTACTTCTCCCACGGTGACAGTACAAATTATGCATTTTTATGAGCGGATCACAGGAGAAGCAGAGCGCCCAACATGCAATATTACAGCGGCATGAGTCCTCACACCGCTCAGGATTAAAAGTTAATGGTAAGAGCCGGAGATGGGACGTGACGAGGCCATGCTCGCCTGCTGAACCCCCCCATCCCACCACCCTCCATTAAGGGAAATGTTCTGCCTTTACTCTGTAAAATGTGACCGCTTTATATGTTTGATCCAACAGCCGCTGTGGGAGAAGCACAAGGATGACAAGGTGATTTTCAAAATGGGATAGAAAATAAAAAGTTTGACTGATTTTTGAGGTCACACTGGGGCCTCAGGAGGCATGTGAGTATACAGTATCTGAGCCAAAGATGAAGTGAGGTGCAAAATTTGGTGTGACCAGCCTTGGCCTTCAAATTAGCCCCGGTTCTTCAGGTAGACTTAAAGAAGTTTAGCTCGTAGGCAGCCCCAAACACCTTAAATATTCAACAATAGATCTCATGTGAATGTATTGGCCCTTTTCCATTAGCCCTACTCTACTCTACTCGCCTTGTGCTGCATTTCCAATAGCCCCAGTTGCCGGCCCAATGGGGGTGCAGTGTCGCTGTAAACAGCTGAGCAGCACTGTCATTTTGTCACACGTCATATTGAGCGCGACACAACAATCTGTGGCTTTTTGTCACAAACCGAGTAAAAAAGGAAAGCAGAAGAAGGCTGCAGGTGGTAAGAAGAAATACCCCTTGAGAAGCACAGGAGAGTTTTGGAAGCTATACAACAGAATGAAGCCGAGGACAAGAGCAATCCAGCTGCAAATAAAAGACATATGAGGGTAAGCTAATGGTAGCTACTGCTAGCATGCTAGGTCGTCGCGCTCATGACTCATCGATGACGACATTGTCTGACCAATCAGTAGCCGGCAGTCAGTGACGTCATCTTTTAGTATCAACTCAGCTCACTTAGAACCAGAACGAAGTAGATACTAAAACTAGCTTGTTTTAGAAGGTACCAGGCTAGTGGAAACACGCTGCAAATCGAGTAGGGCCGAGTAGAGTAGGGCGTGCTAGTGGGAAAGGGCCATATGTTACCTCATATCCTTCTGTCTCTTCAAGTTGTCCAAGACACAATCCATGATGGCAAGATTGGGACTCTGTGGGACTCCTTGTTCATCCAACTTAATCAGGAAGCAGATATGCAGGTCAACCAACCGGTTGACTTGCCTGTTTATGGTTATTTCGCTGAACAAAAAAAGAACCAACAAAGAATATTTGTTGGTAAATTTGTGTTTGGCACCTAGCACCTTTTCAGTTTTTATTTTTTCCAGAAACCCAATCAGGAAGCAGATATGCAGGTCAATGCGCTGGTTGACTTGCCTGTTTAGGGTTATTGTGCTGCAGAATGAATTTGGTGCTGATTACACACCTCCCTTATGCCTCAGACACTTCCTGATTGTACTGCTTGATGTTATAGGTGGTATGAGAGGAATCTATTTCCGGCAACATAAAGACTCTGCTACCCATGAGCACGCACGGCGACTGTCTTGAAGATGTGACCCAAGCCAAAGCGTGTGTTTGTTGTGATGCTAATGAATGCAGCTCAGACCTTCCTCAGAACTCTGCATTGCTTTACAACTTCTTTTTTCAACAACTTACAGGATGCAAAGCGACGAGGTAATGTATCTCTTTCTAGTTATGTAGCAGTAGTTTTTGATGAGTGACAACAAGCAATTTTTGGAAAACTTAGTATCGTAGTTTTGTAGCCACCTATATATGCTCTAAGACGTGTCCGAATAATATAAATTTGCTCTAGTTTTAATTGTCTTGTTCCCGAAGTTGAGTATCCAGGCCAGTCCAGCCCTGTCCGACCCGACCGCGAAGCTAAGGAATAGCATTTATAGATAACCTATTTTGATGCTATAAACTCATCTTAAAGTGTGTATTTCCATCAGGCATATATCTAAAAGTGAGACTTTTTTGTAATTACTTAGAAACTCCTCATAGCATCTTTAATGGTGTTCCAATTACAGAAATGTAGCCAAAACGTGCTAGGAATTCCACAATGCTAAACTGTTGCATCAGTCCAGAGAACCTACTGATATGTTCTGGACCACAGTTTCTATGTTTGTGTACATGATTGATCCCCTTTGTCCAGACTTCTCCAGGAAACTGGTGTACCAAGGTCCAGCAGGTTTTGTCCATTTCGGTACTGAAGGTATTTTGGCTTCACACTAACAGAGACGTTTGCAAAAACATTTTAAAAGATGTTGGTAAAATAGGGTTCCTGCCCCCATTTCAGTTTTATTTTTCAGATTACCCAATCAGGATTCAGACGTGCAGGTCAACCAGCAGATTGACTTGCCTGTTTATGGTTAGTTTGCTGGTCAGATGCCTCAGTAACGCCTCAGTCACTTCCCTGATGGTACTGATTGATGTTGATGGTGTGCCAATTAGGCTTGTTGTGAACTCCCACCACTCATCACTGTTGCCTGCAGACACCCACTGCTCTTAGACTGGAATCTTGCGGTGCTAGCAATAAAATCATTGGACACACTCTGCATTGACTTCTTCTGCTATGATAGCTGGACAAACTTAGGGTACAAATCACTGTTGTTTGGTCCGATGCCTTGCTTGGCCCTTGTTTGGTTCAGCTGTCTTTCCCACCAAAAGAACACTTTGAGGTGAAGCCCTTGTTTTAGAGGACCAGAGCTCAGTTCTTTGGTCTGCTCCAGAGTTCATGTGAGCTTTCACACCACCAAAAATCAAGTTACTACTTTGGCAGGGTTTGTAGAGGTGATCCAACAGCCTTTTTGCCGGGTGGCATGCAAACCTAGCCTTGCAGAGCAGACAGACCTGCTTGATTCTGAAATCCTGCAGGTCCGTCTTGCCAGCCTCCGTTGTCCAACAAATTCACTCGGCTGAATTCTTAACGGCCCAATCAGGGAAGAGAGGCAGGAGCTGCAGAATGCGGACATGATGACAACCGGAAGTTGAGAACCGGCAGTTGAGAACTGACATGCCGATTAGCCCTTTGTCTAATGGCTACCTAGTGAAACTTGGTGAAATCTGCCCTCCTCAGAAGTTTACATGTAGGGATTGTCTTTGACGAGGTCCATGTCACATATAATGTCACCATCGAAGTTAGCGGCTCACGGTCATTAACTGTTGTTAGCTGCCAGTGGCTAAGTTAACGGCTAATGGCTAATGGTCATGTTACCCAAGAGCACTTGGAGGTGAACCAGAGCTCAGTTCTTTGGACTGTTTCAAGGTCAGCGGGAGCTTTCACGCCACCACCACTATTGCAAATAGTGAACTAGAGTTAGTTTCGTTCGGACAAAATTCACCTTATTCCCGCAAAGACCGCAGGAGGACTTCTCTTCTTAAAATGTTGAAGTATTCCTTTAATCCCACCTGTTTCCCTTCATCATTTCCCACAAAGACAGCAGAGGATCCATTTGTAAAATGTTAAACTGCTCCTTTAATCCCTATTCCCACATCCAGCCTGGAGCTCCTCCTGGTAAACAAGCTCTCGTCTTATTCTTTAAGCCTGGACTGTTTGTCTTGGTTTTAGTTATGAATCAGAAAACGTGCACACATCCCTGAAAATCACCTTGGATACGCCGCGTGCCAGCTCCTCCGTTTGGCGGCGGCTCAACTCCACAAAGTGTTGCTTGGTGGCTGCGCTCTGTTCTTGGCTCCCTCCCTTGGAGACTTGTTGATATTCACAAATTACATTCTCCTGTGCGTGAGAATTGTGTTTAAGCGATAAGAGAGTGTTGTTGTAAAGTAATCTATTCACGCTCTGCCAGACAAAGGCGGCACTTTGGGCGTGCTATTCTCCGGCTGATCAGAAAGGGATACTGTTTGTCTTCGGGCGAGCGTTAAGGGGCTCGTTTTGTCGTCTTTGATTCCCTCAGCTTATGAGGATATGTGGAGTGATTAGCGGAGAGTCAGCCTGATGTACAGGCCTCCCACAGAGAGAGATGGATCAGGCTGCTAATGTGACTTCACATATTTACACTCCAGTAATTAAAAATCACAAAGTCTGATCTGCATGACTGCGTCTATAGTCTCACAGATTAATTGTTTTGTCATGAGAGCGTGGTTTAACTGGCTAATGGGATTGGCCGACACCACAGGAAATATAGCTGGTGGGGACGGCAACTCAATTGCTCCATTGTGGGTTGATCTGAGTGGATATATTCAATTATTATGATAAATAAAAACAATAAAAATAGCAGAAATTGGTCACAATTTCATTAAAATAGAGCTGATGACAGCAGTAGCTCAATTGTTCCATTGTTGGTTTGAACTGAGTGAAAAATTCAGCCTTATTAAAATGGCCTAAATAGTTTAAAATTAAAAGAAAATACAGCTTGTGAAGATGGCAAATCATTTGCTCAGTTGTGGGTTCAATCAAGTGAATAAATTAAGTTATTATGATCAATAAAAACAATAAAAATGACAGGAATTGGCCACAATTTCAGGAAAATAGAGCTGATGACAGCAGCAGCTCCGTTGTTCCATTATTGGTTTGAATCAAGTGAATAAATTCAGTTAAAAAAAAATCAAAAACAGACAAAAAAGTTCAAAATTAAAAGAAAATACAGCTGGTGAAGGTGGCAAATCAGTTGCTCAGTTTTGGGTTGAATCAAATGAAAAAATTCAGTTCTCATGGCCAATATATATATACGTATATATGTATATATATGTATATGTATATATATACATACATATATACATACATATATATATATATATATATATATATATATATATATATATATATATATATACATACATATACATATATATGTTATTCTGACCAGCCTAGGGATACTGGAGGAAACATAAAATTGACCACTCCTTTGTCACTTCCCAAGGCACACCGGCAAGAAACCACAAACAAACACGATTTTTGTAGTTCAAACAAAAGATTTTTTCTTTAATAATTCTTTTCTTCTAGTTTTACATACTAAATCAAAAATACCTCGGGGTAAGTAAGCCTATAAAACAACAAACAAAACACTCTTATAAATCAAAAGTCTTACCTAGTCACTAATGAGAAAAGAAACATACAAACCTAAAGTGTCTCCCTAAGCGAAAAACAGGAGAAAACAGAAACCAAAAAGCCTTACTTCCCTACATTACCTTATTACTTTGTCTTTTTTAAACATTCACAGAATTTCACAAACACTTTCGTTCAAACAATCGATCTACACAAAAGGCGTGGCGTTGAGTAGTGAGGAAGGAGAACAGCGTCTCTTCTTCGGCTGTCATTTTTAAATCCCCAGCCATCAGCTCTCAGCCAATCGTCTGTGCCACGACACGGTCTCCTCCACTCTGCGGCGGGTCGTCTTTCGCTGCTGTCCAATCAGGGCAGCTCCACCTGCAGCTAAGAAGACCAGGAGCACAGAGGGAGGGAGGAGGAAAAGGAGGAAAGGCGCTCCTCTACAAAGGCAATAATAACAATTAAATCAACAAAATGACACACAGTCATAACACCCCCCCACCTAAGATCAATCATTTCTTCCCCTAATAGAAATGTCTGATCAACTTTTTGAACTAAGACCCCACTCTAGACAAAGCATCCGCAATAACATTGTCTACACCTTTAATATGACGCACCTCGATATTAAAGTCTTGCAACAACAAGGACCAACGCATGAGGCGCTGGTTGTTGTTAGCATATCTTTGACAAAAAAGACTAGCAGTTGTGATCCGAAAAAACAACAACTGGTTCGGAGCTAGAACCAACGTAGACCTCAAAGTTTTGTAAGGCCCACAGCAACGCAAGAGCCTCTTTTTCTATGGTGCTGTAGTTAACCTGGTGTCTGTTGAATTTCCTGGAGAAATAACAGACAGGATGGTCGATGCCATGATCATCCTCCTGCAAGAGGACAGCACCCGCACCTGTAAGCGCTAGCATCTACCTCTACCTTAAAGGGACGCTCAAAATCAGGTGCGGTGAGCACAGGGGCGCTACACATGAGGGCCTTGGCGGACTCAAATGACTCCTGGCAGACAGGAGTCCACACAAACTGGACACTCGGACTCAACAAACTAGTGAGGGGCGAAACAACACTGGCAAAATTTTTGCAGAAGCCACGATAGTAACCGCACATTCCCAGAAACCTGCGGAGCTGCCGCCTGGTTTTTGGCTCTGGAAAATCCAGGATGGCCTGAATTTTGGCCGACAGAGGGCGCACCGTACCCTGACCTACCTGCTTACCTAGGCGTTATTACAGCTTTACCAAACTCACACTTGGCCAGATTCAGAGTCAGAGAGGCAGCCATCAAACGACTGAAGATTTCTCTCAGAGTTTCCACATGCTCAGGCCAAGAGGAGGAAAAACACACAATGTCATCCAAATAAGCCTCACAGTTCTTAACACCACAGAGGACGGTGTTCATCAGCCTCTGAAATGTGGCAGGGGCATTTCTCAGACCAAAGGGCATCACAGTGTACTGGAGAAAGTGGTGTGGTGTAGCAGCGGAGACCTCAGACGCACGTGGTGTCAAAGGAACCTGCCAGTACCCTTTGAGAAGGTCGAGTTTGGTCACAAATTTAGCAGAGCCTACTCGATCCACACAATCATCCATACGTGGGAGAGGAAAAGAGTCAGGTTTCGTCACAGAGTTAACCTTACGAAAATCGGTACAAAATCTGGGAGTTTCGTCAGATTTTGGGACTAGGAGGCAAGGAGAACTCCATGGACTGGAGCTGGGCACAGCCAAACCATTCTCCAAAAGATACTGTACCTCCTTCTGCATGGCAGCACGTTTAGCGGGGTTCACTCTGTAAGCGTGCTGCTTAATGGGCCTGTGATCACCGACATCAACATCATGCTGCAGCACTGTGGTCTGTGTGGGCTTATCCTTAAAGAGAGCAGCATGAGAACAAATTAAATCACATACATCACTTTTAGCAGGCTCAGACAGATATGACAAATGGTCATCGAGATTACACAAAATTTTGGAATTTTCCAAGCGCGCACACGGGACAGCAACAGGTGTCTCTCTCAGCTCATCCTCCGCGGGGCTGTAGGAGGGAGAAGCCACAGACACCACAGGAGAGGCGCTCTGCAGCAGCACTCTCGGGCGGCACACAGTTTGAGGGCGTTCAACATATTTCTTCAACATGTTAACATGACAGATCACGGGACTTCTTTTCTCCTATCTGGAGTTTTTACTACATAATCAGTGTCACTCAATCTGCGCTCCACCTCATAAGGACCACTGAATTTGGCCTCGAGGCTGGAACCAACAACAGGTAATAAAACTAACACAAGGTCACCTGCTGCAAAAATGCGACTGACAGTTTTCTGATCAAAATGTGCTTTCATTTTAGACTGTGCAGCGCAGAGACAGGTCGGGCCCAGCTCAGCGGCAGTGTGTCACCTCTGCTTGAATGAACTGGCGTAGTCAGGGCGTTAATGGGCAGGGCTGCGCTTGTCTGTAAGCCAGCTCTCTTGGAGCAAATGCAGGGGACCGCGCACAGTGTGTCCAAACACTAACTCAGCCGGACTGAAACCAAGTGACTCCTGAGTAGTTTCACGAATTGCAAACAGTAAGAGTGGCAGACCCTCATCCCACTCCCTGTTAGAATCAACACAGAATTCTGAAGCATAGATTTTAAAGTCTGATGAAAGCGCTCCAGCGCCCTGGCTCTCGAGGTGGAGCAGCTGGACACCTGATGCTTCTGAGACAACATAGACATTACCTGAGCAAACATTTTTCGACATAAAATTTGACCCTTGATCTGTTTGGATGCGTTTGGGCAACCCAAAAGTGGAAAAAGAACTTGGTTAAAGCCCTCACCACTGCTTTGGCTTTTATGGTGCATAAAGGGGCGGCCTCGAGAAGCAGTGGCGGCGCACATCATGGTTAGGACATACTGATTACCAGACTTTGTTTTTGGCAAGGGGCCAACACAATCCAAAATCACATGCTCAAATGGTTCACCGATAACCGGGATTGGATTTAAAGGAGCTGGTGGAATAACCTGGTTAGGTTTCCCTGCTACCTGGCAAACATGACACGAGCGGCAATATTTAATGACGTCGTGGGATTTTAATCCTGGCCAGAAAAAGTACTTGAGAATCCTGTTGTATGTCTTTCTAACCCCCAAATGACCGGATAAATTATGATCATGGGCCAGACTCAAAACTTGGACTCGGAACTCTTGTGGCACAATTACCTGAGTCACTGTGTCACACTCCATACCTGACAAGCGGGGACCATTCGCATCAAGACTCCATCATCAAAAAGGTATGTCCCACACTGTGAACTGATTTATTTTCAGCAACAGCGAAAAACAAGTGGTCAAAGATGGGTCATTTTTCTGAGCCTGGATAAGCTGCCTTTTATCTACAGCTAAACGTAAATCTTTTACATCAGGCAGGACATCAACAATCACAGTTTCACATTTTTCATTTTCAACAGAGGGGCTGTCAGAATCAGGCGCTCAAAAACGCACTCAGAAAGGTCTGGTAAATCACCAAACTTATGAGCTTGGGCTCAGAACGACGACGCAGGAAAAATTGGCCGCGGATCAAGCGCGGTGACAGGGGGTAAAATACTTACATCCGCGCAAGGATTTTCAGTCACCTCGGGCAAGGTGGGAAACACTTTCTTACCGGCTAAATCATTACCCAGAATGAGATCAACTCCTGCTACAGGCAGTTGGTCTCTCACACCCACGCGCACAGGGCCAGACACAAAAGAGGACGAAATATAAACTGTGTGGAGCGGAACGCGCAAAACGCTCATTTTAACTCCCCACACCAACAAATCTGTACCGCAGTACGAATCAGAAGAAAACGGTACAACTCCACGCCGAGCAATGGAATGTTTTGCGCCAGTGTCTCTTAAAATAGTGATTGGAACTCTGCCCTCCTCACTGCCATCCAAAGAGAAAAAACCTTGAGAAATGAAAGGTTTGAATTCATCATCGATTTTGGAATTTTCACACACGATGTCAGACTCACAAGCTACAGGTTTGCACTGAATTAGTCCTACAGCAGATGGCTTTTTAACCTTAGCTTGTTCTTTTTGTTTTAAAACAGGACAGACAGCAATGAGATGACCAGAATCATGGCAGTAAAAACACACACGCTTGTCACCTGTTGCCGAATTATTGCGCCGAGAGAAAGTGGGCGACCTACTCTTTTTTTCGACATGTGCAGATGACTCACGGGGCGCAACAGACAAAAACACATTTTTGTGAGTTAAAGCAAACTCATCAGCCAATACAGCTGCATCCGAAAGAGAAGCAACTTTTTGCTCGTTAATATACACGACGATGCGCTCATGTAAACATTTTTTAAACTCCTCCAACAGGACAAGTTCACAAGAGTTGTGCAAAATCAGTAACTTTACTGGCCTGACACCACTTATCGAAAAGAACCCCTTCTCGTGCAAATTCCACGATGTCTGATTGACACTCTTTGTACAATTTCTGAATTTTTGCCTGTATGCCTCAGGCACCAGCTCATACGCACGAAGCACAGTGGTTTTCACAATATCATAATTCAAACTTTGTTCAATTGTGAGACTGGCACACACCTCCTGGGCTTTACCTACCAATTTACATTGTAACAATAAAGACCAAACATCCTTGGGCCAATTCAATGTTGCTGCAATGCGCTCAAAAGCACTAAAATACGAATCCACCTCCGACTCTCGGAAAGGTGGCACCAGGGCAATGTGCCTGCTGACATCAAAGGTGTCACGGGGAGAGTGCGGGGCTTGCTGAGTGCGTGCTTCAGTGGTAATACTAGGCTGGCGCTCCAGCTCTAAGGCTCTCACACGTAAGTGCATTGCCTGAACCTCTAACTCCCGGTTACGTACCTCCATCTCCTTTATACGGAGTGTTAGCTGAAGCTCATCTGCTGACGCACCGTGCGTAACGGGAGGGTTTGTGGGAGCGGGTGTGACAGGCGGCACCGTATCAGCCTTGTCCACGTCAGCCTTAGCCGCAGCTCCTTCCACAGAAGGAAGCTCAGTGAGGAAGCCTTTCTCCCGCAGTTTGTCGACCACAAGCTGACGAATTTCAGCCTTTCTGGCATTCAGCGGCACAAGCACCTCAAAGAAATCAGCCACAAGAATGAGTTCAACTTTTTTACATCTCTCGAGATCCTTTAAGGTGGGATTTTTAACAAAACTCTTTAAGTCGAACTCCATAGTGCCAGTTTTTTTTTTTTTTTTAACAAAAGAGTCAATCAGACATACACAGAAGATGAAAAAAACGACGAATACTCACCCGAAAAAAACACGTTAAATTAGACGAGCCCCCAATTTATGTTACGACCAGCCTAGGGGATACTGGAGGAAACATAAAATTGACCACTCCTTTGTCACTTCCCAAGGCACACCGGCAAGAAACCACAAACAAACACGATTTTTGTAGTTCAAACAAAAGATTTTTTTTTCTTTAATAATTTTTTCTTCTAGTTTTACATACTAAATCAAAAATACCTCGGGGTAAGTAAGCATATAAAACAACAAACAAAACACTCTTATAAATCAAAAGTCTTACCTAGTCACTAATGAGAAAAGAAACATACAAACCTAAAGTGTCTCCCTAAACGAAAAACAGGAGAAAACAGAAACCAAAAAGCCTTACTTCCCCTACATTACCTTATTATTTTCTCTTTTTTTAAAGATTCACAGAATTTCACAAACACTCGTTCAAACAATCGATCTACACAAAGACGGGCGTTGAGTAGTGAGGAAGGAGGGCAGCGCTCTTCTTCGCTGTCATTTTAAATCCCCAGCCATCAGCTCTCAGCCAATCGCCTGTGCCACGACACGTCTCCTCCACTCTGCGGCGGGTGCGCCTTTCCGCTGCTGTCCAATCAGGACGCCCACCTGCAGCTAAGAAGACCAGGAGCACAGAGGGAGGGAGGAGGAAAAGGAGGAAGGCGCTCCTCTACAAAGGCAATAATAACAATTAAATCAACAAAATGACACACAGTCATAACAATGTATATATATATATATATATATATATATATATACGTATATATATACATACATATATATGTGTGTGTGTGTGTATATACATATATATATGTGTATATATACATACATATATACATATATATATATATATATATATATATATATATATATATATATATATATATATATATATATATATATATATATATATATATATATATATATATATTTATTGCTCAAAATTAAAAGAACAAAGTGCTAGTGAGGATGGCAACTCAATTGCTCAACAGTGGTTTGAATTAATAGAATAAGTACAGTTGTTATGATTAATAACAGCAACAAAAATGGTTTAAATTTAACTCAGTTGCTTCCGTGTGATTGAAATTAAGTTGTTATAATTAAAAAAAAATACTAAAAAAAATAGACATGGTGAGTAGGGCAATGCAGTCAATCAACTGTGGGCTGACTTGAGTGAATAAATGTAATTATAATGAATAAAAACAATGATAATGGCCAAAACTAGTCTCAATTAAATGGAAAACAGAGCTGGTGAGGGCAGCAACTCAATAATTGTTGGTTTGAATCAAGTAAGTAATTCAGTTTTTATGATCAATTAAAGAGATTAGAGACTGTGAGGAGTTTCTAAGTAATTACAAAAAAGTCTCACTTTTAGATATATGCCTGATGGAAATACACACTTTAAGATGAGTTTTATAGCATCAAAATAGGTTAGCTATAAATGCTATTCCTTAGCTTCGCGGTTGGGTCGGACAGGACTGGACTGGCCTGGATACTCAACTTCAGGAACAAGACAATTAAAACTAGAGGAAATTTATATTATTCAGACACGTCTTAGAGCACCGGGCTGTAAGTAGAGATATATAGCCGGCTACAAAACTACGATACTAAGTTTTCTAAAAATTGCTTGTTGTCACACATCAAAAACTACCGCTACGTAACTAGAGATACATTACCTCGTCGATTTGCATCCTGTAAGTTGTTGAAAAAAGAAGTTCTAAAGCAATGCAGAGTTCTGAGGAAGGTCCGAGCTGCTTCGCAACAAACAAACACACGCTTTGGATTGCAGACGTCTTTTGGTGCGTTCCAGTTGTAGTCAGAAGTAGGAATTTTGAGTTCCAAGTAGGAAACTTAACTGGAACGTCCCCCGAAGTCGGAATTTCCTGGGAACTCGGTGAAACCTCGCCACCCCCGAGTTGACAATGGAAGATGGATGCCCCCAGTGTGAACAGTTATTTAGCTCCTGTAATAATCCATTTATTTGCACTTCTGACTGGGGTGTGTCGCTCTAGATCAGCTGTATACATAGTATAGTTAGACTTATATTTACAAAAATGCTGCCATAGTGATGATCACATTCTTCATACAACAAGGCCGGGCGTGCTAACAACAGCTAACAATAGCCTGGTAGATCAACATGTTTTTTTTTCTGACTTCAACTGGAACGCCGATAAGTCGGAGATGATGTTGCTCCCATTTCCGAGGTTACTGGAACACAGCATTACGACAGTCGCCGCACATGCTCATGGGTAGGAAAGTCTTTCTTTCGACGGTAATATTCTCCTCATAGCACCTTTAAAGGGAAATAGAGCTGGTGAAGATGGCAAATCAGTTGCTCAATTGTGGGTTGAATTAAGTGAACAAATTCAGTCATTATGGTCGATAAAAAAATTAAAAATATTGTCAAAATTTCTCTAAATTAAAGGAACATATAGCTCGTGAGGATGGCAACTCAATGTCTCAGTAGTGGGTTGAATTAATAGAATAAGTACAGTTGTTATGATCAATTAAAGCAACAAGATGGTTGAAATTGGTCAGAAGTTTCAGAAAATAGAGCTGGTGAGGACAACTACTCAATTTCTCCAGTGTGGCCAAAATTGAGAGAAAAAATATATTCATAATGATAAAAAAATTGTCAAAATTAGTCACAGTTGAAGGAAGCTAGACATGGTGAGTATGGCAACTCAGTCATTCCATTGTGGGTTGACTTGAGTGAATAAATGTAACTATTATGATCAATAAAAACAATGATAATGGCCAAAATGTATCACAATCAAATGGAAACAGAGCAATGGAGGATGGCAACTCAATTGCTCCAATGTGGTTGGAATTGAGTGAATAAATTCAGAAATTATGATCCATAAAAACCACAAAAATGACTAAAATTGGTGACAGTTTGTGGTAAATAGAGCTGGTGAGTATGGCAACTCAACCTCGGCAATGTGGGTTTACTTGAGCGGATAAATTCAGTTATTATGATCAATAAAACAAAAAAAATGGCTGTTATTGGTTAAAAACAAAAAAAGACAACAGAGCTGAGGATGGCAACTCAGTTGTTCCTCTGTAGGTTAAATTAAGAGAATAAATCAAGTTGTGATCAAATAAAAACTACAAAAATGAATTCAACTCAAGGTGTTCAATGTGAGTTGACTTGATTGAATAAATGCAGTTATTTTCATCAATAAAATCAACAAAAATTGTTCAAATTGATCACAATAAAAGGAAAATAAAGCTGGTGAAGAGGCAACTCAGTTTATCCAATGTAGCTGGAAATGAGAGAATAAATTTAGTTATTATGATAAAAAGAAATAATAAAAAATGACAAATAAATGTCGCAGTTGAAGGAAAATAGAGATGGTGAGGACTTCAACTCGATCGTTCCAAAATTAGTCCCAATTAAAACAAAATGGACTTAATGAGGATTGCAACTCAATTTCTCCAATGTGGTTTAAATGAGTTAATGAGTTTAGTTGTTATCAATAAAAACTACAAAGATGGCAGAAATTGGTCACAGTTAAAGGAAAAAAGAGCTGGTGAGGACTTCAACTCAAGTGTTCCACTGTGGATTGACTTAAGTGAATAAATTCAGTTACTATGATCAATAAAAATAATAAAAATAACTGAAATTGGGCACAATTAAAAAAAAATCTCAACATCATCCACCTTGTAGTTTGACCAGGATGCGGAGGTGACATTTACCCCTTTTCCACCAAGCTGGTTCCAGGGCTGGTGCTCGTGCTGGTGCTAGAGCCGGTTCACAATTGGTTCAAGAGCGAACCGGTTAAGAACTGTTTGCATAGACTCCAGCATGGCTGTGGCCGAATTCAATGCCCCGGTAGGAGAACAGCATCGAGCATTTTTATGCGGGCTGTTAAAACTCAGTTTATTGCCACTATTTCCCTATATTCTTTCTTTTATATATTCTTTATAGATATATATTCTTTTCAATCTGTTTTTCGCTTACTCCAACCTTGTCTTTTTAAAAATGGCTCTCTTCCGTGTTTTTACTCTGCTAATCCCGCCCCCACCCCTGACGTAGCGCCAGAGCCCCCGACGTAACCTGGTTCTTTCTGCTGGCCCAGCAACAAGTTGGTGCTTGCTAAGCACCGGTTTTGAGAGCCAGCAACCGGTGCTTAGTCTGTGGAAAACCAAAGAACGGGTGCTAAGTCTGGCTCTTGCTCCGAACCAGCCCTGGAACCAGCTTGGTGGAAAAGGGGTAATTGTAGCACACTGTCGAGTCCACTACACACTAGAGGCCGTGCCATGTTTTTCAGCAACTCTTCAACTCTTCATAATTGCAAAATGTACTGCTTAATCACATGGCAGCAAATCAATATATTTAGGCATTAACAGAGCTCAAACTGATCATCAGAGTGAGGAAAAAAGTGAGCATTCAGAGACTGCTGATCTGCTGGGATCCAGTGGATGGAAGCTGACTGGGAAACTGCTGGAAGTTGGCAGGCAGCTGGCAGGGAGGGGAAACTGAAGTGACTGGACCTGTATGTCTTGAGGCAGCATCAGTATATATCAATATGCAGATGAAACGCAGTTTTATCTATCAGTCTGCCAAATCAATCAAGAGACTTTTGTAGATTATTACATTTTAACGTTTATTTATTTTGACGATTTCAGATTCCAGTTTCGTTTTTTTTAATGGCTATCAAAAAGAGAAAAGAACAAAGATGTTTTTAAGAACAGAAAAAAGATGGAAGAAACTTTTAACAACATATCAAGACATGAGAAGCATCCTAATCAGGATCTGAATGGCAGACCGATCAATATTAGTCCTACAAAAACAATAATGATCATTTTTGTTTTCTGTACAAAAGAGGACATTTGCAAAATTGTGTCTTGGCTCATTAGTTTTGACAGTGATTGGAAACCCAGGTTGTTGTGATGAGGGCCTCCTCCCCCAGCAAAACCATCCTCGTGTTAATATAAGCATTTTAGATACATTATTTTAACGATTTTTCTATTCCAAGTACTGTTAAGTAATTAGAAGCCACCAGAGATAATTGTGTGCACTTAAGTTAATGCTCATGATCCCAGCAGAAGAAGGTCTCTGCTCTGATCCATTAAAAACCCATCTGGTCTATTTTTGAGCGGGCTGCAGCGCAGGGCTGATGGACTCCAAAGAGACGCAGAGTATGTGTTGTGACAGGAAGAGGACTGTTTGAGGTCAGGTTGTGGCCCTGAATTTACGCTAATATTGTCTGCTGTTTCTATGACAGAGGAAGATTTTTTATGAAACTGCATCAGCTCTGACTCGGCTCGCTTTGGATTTCCTAAAGGGGGTCTAAAGTCCTGAGTACATCATGTACATCATTAACAAGTTACTCAGAAACCTTTCAACAAACTTCCTTTAAACTTCAAACACATGCTTAGCAAGAGCAAAGTCTCTGTTTAGGAGAAGACGAAGATAATATCTGAAGTAGGGATGCAACGGTTACCAGTAAAATGGTAAACTGCGGTAAAATTTCCCATGGTAGTCATTACCATGTCCTATTAAAATTACCGTTAAACCGTGTTTGATCACCACACTGTCTCAGTAATGCTTGGTGATGCTGCAGAAGTCCTGTATAGCAGCTGGAGCCTCGCTCAGACTTACACGTTTTCCAACTCGAAACGGCATTTCGTCATAGTTGAGTAAAAATTCTGTCGGGTCATTTGGTCAAAAAAAGACACAAGAGCAGCTTTATGAATTTGCTACTTTTACACATTTTGAATTTGGTGCTGTGGCTTACCGTAACCCCTGCATGGCATTGGTGGAAGCCCTGAGCATGAACAGCACATGCTCAAGTATGAGGCAGGAAGCAAAATTTATTTTGGTTAAGTTGGAAAGCAGCTTAAAGGAGGAGCTAAGGTGGAGGAGGGTTGCAAAGCGACTGGCAGAGGGAGCAGTGAAGAGTAGGTGGGCTAGGGGAGCTTAAAAAAGGTAGTCTTAAGTGTATAGCTTCAAAGAAATCAGATAGCTTTGGATTAGCTGTTTGACAAAGGAAAGCTGGCAATGGAAATCATAGATTAGTTTAGATTAGATTAGATTAGATTAGATAGAACTTTATTAATAACTTGGGACACTACTTAAGGGAAATTAAGATTCCAGCAACCCAGAAAAGAGAACACAGGTTTAAAAAAAAAATAAGTAAAAACAACTTGAATATCAAAATAAATAAATAAATGCATAAATAAAAAGTATATCTATATATTATAATGTATTAATCCTATAATTTATCATTATGCCTTACTCTACTGACTTCGAAAAAAAACTACAAATCATTAAAAATTAAGGTCTCAAGATGTTATTAAGCTGAAATCAAGAACCTTTTATCCCTGACTCAGGCCAACTGCTGCTCTTTCTTTCCCGCAGTGCTCTCACTAAACAAACATACTTGAATATGTTTGCTCTATCATGCAGTTCAGCTGCGAGAAATATCGCTAATGCAGCACATCCCACCACCGTTGGAGTGTGCAGATAATTTGCTTTGAGCTTAATGTGACCCCGGACACTGTGGTATAGTCTGAGGTCATTAAATGTAAAGTATTAATGCTGCTTTAATTAGACGCTGATGATGGGGAATGCTCTGTGGATATGTTGATGAGCAATCAGAGCACGGAGGAATAATACAGATATAATGTTGGATTATTAGAGCTGAGGCTGAGCAAATAGAGAAAAGAGTACAGTGTGTTTTTATTTCCTGTTTGCTGAGTGTCAATTTTATTATCATTTACAATACGCTGCAGTAATGAAAGGTTAATTACATTTGATGCTTGAGATGAAAAACAAACATTTAAAGATGCTCACAGGTAGATATTTCAAGGCTACTATCACCCTAAAACCAGAAGTTTTTCAGAAGTTACATGGTGGCGAACTGAAGATAGATGAGAACAAATGGGGGCCAAGAAGAGCGAGGATCGTTGTTTCTGGAGGTTATCTTCTAAAAGCCTCAAAGAAAAAGCAGTGAAGGTCATGTCTGAATTTTTAAAAAGATTTTTAACGTTCCATCATGTTTTAATTAAGTCTTTTGGAAATATCACCTTCACAAGACCATGATTTAGTGTATTTCTTTAGTCATGTAGAAACAGTAACCAGAGTATTGTGTTATGCAGATGACACCCTGATTTATGTATGAGAACACTAATATTTATCATCAGGAAAAAGGGAGTTAAACTATCTTTCAATCTGTAAAATACAGATTTGAAAATTGACTTAAAGTCCTATTTTTAACTGTGTAAATTATAAATTTGAAAAAATGCCTCAAAGTTCATATTTTGAAGACAACTTCTTTTCATTCAGTTTTCTCCAACCTTCAATTCGAAAAGCTGACTTTGGCACTCAATTAAGCCCAAAAATGAAGGATTTTTATTTTTTTTAAAAAGGGCTCTTAAAGTGAACAAAATCATCTTTGCCGGTGTTAATTTTTCAGAATTTATTCCCGAAAGTTGTTGAATATTATAATATTAATTTAAAAATTCTGTCTTTTACCCTTAAATTCTACTTTTAATCCTAGAATTTTGACTTAAATTTCAGAGCTCCTACCCTTTAAAATATTTAAATCCAGCATTCTGACTTCAATCTAGAAGTTTTGACTCAAGCCTAGAATTATGATCAACATCTTTAAAATATTGAATTACTTAATTCAATTCTGACTTTTTATTTCAGATTTCTGACAGCAATTCCAAAATTTTGGCATAAAGCCTAAAATGAAGACTGCAAACTTTGGATTCTTACTTTAATCACACAATTCAAATAATATAGATGACACCCTGATTAATGTATGAGAACCCAGATATATATCATCAGAAAAAAAGGAGTTAAACTGTTTTTCAATCTGTAAAATAAAAATTTTGAAAAAAGCCTCAAAGTCCGTATTTGCAGAAACTTATTTTCATTCAGTTTTGTCCAACCTAACCAAAGCTGATGGATTTTTAGAAAAAATTAAAGAGCTCTCAAAGTGAACAAAATCATGTTTGCCGGTGTTAATTTTTCAGAATTTATGACCAAAAGTTGCTAAATATTATGACTTAAATTTCAGAATTCTTTCCTTTTTCCTTAAGTTCTGTCTTTTGTTCTAAAATTCTACTTTTAATCTCAGAATTTTGACTTTAACTCCAGAGTTCTTACCCTTTGAAAAATGCAATTAAATCCTGAAGTCTGACTTCAATCTAAACGTTTTGAGTTAAAGCCTAGAGTTCTGACCAACATCTCAAAAATATAGAATTCCTTTTTTTCCATTCTTTTTATTTCAGATTTCTGACAACAAATCCGAGATTTTGACATGCAGCCTAAATTTATGACGACAAACTTTAGATTCTCACTTCAATCACAGAATTCAAAGAATTGGGATGATGTCTTGACTTATGTATCAGAATTATCATTAGCAAATATGAGCTTAACTATTTTTCAATCTCTAAAATGCAAATTTGAAAAAAACCCAAAGTGCCTCAAAGTTCTTATTTTGCAGAGACATATTCTTTTCATCAATTTGTCCTGAAATTGTGGTGCAATTTCCTACAACCTTCAGTTTGAAAAGCAAATTTTGACCGATAATTAATGTTCAAAAAATGATGGATTTTCAAATAAAAAGGGCTCTTAAAGTGAACAAATTCAATTTTGCCAGTATTCATTTTTCAGTGTCATGACCAAGAGTTGTTCAATATCGTGGCTTAAATGTCAGAATTCTGACTTTAATTCCAGAGTTCTTACCCTTTAAAAATATTTACATTCAGGATTCTGACTGGAATCTAAAAGTTTTGACTTAAAGCCTAGAATTCTGACCAACATCTCAAAAATGTTGAATACCTTTTTCTGATTTTGACTTTTTTTTTTTAGATTTCTGATGACAATCCCGAAATTCAGACTTGATATCTAAAATTTTGACCATAAACTTTGGATTGTCACTTAAATCTTATAATTCTACCAGTTATTCAAAACTCTACTTTTATTCCAAGAATTCTAACTTCAATCTTGAATCCTGACTTAAATCTAAGAATTCTTAATCTCTTCTACAATCTCCAATTTTTTATAAAAGACTTTTGACTTTAATTTCAAGTTTATGACTTAAATCTTAGAATTCCCCTTTAATTTAACAGATCTAACTTAAATCTTTAAATGCTAAATTTAATCCCTGAATTCTGTGAATTCTGACTTAATTCTCACAGTTTTGAATTTAATCTCAAAATCATAATTTTATCAAGGAAATCTGATTTTCATCTCAAATTTCTGAATTCCTGCTTCAATACTGCTTTTATATTTCTGATTATAATCTCGGGTTTCTAGCAGACATGATTTTTTTTTTTTTTTCCTTCCCCTTGTCTGCATTATCTTTTCAGCTGAGCACTGTGTCCGGTGGCAGCTTTGGAAAGACCAATGCATTTTTTTCTAGCAGTGAGAGATAAGTAAATAAATGTGATTCACTGCTATAGTGACCATCACCAGCCCTCCCTGTAGGCCACCCCATCAAACAAACTTTATTTAACCCCTGATGTGAGCTGAAGGGGAGGGCCATGCCACACCACAGTGTGAAAGAAGGGGAAACAGGGACAGACAGGACAAGACAAGACAACAGGGAGGGGGACAAACAGGTAGTGTAAGTATTTTGAGATAGCAGTCCAAGTGCTGTGCTGATTTTAGTCCATACCGAAAGTAAAGGCTATAAGAAACCAGGGACACCAGAGATGTGGGGTCTTGATAGTAGGGGGCGGACCCACAGGGGTGTGAGATGGAGGATCATGCATCACAAGATGTAGCAGACATGATTTAGCGGAAGGATACACAACAAGAGTTAGCTAGGTCCTGATAAACTTTATTTCCGAAATGTTAATGCACTTAAAAACAATCATATGTAGCGTACTCTTAAACTGTGGTATTACTTTTTGATTTGAGTTCTTGTAGGCGGAGAAAATAGCCTTTGTATTTGGTACGGTAATTTCCTGTAGCGCCTATTTTTCGTCACCAACAGTTACAGACTGTGGCTTACTGATGGAGAGGAGAGAACTTTCTACTGTATCTTATGTCCTTAGTGACCATATGGAGCTCATACAACACCACTTCAAAAAAACTGAACAATCCCTTTAATATAGCTCCTGTTAAACAAAATAAAAAAGCAGTGAAGGTCATCTCTGACTGAAGTGTGAAAAAGATTTTTAGCTTTCCATCATGTTTTAATTAAGTCTTAAGAAATGTCACCTTTTGCAAGGCTATGATTTAGTGAATGTCTGCATGTGTGAAAAACTGATTATTGTGTTAAGCAGATGACACCCTGATTTATGTGTCAGAATACAGATATTTAACATCAGAAAAAAGAGTTAAACTATTATTCAATCTGTAAAATATAAATTTGAAAAAAATCCCAAAGTGCCCCAAAGTTCTTATTTTGCAGAGACATGTTTTCATTCAATTTCTACAACCTTCAGTTTGAAAAGCTGATTTTAAATGCTCAATTATCTCCAAAGAATGATGGATTTCATAGAAATAAAGGCTCTTAGAGCAAGCTAATTAAACTTTGCCAGTGTTGAGTTTTCACAGTTCAAGACCAAGAATTTGTTTCTTAAACTGATTTTCTGTTTCTTTCTCTTGAATATCTTTTTGTTGCCTTTGTGTTGAGATGGGGAGGTTAAAATCCTCACAAATCTGTGACGGTCTGATTTTGAAGTTCGCCCTGAATCTGATATTCTCGAGGGAAATCTCTCTCCCTGCAGCAGATGGTGAAGTCACTGCAGGACTCTGAATGTTGTTTCCACACAGTATTTAGTGTTTCCTCATCTGTAATTATCTGCTGCTGATGTAAACAAATGTGCAGTATGAGGCAGTCCCACGAGAAAAGCTCACGAAGCCCCGAAAAGACCTGAGGATCTGGAACAGAGTCACAGAGTGTATTTAAAGGTGCTATGAGGAGAATCTACTTCCGGCGACATAAAGACTCTGCTACCCATGAGCACACAAGGCGACCGTCGTAAAGACGTGACCCAAGCCGAAGTATGTGTTTGTTGTGATGCTAATGAATGCAGCTCGGACCTTCCTCAGAACTCTGCATTGCTTTACAACTTCTTTTTTCAACAACTTACAGGATGCAAAGTGACGAGGTAATGTATTTCTTTCTAGTTACGTAGCGGTAGTTTTTGATGTGTGACAACAAGCAATTTTTGGAAAACTTAGTATCATAGTTCTGTAGCCGGCTATATATGGCTACTTACAGCCCGGTGCTCTAAGACGTGTCTGAATAATATAAATTTGCTCTAGTTTTAATTGTCTTGTTCCTGAAGTTGAGTATCCAGGCCAGTCCAGCCCTGTCCGACCCAACCGCGAAGCTAAGGAATAGCATTTTTGGATAACCTATTTTGATGCTATAAAACTCATCTTAAAGTGTGTATTTCCATCAGGCATATATCTAAAAGAGAGACCTTTTTGTAATCACTTAGAAACTCCTCATAGCATCTTTAAACGGAAGAGCTCCAGGCCTGCAGGGGGCACTGTGGCAGGGCGACAATCAATTCATCAATCAAACGTTATTTCTATAGCACTTTTCATACAACATACATGGCACAAACTTCTTACATAAACAGAGCAAATAGGAGCAAGTATGTGCAAAATAAATTTAACTTACAATAAAAACAAATCAAGATTAAACAAATAATAAATAAACAAATACATAAAAAATAAAATAAATTGAAAAAATAGCATGAAAAAACAGCTATAATAATAAATGATAAATATTTATAAATAGAAGTTAAAACAAAGTGAATAAATTATTAAATAAATGATTAATGAAACAAATAAATTAAATACAAAAAATGATAAAAACATTTGTATATATTTGTTTTACATCTATTAATGTAAAACGAATATATAAAACCAAATTAATTAATTAATTAATTAATAAAGAGTTGACTCGCTCACTACTGGTAAGCTATGTTGGCCAATGGGTAAAGACTATGGTGGCAGATTTCTGTCTCTTTTTTTTTTTGGTGGTTTAATAATAAATCAATAAAATAAATAAATAATAAAAATTAATAATAAACCAATATAATAGATTAAATAATAATACAGATAAAAAAGTAATAATAAATAATTATAATATTTAAATAATTTAAATAATTGAAAAAATAAAATAAAAATAAAATAAAATATTAAACTGAACTCTGCATGTATGTGTGAGCAAAAAACAGTTGAAAACAGATGAAGAGATTGTCGTCCTCCATTTTTCCGTGGTAATATCAACTGCTCCTGAACTGTAACCTGAGATAAACTTACGCTAAAGAACATTCAGGGATGAAGAGCATGTGTGAAAGGGGCTAACAGCATGTTTCTGACAGCTCATGAGCTTTACTCATTAATGTTACTTTTCTTATTTCAGTTCTGACGACTTCCCCTCGTAGATCTTAGTGGAATTAAAAAGTTGGAGCTGAAGCCTCGTCCCGGCCTCCGCCTGCTCCTCTCTTTATATTTTTAGGTCTCATGAAATATTCCATCTGACACCTTAAATCGGGGACAGAAGAAAACATCCTGAATGTGTTTGTGGAGTTCACAGAGAATCTGAGATCAGGAGAGCAGACAACATTTTACACCCGGGGCAAAAATCGAAGCCGAGATGTTTCGTCTATCTTCAGAGGGATGCAGCCACTGAGGCGGAGGCTGAGGAGAATGTTCCGGATGTTTTGGTAAAAGACCTGAGTGAAATACCTGAGTGTGTGCGCGGTGGGCTGTGTGGGTTACTGATCCGTCTCTGCTCTTCTGTTTCATATCTGAACCGTTAAAACTGATTCTTCTCTGATTAATCTAAAGATACGGAGATAAATGTGTCGTTCCTACAACTGGAACTAGTCTTCGATCTTTGGGGGTCTTGATAAATTTCTGTTTTTAACGTTAGATCAAATGAGGCAGGACTGAGCAAAGCAATGAGACACAAGGTAGTGATGCTACATCTTCAAGGTCTCTCCCAGGAAAAGAATCCAAAGCAGCCGAGTCTGCTCGAACCACTTCAATTAAGGCTCAATCTCAGAATTCAGACTTGAAGGTGCAGTGTGTAGAAATTGGCATTTTAGCGACATCTAGTGTTCAGATTTTGGAATCAGCTCGTCTGTTTCTAAAGCATCACATCACTAAGCAGTGAAGAGGGCATCTGAGGGTTTTTCATTCATATTTGTAATTATAATTTTGCTCTTTTTGTTGATAAAACCCACCCGTAGACAACATGGCAGATCGTTATGTCAGCCTCCACAGACGAAAGACGGTACATAGATATAAAAAGCTTTTTCTAACTTAATAAAAAGAAAACCAAAGTTTTATGGGGATGATTGTTCACCTATTCTGACAGACGTTACATACAAATAGAAACATTATATCCTATATTCACCGTTTCTGTTCTGCCAACTTCTACACCTTTAAATCTTCTGAGATTCACCTCAAACTTCTGGGCTTCACTGAATTCTGACATCTGTTTCAAAGATTTCTGACTTTTGTTAAAGAATTCTTAAATGAAAACTTCCAAATTTATTTTCAAAGTTTTGTCTATACCCTTGCAATCCCTCTTTGACCAATAAAAATCATCAGACTTAAATCTAAAATATGGAATTTATTTCAAATACGTTAACCTCAGAATTATGATGTACATTATTTAATCTTTCTTCTATCTTAAAACTCTGTTTTTAATCTGGAAATGTTGACTATAATCCCAGAACTCTGTTATTTGTCTCAAAATTCTGAATATCTTCTCCAGATTCTATTCCTTTGTTTTTCTGGTCATAGAATAATGACTTTAATCTTAAAATTCTGGCATTATTCTCAGAATTCTGTCTTCAGTCTTGAAATCCAACCTTAAAAGAAATCTATATGATGACTTTCATTCCAGAATTTTGCCTTCAATCAAAGACATCAATCAGTAATCTCAGAATTTTGAAATTAATGTCAATATTCAAATTTTCTCTTCAGGACTGGCCGTTTTCCTCAAAATACCAAACTTTATTCTAAACAATAAGACTTTAATCCTGATGGTGTGTTCACACCAGATGCGAATTTGCATTGATGCACATCTAGATTACATACAAAGTCAATGTGGACGTTTCGGACGCAGCCCAGGCGGGCGCGTTTGGGCCTGGCGCGGTAGCGTTTGAGCGCAAAAAATCGCTGGCTTGAGTTGAAAATGCTGGAGTTGAACAATTTGATGATGCCAGTTTGCATGACACTGCGGCAGGCAGCGACATCCCCTCCCGACGTCATTGATTTGATGACATGTGACGCTACGTCCCCCTGCTCCCACTCAAACTCCTCTGAAAGATGGAGGAGACAGGAGAGGTTTATCTGCGCAGTTTGCTATCATCCGGAGCTCTACTATTCGACGTGTGTACTCTTCAGAGACCGGAACAAAAAGGAGCAGGCTTGCGTAAAAGTCTCTGAAGAGACAGGTTTTGTAGGTAAGTTCTGTAAATAATCGTTTCCAGCTGGATTTGCCTGCACGGGTCATCACTGAGTCCGACAAGCTCCGGCTCTCCAGTGCGCCTGCGCCGTTGTTCCTCAGCTTGTCAAAATGTCCAGCGTCCAGCCTCGGGCATTAAGCTGGCGCTGGGCGTACAGCATCTAAACACGCAGTGCATCCGGTGTGAACGCAGCATAAGAAGTCTATCTTAAGTTTCTAAATTTTTACTAAAATTTCAAAATTTTGACTATCAGTTCAAAACTGTAACATTTATTTCAGAATTCTTGCTTCATTCTCAAAATGTTGTCTTAAAACAAAATTCTGACCTAAACCTCAGAATTTGAGTTTGAATATAATATTCTGAGTTAAAAAAAGTCTTGACTTCAT
Source organism: Scarus forsteni (assembly GCA_036419115.1). Taxonomy (NCBI): domain Eukaryota; kingdom Metazoa; phylum Chordata; class Actinopteri; order Labriformes; family Labridae; genus Scarus; species Scarus forsteni. The sequence goes on from JAZDUH010000345.1 coordinate 2,993,743, forward strand.
TTGTAAAAGTATGACTTTAGTCCCAGAATTTTGACTTTGAATTAAAATTCAGAATTTATTGTCATCAAACATTCTGCCTTAAGTCTCAAAAAGTCCGACTTTGTAAATAATCAGACTTTAATCCACGAAATCTGACCGTAGTTTCTGTATTTTTACTTAAATTTCAATATTTTGACTTCAAGTTAAAAATTTAGAATTTAATGTCCAAATTCTGACTTCATTCTTAAATTTGTGTCTAAAATCACAGAACTTTGACAAAATCTCAGAACTTGACTTTAAAACAACAATTCTGACTTAAATCTAACAATTCCAATTTTCTTCCAAACAATAAGACTTTAATACTTGAAGGCTGACTGGAGTTTCAAAATTTTTACTTTGATTTTAAAAAAGTGCTTATAATTTACAATGTAGACTTTATTTTCAAAATGTGTACTTTATTTCCAGAGTTGTCTTCCATCACAAAATGCAGGAGCAGAATTTGACCTTCAATAAACATTCTTGATCAGATCTAATAATTCTGAATTTATTACAAATACTATGCCTTCAGTCCTAGCATTTTAACTTAATCTTAAAAATTCAGATATTTATTATTCTTTATTTTTATTCTAAATTTAGTCTTGGAATACTGGTAATCATATCAAATATCTGAATTCTGATTTCCTTCTCCAGTTCTGTTTTTAATAAGCTCCAAATATAAATCCCGTTTAATGAAATCATAACAAATTTAACAAAAAGAAGTGAAGGTCAACTCTGAATTGTTGAAAACATGTTTAACTTTTCATCAGGTATGAACAGTCTTTCCGAAATGTCACCTTTAGTGAATGTCTACATGTGTGAAAACACTGACCTGATTATTGTGTTAAGCAGATGACACCCTGGTTTATGTATCAGAACACTGATAGTCATCATCAGAAAAAAGGAGATGAACTTTTTTTAATCTTTAAAATATAAATTTGAAGAAATCCCAAAGTGCCTAAAAGTCCTCATTTTTCAGAGATATGTTTAAAACAATAATAAAACATTCTGAGTTTAAAAAAATCCAACTTTATTTCTAACAGTATGACTTTAATCCCAAAATTTGACTTTGATTCAAATTCAAAATTTATTCTCATCAAACATTCTGACTTAAATAAAAATACAACTTTGTTATAAATAATCAGACTATAATGCAAGTAAACTGACTGCAGTTTCTAACTTTTGACTTTAATTTCAATATTTTAACTAGAAATTAAAATGTCAGAATTTAATTTACAAATTCTGACTTCATTCTTAAAATTGTGTTCTACAATCCCAAATTTTAGACATAATCTCAGAAACTGACTTTAACACAAACATTTTGACTTAAACCTAATAATTACCACTCTCTTCCAAAAAGAAAAACTTTAATTCTTGAAATATGACTGTAGTTTGAAAATTTTGACTTTGATTTCAAAAATTTACTTATAAGTTAAAGTTTTGAATTTAATCTCAGAATTCTAACTTCAGCTTTAGAATGATGTTAAATCACAAAATTCAGACCCAGAAATTGACCTACAATAAAAATATAAATAATAAAACTTATGAATTTATTACAAATACTATGTCTTTAGTCCCAGTATTTTGACTTAATCTTAAAAATTCTGTTTAATCTCAAAATTACTACTTTTTTCTAAAATTGTGTGTAAAATCACAAAATTTTGACATAATCTCAGAATTTGACATTAAAACAAATGTTCAGACTTAAATCTGACAATTCCAACCCTCTTCTAATTCAACAAACTTTAAAGAGACATATCATGCTTGTTTCTCCTTTTCACTATGCCAGACTAGGATGCCTGTAAAGCATTTCTGCCCTCAGTACAAGTCATTTAGTTCCTTCATTGCCCCACAATAGCGTTCTCAATATCCTCATTTTAGGCCATTACCAAGCACTTGTTGAAACGCTCGGTCTCAAGGATGACCTAAAGTTACCTTGCAACGTCACAGCCCTTTGTGCTCTGATTGGTCAGTTCTCTAGAGCCAGTCCTTCTTCTTCTACTGTATTTTCTGCCAGGCTCAAAGCAGCGACCGCGTATTGAGTCCCCCTACAGGCCAGAGCTGGTAATGAGTGAGTGTGAGCTAGGGATCTATATACCCCTGCTGGTGGATGTGTTCCTCGGTGAGGGTTTGTGGCTAACAGACATCACAGAGGAGGAAGTGTTTTATCAGATTACTCCAATAAAAAGAAAGGTACCTCGTGTCGTCATGACATTTGAAATCTCGTGGACATCTCACAATGACCTATTTTCAGAGGCATCAAATCTCGTTCTAGGATATCAGAAAAAATACAATATCTAATTTTTTGAAAATTAAGGAGGTGTAAGGTCTTGTTTTCAAATTTATTATATTATATGTAAGTATTAAATCATGCATCAGCATGATATGTCTCCTTTAATCTTTGAAGTCTGATTGTCTCAAAATATTGACTGTGACTTAAAAAATTTACTTATAAATCAAAAGTTTAGAATTCAATCTCAGATTTCTAACTTCATTTTTAGAATTGTATTAAATCACAAAATTCAGACTCAGAATTTGTCCTTTAAGCATCCGGTCTTCAATGTAAACATCCTGACTTTATTCCAAATACATTGACTTTAACCCCAGTATTTTGACTTTAAATTAAAAATTCTCATTTTAAGTCTTAAAATTATGAATCCTTTCTAAATTTATGTCTAAAACATTTTGACTTAATCTCAGAATTTGACTTTAAAACAAACAATAAGACCTTAATCCTTGAAGCCTGACTGTAGTCTCAACATTTTGACTCTGATTTCAAAAAATTACTTATAAATTAAAAGTTTAGAATTTAATCTACTCAATCTATAAATTTTGACTTTATTCCAAGGCTTTACGACTTTAATCCCAGCATTTTAATTAGAAATTCTTATTTTTAATCTCAAAATTCTGACTTTTTCCCAGACTTAAAGTCATATTTCTGCTTATTATATATATATATATATATATATATATATATATATATATATATATATATATATATATATATATATATATATATATATATATATATATATATATATATATATATATATATATATATATATATATGAATATATATGTATTACTGCCTATTTTTTATGTCTGTCTTGGTTTTTATTTATTTATTTATTTATTGATATGGACCTGTGTCTGCAGCAAAGAATTATAATTATAAACTTTTCTAAAAACAGTCTGCAGCCTTTATCCTCTTCTGTAAACGTTCCTCTGAGTAATTAAACTCTGGAGGTGTAAACAAGCGTGATGTTTCCATGGTAACGTAAGAATAAGAGTAAAGCCTCCCCTCTCGGCCTGGCTCCAGCTCTTTGTCCCGCCCCCTCCCCCACAGCTGGTCCCCCTCCAGCCCGGGCAGCTGTCAATCACGTTGATGAGCGGCTCAGGTAAGAAGCTCTGCAGGCCGCGAGCGAGGAAGCTGCTGATTACAGCCAGTCAGCTATAAATAAAGCCGTGCTCCGTGTTCCTGCCATTAGTGCGCCTTTATTCCTCCGTTTCTGCTTCAAGGTTTGTGCTGCTGCATCACGACTCTGATCCCGCTGGCTTCTGTCTCACATTTGAAAGATGAAATGTGCGATTAAAAACACAAGGTCAGGAGTGCTTTAAAACAGACAAAGAAGAATGCTTAATGTTTTGGTCACGGCTGGACTGGGAGCAGAATGAGGCTGTGTTCTGGAACCTGGGCGCTCATTTTCTTTCTGCTTTTATGAATTCATCTGACGGTCATTGGATCTGATTTGTAACTGTTAGCATTTAGAGGGACGTGAGGTTAAAAAGGATTGAAAAGAAGAAGATCAGGTGTTTATTTGCATCGATTTTGGGATTATTTTTAGAGAATTTAGAGAATTATGGGAACCCTTTGGGATTACTTGGATTTCTGCTTAAATTGGTCAAAAAATGTGTTCTGATCTTCATCTAAGTCACATCACTGGACAAAAACAGTCTGTTCAAACTAATACAGCACAAAATTATAAGTTTTCATGTTTTTATTTGACACACTATGTAAACAGTCACAAGGCCGGGTGGAAAAAGTATGTGAACCTTTGTATTTAATAACTGGTTGACCCTCCTATGGCAGCAATAACCTCAACCAAACGAGGAATTTTGGACCATTCTTCTGTACAAAACTGTCTCAGTTCAGCAATATTCCTGGGATGTCTGGTGTGAATCAATCTTTTGAGGTCACACAGCCCACAGCATCTCAATCGGGTTGAGGTCAGGACTCTGACTGGGCCACTTGGGAAGCCGTGTTTTCTTCTGTTGAAGCCATTCCATTGTTGATATACTTCTATGCTTTGGGTCGTCGTCCTGTTGCATCACCCATCCTCTATTGAGCGTCAGTTGCTGGACAGATGGTCTGAAGTTTTCCTGCAAAATGTCTTGATAAACTTGGGAATTTATTTTTCTGTCAAAGACAGCAATCCGTCCAGGCCCTGAGGTAGCAAAGCAGCCCCAAACCATAATGTTCCCTCCACCATATTTCACAGTTGGGATGAGGTTTTGATGTTGGTGTGCTGTGCCTTTTTTACTCCACACATAGCATTGTGTGTTCCTTCCAAACAACTCAATTTTCATATTATAATACCAAAATTAGTTATAATGCAGTATTAGTTTAAGCAGACTGTGTTTGTCGAGTGTTGTGACTTAGATGAAGATCAGAACATATTTATGACCAATTTAAGCAGAAGTCCAAGTAATCCCAAAAGGTTCACATACTTTTTCATGCAACTGTATTTGATTTCACTGACTGCTGAAGTATGATCACAATCATTTTCCTGATCCACCTCTACTCTCTCTCTGAGATGCTCTGTTGAAGCTCCTGTCACTTCAAGACCCTATGGTTCGCAAGATAACTCAAAACTACTGGATCAAATTACATGATCCATGGTCCAAGAAAGAAGCCATCACATTTTGGCAGTGATCCGCAACATCGAAGCTCTTTCCCCCAAACATCACGGGCCAATGCAAAATATACTAACCACAGTAGGATAGCTGCACTTAGCCTACCTTCTGGGCTAACATTAACACAAAGGGAGGTAAAGGACTGATGTTATTCAACCAACTGTGAAACTCCTCTTCTTGAACACACACAAACCCTTTATTCATGCCGGGTTCCCACACATAGCTACAACTGCGAAGCTCTTATACCACAAACATTACAGGCTAACGCACAACATGCTAACAGCGGCCTTGTCACTGCAGTGAGACAGCCACGACTTAGCTTACCTTGCAAACTAACATTAGCAGAAATGGGGGGGTAAATGACAGAAAATTGAAAAAAAAAAATGCTTTATGGTGTGTTCACACCGGACGCAAATTTGCCTCGACGCGCGTCGAGATTACATACAAAGTCAATGCAAAGGCGCGTCTTGACGCAGATTCGCCCCGGGCGACGCGTTTAGAGCGTCCGGCGCGTTTGAGGCGTCGAGGCGTTTGACGCCTTCGACGCCCCGACGCCTCGACGCTCGAGTTGAAAATATTGAACTTTTCGACGCCAGTTCGCTGACGCCAGCGCGGCAGCCAATCAGCGATGACATCCCCCCTCCCGACGTCATTGATTTGATGACGTATGACGTTACGTCCCCCTGCTCCGCTCAAAGCCCTCTGTAAGATGGAGGAGAGGTTTATCTGCGCTGTTTGCTATCGTCCGGAGCTATACTATTCAGCGTGTGTACTCTACAGAGACCGGAACAAAAAGGAGCAGGCTTGGGTGAAAGTCGCCGAGGAGACAGACAGGTTTGATTTGATGACGTGTGACACCCCGGTCTCCTGCTCCTGCTCAAACCCCCTCTCAAAGATGGAGGAGAGGTTTGTCTGCAGTGTTTGCTATCAGCCGGAGCTCTACTACCCGACGTGTGCACTCTACAGAGACCGGAACAAAAAGGAGCAGGCTTGGGTGAAAGCCTCTGAGGAGACAGGTTTTGAAGGTAAGTTCTGTAAATATTCGTTTCCAGCTGGATTTGCCTGCACGGGTCATCACTGAGTCCGACCGGCTCCGGCTCTCTACTGCGCCTGCGCCCAGACGCGCGTCGTCCCTCAGCTTGTCAAAATGTCCAGCGTCCAGCCTCGGGTGTTAAGCGCGGCGTCACAGGCGTTACGCGCGTCTATTGACGCCAATTCGCGTCCGGTGTGAACGCAGCATAAGCTTTGCTCAAAACTACAAAATATTCAGGATTTTAACCCTTTAAATGCTAGTTTTGGCACATGTTAGCATTTGTTTTATTAAAAAAACAGCACAAAAAGTAATACAATATACAGCCAAATGTTTGTATGTAAAATCTAAAAGTTATTGAAGACAGATTATAATTGCTGTGAATGCATCAAGATGCAAAAGCACACTAAATTTGGTGTTTTTTGCATAAAGTTAACATCTTAGAGTGCAGCAAGTGCAGGTTAATTCATCCTTCTACTTTAAAAAATACGTGAAGCACATCCCTAAAAATGTACATACTACAGGTACATCTGCTTTCCCCTTCCAGCCAAATGCCAGCTGCATTCCAGCCAGTTACCAGCCAACTTTAAACTTTTTTTTATTGCTTTTCATTTAATGCACATTGTGATATTTTCCATTTTAGCATTTTTTTTTAACAAACCAAGCAGAACTGTGTATTCATACTGGCATTTAGAGGATTCAAATCCTAATAGTTATTGATCATTTAGGCAGAGCTGAAGTGGTTTGAGATTCTTGCAGAAAAAAAAAATGTACAATGACTTTATAGCAGTTTTTGTTCATGCACTGAAGGTCTAAGAGGGTGATAAAACAGAGAAAGCATGAAGGTTAATGCAAGGTCACAAAACACTGATAAACTTTGAAGAGTACTCGGTACAAGTTTCTGTAAAGCACTTATTTACACACTAAAATGCCCTTAAAACTCCACCTTTGTAAATAATACAATTTTCAAGAAGCATGAAGAAGAGACACTTTTGGTATTTATTGGGACATCTGTAAATGCTTAAAGTCATAATTTATTACGGTCACCCCTGGAACATTAGCACCAGCTTTCCTAGCTTGCACTCTTGACTCCACAGTTTTGCTACATTAATAAATAAATCTGATAAAATTGATGCATTGACCTTGTTAGGAATGAAAACTGATCTCTATAACAGAAAATATGTAATTTTTTAGTGCCTTCTGTAAGCCTTCTCCTTTATCAAGCTCTTTGCTCGCATGAATTGGCAGCACTTAAATAATTTCCATGACAACGACAGATCCATCTGCAAAAGTGGATAAAGGGTGATGATAAGAACTTTTTTTTCTCAGAATCTTCATTTCTTTGAATGTCACTTCTCAATGACGGGTAAAGTTCATTTCTTTGAAATCGCTTTATGCATGAAATTGTAATGAAATATGATTTGAGGGCCTATTTATACTTTCTGAGAGGTACATTTTGAATCATGAAAACACAAGATGCTACATGCTAGCTTACCCTTAAAGACCTTGACAGGCTGTGCCTAAATGTTTCAATAAATGGGATGAAATGAATATGTTTGAATTTTTAGCCAACAGTTGAGCAGCACTCGAGAACAGGTTGGTGTGTAAATGGGGATCAAGAATAGCCTTCAATGGACATTTTGACCACATCATACTGAATAAAGTAGAAGATTTTCCCAACCAGGGAACAGAGGCAAGAGCTGTCAAGACAGTCTGGCTGCAGACCGGACCCAGCTCTGCAGACCTGCACTGAGAGGACCCGCTGCACTGAGAGGACCCGACGTCACGTTACGCCAACGTCACGTTACGTTGCCTGCACTGACAGGACCCTACGTTGCAGATGTCCCAGACCTCCGACGTCACGTTACGTTTTTTTTTTAATACTTTTTTAAATTCTTTTTTATATATGGATCGGGTAGTGACAAGCTAACGACGGTTAATGACCGTTAGCCGCTAACTTAGCTGCTAACAGCTAACGGCCTTATACTATCGTCTTACACTAAATTGTATCACACAGATGATTCATTTAACTCTTATATGTAACATGAACCTTGTCAAAGACAATCCTTACAAGTAAACTTCTGAGGAGGGCAGATTTCGCCAAGTTTTACTAAGTATCTATGACAGGAGTCACTACCCGATCCGTACGTATTTCTATGTCTGAATCCATCGTGTATATATCTATATCGCTGTCACGGCTCGAGAGGAAGTGCAGTTGAGCAGCACTCGAGAACAGGTTGGTGTGTAAATGGTGATCAAGAATAGCCTTCAATGGACATTTTGACCACATCATACTGAATAAAGTAGAAGATTTTCCCAACCAGGGAAGAGAGGCAAGAGCTGTGGACGTCACGACAACAGGATAATGGCGGCTTCCAGAAATGGACTCACTTTATTCCTTAAAAGAGGAGCAAAGAACATCACTTGAGGCTTGACTTACCAGAAATCATAACGGTTAGTCTATTTACGTCATGGTATCTCAGTAATACTCGGCGAAATTAGCTCTCCTCGGAAGGTTAATGGGAAAACTTGGTTGAGATCAAGTCACATACAAGTGTTAAATGATACATCTGTGTGGGACAGGGCTAAACGAAATGGACAAAGTTTTAATATTTTGATATTCATGACAGATATTTAGATATTCATACGATACGATATGACTCCAGGTTCGGTGAAAACCAAGCAGTGCGTTCAAGGGCAGTCATGAAAATGAAATGTTTTATGACTTCCAGAGCTGTACATGCAGGGCGAGCATGAGATAATCTATATTGTTTATAGGGATGTAACGAAATTTCGTGCCACGAAATTTCACGAAACAAAGAATGACGAAATAAAATTCAAAGACGCACAAACTAAAAAAATGCAAAGGGGCGCTGGGGATTTTTTACCCTCCTCGACTACTGTAGCAAAACACTCGCCCCAAACGAGGAAGACGAGGTCGAGGAATTAGCTGACGCTCATTCGTCAAATAAATCGGTTGTGTGGACCTATTTTGGCTTCCCATGTAAAAGACAAGAGAACGGTGAGAAGATTGCGGACAAAACAACAACCGTGTGTAAAATATGCCGCTACAGGTCGTTGTATACTGCGGCGAGTACAACTACCAACTACTTTGAACTGGAGACAGGCAGCAGCTGTATGTTTGTGTAAGTCTGCATAAAAAATAATATTTGATTTTTGCATCTACTGTTGAGTTGACAGAATTTGATCATACTTGAAGATCAGAAGTATATGCACTGTTATAGGCTAAATATTATAGTTCACAGTTCAGACATTTATAGGTCTAAACTGCAGCTCTGAGGACTGCTATTTGTTTTCCTTTTCATTCAAGAATGTAGTTATCCTGATTGTTACAACAACAAAGCACTTTTTATTGAGATTTTATGTTTGTATTTGCACTGTAGTCTAAATAAGGGAAAAACTACAATTTTGTTTTTTTTCAAAGAGCATTTATTTTGTACTGATGCAGCAATATTTTTGTATGTCTGCATTAGGAAGAAAATAAAGGAAATGAGATTTTTGCACAACTTCCTACTGTTGGGGATTTTCTATAATCTTTATTTCGTATCGTGAGCCCTGTTTCGTATTTCATTGACCATTCTGTTACACCCCTAATTGTTTATATCGTTGCTTATCTTGAATGTTCATATCTCCATATTTCAGCCCTTGTGTGGTATAGTTTAATGGAAGAAGATAGTCTGAGGTAGTTTAAGCTAATGGATAATAACAGTGTGAGCTATGTCATACGTATCAGTGTTGCTTGATGTAGATTGGTCTGACAAGCCAAACAATGGTCCAGTCACAAGCTGCTGCTGTTGTTGAAGGTTCTGCCTCTGAAAACACTTTCAAACCTCTCTTTCCCAGATGGACTAGTGAAATATTTCGGATATATGTGGGCGGATATGTGAAACTGTCCATCTGGCGTGCAGGTTAATGCTAAATAGCAATAAATGAAATAAACCTAGTGTGATGGCTTAAAGGAGACATATCATGCTGATGCATGATTTAATACTTCCATATAATATACTAAATTTGAAAACAAGACCTTACACCCCCTTAATTTTCAAAAAATGAGATATTGTATTTTTTCTGATATCCTAGAACGAGATTTGATGCCTCTGAAAATAGGTCATTGCGAGACGTCCGCGAGATTTCAAACGTCATGACAACACGAGGTACCTTTCTTTTATTGGAGTAATCTGATAAAACACTTCCTCCTCTGTGATGTCCGTTAGCCACAAAACCATCACTGAGGAACACATCCACCAGCAGGGGTATATAGGTCCCTAGCTCACACTCCCTCATTACCAGCTCTGGCCTGTAGGGGGACTCGATACGCGGTCGCTGCTTTGAGCCAGCCGGAAAATACAGTAGAAGAAGAAGGACAGGCTGGCTCAGCCCCCAATAGAACTGACCAATCAGAGCACAAAGGGCTGTGACGTTGCAAGGTGACTTCAGGTCATCCTTGAGACCGAGCGTTTAAACAAGTACTTGGTAATGGCCTAAAATGAGGATTTTGAGAACGCTATTGTGGGGCAATGAAGGAACTAAATGACTTGTACTGAGGGCAGAAATGCTTTACAGGCATCCTAGTCTGGCATAGTGAAAAGGAGAAACAAGCATGATATGTCCTCTTTAAGCCTTGTTTTTGCTTCATGTGTCAGTTATCTCAATACTATTGTGACAGCCATAAAGTGTATTTTTGGGGTGGCATTTTTGTTTTGATTTTGGGATTTACAGTAAGAAAAAATCCTTGCAAGATGGGACACCTTTGCTCCCTGGTGCTTCCTGGTCAGGTGACCTGCTGCAGCCAGGTTGATCTGGTTGGATCAAGAGGGGAGGGGCTAAGTGGAGATCCGGCTGGTGAGATCCACAGAAACTTGGTTAGGCCTCTGAAATTCCCAGAGTGAAGTAAAGGAAGAATCTTCTCGGACTGTGAGAAAAACATCTAAAAAGTTAAAGGACAACTGTGAGAACTGGATCTACAGGTTTGGAGTCAGAGGAAGTTTCCTGGACCGGTGAGTCGTCCCCTTTGGATTGCTCTTTTTCATTTTTTTGAATATTTGAGCGGACTGGTTTTTGGACGTTTAAGTTTGGAGCACTACCTGTCTGGATTGTACCATTTCTGTTTATGAAGCCTGAGACAATGGACTCAAAATTACCTTTGGAAAAATTGTGTTAAGGAACTTTTAAGTGTGAATTAAACTACACCTAAGGAAAAGTTTATTGTTGAGCCATTTTTTACCCATTATTTAAAAAGGTACTTTGGAAACATTTTCACATTTACCAAACTAAATTCACAGGTAACTTTCAGAAGCTTTTACCCATGAATTATAACGAAGCATAAGAAAACAAGCTGATTGTTGTATTATGCGGTCTAAGGTGGTGTGTTGTTTGATACAAGAGTGCGTAAATGGCTCTTTAGGATTTCCTTAGCCGCGATGTAAAGGTTGTTTAACTCTTAATTTAAACATGTCTTTGGGATCTGCGCCAGAGTACCAAAAATTGCCCACTCAAGTGCGAAGTGCCACTGATCATTAAGAGATGAAGCTTCCATTAGCAAAGGTGTGCGCTTTAAAAAACCTTTGGATGAAGGAAGTTCAACACTAGGTCTAAATTGTTCTTGCCACCAGGTCAAATAATTCAACAAGTTGTCCTGTCTGTTAAACCCAGTTGGCATTTGTTAAAGTTGGACCCTTTAAAACAGAGAACTGGCTTACTAGAAGGTTCCTAGTGTGGGAGCAGGGTGGTTGAGGATCAACACATCTATTTGAAACAAGAAAAATTGACGTATTTTTCAATTGTACCGTCACCATTATCTCCTGAAAATGTCATCAAAATCTGTCTAGTGGTGTTTGCGTAATGTTGCGAACTAACAATCAAACAAACAACTGCTGGCAAATGCACAACATCTTTGGCGGAGGTAACCAGTAGGACTTTGGTACACTCCTCTACTTTCTGGAGAAGTCTATACATCTTGTGATAAAAGGTCAGGAAATGCCCAAAAATGTTTCAAGCGTTTTTTGAGATGCTTGTTTGGGACAGGCATTGTAATGGAAAAGGAAGGGGATTTAACTTTTGTCCAAGTGGCTGGAAATGTGTACTTAATAAAGTGTCCATGTCACACTTTTTGATTTTTTAAACTTTTATTATTATTGTTAATTTATAATAATTATTATTATTAATTAATTTATTTATTTATTTTTATTTTTTTTACAATTTTTTAACATATTTTGATATTAAGAAAGTCTGAGTTTGAGTTTCCTAAAAAATGACATTATTTTCATTATTTTTACTCATAAATTTATTTTTTGGTTATGTCCCTAATAAGCTGCCGTAGAAGCTGCTGTGTTCTTTAATGAGGATTCTGTGGAGTAGATCGAAACCTAACCCAGTCTCGGCGATCTGGTGAGCCACATGGGATGACACTAATAGCCCAGACTCACTTATTCCCTAAACTACTAGACCAGAAAAGCAGCTCTATGAGAGAGAGAGAGAACAAACCATCCTCTTTCTTCACCAAACAACCACTCCCCCTCTTCTTCTTCTTCTCTCCTGAGATCCAGGAGCTCATTCCACAGTCTGTCAAACACCTCAGGGTCTCCAGGAGTCCCCCACAGAGACGTTCAGACAGAGAGGTCAGCTTGGTCTTTCTCTTTTGATGGAGGCTCCTGGGGATGAAGTCCAGTCCAGGGAGTGCCTGTGCCAAAGATGGGATTCAAGATGGCCGCCTATAATCACAAACACAAGATGGCCGCCCTCATTGTGCCAAACTAATAATCAACAAGTCTAGCTCTGTGGGGGGCTCCTGCCTTAATAGTCCTTTTGTAGAAATTGATGATGATGCTTTGAAATTGTGTAATAATTTTAACCATCCATCCGTCCATCCTGTCTATGTATCTAATCATCCATCCATGCATCTGTTTATCATCAATCTTTTCTATTTACATTAAACCATCCTTCTATCAATCTAAACAGTTATCCAGTTATCCATTATCCATCCATCCATCCATCCATCCATCCATCCATCCATCCTCCATTTGGCCATCTGTCAAACCAATTATTCATCCATCTATCAATGCATTAATCCATCCATCGATCCACATATTCATCCATGCATCTATCCATCAGTCTGTCCATCCATTCATCTGTCCATCTGTCAGTGGTCACTTTACCCATCCATCCATCCATCCATCCATCCATCTGTCCATCAATCCATCCACTCATCCATCCATCTATCTATCATGTCTATGTATTTCTTTATCCATTCATGCATCTGTTTATCAGTCTTTTTCTATATCCATTGAACCATCCTTCTATCCATTCAAACAATTATTCAATTATTCAGCCATCCATCCATTTATCTATTTAACCATCCATCCATCTATCATCCAGCCATCTGTCAAACCAATCATTCATCCATCCATCAATCCACATATTCATCCATACATCTATCCATCTGTCTGTCCACCCATTCATCAATCCATCAGTCATTGGTCACTTTATCATCCATCCATCCATCCATCCATCATGTCTATGTATCTCATCATCCATTCATGCATCTGTTTGTCAATCAGTCCTTTTCTATTTCCATTGAACCATCCTTTTATCTTTTCAAACAATTACTCAATTATCCATCCATCCATCCATTCATCTATTTATCCATCCATCCATATGTCAAGCCATCTGTCAAACCAATCATCCTCCATCCATCCATCCATCCATCGTCCATCCAGCCATCTGTCAAACCAACCATTTAACCATCCATTTATAAATTGCTGCATTAATCCATTCATCTGTCTGTCCATCCATTCATCCATTCATCCATTTATTGATTCTCCCATCCATCTATCATCCAGTTATCCATCTGCTCATCCCTCCATCTATCCTTTCATCCATCCATCTTCTTATCAATTAGACTAGATTTATATGCATTGAACAATCATTCATAGTTTGTCCATCCGTCCATTAATTTATTCTTCCGTCCATCCATCCATTTATATTTCAATCCATTATTCATTCATATATCCATCCATCAATCATTTTTTCCATCTGTCCATCCATTTATCTATTACTCAACCTGTTTATCGATAAGATAATTTTTATATACATCCATCCATCCATATGTGAAAGCATCCACTTTAATTACTTTTTTTTGCCTTAGTATTTCAGAGGCCAGAGTTACAGATGTATCTTATATAACTCTGTCAGTGCTCAGAATTGAGATATAGACTGTGGGCCTTGAATTTAGAAACAATCTTCTTTTTCAAAATAAATACTTTAAATTCAAACTACTGCTCTGACATCTTGTGTTCTGTCTTTTTCTCTTTCTCTGCACTTTGTCCATTTAGACTAAGTGGTTGGATGTCTGGTTGGACAAGTCCGGAGGGAGCAGATGGAGCACACTGACATTTCTCCCCTTAGACCACTTTATTAAATATTCTCTTCACCTTTGTGTACTTCCTCTCTCCTATTATTCCGTACGCCAGCGCTGATTCATGATCACATTCCTAATTTACTCCTCTGAAAGCACATTTCTCCCTGCGTCCCTCATGGACCGTCTTGACTTTTTGAGGGCTCCGTCTGATTTTCTGCCTGTAAACACGACGCCGGGCTCTGCCTCGAGGCCTTGTTAGTCACAGCCAATTAGACACACATTATTCCAGCCGTCCGCCGGGCTCACTTTACACAAATGATTCCAGTTCGTCTGAAAGCTCCGAGGCTAACCTTATATTTACCCGGCCTTATTCTCTGTAAACATCAGCGGTGGGAGGAGGAGGCCCGGGCCGGCGTGTCCCGCTCAGATATGAATATTTTATTGTGCCGTTCTGAGGTCAGCGTCCGTCAGCCGTGACAGCCTCATAAATCAAAACCGTATCAAAACCAGGAGATGTTCCTGAGGTGCAGCAGACTGTTAATGCGGGCCGGCGGTGACCCTCTCCGCTGCCGGGGACACAAACACACAACAGGAGTGCTGATAATGGGCCTCATTTATCAACTCTTTTCTGGCTTTATTTCTGTATGAAATCAATGAAGTAAAACAACGAACACGTCTCCAGCTGAGAGCCGTGACGTGGGTTTAAATCATGTAGAGTGGGGAATTCAAAGCAGCCCCCACGGGTGATAAATGAATATTTATCTACTTTACAGCCTTTTATAAAACCTGTTTTATCAGCCTGGTGTTTGTTTGGTGACCTTATCGACTTCGGTCATGACTTTGGGAAAGTTATGTTCGCTATTTGTTTTAAATTATGACCTGGGAGATCAGCTATGGGAGCCATCTTAACTCTATGGCTTTCAAAATAAAAAAAAAAAAAACTAGAAAAGCACTAGGAGAGCGCAGACCTTCGCCAGCGCCACAGTCCTCACCCATATTGTGATTTTTACCATAAATATTAGTCCTACCTTTATTTCATCAAAATATTTAGATTCCTTGACCATGAAAACATACCATTAGCAATTGGGTTCATCATGATATCTATTTTAGTTCAGTAGTTATTCACAAAAATCACATTTTCCGTCATGGCGGCCAGAAGCTGATCTGGATCAACACCAAAATCTAATCAGTTCTTCCTTTTCCCATGCTGAACATTTCCTGAAAATTTTATCAGAATCCATCCATAACTTTTTGAGTTATTTTGTTCACAGACAGACGTCCGGACAGACAGACAGACAAACAAACTCTCTCGAAAACATAACCCCCTTGGCGGAGGTAATAAATTATTTGTTGGTTAATGCTGCATTCCAGGCAACCTGGAACTAAATTACGACTTGGTTTGAGCGCAAGGAATTCTGGTGCATAAACAAACCAACATGGCTGACATTAGAATATTTATGCTTCATCAGCTAGCTCATTTGAGTGAAACAGAAGCAAGGAAACAGCGCATAAGGTAACAGAAGCTAATACTTTACGGTATTTGTCATTATTTAGAGGCGGCCATATTGTTCAAGCAGTGCAGTGCAGTGCAGTGACGAAGTGCAGTGGCGAAGTGCAGTGACGAAGTGACGTGACGAAGTGATGTGACGAAGTGACGATCTGGTACAACTTCAGAAGTTAGGAGTTCGACTGCTGTTCCAGTGCGCTTTCACGAGTTACAGGTGGGGAAAACACAAGTTACAGGTTGCCTGTAACGCAGCAAAAGTTGCATTCCTTCCTCCTCATTAGTCAACATTTTATGTTTAATTTTTTCAGATTAGCCTATTGGGAGGCAGATATGCAGGTCAACCAGCCGGTTGACTTGCCTGTTAATGGTTACCCTGGGCATGAAGGTATTTCTTTCATTTCTGCAAGAATTTTTTTTGTTTTGTTGTATGAAATCATCACAAAGAGCAATATTTAGATGTTAAGCAGTTGACCCATGTATACATAGATGCTTTTATTTTATTTTATTTGTACACTTTTTTTGTGATTGTCATTTTATTTGTCTTCTGTGTGAGATCTATCTATCTATCTATCTATCTATCTATCTATCTATCTATCTATCTATCTATCTATCTATCTTATATTGTTAAATTTATTTACTTAAACTACACTATGAGAGTTAGATGGACATTTATTAGTGTTACAAACACCATTAAGACAGGTGAATAAGAAAACACAAAGATGGGGATTTCATAGTTTTAAATACAGTGGTAGGCTATGGTAGCAAAACGTCAACCACACGGTTACAATGCCAGTCAAGGAATTAAAATATGTATATCTACCAGATATTTAGACACTAAAATAAAAATATATGCAAAAAGATGGGATACAAATTTGCAGATTTTTAAATTAGAATGCATTTGGATGTAAAATCGTAAGTAAATCGTACTATAATTTTTTTACTTTAACACAAACTCCACTCACAAAACACTATATTTAAATAAAACAGATGCCCACATTTTTCCCAAAGCTCACTCGCTCAGACAACTAAAAATGATCTTTATTTAAAGTTTTGATTAACGAAATTTCAGCATTTTCACAACAAATACCATACACTATTTTTCTCTCAACCAGGAACACCTTTTTGTTTCATGCATGTGTAGTTCCTAATTTCTGCTGTAGTGTACCGGCCAATCAGAGAGCAGCTACCAACATCCCAACGTCATCGACCATTCATAGCGCATCTATTTTAGTCCCCTTGCTCACAAGATGGCAGCGCGTTTGTATGTCAGTTGTACCGTAAACATTGAGAATTGCGCCACCATAACACCAAAGTGAACTAAATATGGCCCAAAATATTAGATAAGAACAGTTAAACAGTCAGTTTACTAAAAATTAGCAAGTTTGGCAGGAATGTTTTGCAGAGAGAGAAAATGTTTGGTCTTTTTATATCAGATGAGTTGTAGTCGCGACGTTGGGAGGTGAAGCGTTTTACATATTGCACTTGTGCTTGTGTAGAATACACAAATGAAAATTACATCTTATTTAAAAGCAAAAAATTCACGTCTTAACAAGAAATAACAGTGATAGAAATAGTAAATGACAATCATGGTAAATAAATAATAAACTTTAAAGTCTATTAAAATTTATGTTGCATGTTTAAATGTTTTATTTAATTCTATTTAATTTTTCATTTTATTATTTTTATTTTTAATTTAGATTCGGATTGACAATCATGCACTCTTCCCCATGATTGATTCTGTTTTATTTTCTATAAAAATATTTTCTGTATTTTCTGTCTTGACATTTTGTTATTGCATTAAAGTTAAAAGAAAATCACATTATCATCACCATTTTATTTATTTTTGAAAGACCAGCTTCAACAACCTTACTTCTCTCTAAATAAACTAAATAATTTCATTTAATTAAAATGTCTAACAATTGCAAATAATTCCATTGATTATATTTGTGCTCTGATTATATTTTCAGGCTTTATTTTTTAGTGCTATTTTCATTCTATGGAGGCTTTTCATCGTCATAGAAACACAAAAACAGCCTCAATATGAATCAGTCTACCTAAATAATTAAATTTACGAGCAAGTAGGATCTGCAAGCCTTCAGGGGGATCACTGGGGATCAGCTGGTGTTGATTGACAGCCGATCACTCCCCGCTGCTCCGACCCTGATGCGATTATTGATCGTCCGCTGTCACGAAGAAAGAGGTGATTTTGATTTTTATTGGGGCAGAATGAAACTGGACCTCTGCTGTCAGGAGGTATAATAATGACGGACAGGTGAGCTGGGGATGATAAATGAATGTTTTATAAGATATGATCACTGTCAGGTCTGCATTCTTCACCGGGCAGGAAGAAGGAAAACACTCTTAACTTTAACACACTGACAGGAACAGTTTGACTTTATATTCTGGATTTTAAGGCTTTTTATAATGTACATTACAGTCAGGGTGACCTCTGACTTCATAGCTCTCAAATTTAATCAGATCATCATGAAGTGTTGGAGGACATTTGCACAAAAGTTAAGCAAAATCCCTCCAAACTCTCACAAGGTCCAAAAACACTCATATGTGGCCTTTGGTCCATTTGTGGCCGCGTGATTGGGTGTTAATTTGAAAGCAGTTTTAAATTTAGTTTTAGTTTTTTGCCTTAAATATCTTTTAGTTTAGTCATTATTTAGTCTTTAGTTTTAGTTGATGAAATTTCGCAACATTTTATTCATTAAAAAATCTGCCAGTCGACTGAAGTATAAAGTGCAAAGTGTCATTTTTTTATGTTTCCTTGAATTTCTAAAGTCATGTTTTACTCTTGGATAAAATTAAACATCTAATAACCCTTAACTGAATGCTAGTGATGTTTGAATTTGTCAGGAAATGTACATATTGTATGTAGTTTTTTTAATTGAAACATCTTTATCTCACTTTGTCCTCATTCTCTGTATAATCATTGCTTCACATTTTTTCTCACACATAGACACACATGACCTTGCGCAGCCCCACTCCTTGTCCCTTGTTTATCTTTTTTATGTCTGTGAGATCGGAGCTCCAACCGGTGCAGAGATGAGGAGCCTGTGCAAAGGCCATTCCACCTCACATGTTACATACACACACCCTTATAAAAGAAAGAATATTTTGTATTTCTTCAGTTTGACATGTCAGACTGTTTGACACTCTGTATGTTGTAACTCCTTGCTGGCAAGTAAAATTCCACTTGATTGCATCCAGCTGCTTCTCGTCATCTTTATTCTGAATTCTGTCAGGTGTTGGTACAAACTGTAAGCGGAAAAATCCTGACAGAATGTCTAGATGAACGGAAACAAATGTTCCTTCTGTGTGAAATGCAGTCACCTTTATTTAGGCTACCTGGCAGAGCATCTCAGTTACAATACCAGAACTGACAACAAACAGTGAACCTGCTCTACATGAATATATCAATCAAACTGTTTATATAGCACTTTTCCAACAACATATGTAACTCAAAGTGCTTACATGCAGACCGTTGAAGAGCCGTTTAGCGTGTCGGCAAAGCGGAGCTAGTCTATTAGCTTAATTTATCAAGAAAGTTGACTAGCCGTAGAGCTAACTCGGTCATACATGTATTACCGGACCAAGGGTTGCCTTAAAGACGTTAGTAATCTTTAAACATTTAGATTCTCATCAAATTTTAGTTATAAAGTGCTTACATATAACAATTCATAAAGAGAGCAGCTCTGATTGGATCGCTCCACAACTTATCCCGCCACCACCAAGTTAAGGTAATTAATGATGAAACAAACTTAAAAACAAAGCAGTTAGACTTAATTTATTCTAAATGATTCATTTTTATGCTAGCAAGCTACTTTGTTTTCGTTTGACTCAATTTCAGCCAGTTGGTTGCATTTGGCTGATGTTAAACCAAACAAAGGTGTTGCTAGCATAACCAAAAAGCATTAGCAACACCTTTGTGCAGTCAGGTATAGCCTAACTCAGGTATAATAGCTTTAAGGGACGGTTCAGTATTTTTAAGATGGGCCTTTATCAGGTTAATATAAGTTATAAAGACATTAGCCATAGTGATTTTGACCAGTTAAGTCTGTTAGAGAGAATGGGCCTTGAAATTATGCTATGCATTGTTTCAGATAGGGCCTAGGGCTTGTGCATTTTGCTAATTTTAAGTGAAAACAAAATATAAAAACAGAGTGAGGGATGATTGTTTATTATACCAAAAATATTAGAAATGCTTCAATTTTATGCTAGCGAGAAACTGTTTTGGTTCGACTTGATTTCAGCCAGTTAGTTGCTAATGTTAAACCAAACAAAGATGTTGCTAGCATAACCAAAAAGCATTTTAAATGTGCACTGCACATTTTCTTGACCTCATCTGCAGTCAGGTTTAGCCTAACTTTGATATAATAACTTTAAGAGATATTTTGGGGGTTTTGAAGGGGGCTTTTATGATGGTAATGTAATGGGAAAGACATTAGCCACAGTGATTTTGGTCAGTTATGTCCCTGTTAGAGAGAATTGGCCTTGAAGTTAGGCTATACATGGTTTCAGTTGGGGGCCTAGAGCTTGTTTAATGTGCTAATTTTAAGTGAAAGCAAATTAAAAACAGTAAGGGATGATTGTTTATTATACCAAAAATATTCTGAATGCTTCAGTTTTATGCTAGCAAGAAATTTGTTTTGATTCAACACAATTTCAGCCAGTTAGTTGTATTTGACTAATGTTAAACCAAACAAAGGTGTTGCTAGCATAACCAAAAAGCATTTTAAATGTGCACTGCACATTTTCTTGACCTTGTGTAGTCAGGTATTGCCTAACTTAGATATAATAGCTTTAAGAGATATTTTGGTTTTTTCAAAGAGGGGTTTTATGAGGTTAATACACGTGATAAAGACATTAGCCATAGTGATTTTGGCCAGTTAAGTCTGTTAGAGAGAATGGGCCTTGAAATTATGCTATGCATTGTTTCAGATAGGGCCTAGGGCTTGTGCATTTTGCTAGTTTTAAGTGAAAACAAAATATAAAAACAGAGTGAGGATGATTGATTATTATACCAAAAATATTCTAAATGCTTCAATTTTATGCTAGCGAGAAACTGTTTTGGTTCGACTTGATTTCAGCCAGTTAGTTGCTAATGTTAAACCAAACAAAGATGTTGCTAGCATAACCAAAAAGCATTTTAAATGTGCACTGCACATTTTCTTGACCTCATCTGCAGTCAGGCATTGCCTAACTTATATATAATAACTTTAAGAGATATTTTGGGGGTTTTAAAGGGGGCTTTTACAAGGTTATTGTAATGGGAAAAACATTAGCCACAGTGATTTTGGTCAGTTATGTCCCTGTTAGAGAGAATGGGCCTTGAAGTTAGGCTATACATGGTTTCAGATGTGGCCTAGAGCTTGTTTAATGTGCTAATTTTAGTGAAAGCAAATTAAAAACAGTAAGGGATGATTGTTTATTATACCAAAAATATTCTAAATGCTTCAGTTTTATGCTAGCAAGAAATTTGTTTTGGTCCAACTCAGTTTCAGCCAGTTAGTTGCTAATGTTAAAACAAACGAAGATGTTGCTAGCATAGCAAAAAGCATTTTAAATGTGCACTGCACATTTTCTTGACCTCATCTGCAGTCAGGTATTGCCTAACTTGGATATAATAGCTTTAAGTGATATTTTGGGGGTTTTAAAGTGGGCTTTTACAAGGTTAATGTAAGTGGTAAAGACATTAGCCACAGTGATTTTGGTCAGTTATGTCCCTGTTAGAGAAAATGGGCCTTGAAGTTAGGCTATACATGGTCTCAGATGGGGCCTAGAGCTTGTTTAATGTGCTGATTTTAAGTGAAAGCAAACTAAAAAACAGAGTGAAGGATGATTGATTATAATACCCAAATTATTCTAAATGCTTCAGTTTTATGCTAGCAAGAAATGTGTTTTGGTTCTACTCCATCTGCAACTATTGTTGCCTTAATTCAATGCCTGTTTTTTTCCATAAAGATCAAAAAGATGACCATAATAGCTGTTGCAAAACTCTCTATTGTTGGTATAAACTTAATGCAACCCCACATTAAAAATAATGAAGTTTCCCTTTAAATCCAATGCCAAAATGCCAATATGGATATTAAATGCTATTTAAAAACTAACAACTTGAGTTTTCCAAACTGAGCAAAAGTTAGTTTCTGTGTTTTGTAGTTAATGTCACGTCCCTCACTGAGGTCTGAAGGGCAGTGGCAGCCTGTACCTTTTACCCAGCTTTACTTTATTCTCCCGGGCGTGCCGTATTGATCTTAGCTGCTGAATTAGCATTTCATATCACCTTCCCTCATTTAAAATGGTGATTGCTGATATCTCACCCAGGACAAATGGTTGGCCGGGGAATTGGAGCTAAGGGCGATACGATCAGCCACAGAGAGTTAACGAGCTTATCATCACAATGTAAATAGCTGTGTGTGTGTGTGTGTGTGTGTGTGTGTGTGTGTGTGTGTGTGTGTGTGTTTGTGCCGGTGTGTTGATTGCTCCGGGGCCGTCCCCCCTGTGGAGGTGTCATGGTTAGTAATCAGAGGATAAACCGGAGGAGAATTATAAATGACTGAATGATGCGGCGGCTGTAAAAGATGATCGTGCGCCGTACTGTAAGAAATCTAAATTTATCAGCCGGGCCGCGGCGGTGCAGTAATAACAGAAAATACACTTATTGATCGTCCTCCAAGAATCAAAGTGAATTAATTTAGAGAGCAGCTCGATGAGTCTATCTGCATCAGGCAGAAGACTGATAACAGGAGCTTCATAGATGAACACAGAAACATTTTGAGGATGAAGGTCAGGCAGAGGTGCTGGGACTTCAGGTGGCAGTGGGCATTTTAGGGTGAGGTCTTATTTTGGATTTCAATTTTTGCCAACTTCCTGTTTGAGATAGGCCCAGGGTATTGATGAGATAAATGACTGAACGTTGGTTTATTCTCTCTACGACATTCCTACTGGCCATGAGGGCTGTTTTATTGTATCTAGGTGGCGCTAGAGAACATATTTTGGAATGTTGGGTGTTTATATTGTCATTTTATCAAAATTTTCACTGGATCTGGGGTGTGTGCCAATTTGACGAGTATAATAGCATGTTTAGGTGGTCAAATTAAGGTTTAATGGGGTGCTGGTTTGGCGGAGTGGTTGGCAGCCAGGCGCCCCATGTACTTGCTTCTGCCGGTCCGGGTTCGAATCCCGCCTGTGACCAGTTTGCAGAGTGTCTTCCCCTACTCTCTCACCCCCTTTCACGGGCCTGTCCACTGTCTCTCTCCTATCAATAAAGGCACCAAAATGCCCAAAAAATACATTAAAAAAAAAAAAAATCAAGGTTTAATTGCCTGTCAGTATAATAAGAATAATAATAATTAGAAAGAAACAGATAAAGAACTAGAAAGCGCTAGGGGAGCGCAAACCTCCACCAATCCAGCTCAGATTATGCTGTTACATCTATAAGCAATAGTTCTATGATAAAGTTGCCATCACAATATGATTCATGACCCTGAAAACCCACACCTAACACTCAGAATCATGTTTTTAGACAGTTGTTAAGAAAAAACGATCTAATGGTGGTTATCAGTATGAAAATCAAGTTTATCTTAAAGGTGCTATGAAGAGAATCTATTTCCAAAGATATTAAGACTCTGCTACCCATGAGCACGTGCAACGACTGTCAAGTAATGTATGTAATGCAATGCTGCGTTCCCGTAACCTCGGAACTGGGAGTGACATCATGTCCAACTTAACGGCGTTCCTGTTGAAGTCGGAAAAAAACATGCCGATCTACCAGGCTATTGTTAGCTGTTGTTATGGACAAAAGTTTTGAGATTGACACAAATATTACATTTTCACAAAGTCTGCTGCTTCAGGGTTTTAGCTGTTTTTGTCAGATGTTTTTATGGTATAATAAAATACAATTAGAAGCATTTCATAAGTGTCGAAAGCTTTTGTTGAGAATTACACAGAATTCATGCAATAAGTCAATATTTGCGGTGTTGACACTTCTTTTTCAAGACCTCTGCAATTCTCCCTGGCATGCTGTCAATCAACTTCTGGACCAAATCCTGACTGATGGCAGTCCATTCTTGCATAGTCAATGCCTGGAGTTTGTCAGAATTTGTGGGTTTTTGATTGTCCACCCACTTCTTGAGGATTGACCACAAGTTCTCAATGGGATTAAGATCTGGGGAGTTTCCAGGCCAAGGGCCTAAAATCTTAATGTTTTGTTACCTGAGCCATTTTGTTGTAACTTTTGCTTTGTGGCAAGGTGCTCCATCATGCTGGAAAAAGCATTCTTCATCACCAAACTGCCCTTGGATGGTTGGGAGAAGTTGCCCTCGGAGGACGTTCTGGTACCATTCTTCATTCCTGGCTGTGTTTTTAGGCAAGATTGTGAGAGAGCCCACTTCCTTGACCGAAAAGCAACCCCACACATGAATGGTTTCAGGATTCTTCACTGTTGGCATGAGACAGGACTGATGGCAGCGCTCACCTCGTCTTCTCCAAACAAGCCATCTTCCAGATGCCCCAAGCAGTCGGAAAGGGGACTCATCAGAGAAAATGACTTTACCCCAGTCCTCAGCAGTCCAGTCCCTGTTCCTTCTGCAGAACATCAGTCTGTCCCTGATGTTTTTACTGGAGGGAAGTGGCTTCTTTGCTGCCCTCCTTGACACCAGGCCTTCCTCCAAAAGTCTTCGCCTCACTGTGCGTGCAGATGCACTCACACAGATCCCGCAGCTGAAACGCCTTCAGGAGACGGTCCTGGCGCTTGCTGGACTTTCTTGGGCGCCTTGGAGCCTGTTTGGCAACAATTGAACCTCTCTCCTTGAAGTTCTCGATAATTGGATAGGCGGTTGACTGAAGTGCATTCTTGCTCACTGCTATAAACTCCCCTCTTAGGCCCTTTTTGTGCGTTGCAATGATGGCTGCACGTGTTTCCTTGCAGGTAACCATGGCTAACAGATGAGGAACAATGGTGTCATGCACCATCTACCTTTTAAAGTGTCCACTCACCCAATCATGACAGATTGATTTTCAATCTAGTTATAATAAAGTCTGTCATTTTCTTGTTAGCTAATGCTATTGGTTATAACAAACAAAGCCTGTCATGTTCTTACTAGGTAATCAATCAATCAATTTCAATTAATCTTTGTTTATAAAGCACCTTACATACATAAAAATGTAGCACAAAGTGCTTAACATTCAAGTAAACAAGCAGTAAGATTTGGGGGTAAAAAGAATTGAAATAATAAAATTAAATACAATAGCTAATGCTATTGGTTATAACAAACTAAGCCTGTCATGTTCTTGTTAGCTAATGCTTATAGTTGTGACAGTCTAAGCCTTCCTGTCCTTCTGTCTTTCTTTTCTCCTGACGGGGCCTCACATGTATGAAACTGCCATCACAGATGAGTCATTTAATAAATATAGCATTAAGCGCTGGACTGAAGTCCTCGGAGAGCCTGTTAGTCCTTCAGCGTGGAGTGTTTGTGGAGTGTCTTCCTCTCTGATGATGATAACGGTAATTACAGCTCTCATTTAGAAACATCTTCATTTTCAATTAGCAGGTTGATTGCAGGAAGAGAGCTGATGTGGAGGACTTCACTATTTTGATCTTTTTAAGTTGCTAAGTGCACCACTGCGGGAGCAGAAATTAAATCAGATTTAAAATTCATGAGTTAGGTTCAAGATAAGTTTGATAACAATTAGTGAAGCAGAATGAGCAGCATATTTATCCCAGCTGAACGGCTCTGCTCTCAGGCAGCGTCAGGTTTTTATTAAAAACAAAAACAGAGACAAAAACAGAAAATCTGCTCACTTTTTACGATTAACATTTTTACATGCTAATTATCAGGTGTGAATGTGGGGCAATTACAGGATGGACCAGTTATTCTACAGGCCATGTGAACAGTAATGATAGTTACTAATAAAAGGATATGAGCAACATCCATCCATGCATCCACTCATCCAACCTTCCATCCATCCAACCATCCAATCCATTCAATAATTCATCCCTCCATTGATGGAACCATCTTTTCATTCTATTCAACAAACTTGTTTTTACCAGTTATCCATCCATTTCCCTCCCATTCATTCATCCAACCTTCAATCCTTCCAACTGTCCAATCCATTCAACTGTTCATCCATCCATCATCAAACCATCTTTTCTTACTCTCTAAGTCTATCAAACCATGTTAACCTGTGTCAATCCTTCTCTTATCCATCCATCCATCCATCCATCCATCCATCCATCCATCCATCCAACCTCCTATCCATCCAACCCTTCAATCCATTCAACAATATATCCATCCATTGGTCAAACCATCATTTCATTCTATTCAACAATCCATCCAAACTTGTTTACCAGTATCCATCTATCTCCTTATCAGTCAACCCATCCACCCATCCATCCATCCATCCATCCATCCATCCAACAGCCCATTAACAATCATTTTTTCCCATCTATTGACAATCCATCCAATTTTAACGAGTTTCTCAAATAACCACCATCCACCCATCCATCATCCATCATCCATCCATCCATCCAACCTTCTATCCATCTAACCTTCCAATCCATTCAACAATTTATCCATCCATTGGTCAAACCATCATTTCATTCTATTCAACAATCCATCCAAACTTGGTGACCAGTATCCATCTAGCTCCTTATCAGTCAATCCATCCACCCATCCACCCATCCATCCATCCATCCATCCATCCATCCATCCATCCATCCATCCATCCATCCAACAGCCCATAAACAATCATTTTTTCCCATCTATTGACAATCCATCCAATTTTAATGAGTTTCTCTATTAACATCCATCCATCCATCCATCCATCATCCATCCATCCATCCATCCATCCATCCATCCATCCAACCCTCTATCCATCTAACCTTCCGATCCATTCAACAATTCATCCATCCATTGGTCAAACCATCTTTTCATTTTATTCAACAATCCATCTAAACTTGTTTACCAGTATCCATCCATCTATTATAAGTCAATCCATCCCCCATCCATCCATCCATTCATCCATCCATCCGTCCATCCAGCCAACCATGCATTCAGCTACCCATCCATGTCCAATCTCTGTCCATTCAATCATGTCTACCAGTTCTGCATCCATCATTCCATCCATCTTACTCAATTTTACAAATCTCTTTAACAATCCATTTTCAAATATGCCTCCACTTTCCCTCAAGCTGTCGAATGTATTCAACAACCCATTCATCAAATTTTACCAGTCTATTACAAATCCATCCATCTATCTTACCATCCATCCATTCAGCCATCTTTCCAATACATTCAACAATACATCCAGCCATGTTTATTGGTCATCATCCATCCATACAACCACGCATCAATCCATGCATTCATCTATCCATCCAATCTAGTCAAACGATTCATCCAACCATTTTTACCAGTTATTAATCAGTCCAGTTATTGCTCCATTTACTTGTCATTTCATTCTATTCAACAATCCACCAAACTTGTTCGCCAGTATCCATCTATCTCTTATCTGTCCATCTATCCATCCATCCATGCATCCAACAGTCCATTAACAATCCATCAGTTTTTTCCCATCTATTCAGCAGTCCATCCAATCAATTTTACCAGTCTCTCAGATCACCATCCATCCATCCATCCATCCATCCATCCAATTAACCTAACTATCCATGGAACCAGTTTTGCATCCATCATTCCATCCAACCAACCATCTTACTCAATTTTACAAATCCCCTTAACAATCCATTTTACATTATGTGACCAGTATCTATTCAATAACCCATTCATCAAATTTTACCAGTCTATTACAAATCCATCCATCTATCTGACCATCCATCCATTCAGCCATCTGTCCAATCTGTTCAACAGTACATCCAGCCTTGTTTATTGGTCATCATCCATCCATACAACCACGCATCAATCCATGCATTCATCTATCCATCCAATCTAATCAAACAATTCATCCAACCATTTTTACCAGTTATTAATCAGTTCAGATATTCCTCCATCCGTCATCCATCCATCCATCAATGTCCTTTTATTCTACTCTTCAATGCATCCATCTACCTCAACCATTTATTGGAACATCCGTAAATCCATCCCAACCCGCCAGTTCATGATTCCACCTTCTATCCATCATCCATCCATATTTTCAGTCTTAACAATTCATATAACCTTTTTTATCCATCCTTATATCTATCTGTCTGTCCACATTACTGATCCATTTAACCTTTTATTCGAACATTTTTGTCTTTTCATTAATCAGTGTCATATTTAGCTGAAAACTGATACAATCTGCTGTCATTTCCATGTTCAACCAACAGTAGGATGTATAGAGAACGGTTTCAAAGTGCAAATAATGAATTAGCACTGTCAATCTTCTGAATGGGTGTACCTAATAAACTGTCCAGTCTCATCTTCTGAGTAAAGATAATATTCTGCAGTTTCTTTCTCCTTTTCTTGTGCAATACAAATCAATGTTTCTCTGTATTGATGCGTTCCTTCATTAGGGCTGTGAAATAAACAGTAAGATTTATAGATCCTCTAAAATCGTATAAATCTCTAAAAGCATGAATATACCCAGGCTTGTTTCTTCATTGAGTTTTTATTCGTCAAAGTTGAACTCAGTGTTGTTGCTCTACCCGAGGAGCCCCCCGCGTTCAGCAGCCTCCGGTGGGCCTGCACGGCTCCATTTAGACGTATACAGTCTGCACAAAGGCTCTTACCGCGGCTGCTTTGAAGCTGAGCCCTGACAGGTTTGTTGTTCCATCGCTGAGCACTTAAAAGGAAAAATACATCCCAGCTTTTGCTCCACTCCGTCTCCCCACAACGTGACTTTTGTCTTTTCTTTGTGTTGTTGTTGATGCCCCGCTTTAAATCTGCAGTTTAACTCCTGCAGTGGAGTTTGTCTCGTTAAAATAACATCAAGCAGGCGCGGCTCCTCCTACATTATGCAGGCCGTGTTCGCTTTAATCCGTATTCCACCTGAAACTCACCTCTGAAAATGTGTTTGGCCGAGGCAAACATCTGCAGCCGGTTTTATAAACAAACTGCGCGGCTGCAGTGCATTCTGGGTCGTCAGACTCTAGCCGGTGGACATAATTGTAGCTTTAAGTTGATGGGGCTCCATGTTTTTTAGCAGCAACATCAAGATATCTACACAGCTACAGAGTGAAAGTAAAGTGGTGGATTACTTAAACCCCACTCCATGATCATGAGGCCCAAGGATGTTTGACCTTGTCCCTGCAAAGTCTTACCCATTTACCAGTAAGTCCAAGTTTTTTACCACAAATTTAGAGAAAATTAGGGAAAACACCCATTTACATTTGACCTATGATCTCCAAAATCAACCTAAGTTATCTTTTCATGGGAGAAATCAAACGTGCAAAGTTTGAGAGAAATCCCTTGAAGATTGCTGGAGATATGACATTCACAAAGATTGGGCAACCAGGAAACACCATGACCTTGACCGTGACCTTGGTCCATGAAAATATTTTAAGTTAGTTCTTGTACTAAAAGGCACATGGGCAAAGTTTGAACAATATCCACTAAAGCTTTCTTGAGATTTGCATTCACAAGCACAGGATGACAGGAAAACTATGACCTTCATATTTGAGCTGTGATTTTAAAAGTCCTATGAGGAGAATCTATTAGCAGCGACATTAAAGCTGGGGTCTACGTTTTGAAACCGCAGCCTGCCCCCCCTTCCCTCACCCCTCCCCTCAGTGTTCCAAGATCCCGCCCCCAGCTCGTGTCGCATCATAACAGCAAGTCCCCTCGGACAGAGCTACGAGCGACTAGCATAATATATCAGCAGCAAACTCAATCAAAAACAGCTCAGCTCAACATGAAAGTATCAAACACCACAGACATCCCCCTTGTAACACACAGCAGTAGCCATTTCAATTGGACCGGCGGCAAGGCGGGGAGCCAATTGTGGGGGAGAATTTATCTTTCTCGGCTTGTCCTCCCGAGCTCAGTTTACAATGCTAACGATTAGCGGCTAACAGGCTAACATCTATTGACAAAGCCAACCCGCTCCACTACAAGTCATTAGCCAGTACAGGCACAGACTAACCAGAGTTATTCAGCAGATACCTCCCACTGTAGTAAACAAAGCCATTACCTGTTCAACCAGGGGCGAAACGGCCAATGCTGAAGGTCTGACGGCCGACTGAGGCCGTTCGTTAGCCCGCTAACAGGCCTTGACCGGCCACTCGGAGCTCCGTTGGGCCCCAGGGGAGAGAGAAGCGGCCTCCCGGTTTCGGCGCTAGGCTTTTCCGGCTCCATGATAGTTCAGTAGCTAACGCACCGGAGGTAGAGGGGAGGAGGCGGGACCATGGGCATGACGCTGCATAGCGAGGGAGACAGGGGATTGGATGGACTCACGGACCAATCGATCCGCGCATGCCAGCGCGGTTTGACTGGTCAACTAGTATGCAGCTTTGCAGCGGATATACTGAATGGATTTTTTTCGTTCTTTTTGGTCTTTATATTGTGTAGATTGAACCATAGGACCATAACAGCCTTATAAACGGTGTTATTAAAATGTACAAAGCTTCCAAATCGTCGACCATAACTTTAAGACTCTGCTACCCATGAGCACGCGCGGCAACTGTCGTTAAGCTGCGTTCCAGTAACCTCTGAACTGGGAGTGACATCATCTCCGACTTATCGGCGTTCCAGTTGAAGTCGGAAAAAAACATGCCAATCTACCAGGCTATCGTTAGCTGTTGTTAGCACGCCCTGCGTTGTTGTATGAAGAATGTGATTATCACTATGGCAGCATTTTTGTAAATATAAGTCTAACAATACTATGTATACAGCTGATCTAGAGCGACACACCCCAGTCAGAAGTGCAAATAAATGGATTATTACAGGAGCTAAATAACTGTTCACACTGGGGGCATCCATCTTCCATTGTCAACTCAGGGGTGGCGAGGTTTCACCGAGTTCCCAGTAGAAAATTCCGACTTCGGGGGACGTTCCAGTTGCAGTTTCCAACTCGGAACTCGGAAATTCCTACTTCTGACTACAACTTGAACGCACCAAAAGACGTGACCCAAGCCAAAGCGTGTGTTTGTTGTGGTGCTAATGAATGCAGCTCGGACCTTCCTCAGAACTCTGCATTGCTTTACAACTTCTTTTTTCAACAACTTACAGGATGCAAAGCGACGAGGTAATGTATCTCTTTCTAGTTATGTAGCGGTAGTTTTCAATGTGTGACAACAAGCAATTTTTGGAAAACTTAGTATTGTAGTTTTGTAGCCGGCTATATATACAGCCCTGTGCTCTAAGACGTGTCTGAATAATATAAATTTGCTCTAGTTTTAATTGTCTTGTTCCTGAAGTTGAGTATCCAGGCCAGTCCAGCCTCTCCGACCCGAACGGAAAGCTAAGGAATAGTATTTATAGATAACCTATTTTGATGCTATAAAACTCATCTTAAAGTGTGTATTTCCATCAGGCATATATCTAAAAGGGAGACTTTTTTGTAACTACTTAGAAACTCCTCACAATCCCTTCAATTAATAGTGATATCAACAAGACATTTTATGACATTTTTCCAGCACAAGAGCAAATTGAATTTATTTCGCTGTACACTTACTGTATAAGAATATATAATATAATAATGGAGCTGCTTTAATACAAATATTTGACATAAATCTGAACCATAGGAGCGAAAACACGAGAGGGAATGATGACATTGTGACTCAGTCTGTGAAAAAAAGCAGAATGGATAACAGAAAAGCTGAGGAAATATTGTTTTGTCGGAGCAGTCTGATAGCTTTAAAGTGAGCAATTTAACGGCGGTATCCAATTTAAAACATCTCTTTTGTCCCCGCAGGTGCGTTTCTGTAGAAATTATGTCTATACTGCCGTCAGACAAGTACAATAGCTTCTTCTATCAGAGGAGAATATTAATGGCTGTGTTAAAACAGGAGCTTATCTCACCTTATCTTACCTCAGAATATGTTTAACAGAGCTTCATTTTCAAATACGCCGCTCTCCTTTAACAAGCTTCCTGCCACTCATATCCTCCCTCACCTCCAAGGTCATGTGCAGCATACAGAGATACAGATGAGGGGAATATGACGGGTTATTTGAGGTTTATGAGGTGGGGCTGAGGTAAATCATGACGAAGTAAACTGAGATTTATCCGCCGGATCAAAGCTGGACCGCACTGACGGCTAATGAGCGTCAGCGTGGAGCCTTATTTATGGATCCCAGCATGATAATTAGGCAGCGTGGTAACCGTAAAGCTTTGAATTCGGAGTCAGTGCGTGTGCAGCCGTCCCACTCCAGAGAGAGAAGTGAAAACTAACTAACAGCATCTCTGCCTGTGATTTTTACCACTCCACTATTTATATCTACAGACGCGACGCTTCACTCAGACAGCAAAGTGTCGCTCCGGGCTGGCTTCATACCAATCTCCTGCTCCTTCTCCCACACTCTCATCTTTTTGTTGCTGCAATCATTTGTGTGATTGGAGGTATCAGCAGGGTTTGTATTCACCGCTGCTCATGGTGCAGCTACACTTATATAAGAATGACATTCTCGCTTGGTGTATTTCTTTTTATTTACTCAACGTCCCAACTTTATTGGATTTTAATTTTAAAGGGATACACCAACATTTTCTTTGTTTTCGTGTCTTGCTTCACTCCTGAGTCCTTGACAAGCAGATAGACTCCATTCCTTTGACTAGGGGTGGGCGATACTGGGAATTTTAGTATCCATCAGACACCAAGTAAATACAGGGCTAGTATCGCCTATACTGATACCGATACTTTTTACATGAAATGTAATGGTCATTGAATAATTTTGTAATTTTGCCTTGAGTTGGTTGATTATGATTATGGATAAACACAGCACAAAGATTTTAGGCACTAAAAATGCTTTTTATTAATGAACCACAAGAATAGAACAAAATTTTAACTGTATAAAAGTAATAAATTACGTTTAAGAAAAAAAAAAACACAAGTGCAAAATAATGTAATGTTATGTAAAAAAATATATAAATAAACCGTAAAATACCAAATAGTAGCCGGGGCGTTTATTTGCTTCTATTACTAAACAGACCAGGCTTTTATTTGGGACCAGGCGACCATTTGGGACAGGCGTTTAGTTGCTTTTGCATAAAAATTTTACTTAGCAAAACATGCAAAATATGTTAAATATAATTAAATTATTTATATACACTAGTTTGAATAACATCTGTACATTTTCAAGGCAAGATTACAGTACTGTAGTTATACTCTTGTCTGGTCATACTGGTCACGAGTAAAGGTCTCGTCACAAGTAAAGGTCTTCTTTTTTTTTTGCTGCACCAGGGCCATGGAGATTAGCAGCAACGTACCGCTAACTGTCGGACCGGCCTCCTGACGTTAGTTAAGGGCAAAAAACAAACAGCGGCAGTGGCAACGTCTTCTTCGTTGAATTTTCAAAGCCCTACTCTGTAAGATTCAGGCTTTCTGCTCTCTAGTGCCCTCTGTGGACGTAGAGTGTAGCTGCACTGTTGTGAAACCGAGCGCCTCACACCAACATGCATTTGTTGACATACAGAGGGTGGAGAAGCGAGCCGACAGGATGTCCAGAGAGACAAATAACTGTAAAGGTTCAGTCTGATCATGTTTCTTTTCAAGTGTCAGCTGTCAGTTGTGAGCTTAGCATTTGCATGTGTGTTCTGTAAACTTTGACCGTAGCTCGTACGCTGCGCCAAATAAATTACACCCAGCATTTATTTGGGACCGGGTGTTTATTTGGTATTTTACGGTAACAATGTCAACATCACAACAAAAAATACCTTCCATTGCACAAATAAAGTGTAAACTACAGTTAACCTTAACCTTTTGGCTTTCTGCTCACAGAGCCCTCTCTTGGGTTGCCCTTTTGGCTCTGTTTCCATATTGACAATAGAATTATAGGTTTTTGTTCAGGAACAGTAACATGTTGACATAGAGGGAGAGAGGTGTGCCATTTAGAAGTGGTTGGAGCGGAGGAAAGTAAAGACGAAATAAGAGAAACTGCAGTATCGATCTCATCACGCTAGTATCGATCTGATACCAATACTCAGCTTGGTATCGATACTATCAATATTAAGATCGATACGCCCACCCCTACTTTTGATTAAATGTGCAGTTACAAGAAAAAGACGGGCAGAGCTGGCCTACCGCTAATTAGCTTAGCTCAAACACTGGGAGTCAGTGGGTAGTGTTAGCCTGTGGCCATCAGATAAACGCTTCAGCATTTCTTAACAGTCTTGTGTGCTTGTTGTGAGCCTTTTTTTTTACCATGTTATGTTAGCCATCTTCTACTTTAATTGTATTATCTTCTTCTACTCCTGAGCATAGGCTTTGTTTTGTTGACCTACATCTGGTTAGAGCTAGACATGTGACGTTCAACAATGAGTTGAGTCTTTCAACAGCTCTTTAATTGAATGTAGAGAACCGCTTCAAATTTGTGAGTGAGCCATCTGTTTGCAAGCCATTTTAAATGCAAATTGCCTACCAATTTAAGAATGGCTTGCAAAAAAACAACCCACTCACAAATCAGTTCTCAATGTTCACTTAAAGAGGACATATCATACTTGTTTCTCCTTTTCACTATGCCAGACTAGGATGCCTGTAAAGCATTTCTGCCCTCAGTACAAGTCATTTAGTTCCTTCATTGCCCCACAATAGCGTTCTCAAAATCCTCATTTTAGGCCATTATGAAGCCGTCGTTGAAACACTCGGATCTGAGGATGACCTACAGTTACCTCGCAACGTCACAGCCCTTTGTGCTCTGATTGATCAGTTCTATCGGGGGCTGAGCCAGCCTGTCCTTCTTCTTCTACTGTATTTTCCAGCAGGCTCAATGCAGCAACCGCGTGTTGAGTCCCCCTACAGGCCAGAGCTGGTAATGAGGGAGAGTGAGCAAGGGACCTATATACCCCTGCTGGTGGATGTGTTCCTCGGTGACGGTTTTGTGGCTAAAGGACATCACAGAGGAGGAAGTGTTTTATCAGATAACTCCAATAAAAAGAAAGGTACCTCATGACATCACGACGTTTGAAATCTCACGGACATCTCGCGATGACCTATATTCAGAGGCATCAAATCTCGTTCTAGGATATCAGAAAAAATACAATATCTCATTTTTAAAAAATTAAGGGGGTGTAAGGTCTTGTTTTCAAATATATTACATTAAATGTAAGTATTAAATGTCTCCTTTAAAAGAGCTGTTCATATGATTTGGCTCATTCACAAATGTTACATCCCTAGATATCTGCTGTGGTTTGTGCTATAGATGTAACGTTCGTGGTTCATGTTATTTGTGAAATAACAGGAACATAACAGTAATACAGAGAGAGTGAAAACAATTGAGTTATTAATATTGATAGACAAAATATAGACATTTCCAAAGAAAGGTTTCAGTAGTTTCTTTTGAACAGCTTTTTTTTTTTTTTTTTTTTTTTTTAATGTATTTTTTGGGCATTTTGTGCCTTTATTGATAGGAGAGAGACAGTGGATAGGGTTGTGAAAGGGGGTGAGAGAGTAGGGGAAGACACTCTGCAAACTGGTCACAGGTGGGATTCGAACCTGGACCGGCAGAAGTAAGTACATGAGGTGCTAACCACTCCGCCAAACCAGCACCCCTTGAAGAGCTTTTTTAAGTGAATGATAGGAATGGATTTACAGTTGTGAGTTTTTAATCCATTCAGAAATATTTTTAAAATAGTTAACACTGAGAGAAAAGGCAGTTTTCTACATTTTTCCTCACTCACAGGTCATTTTATCAGGCAGCATTGTACTGATTATTGATATTCATTGTCTCTAATACACATCAGTATACTGTTTGTTAATGAGTTATCATGAGCCACTTTATTATGCAGCATTGTACTGATTATTGATATTCATTGTCCCTAACACACATCAGTATGCTGTTTGTTAATGAATTCTCATGAGTCACTTTATTAGGCAGCATTGTACTGGTATTTTTTATTGTCTCTAACACGCTCCAGTAAGCTTTCAGTGGATTCTGATGGCATTTTCAGACAGTATTTGACATAACACAAGGCCTGATTTACAAGAGTTTGGTGGTGATCTGAATACAAATGTGAATCCATGAATTGTTAAAGTATTTTTCGACATTGCAAGATAAGACAGTTTTCCACATTTTTGCAATTACCTCATAATACATGGCACAAGTGATAAAATGTTGTGGGTGATCTGGATTGGATTGCACATAGATCTTTTAGTTGACACTGCAAGTAGGACAGTTTTCCACATTTTTGATTATCACCTAAACATTCTTATTGGATTGGAATGGCATTTTCATTGGAGGTTGTTCATGACAGAGATTTTTAGATAGTTGTTAACTTAAGAGAGGGAGCCCCTTTTTACATTTTCTGTCACAGCTCAAAAGCTTTCATTAGATTTTGGCAACATTTTCTGGTAGTGTTTCTAACATACTCCTTATTGTTGCTTGTTAATGGCAATCACAAGACACTTTATTGGCAGCATTGTACTAATTATTAATTTTATTGATTCTAACATTCTCCATATTGTTGCTTGTTCATGAAAATCATAAGACACTTTATTAGGCAGCATTGTACTGATTACTGATTTTATTGTTTCTAACATTCTCCATATTGTTGCTTGCCCATGACAATCACAAGACACTTTATTGGGCAGCATTGTACTGATTATTGATTTTTATTGCCTCTATCATATTCCAATATGCTGTTTGCTATTGGTGACTACACGCCATTTTACTAGGCAGCACTGTACAGATTATTGATTTTTAATGTCTAACATATTTCAGTATGCTGCTGGTTAATGAGTTCTCACAAGCTGCTATATAAGACTATATTGTACTGATTATTGATTTTGGTTTTCTCTAACATACTCCAATAAAGTGTTTGTTATTTGGCTACAGGGAGATGATTGCTTAGTTTTTTTGGTTTCAAGCATAAACAAATACCCCGTTTGTAATTGATGATCACATTTCACTTAATTAGGCAGCACTGTACTGATTATTGTTTTTTATTGTCCTTAACATACTGCCATATGCTGGTTGCTCATGAGTTTTCAAAAGTCACTATATTGGGCAGCATATGTCTTTGTAGTGATTTTTTAAAGTATCTAAAATCATCCAATATCATGTTGTCATTGAGTCACTTTTTTCAGCTACATTTTAATGATTATACATTTAAATGCCTCTTACATACTCCAATATGCTGTTTATTATCAATCACATGACATTTTATTAGGCAGCACTGTACAGATTATTGTTTTTATTGTCTCTAACATAGTCCAATATGTTGTGAACAAATTCGACTCACTTTATTAGAGAGCATTGTACTGATTATTGATGTCTTTGTCTCTAACACTCCAATATGCTGTTTGTATTGGAGCACTCACAAGTCACTGGATTAGGAAGCATTGTACTGAGTATTGTTTTTTATTGTCTCTTACATACTCCAATAAGCTGTTTGTTCATGACAATCAAAAGTCACTTTATTAGGTTACATTTTCTGGTAATGTTGGAGATAACAGAAGAATTCAGGAATTTCCTAAATATTTTTTGCCATTGCAAGATAGAATAGTTTTACACATTTTTACTGATAACTCTAATTTCAGTCGACTCAAATGACAATTTCAGAGATTTTTGGGCATGGCACAAGGATAAATTGGCATTGTTTGGTGGTGATCTGAAAGTGGTTGCACAGACACAAATTGTATAAAGGATTTTTGACAATGTAAGATAGGGCAGTTCCTTCATTTCGGATAATCACTCAACTTATGGCCCTTTTCCACTAGCATGCCTTGGCCCTACTCTACTCGGCCCCATTCGATTTGCAGCGTGTTTCCACTAGTCTGGTACCTCCTAAAACAAGCTAGTTTTAGTACCTACTCCGCTCTGGTTCCAAGCGAGCTGAGTCGATACTAAAAGATGACGTCACCGACTGCCGGCTGCTGATTGGTCAGACAATGTCGTCATCGAGGAGTCATGAGTGCGACAACCTAGCATGGTAGCGGTAGCTACCATTAGCTTACCCTCATACGTCTTTTCTTTGCAGCTCGATTGGTCTCGTCCTCGGCTTCATTCTGTTGTATAGCTTCCAAAACTCTCCTGTGCTTCTCAAGGGGTATTTCTTCTTACCACCAGCAGCCTTCTTCTGCTTTCCTTTTTTACTCGGTTTGTGACAAAAAGCCACAGATTGTTGTGTCGCGCTCAAAATGACGTCACCACAGTGTCGCTCAGCAGTTTAAAGCGACACTGCACTATGTTGGGCAGGCGACTGGGGCTAATGGAAAAGCAGCACAAGGCGAGTCGAGTAGAGCCGGGTAGAGTCGAGTAGAGTAGAGTAGGGCTAATGGAAAAGAGCCATAAGTGGGGATTTCTGCTTTCATCATCACTGATGTGCTTAGAATCGTTTAGTCATCACCTGCCCTCGCACATTGTGGTCGCTCACCTGCTTCACATGAAAGACCAATTGCTTCTTTTAGGCTTGTTTCCAATATTTAGTTGCTTGTCTCCCCTGAAGATCTGGCAACCCAGCTTGTCTGAGTTGTTGTTCTTCCACCACACAAGACATGTTTCATCATGACATGGTGTTTTCTTGGAGGAAAACAAAAATGTTCCCCGTCTTTCTTCGCTCCCTGTCAGCCTGGTAATTCCCTAAACTCCTCAATTTGGCACGAAGCACATCCGTCCTGACTCAAAGCCTCCGTTTCACTCCCTCCATCCCCCAATTAGACGCCAGATCCACAGGCTCATTAGATCGTCCAGGTTAGCGGGCTCTCTCATCCCCCCGACGTCTTGCTCGCACTAACAAGACAAACTCTGTTAACATGGAGCTCCCAATTATTCAGCGGAATGTGGTAGCACTGGTAACAACGCAGCGAACAGCCTTTTGTCAGTAATTTGCTCTTCTCTGTGACACACTCTGGAGGATGGAGATGTAGGACGCTGAATCTTAACTCCGTGAAATGTTTGTTAGTTGGTGTGTTAAAGGTGAGGCCTGCTCCGAGGATGTATGCGCTGCTAAAAAAAAAAAAAAACGTAAGGTTCTCAGTAATGAGGAGTCAAATGACTTCACACATAAAGGTCAGAAGAGTCATCATGGAGGAGCAAACAACAACAGGAGGGAGAGGTGTTAGCGTGACGTCTACGGCCCTGGACAACATTTATCAAGAAAACCAGCTGTGTTGAAACTGCCTGAGCACGAGGCTCTAAAATATGCTTTATCATATACAATGATATTGATAGCATTGTACTGATTATTGGTTTAAATAGCTTGTAGCACACTCCATTATGTTGCATATTCATGAAATCATACAACACTTTATTAGGTAGCATTGTACTGATTATTAAGTTTTATTGTTTCTAACACATTCCTCTATATGGCACATTCATGACAATCACAAGACACTTTATTGGGCATCATTGTACTGATTATTGATTTAAGTAGCTTGTAAAACACTCCATTATGTTGCTTGTTCATGACAATCACAAGACACTTTATTTGGCAGCATTGTACTGATTATTGATTTAAGTAGCTTGTAAAACACTCCATTATGTTGCTTGTTCATGACAATCACAAGACACTTTATTGGGCAGCATTGTAGTGATTATTGATTTAAATAGCTTGTAAAACACTCCATTATGTTGCTTGTTCATGACAATCGTAATACTCTCTATTGGGCAGCATTGTACTGATTATTCATTTTTATTGTTTCTAACAGACTCCATTATATTGCTTGTTTATGACAATCACAAGAGACTTCATTGTGCAGCATTGTACTGATTATTGGTTTTTATTGTTTCTAACACACTCAATTATGTTGCTTGAATGACAGTCACAAGACACTTTATTAGGCAGCATTGTACTGATTATTAAGTTTTAATGTTTCAAACACTCCATTTTGTGTCATGTTCATGACAATCACAAGACAATTTATTAGGTAGCATTGTACTGATTATTAAGTTTTATTGTTTCTAACACATTCCTTTATATGGCACATTCATGACTATCACAAGACACTTTATTAGGTAGCATTGTACTGATTGTTAATTTTTATTGTTTCTAACAGACTCCATTATGTTGCTTGTTCATGACAATCACAAGACACTTTATTGGGCAGCACTGTAGTGATTATTGATTTAAATAGCTTGTAAAACACTCCATTATGGTGCTTGTTCATGACAATCACAATACACTCTATTGGGCAGCATTGTACTGATTATTCATTTTTATTGTTTCTAATAGACTCCATTATATTGCTTGTTTATGACAATCACAAGAGACTTCATTGTGCAGCATTGTACTGATTATTGGTTTTTATTGTTTCTAACACACTCGATTCTGTTGCTTGAATGATAATCACAAGACACTTTATTAGGCAGCATTGTACTGATTATTAAGTTTTAATGTTTCAAACACACTCCATTTTGTGTCATGTTCATGACAATCACAAGACACTTTATTAGGTAGCATTGTACTGATTATTAAGTTTTATTGTTTCTAACACATTCCTTTATATGGCACATTCATGACTATCACAAGACACTTTATTAGGCAGCATTGCACTGATTATTAAGTTTTATTGTTTCTAACACACTACATTATGGTGCTTGTTCATGACAATTGCAAGACACATAATTAGTCAGCATTGTACTAATTGTTGAGTTTTATTGTTTTGAACACACTCCATTATGGTGCTTGTTCATGACAATCGCAAGACACTTTATTAGGTAGCATTGTACTGATTATTAAGTTTTATTGTTTCTAACAGACTCCATTATGTTGCATGTTCACAACAATCTCAAGACACTTTATTAGGCAGCATTGTACTGATTATTATTTTAATTGTTTCTTACACACTCCATATTGCTCCTTGTTCATAACAGCCATAAGAAACTCTATTGGGCA
The DNA here is from genome assembly GCA_036419115.1 of Scarus forsteni. Classification (NCBI taxonomy): domain Eukaryota; kingdom Metazoa; phylum Chordata; class Actinopteri; order Labriformes; family Labridae; genus Scarus; species Scarus forsteni. The sequence goes on from JAZDUH010000345.1 coordinate 3,034,507, forward strand.
GCATTATACTGATTATTGCTTTTTATTGTTTCTAACACACTCCATTACGTTGCTTGTTCAAGACAATCACAAGACACTTTATTAGGCAGCATTGTACTGATTATTACATTTTATTGTTTCTAACACACTCCATTATGGTGCTTGTTCATGACAATTGCAAGACACTTAATTAGTCAGCATTGTACTAATTGTTGAGTTTTATTGTTTTGAACACACTCCATTATGTTGCTTGTTCATGAAATCACACGACACTTTATTAGGTAGCATTGTACTGATATTAAGTTTTATTGTTTCTAACAGACTCCATTATGTTGATGTTCACAACAATCTCAAGACACTTTATGAGGCAGCATTGTACTGATTATTATTTTAATTGTTTCTTACACACACCATATTGTTCCTTGTTCATAACAGCCATAAGAAACTCTATTGGGCAGCATTATACTGATTATTGCTTTTTATTGTTTCTAACAGACTCCATAATGGTGCTTGTTCATGACAATCGCAAGACACTTATTTGGGCAGCATTGTACTGATTATTGTTTTTCATTGTTTCTAACACAATCCGTTTATTTGCTTGTTCATGACAATCACAAGTACTTTATTAGACAGCATTGTACTGCTTATTGAGTTTTATTGTTTCTGACACACATCATTGTGTTACATGTTCACGACAATCTCAAGACACTTTATTAGGCTGCATTGTACTGATTATTAAGTTTTATTGTTTCTAGTGTTTTTTGGTAGACTTATTCAGCCTTTTGGTAATGGACATTCCTATTGAGCCAATCAAGTGGCAGCAACTCAAGGCTCATAGCCACGCGGTCATAATCATGGCAACCTGCCAAAGTTCAACCCAAGCAAACGGATGGGGAAGAAAGATGATTTGAAGTTGTTTCCACCAAGCAGTATAGTTTAGTTTGTTTTGCTATCATAATTGTGGGTAAGATTGAAGCTTTAACTGCTGCAGTTTGCTGACTGGTCTCAAAAATTGCCAGATTTTGTGCTTTATGGCTTCAAACTCTCAAATTTTAACTGTAGACCTTGCATTTAAACTAGCCTACACTTTAACCTCTGAATTCACCAGTGTCATGGCACTTCCTGTTGGGCTAAGGCTCGACTCTGACCGTTGAAACTCTGCAGAACATTTTGCTCACAAACAAAACATGAATAATGGAGTTGACTTGCAGACAGAGTTTAAATCCTGGTTTTCAAACTCAACATGGACACTGGTTAGACTTTCAGATTTACATAACGGAGCAGACTGAACTCCTTCCTGACTTCCCTGTAAGTTCTGTAAAATCGGCACCATCATTCTCACATACATATTTTATCGTATAGTACCAGACTATGAGTAGCTTATTTTGACTTTGTCCACATGCTGGTAAATTCAAAGAAAATAGACAAATATTTAAATCATGGGGAAAATGAATCCACACACACACACACACACATATATATATATATATATATATATACAGTATATGTATAGAGAGGCATAAAGATGACAGCATAATTATCTGCTGAATGTTCACGTCGAAACAAAATTCACTGCACTGACAGACTCACTCTTGTTTTAACAAATCTACAAACACATATCAGGTCATAAATAAGCAGGTTTTGAGTAAAATGTATGTATGTTTGATTTACTTTTTTATTTACTTACAATTTCAATTGTTTAATGTAGTCGCTATCCAATATTGTAATAATCCTTTATTTTTTTGTTTTATTTTTGTTTAATATGTATTTTCCTGTTGTATTAGCAATTTTTTTAAATTTGCTCTTTGTATGTTGCACTGCATAAAACATGCTTTATAAATATATTATAACTCAGCTTACCAATTAGTATCTTTGGGCTGAAGGAGTTGAAAGAGAAAGAAAAAGTGCAATAAAATTGCTACTAAAATTGTACTTTCAATAAAACTATGAGCCTTCACATTTAAAAATAATTTTTCTAAGATCTGTAAAAATGTAAGGTTTGCTTTGGCAAATTTCCGTCATCTTAGAAATCATATGACCACCAAAGCTGCAAAAATGTATATGTTTTCTCTTATATTATCCCACATAAACTACTGCTTACCCACCTGGTTCACTGCTAACAGCACTACCTTAACGCCCGTCATGTCTCTATATAAACAAGCTCTTAAAGTCTTGGATAAAAAACCTAGAGCATACCATCACTGCAGTATATTACAAAAATACAGGCTGTTTAGCTGGGAAAACATCATTATTTTTAAAAATTGTTGTCTAATGTTCCGGATTCATCAGCGCACTGCACCCCCCCCGCTCTGCAACCTAATACACTTTCGATCCACAACAGCCACTGTAACTAGAGGAGCAGTGAGAGGTGACTGTAAAATCCCTCTCCAAAAGAGTTCATTTGGACAGTCTGTGTTCTCCTACAAGACAGCCCAAGAGTGGAATAAGATCCCACAAAGATCCCACTCATAGAGAGTCCAGCTCATACATCTCTTTCAAAACCAAACTTAAGAATTGGTTAATCGATAACCAAAGATGTGAACATTGAAACCTGCAGCCGCAAGAGCTTGAGTCCGTCTTCCTTTTCTCCAATCCTGAGCATTGTGTATGACAGTAACTGAATGTATATGATATATGTGAGGTAGAAACTTAGCGTACCAAAGGTGTAAATTATTTCTATATGTTATGAGAGAGTTTGAGTATGAGACTGGGTCACATAGTATGAAACCATGCATCAAGCTTTTTACTTAATGTGTATCTCCTTGTATTTTATCGTAGATCAGCATGGTATTTTGCACTTTGCATTTGTATATAATGTATATCTTTTATATTTCTTCCCTACCAGGTACTGGCCTATTCTGTTCTGGCAGGGGGGACAGTCGATGTAAACTAGCCTTTTGGCTAACTCGGGTGCATTTACATTTTGTATAAAATGTTTATTAATGTGCAATGTCCCTCCGAAACAAATAAAGGAAATGAAATGAATGAAATATATGTGTATATATATATATATATATATATATATATATATATATATATGTGTGTATATATATATATATATGTGTATATATATATATATATATATATATATATATATATATATATATATATATATATATATATATATATATATATATATATATATATATATATATATATATATATATATATATATATATATACATATAGATATATATATATATAAGTGTATATATATATATATATATATATTTATGTATATATATATATATTTATATATGTATGTATATATATGTATATATATATATATATATATATATATATATATGTATGTATGTATGTATGTATATTACAGCCGAGCCGTGACTTTAGAGCATCAATTACATTAATTAATTACACCGCAAATTAATGCATTCCAAAAATCAATCACAAGATTAATTATAGCACAGGAACATTTTAATATTGTCCAGTTGACACGTACATGGCAGTGGCACGTTACTTAGATGGCAACAGGGACAGCCTATTTGAGACTTAGCCTTATTTTATTTCTGAATGTATTTATCTACATTTGTTGTTATTCTTTAATTATGCACCAGCTCTAACTGGTTTGCCGGATGTCCTCGACCTTTTTCTTATTTTGAATTCGAGTTTTTATTCAATCACCAATAAAAATGTGGATTTACAAATCTTCACTTCTTAGTGTTTTCATTTGATTAGTCATACACTAGAGTTTTGTAATGTCCTCAAATTCACATTCTTTATTTGGAGACATTAAGCAGATATGAGATTAAAATATGATTAAACAGATTAATTAATTACAAATCCTGTAATTAATTAGATTAACTGTTTTAATCGCCTGACAGCACTAATATATATATATATATATGTATATATATATATATATATATATATATATATATATATATATATATATATATATATATATATACAGTCATGGAAAAAATTATTAGACCACCCTTGTTTTCTTCAATTTCTTGTTCATTCTAATATCTGGTACCACTAAACGTATAATACAATGAACACAACAAACAATGCAGCTGGTCACATAATACTTTATGTCCTATTTGACATTCTTAAGCTTAATTGATTCCCAGGGTATATAAGAGGCCATTTCATGTCACAAGCAGCACTGCACATGCAAAGGCCTAGAGTGGTTTCCTGCTTACATTCAAGCCGTAGCACAACTCAGAAGTTGTCAGCTCTCACATAATGCCTAAAACAAAAGAATTATGTGAAACCACAAAGGCAGCCATCTTGGCACTGCTGGAAATTGGCATGAGTGAGAGACAGGTAGCGAAAAAACTGAAGATCTCCAAGACAGCCGTTCATTACAACAAAAAAAAAAGCTGAACATGGCACTACCAAATTGCTACCTGGCCGTGGCAGGAAACGTCTTTCTACCCCACAAGATGACCGTGCACTCATCCGTTCCTTTCAGTGATAATCCAATCCAACCTCAGGGACCTTGATGCCCACTCCAGCCAACTGAGTGGGCACTATACTAGTTCAGCAAGGACAGTTTGAAACCGACTTGTTGAAGCTGGTTTGAAGTCACACAGAGCACGCATAAGAAGCCCTTCATCAATGAAAGGCAGAGAAGGCCGGTTACTCTTTGCTCGAGACCACAAGGATTGGACTGTTGATGATTGGGCTAAGGTTCTCTTCAGTGATGAATCAATTTTGAATTGATGCCCTCCAGCCAACTTACTGGTTAGGAGGAAGCCTGGAGAAGCTTACAACCCAGACTGTCTTGCCCTACAGTAAAACATGGGGTGGATCAGTCATGATCTGGGGTTGTTTCAGTCTGAGTGGAACAGGGCAAATGCAATTGTGTGAAGGCCGAATGAACCAGGTCATGGACAGGACTACCCTTGAAAACAGTCTTCTTCCATCAGCTGGAAAACTCTTTCCTGCCTCGAATGACTGGATTTTCCAACAAGACAATGCCCCTTGCCACACGGCAAGGTCAGTTAAAAACCTGGATGGAGAACCACAACATTAGCACCATGCCTTGGCCTGCTCAATCACCAGATCTTAATCCAATTGAAAACCTGTGGAAAATCATCAAACTCAAAATGGAGAACCACAAGCCCAAAAACAAAGAAAATTTGTTTGAATTTGTCCAACAGGAATGGGCTGCTGTGACAGCAGAACAATGTCAGAAGCTGGTGGAGAGCATGCCAAGACGCATGGCTGCAGTCATCAAAAACAATGGTTATGCAATCAAGTATTAACTCTTGTGTGTATCATGTGTTTAAAGCAAACAGAAAAGAAAACATGGAATGCTTAAAAGTAGTGTTTTTGGCGGTACAATGCCATAGCTATTGATGTAAGAATTTAAGTAATTTTGGTTATTATCAAGAAAACCATGGAAAATGAATAGTTCTTAGTTCTTAAATTAAACTCTCATGAGCTATTTTTGTTGTTATCATTATAATTGTCCAAACAAATGTACCTTTAGTTGAGCCAGGCATTAAAATTAACAAGAAATTGAAGAAAACAAGGGTGGTCTAATAATTTTTTCCATGACTGTAGACATATATATATACATATATATATCTATATCTATATCTATCTATCTATCTATCTATCTATCTATCTATCTATCTATCTATCTATCTATCTATCTATCTATCTATCTATCTATCTATCTATCTATCTATCTATCTATCTATCTATCTATCTATCTATATATATATATATATAAATATATGTGTGTGTGTGTGTATATATATATATATATGTGTGTGTATATATATATACATTTATACATATATATATATATACATATATATATATATATATATATATATATACACACACATATATATACACACACACACACACACACACACACACATATATCTATCTATCTATCTATATATATAGATATATACACACACATATATATCTATATATATATATATATATATACATATAATTTTCATACAATCTAATGTACCTAATTTCAAAGTGTTTTTGAAGAAAAAAATGCTCTTAACTGTATAATGGAATATAAAGCTCTTTTGTGTGATGTCTAAACTTGCCTTGCTTTTGCATGTTTAAATAATTTAGGATAAAAAAAAACAACTATTCTTGATTTTTCTTTGGTAAAACAGTTTCTTATAGTTTCGAATTGACTAAGTGAACCTCTTTTCATGATTTAAATGCTGTTCGGTCCCGGTATTTATGTGTTTCATCGTGAACCTTAAACTCATGATGAAACAAAATATATCTCGAATGAAAAGTAAACTTTGGATTTCATAGTGGACTTCGTTTCCCAGCAGCATTTGCGCCATAACGTCTAAAAACTATCCCGTCGAGTTCTGGTGCTGGTTAAAATCATTTTCCTCTGATTTAAATCACATTGTTTGAGATATATATTTGAATTCAAAACACAAGTTATCTCCCAACTGTCTGGGCATATAAGTGCACAAAATAAAATTGAAATAAGATGGGAAAAACTCGGTGTTACTTTTTGTTCGTCCTCTAACGTCACACACTCAACGCGGAAACAAACTCCTGAATGAAACATGTCAGACAGCAGCTACAAACCTGTGAGCCATGTCATTTTTGACATGGATGGACTATTACTAGGTGTCAGGTTTTATTATTGTGTTTGTTGATCATCTGAAACAACGCTTGACCCACGCTAAAACTAGATTGCTGCAGAGCAGCAATGCCGAACTCCATAGGAAATATGTAAAATTTTGAAGCTTTTATCACTTTGCAAAGATAATGTTTGAGTTCTAGTACAATGTCGTAGCTATTTTTGTATTTCATAAGCTTATGATAAATTCGGCTCACATTTTAGTTCGCTATTAATGCAAAATATGTTTTTTTTTTTTTTTTTTTTTACTTTTACTGTTGCTCAAGCGTGTTGACGTGCATTCATCATAAAGCCTTGAAACACTCCACTCTTGAACCAGCTCTTGCATGGACGCGCTTGAAAAATCAGGATTTACTGCCAGTTTAAGAGATTATGTACTTTAACACGGATGCCGAATTAATTATCTGGAACAGAGTAATATTTAAAAGAATTTAAAAACATAATATGCTCATGCACTCCGATTGCAAACACCATCATTACAAATTAGGCACTTTTGTACATGAGGTTCAGCTTGTTATTAAAGCAGCGTTTTTATTGACTTAGCTGTGAATTGTAATCTATTTGGGCTTTCTTAAAAGGCAGATTTAGCGTCTTAAATTCGAATTATCATGAATTTATTTGTTTAATTGGGTAAAAAAATGTTTGACTTTAAGTTATTGCCAATTAATGCCTCCTTTTTGCATTTTAACTCTAAGTTTGTCATGCTATGGCTCATTTTCAGCCTCAAATATCCTATAAACTTCATTTTAATGCACATATGCATCTAAGAAATCTTCATAATGCAGTAATTAATCTGTATATTTATGTAGTTGCCTCATATTTTGCCCAAAATTACATGCAATTAACAGAAAATGAGTCTTTTATTGTTTCACGCCTCCATCTGGACTTCTTTTAATCCAGATTTGGCCATAATAATGTACGTTTTAACAGGTTTAGATGGACCCCAGTTCTAGGATTTGATGTTAAATTTTGAAGTATAAGCCAAATATTGTTCCCTGTTTTCTTTTCCACCTGCCAAAATGTTCCTGTGCTGATCCAAATCCAGCCCCAGATGACATTAAAATGGATGGCGATTAATTCCTCTATTTGTGTTTCCCATTGCAGACACAGAGCGGCTGTACACCGTGTCCTTCCAGGAAGTGTGCGACCGCTTCGGAAAGCAGTACACCTGGGATGTGAAGTCGTCAGTGATGGGGAAAAAGGCCCTGGACTCTTCCCAGATCATTCGGGACGTGTTGGAGCTTCCCATGACGGCTGAGGAGCTGCTGGCTGAAACCAGACAGATACAAGAGCGGATCTTCCCCTCCGCCAAACTCATGCCAGGTATGGCAAATGTTTACAATGAAAAGATGTCACGCAGCTGTTTTGTTCCTGAACAGAGTGGACTATCATTAGCTCCTGTGTGGGCTGTTTGTCCTCTTTACTCTGCATGTGGGAGTTCTGCTTCCTCTGTTGTCTTTTAGGGCACACGATCTGCAATATTAGGACCTCATATTTCAAGCTACAGCTAAATTTATCCTTTATTTTTGGATTATGTAAATGTGTTTCTGAAAAGTTTCAAGTGTTCCATCCAAAACACAACTCCTCTGGAGCTCGTTTTGATGGATTCCACTTTCATATGTTGCCATTTCTTCTCATTGGTCTAATTTTAGACCTCTTTTGAAAACGGGAGCAGCAGAATTGGTTAAAAGAGCAAAATACATCTAATAACTGTGTGTGTATGTGTTATGTAAGGGCGCTTGATGATTCAGCTGCTGCAGCGGTGGCTCATTATTTAATTCCTCAACTGATGCCTGGAATTCAACCTTAAAATGTCATGTCATCGTTGAATTATTGTCGAGCGATGAGCCTGTGTTACTCACGCTGTTAAAAAAGGACATGTGTTTCATCCTGATACATCAGGTACTTCTGTGCAGGCTGTCTTCAGTGTTAAATTTTGTATAAAATAGAAGATAAGTTGTGAAAAGGGCTCACATTGGAACTTAAAGCTGGTTCATGTGTTTATTTTTTGATGATTGCTAGAGTATGATAACACGGCTGGGAAATTATATGATTTTATTGATTGTCATGTCTTTTTCGAGGATGCTTATCAACACAGTTCTTTGTCAATTCAAGCAACAGCATACTTTACACTATTTAAGTATTTTGATGTTGTGGGAATGCTTCAGTGAAATATTGGATCATAAAAATACTTTTTACAGCTTCCCTTTTCCCCTTTTTATGTATTTTGATGTTGTGGGAATGCTTCAGTGAAATATTGGAGCGTAAAAATACTTTATACAGCTTCCTGTTTCCACTTTTTAAGGATTTTGATGTTGTGGGAATGCTTAAATAAAACATTGGAGCATAAATATACTTTATACAGCTTCCTGTGTCCCCTCTTTTTTCAATATTTTGATGTTGTGGGAATGCTTCAGAGAAATATATAAGCATAAACGTACCTCATACAGCTTTCTTTATCCTTCATTTTAGAATAGTTTGATGTTGTGCGAGTGCTGCAGTAAAAATCTGAGCATAAACTTATATCATACAGCTTCCTGTGTCTACTCTTTTGATATTTTGATGTTGTGGGAATGCTTCAGTGAAATATCTGAGCATGAACTTGTTTCATACAGCTTCCTGTTTCAACTTTTAAAGTTTTTTGATGTTGTGGAAATGCTTCAGTGGAATATATGAGCATAAGCATACTTTATACTTACCTATGTCCACTCTTTTTGAAATATTTTGAATTTGTGGGAATACTTCAGTGAAATATCTGAGCAAGAGCATACTTTATAGAGCTTCCTGTGTCCAATCTTTTTTTTAATATTTTGATGTTGTGGGAATGCTTCAGTGAAATGTCTGAGCACAAACATACTTTATAGAGCTTCCTGTTTCTGCTTTTTTTAATAATTTGATGTTGTGGGAATGCTGCAGTAAAAATCTGAGCGTAAACTTATTTCATACAGCTTCCTGTGTCTCCTCTTTTGATATTTTGATGTTGTGGGAATGCTCAAGTGAAATATTGGAGCATGAACATATTTGATACAGCTTCCTGTGTCTCCTCTTTTTAAATATTTTGATGTTGTGGGAATGCTTCAGTGAAATATCTGAGCATAAACATACTTCATAGAGCTTCCTGTTTCTGCTTTTTTTAATAATTTGATATTGTGGGAATGCTTCAGTGAAAAATCTGAGCATAAACTTATTTCATACAGCTTCCTGTGTCTCCTCTTTTGATATTTTGATGTTGTGGGAATGCTCAAGTGAAATATTGGAGCATGAACATATTTCATACAGCTTCCTGTGTCTCCTCTTTTTAAATATTTTGATGTTGTGGGAATGCTTCAGTGAAATGTCTGAGCATAAACATACTTTATAGAGCTTCCTGTTTCTGCTTTTTTTAATAATTTGATGTTGTGGGAATGCTGCAGTGAAATATCTGAGCATGAACTTGGTTCATACAGCTTCCTGTTTCAACTTTTAAAGATTTTTGATGTTGTGGAAATGCTTCAGTGGAATATATGAGCATAAGCATACTTTATACTTACCTATGTCCACTCTTTTTGAAATATTTTGAATTTGAGGGAATACTTCAGTGAAATATCTGAGCAAGAGCATACTTTATAGAGCTTCCTGTGTCCAATCTTTTTTTAATATTTTTGATGTTGTGAATGCTTCAGTGAAATGTCTGAGCACAAACATACTTTATAGAGCTTCCTGTTTCTGCTTTTTTTAATAATTTGATATTGTGGGAATGCTTCAGTGAAAAATCTGAGCATAAACTTATTTCATACAGCTTCCTGTGTCTCCTCTTTTGATATTTTGATGTTGTGGGAATGCTCAAGTGAAATATTGGAGCATGAACATATTTGATACAGCTTCCTGTGTCTCCTCTTTTTAAATATTTTGATGTTGTGGGAATGCTTCAGTGAAATATCTGAGCATAAACATACTTCATAGAGCTTCCTGTTTCTGCTTTTTTTAATAATTTGATGTTGTGGGAATGCTGCAGTAAAAATCTGAGCGTAAACTTATTTCATACAGCTTCCTGTGTCTCCTCTTTTGATATTTTGATGTTGTGGGAATGCTCAAGTGAAATATTGGAGCATGAACATATTTCATACAGCTTCCTGTGTCTCCTCTTTTTAAATATTTTGATGTTGTGGGAATGCTTCAGTGAAATGTCTGAGCATAAACATACTTTATAGAGCTTCCTGTTTCTGCTTTTTTTAATAATTTGATGTTGTGGGAATGCTGCAGTGAAATATCTGAGGATGAACTTGGTTCATACAGCTTCCTGTTTCAACTTTTAAAGATTTTTGATGTTGTGGAAATGCTTCAGTGGAATATATGAGCATAAGCATACTGTATACTTACCTATGTCCACTCTTCTTGAAATATTTTGAATTTGAGGGAATTCTTCAGTGAAATATCTGAGCAAAAGCATAATTTTTACAGCTTCCTGTGTCCAATCTTTTTTTAATATTTTGATGTGGGAATGCTTCAGTGAAATATCTGAGTATAAACATACTTTATAAAGCTTCCTGTGTCTACTATATTCTTATTTAGGGCCACAGGATTTCAGAGTCAACAACACCAAAGATGTGGCTCTCCTGATGTTCAGAGTTAATTTGTAAAAAGAAATTTGTATGTTTATCAATAAATGTGAATGCCTGTAGTTTGAGAAGTAAACTGAAAATATGGCACAATTTTGTGTGCAAAAGTAGCCAAAACCCCACAAATACAATATAATTATCAAATTAGAGCTGTGCTGTACGGACAAGAATTCATATCTTCATGTTTCTGTGGCTGAATGGCAATATTCAATATCTTCATTTTTTTTGTAAATAAATAATAAAAATATATGTTAGGCCTAAGGTGAAGTTTGTTTTGGCTGGTCATAATCAGTTAGGATGCACAAATATTAAATTTTTGCCTATACCTTGTCTAATTTAGCAAGAGTATGTGGGATCTCTTTTGTTGAAATTAACCTAATCCACTAATTAGTGTTAGAATTAGATGTGGGTGAAGTAAAACAACATTACATTTTGTCACAGAAAGCAATATTTTCTTAAAAACAAGAATATTTAGCAGTAATAGGAAGAAACATTGTGCTACATTTATATTATCTGTGGACATTAAAGCTAATTTGTGGCTTATATGGATAAAATATCGGCTGTAAATATTGACAGAAATTTTGATATCTTCTATAGCGATGTTCTGCTTTTTAAGCTAACTGTGACGATAACATTGCGTTTCCGAAGCAACAGGTGGAAAAATTTGTCACCATTCAGCCTCACTTCTGCAGTAGATAACTAAATCGACCTAAAAATATTGCCTAAACTTATATCTAGGGCAAAACAGAGGTAATGCCCATCTTTTTTTTTGTTTTGTTTTACTTCCGTGAAGAAGGTTATGTTTTGCCGACGTGTGTTTGTTTGTTAGCAAGATTCCACCGAAACTACAGGATTAATTTAGCTGAAATCTTTAGGAAATGTTGGCAATGTCCCAACTCAGAAATTCTTAGATTTTGTTGGTGATATGTAAATTTGTTTGGATGCTAAAAATTCTTGAAATTTCAAAATATCCAACAAGTTGACATCGGGCTAAATTTTAAAATCACATCACTGTCATTTTTAAATTTTATTCACTTCCAGTTTCACAGGATAATATGGGGTCCATACCGCTATCATCCAAGTAAAGACTGACATCACAAAAAACTAGGGCTGAAAGATAAATCGTTATTGTATCAATCTCGAGATATGAACATTCAAGATATTAATATTGAAAAAGCAATGATTTATACAATTAAGATTTCTGGCCCTGCATGTACAGCTCTGGAAGCCACAAAAAAATGTCATTTTTACGACTGCCATTGAATGCACCACTTGGTTTTTACCGATCCAGTAGTCATATCGTATCGTATCGAAATATCTGGCATGAATACCGAGATGTGAAATTTTGTCCATATCGTTCAGCCCTACAGAAACCATTGAACTTTATAATGGGAAATCCCATTTACGACATTCAATAATTCAAATGAAATCAAAATATTATGTGATGTTGCCAAAACTCGTGTTCACACAGGATGACAGCCTTAACATATGTGCTGAGTTTGTTCCAGATCCTGGCTCTATTCTGGATCTTAGTTATCTATAAGAAAATACAGTTGGGAAAGCTAAGCTAACAAACTTACCCATGAGTGATGTCAACCTTGGTGTCACCAATCTACATGGTCACCAGTTGAGTTAATACACCAAGCTTATTTCCTTGTTTCTGGAGTCTTAGAGGAGATTCATCATGTTTGTGTTTGTACAGTTTCATGTCTTTGTTTAAATGTTGACAATTGTGGATTTGGATGAGTAAGTGGACGCCATATTGGAAGGGGCAGACCTGCCTGGTAAGCTAACATAAAATGGCGGCTCTCTGATTAAAAGCGCTAACATTGATGACATGGTTTAAATTCTTATTCGTTATGGCGATAACTCATTCTGGTCTTCACATCAACCCAAAAAACCCAAATTTTTCCCTTTTAAGGAAAACCACCTCCACATTTTGGTAAATTAGCATAAATGCTAACCCTCTGTGGCCTAATCCTGATCCATGTGTCCCATTAGGTGTGGAGAAACTGGTGAACCACCTGAAGAAGAATAACGTCCCCATCGCAGTGGCCACCAGCTCAGCAAACGTGACGTTTGAGTTAAAAACGAAGAACCACAAAGACTTCTTCGCTCTCTTTGACCACATCGTGGTGGGCGATGATCCCGACGTCAAAAACGGCAAACCTCAACCGGACTCGTTCCTCGTCTGTGCCAAAAGATTCAGCCCTCCAGCCGCTCCAGAGAAGGTTAGTGACGGATGAATCAGCCTTAAGATTGAGTTTAAAGACAGCAGAGGTTTTTACTTTATGGTTTAATTATTGATTTATTGGGATATTTAAAAGCTTGACCCGAGGTAGAGTCAGATTTAATCAAGACAAACCAAACTGAGGTTAAAAAGTGTTTGACTGGATTTTTTTTTAAACAGAAAGACACTTGAAATGGATCATCTAATCCCTAAAAATGATTTTATGTTATTAAAAAGTTGAACTTGAAGATCTTTGAGGTTACACAGCCACACCAGTTAACATTAATATTCATAAATAATAGTATTTATCCCTGCTTGTTTTTTTATTTTTTATTTTTTTATTTATTTTATTTTTTATATGTATTGTTATTTTTCACATTATATTTACTTTATATTTGTAAATATTTTTATATTTTTCATTTATGTATTTTTTCTATTTTTCAAACTGCTACTGGAATCTTAATTTCCCTTTTTATTTTATTTATTTTATTTTATTTTTCTATTTTTATTTGTATTGTTATTTTTCACATTATATTTACTTTATATTAATATTTTTATTTATATCTATATTTTTCATTTATATATATTTTTCTATTTTTCAAACTGCTACTGAAATTTTAATTTCCCCGAGAGAGTTTCCCAAATGTGCTGATAAAGTTCTAATATATTCTAATATTATCTAACTGTGTCCTGTGAAATATAAAAGTTTTAAAGACAGAGTTATGATGCTGAAGTGTTTTATCCATCCATACTTTATAATCAATCCATCCAGTCATTCATCATGCGGAATAATGATTTTTTTAAAGGTGCATAATCTCCTCTTTATTTGTGCTGGAAACAGATCTGGAACAAGACAAAATATTTCATGAAGAAATAATACTTTTAAATTTTTTTTTTATTAAACATGAAAAATGATTGTACGTTCATGCTGTTTGAATTTTGGCCAAATAATGGAAAAATATTGGCCTGATTTTATGGCCAAGGTATCAGCTATGTGCGCAGATACATCCATCCTTAAAACACATTTATCAAAGATCTATAACTAAATTTATCCATCCATCCTTTAATCCATCCTCCAGGCATCCATCCAATGACCTTCTATTCATCCTTCCATCAATCACATCCATCCGCCCAATTTTCAGATGTCACTCTTGTCATCCACCCATCCATCCTTTCATACACAAACACATTTATCTATCTGCATCCATCATCAGTACATCCATCCATTGACTTGACCATCCATCCATCTATTGGTCAATGTGTCCTTCTATCCATCCAATTATTTTTTGAACATCCATCAGTACAACTGGCTAAGGGACATTTTATCCATCAATGCATAGATTTATTCATCCAACCATCCATTGAAAAAACCTTCCACCTTTTCATTTGAACATATCAACATACATACATCCAACCATTTATCCAACATTGCTTTTTATTTCCTCTTATCTATCCATCCATGCATTAATCATTTATCCATCTACTCATCCATTTATTGCATCATCCATCCATCCATCCATCCATTGATAAAACCTTGCACGGATTCATTTGAACATCTAATCATCCATCCATCCATTTATCCAACATTGCTTTTTATACCCACTTTTCTATCCATCCATGCATTAATCATCTAGCCATCTACACATCCATTTATTTCATCATCCATCCATCCATCCATTCATGGGTATATCCATATAGCCATCCACTTTCTATCATCCATCCATTAATACAGACCGCAGATAATCCATCAATCCATTCATCCATCTACCATCATCTACTTCATCATCCATCCATCAATATAGCAGCTAAGTGACAATATATCCACCTGTGTATACATTTATCCATCCAACCATCCATCCATAAAACCCTTCAACTATTCATCCATCCATCTATACATCTGAACAAACAACCATCCATCCATCAATGTTATCTTCTATCCATCCATTTCATTTACCATCCATTCATCGATGCTTCTAGCAGTGAATCCATCAATACCATCATCCATCCACCATCCATCCATCAATATAGCCAACTAAGTGACACTTTATCCATCAAAGAATCCATTCACCAAGTCAACCATCCATCCATTCATCCTTCCATCCAATCATCCATAAATATAACCTTCTATCTGTCTGTTTATTTCAGACCATCCTTCAATACATCCATCCTCTTGACCATCCATCCATCCATTGGTCAATGTGTCCTTCTATCCATCAAATTATTTTATAACATCCATCAATATGGCCGCCTAAGTGACATTTTATCCATCAATGCATAGATTCATTCATCCAACCATCCATTAATAAAACCTTCAACCCATTAATTTCAAATTTAAACATCCATCCATCCATCCATTTATCCAATATTGCTTGTTATATCCACTTATCTATCCATCCATGCATTAATCATTTATCCATCAACCCATCCATTTATTGCATCATCCATCCATCCATCCATCCATATAGCAATCCATTTTTATCATCCATACAATAATACAGGCAGCAGATAATCCATCAACCCCATCATCCATCTAGCATCCATCTAATTCACCATCCATCCCTCAATACAGTCTGCCAAGTGACAGTATATCCATCAGTGTATGTATTTATCCATCCATCCAACCATCCACCCATGAAACCCTCCAGCTATTCATCCATCCATCTAAACATCTGAACAACCATCCATCATCAATGTTTTCTTCTATCCATCCAATTATTTCATGACCATCCATCCATTGATGCTTCTAGCCATCGATACCATCATCCATCTACCATCCATCCATATTTATAGTAGCTAAGTGACATTTTATCAGTCAATGCAGATTTAGCCATCCATTGATAAAACCCTTTATCACTCTTTTCATCCACTCATCCATCATCCATACACAAATCATTTAACTACCCACCTATTTATTTCCTCATCCATCCATCATCCATCCAACCATCAATCATCCATCCATCCATCCATTGGTCAACGTATCCTTCGATCCATCAAATTATTTTTGGACCATCCATCAGTACAACCGGCTAAGGGACATTTTATCCATCAATGGATAGATTTATTCATCCAACCATCCATTGATAATTCAGACAGATAATCCATCAATCCCATCATCCATCTTCCATCCATTTATTTATCATCCATCCATCAATATAGCCAGCTTAGTGAAATTTTATCCATCAAAACATCCATTCACCAAGTCAACCATCCATCCATCCATCCATCCATCCTTCCTTCCTTCTATCAGCGTATTTCAGACCATCCATCAATACAGCCAGTTGAGTGACCGTTTATCCATCCATCCATCCATTGGACAATGTGTCCTTCGATCCTTCCAATTATTTTTTGATCATCCATCAATACAGCCGCCTACGTGACATTTTATCCATCAATGCATACATTTATTCATCCAACCATCCATTGATAAAACCTTCTACCCATTCTTTTGAACATCTTAACATCCATCAATCCATGCATTAATCATTTATCCATCCATCCATCCATATTCATCCATCCATCCATCCATCCGTCGATATATCCATATACCAATCCATTTCTTTATCATCCATCCATTAGTACAGACAGCAGGTAATCCATCAATACCATCATCCATCTACCATGCATCAACAAGGCCAGCTTAGTGACAGTTTTTCCATCCATCCATCCATCCATCCATCTGTCAATGTACCCTTCTATTCATCCATCCATCAGTACAGTCAGCTAAATGACAGTTTTTCCAGCAACACTGAGAGGAGTAAAGTGTTGTTGAGCCCACAGAGGATGTATGATCATGTTGGCGTGTTGATATTTGCTCTTTTTTCACTCTCTAAATGTCACAGTCATCTTTAAGCAAACGTCTGTCTGACTAACACTCTGACTCAACAGATCTGATATTAACTCGTGGATGCCGGCCGCCTCCCGTCCTCCCTCTCCTTCATCCTCCCTAACTGTCTTTATTATTTACTCTGTCATATGTTCATAACAATAATCCCCACAGAACTCCAAGAGCAGGTTCATATTCAACACCAGATTCTTTATTCATCAGATGTTTATCCACTTCCTTTTATCACCAAACAAAGAGGGGTTCAGGGCGGCGAGTGAGTCACTAAACTTTAAATGAACTCACTAAAGAGGAAGACTAACTTCTATATGAGGCTGAAAAGTGGATTAAAGGAGTCATGGGTTGAAGTCTGTGTATTTTAACTTGCTCTTATCAGGGTCAGTCTGAGGCTTTGGTGAAAAATATGAGTCTGTAACCTCATATATTCAGATTTAAATCTTTCCGTTAAATATTAGTGTTTTATTACAGCATTTCATAAAAATCAAAGTGTCTTCTTCGCCACTTTAATATGTCTTAATTGGGATACAAAGTACCTAAAATAACTTCTTGGCAGTTTAATTTGGTTTAGTTCCATTTTCACACATTTCATTGGCAACTTGGAACAAAACTTGGCCTAAAGAGATGCCACCTCCATTGAATCAATTAAAGATTGTTGTGAAAAAATGGCGAATTAAAGCCAAACTAGACTACAGTTGTTGCCAAAGAAGAGGCCGGCAAGTTTTATGTTGGGAGCCTTGTAAACTTCATGTAACATTAAGGTACAAAAACAAAAAGGCTTGTTGCTAGGAGCTTGATGCATCTCGTCAACACCAGCTCCATTTCACATCGCTACACAGATCCACTCAACTAGATATTTTTTTATTTCTCCAGAGATATTTCCTAATCTCAGAATTCTGATTTTTGTCTTGGGTTAAGAGTTTAATAAAGTTCTAACTTTAATCTAGAATTCCGACTATAATACTCATTATTGGATTGACTTTCCGAACTCTGATTTAAATCTTGAATAATGAATTTAATCTCAGAATTCTCGAAGCCAGTTTAAGATGATGTGAGCTTTGTAAAATGGCAAACCATCCTGTTGGAATAGCCATAAGAAGATGGGCACACTGTGGTCATGAAGGGTTGGTCGTAGTCGGTAACAACATTGAGGTTGTATGCGTTGTATCACCGACTTCAGGACTTGTTTTCCTTTTAGAAAAGGTCTCCTGTCTACCTTTGTTGGCTATCTGAGTTTGTCTGGAACCAGGCTGACTATTGTCTGGAATCAACAAGAACTTTTTGGCTGAATATTTTATCTTCTTTTGGACCATTATCTATCAACCAAGCATTCTGGACATCTATCAAGAAATCTGGCCTTAATTTCAAAATTCTGACCTTAAAGGGACTGTGAGGAGTTTCTAAGTAATTACAAAAAGTCTCACTTTTAGATATATGCCTGATGGAAATACACACTTTAAGATGAGTTTTATAGCATCAAAATAGGTTGTCTATAAATGCTATTCCTTAGCTTCACGGTCGGGTCGGACAGGACTGGACTGGCCTGGATACTCAACTTCAGGAACAAGACAATTAAAACTAGAGCAAATTTATATGATTCAGACACGTCTTAGAGCACCGGGCTGTAAGTAGGGATATATAGCCGGCTACAACTACAATACTAAGTTTTCCAAAAATTACTTGTTGACACACATCAAAAACTACCGCTACGTAACTAGAAAGAGATACATTACCTCATCGCTTTGTATCCTGTAAGTTGTTGAAAAAAGAAGTTGTAAAGCAATGCAGAGTTTGAGGAAGGTCTGAGCTGCATTCATTAGCATCACAACGAACACATACTTTGGTTTGGGTCACGTCTTTTGGTGCTTTCCAGTTGTAGTCAGAAGTAGGAATTTCCGAATTCCGAGTAGGAAACTGCAACTGGAACGTCCCCTGGGAACTCTATGAGTTGACAATCGAAGATGGATGCCCCCAGTGTGAACAGTTATTTAGCTCCTGTAAAAATCAATTTACTTGCACTTCTGACTGGGGTGTGTTGTAAAAAAGGAAAGCAGAAGAAGGCTGCAGGTGCTAAGAAGAAATACCCCTTGAGAAGCACAGGAGAGTTTTGGAAGCTATACAACAGAATGAAGTCGAGGACGAGAGCAATCCAACTGCAAAGAAAAGACGTATGAGGGTAAGCTAATGGTAGCTACCGCTAGCATGCTAGGTCGTCGCGCTCATGACTCATCGATGACGACATTGTCTGACCAATCAGTAGCCGGCAGTCGGTGATGTCATCTTTTAGTATGGACTCTGCTCGCTTGGAACCAGAGTGGAGTAGGTACTAAAACTAGCTTGTTTTAGGAGGTACCAGGCTAGTGGAAACAAGCTGCAAATCGAGTAGAGCCGAGTAGAGTAGGGCTAGTGGAAAAGGGCCATTAGTATTGTTGGACTGCCATAGTGATAATCACATTCTTCATGTGATATTTGTGAACAACAACACAGGGCGTGCTAAAAACAGCTAACAATAGCCTGGTAGATCGGCATGTTTTTTTTCCGACTTCAACTGGAACGCAGATATGTCGGAGATGATGTCACTCCCAGTTCCGAGGTTTCTGGAACGCAGCATTACGACAGTCGCCGCGCGTGCTCATGGGTAGCAGAGTCTTTATGTAATAATAGATTCTCCTCATAGCACCTTTAAAGTGGAAATCAGACTTTTATCAAAGTCAAAATTCTGACTTTTTTCTCTTTACTTCTGATTTGTTTTCAGATCCTGTGCAGAACCAGCTGTAAACAAATATTGTGGATTTGTCGTTTGATTCTTTAAAACTCTCGGCTTTGGTAGAAACATGCTGAATTTCGCCGCACACTGAGCAGTCTGCAAGTCAAATTCGTGTCAAACACTGCAAGTAAAATGGCCAATATTTGCCATTTTTCTGTGCTGCAGCAGGTCCTGAAGTCAGCACTCTCACGGCCGCACCAGGCTTTGATCAGGAGAGGAGAGCTCTCAGGGTTCACGGGCTGTTTGAGAGATATTTTCAGACTCTGGAAGTCTTTCTCCGAGTTGAGTCAGTCTAAAATATCTCCGTAAAAAGACGCCGAATGACAGCGAGAGGGCTGACCTACTTTTACGGAAACACTCACTCTGAAGACCACACGTTGGGAGAAGTGGAGGAATTATGCTGATTTGAACAAATTTACTGAGAATTATGGCTCGCTGCAGGATATTCTTATAAAATATGTACATGGACGACGAGCTTGGCTCCTCTTGGATACATTCGCTCTACAAATACAGCGGTTAAAAAAGCAGAATATTCTCTCTGCGGTTGTTTTAGATTCGTCATTGTGTCCTCATTGTTTGGAGATTTAACTCCCTAGACCGGTGTTTCTAGTTTATTTAGGCCAACACGGAAGTTAGCATTGCGTGGACTCCCTCGACTACAAGTCCGCTACAAACCTATAGGATTTTTACTGTGTTTTGGATCATGGCTCAGAAAAAGCAAAGACAAGACCTACCTTTTTTAAAGCCACCTTTGAATAATTCATAAATACATCTTTTTACTTGATTTTGAGTAGCTATAGTTATATATTTATCCTTATATACAAATTGAATCTTGTATATAAGCTTTGTTTGTTTTACCATTCTTACTGAACAATCTTTTTATTTATCTCAATCTATGATTTATTTATTTTCATTCTTCTATTTTGCTTACATTTTTTTTTCGATTTTATCTCCCTTGTTTTCTCAATTTTAACACCTGTTAGCATTTCCAGTTTCTTGCTCACACACATTCCTGTGAAAATAAGGACTTTTATTTTTTTATTCATTTAATTCATTTATTTTTACATTTAATTTTTATTTTAATATTTTTTTTCTTCTATATTTATTTACTTTTAAACTAATTTTGATTTTATTGTATTAAATTTAATTTTGAAAATAATTAAGTTTTACTTATTTATTTTTGCTTGTTTTGGGTTTGTTCTTATTGTTGGTTAAGTTTGTCGTGCACACTTTCTCCTATTTCTTCTCTGTTTATGTAAAGCACTTTGTGTTATGTATGTGCTATACAAATAAAGTTTGGTTATTGTCTGATATAAGCTCGAGCTGAAGTTTTGGCGGAAGTGAAAGCTGTCAGTAAGGTACGTTTTTTTTTAGCTTTTTTGGAATAAAGTTGGTGTATCTGTTCATATGTCGACATAATGAGGCTTGTAGATGACTGTCGGCAAAGGTTAACTTGTTCATTCATTTAATTGTAACACAGAGACAGAAATGATGGTTCACAGATCGTAGAGTAGACGGGTCGATTATATGATCTTACCACTGATCATCAGTCTACGACACTTTTTAAACTCAGAATTAATGCCATGTTTACAGTTGACTTCTAACGTAACAGCTAGCTGCACACAGCCTTAAGTCTTAAAATGTTGTCTGTTAGGATGATCAGAATGTGAATTTATGGATCCATCCTGCCTTGTATCAATGATTCTTGCCTCTGTTAGTGTCATACTTGTCTTGGCAGACTTTTGGCCACTTCATGCCAACTACGCATCATCACAGTGCCACAGCCTTATTCAGAATTTATTTTTATTCTTGTTTTTTTATTCTTTATTTTGTTTTATTAATATTTTTTTATTTGAATTTTATTAATTTTTTTATTTATTTATTTACTTTAATTTATTAATATTTTTTAATTAATTAATTATTTAATTTATTCAATTAATTTGGCTAGATTTGGATTTGTTTGTCTAATTTTTATTTTTTCTTATCTTATTTTTTCTTTTCTTATTCATTCTTATTTTTATTTTTCTTATTTTTATCTTATTTTGTTTTATTATATAATTTAAATTTTAAGTATTTTTTATTTATTTACTTAAATTTATTAATATTTTTTTAGATAATTATTTAATTTATTTAATTAATTTTGCTAGATTTCGATTTGTTTGTTCTTATTGTTGTTATTTAATTTTGTTTTACGCATGCTTTCTTCTATTTGTTCTTAGTTTATGTAAAGTGCTTTTCAAATCAAGTTTGATTGATTGATTGACAGAAGCTTGAGCTCTAGTTTTAGCGGAAGTGAAAGCTATCAGTAAGGTACAATACTGGAAAGGCGTACCAAATAAAGTGGCCAGTCCCTGTGATAGTTATGAATACTTTGTTTTGTTTCTATAGATCAACAGCTGAACTTTCTTTGCTTTATTCAGAAGTTCTCTGTTGTTCACCGAGCTGAATAAAACAACCGGGGACCATTCATGTGGTTTTTAAAGCTCCGAGCATCTCTATTCACTTTGCTCACAAAGACTGAACCGGCAACGCGACCTTGAAACATTCAACCCTGTGAAGCAATAATTGAAATTTTCTAAATGAAGAAAAACATCCTCTTATTCAAAGTGTCTGCCCACACACATTACTCACTGCATTCAGCCTTAATGCAAACGGGTCTGAAGTGAATTTTCTCAAGTCTCAGAGGAAATTGATTTTAGTACTCCAAAGGGGTTAGTCATGACCTTTTGACCCCTTCTTAAAGAGCTGTAAGACAGAAAATCACGACTGGAATAAGACGTACATAAAGATGATGTTTTTGGTTGGCAAATATTCACTCATCTTTAATGTGATGCCTGCAACATGTTCAGAAAAGCTGGGACAGATGCATGTTTACCACTGTGACATCACCATTCCTTATAATAATAGTCATTAAGCATTTGGGAACCGATGACACTTACTGCCGGGACGACCCTAGAAAAGAAGTATAGCAGCTTATGTTGCTCCAAAACCTTTCTGTACCTTATTGGGGCTTTCATAGATGTGCAAGTTACCCATTCCATGGGCACTAACCCACCCTCCAAACCATCATAGATGCTTTTTTTTTTACGTTTGCTCTAGCAGTCTAAATTGTCCTTCTCTGCGTCCATGATGTCCAAAAATGATCTAAAATGCCTCTCAGATTAGCTTGGGCCCAGTGAAGCTGGTGGCCTTTCTGTATTTTTGCATGATACAGTTTGACCTTGCTTCCTGAGAGATGGAAGGTCTCAGGCATACAATGTTGGTTAATGGCGTTGCTATTTATTTGCAAATATTTCTCCAGATTTTTTTAATTGTTTGATTATATAATGGACTGCAGATGATAAAATACTTTAATCCCTCTAAATATTTTGACTTTGTTTACAAAATTGAATTTTGGTCTAAAAGGAAATGAAACTATCATTTTCTGTTTTTATTTATGTTTTAAAACGTCCCAACTCTTTTGGAATCTGGCTTTGTATCTCAATCAACTTTTTGTACATTCTTCACCTTTAAATTTATGTTATGATGTTGATCAATCCAGAACATTCTGACTCCACAGAGCGCCATGACACATGATCAGCTACTACAGCACATGACTTTGACATACAAACATCAGTTCCACTGAAGTTGGGACGCTGTTGAAAAGTGAATAAAACCAAAAAAAAAACAATTTGCAAGTCACTTTAGACCTTTATTCAAGTTAATACACTGAAAAGTAAAGATATTTAATGTTCCAACTGATAAACTTAATTGTCTTTGTTGCAAATATTCACTCAATTGAATTTTGTTGCTTGTAATAAATTTCCAAAAGAGCCGGGACAGGGGCATGTCTACCACTGTGACATCACAATTATTTATAATAACACAAATTAATAAGGAATTAATAAGGAATATATTCGGCCAAACAGTGCAAAAAAAGCCGTATTCGGCCTTCGGTGGGGTGAGGTAATAGCAAGGCCAAATAGTACCATGTGACACAATGACGAAATCAACTACGTCATTGCGTGTGACTATGGCTAGGCAGACTAAGGCACAAAACAACACAGTCACATGGGACTAAACTCTTGACGAAGCGCCGCTGAACTCGGCCGTATAACTTGGATGAAAAGCCGACGGCTGAGCCCGCAAATAAGTGGAGGACGAGTGACTAACCTGTATTTCACAGTAAAGACAGCCTGGTCTTTGATTTTAAGTTTGCCATCAACGCTGTAGAACCAAAACTACTTCCACACAGTTCTCCTCAGATGATTCAGAGCTGTTTATGTCCGCTCGGAGTGGAAACTCTTTGTTTACTGAGGTCAAGAGAGCATCGGATGTGTCTGACAGTCAAGCTGCGCTCACAGCGCCCTCTGTTGGACGGAACGGTCCACTGCTCCAGGCCTGATGCATTGCCACGCTCAATACTTTACATTGAAATACTTATTTACAATTCGGTTAAGGATATTTATTCCCATATTCGATCAGTTATTCAAATATCGAATATAAAGTGACAGCCTTAAAGCAGTCTTGTGTCAAAAGGACAATTATTTATTTGTTGGCATTATTGGTTTATATCCACTTCAATGCACATTAGTATTTTTTTAATGCATGTTTTGTTTTGTTTGAAGGCTTCATATGAATGAAAAAACTTTAGCTTTTTTGAAAAGCAAAGGCTACTGGAATATTAAAAAATGTCATAATATTCAATAAACTATTACTTCCTTCTAAAACATGTCTAAAAATATACTCTAAGCTATTAATGCACTACTAAAAAATAAAGTGAACTACTGTGCCTCCGCATTGGGTATTTGGTATTCGGTCAAGTGTTTCTATTTTATTCGGCTTTGGCCTCGGCCACAAATTTTCATTTCGGTGTATCCCTACTAATTAAGCATTTGGGAACTGAGGACTCTAAATGTTGAAGCTCTGAATTCTTTCACAGTCTTGCCTGATGTACGGCTTGAGTTAATCAACTATCAAGGGTCTCTGTTGCTGAAATAAGCAAAGGTGTCTCTAAAAAAGGCAACGCTTGGTGCCTGACAAATGTGCAGGTTACCCATGCCATGGGCACTGAAACACATTCTTGCCTGATTCTCAGTTGGTCAACAGTCTGGACAATGTGTCTTGATTTTGTCACTGAAATGAGCATAGGGACGTCCCTGAAAAAGATGGATGTACCTTCACAGATGTGCAAGTTACCCATGCCATGGCAACATCAAAGATGCTGGCTCTTCACCTTTGCTCTGATAACAGTCTGGATGATCCTTTTCCTCATCCATGATGTCCAAAAACAGTCTGAAATGTGAACTCATCAGACCACTTTGCCTCTCAGATGGAGCCGAGAGAAGCCGTTAGTGTTTCCTAGTCTTTGGACGACCCAAATACTGGGCCAAATTAATTAAAATTCTAGATTGTTTCAACTACACATTTGTTATTTACTCTAACCAAATACTGGGTCTGACACAGGGGCAGTTTGGACCCCGACCTAAGACAGATTCAGCAGTTCACAATAACCAGCTTTATTGAACAGACACAGGATCAGTTGAGTGGAGAGCAGGGATCGAGCCCACGATCCTAGGAACTCGAGGTGGTTACGTTGTCCACTCGACCACGCAGGAGCCACACACTCGAATTGCCACTCAGAGTCTATTAGGGATGGGACGATACACCCAAACTCATGATACGCTGCACCTCGATATGCCCGAGTCATGATACGAAAAGTCACGATACAATATCAAAAAAGTAAAAAAGAAAAATATTACTGTGTAATTACATCTTATTTGTTTTTGTTTGAGTTGCACACAGGAAAACACAAGGCCTAACAGGCCAAAAACAAACAATAACACTCTCTCTAACCCTAGAGAGGTTAGAGAGAGTGTATGCTAATGAGCGGTAGGCTCGTTTTTGCCGTATTCGTCTTCTTTAATGAGAAAGCCAAAATACTGCCAGGCAGATGACTTGTATCCAGGTGGAGCGTCCTCAATTTCGAACTCATTTGACTCCACCGTTCGGCTTTTTGGAGGCAAGGTAGTTGGTGCTAATGTTTGTTGTCACTTCTGGTCGCATGCGCTGTCACCGGATGTGATGTCTTTATTTCGCGATCCATTTTTTTCAAACTCGATGGATTTCGTCACGTACTGTATCGCGATATAGTGCCAAACGATATTTCATCCCATCCCTAGAGTCTATAAAGTGAAGCAGACCTGGACTCACTTTGTCTTTCAGAGCAGGAAACGGTTCAGATTGCCGGAGATCAGGCTGCAACCACTGATTCGGGCTCACAGACGGGTACTTGGAGCCTGGCGCGGTGTGTGGATTCGTGTTGTCCACATGATGAGGTGATGACATTCGAAGCACAAACAACCCAGGTGCTGAGTCAACCAATTCATGTCCTAAGCAGGTGTTTTTGAACACTCCTAAACTTTCCCAGACTTTAACTGGCCCTGTCCCAATAATTTTAGAACGCGTTTCAGACATCATAGTCAATATTAGTGAGTATTTGCTGAAGGACAATGAAGTTTAGGAGTTTGGACATTTTCCTTTGTAGTGTAGGTTGAAAATAATGGGATTGAAGGTCACAGGCATACAATGTTAGTTTTCTGCCTTGCTGATTACATGCTTAAAGGATTTGAAATAATTGTTTTCTGATTTATCTTATGCTTTCCCCAATGTCCCAGCCTCACTGGAATGGGGTTTGTATGTGTGTAGGTCTTCGTAGGTCGTACAGTTGGTCCTCACCTTCAGGGTTATTTAAGGAAACTGAAATTCGGAATAACTGTTTGGACAAAGGTCGACTTTGCAGCTGTAGTATCTGCGGTCAGATCTCCCCTCCTCTGGCGTTCTGCCACGGTGGAGCACTCTGACCTCTGTGGAAAAAGCATATTTTTTTCCCATGAGCCTTCAGTTCTGCTTCTTTTGTATAGAAAGTCAATAGGTGCAGTTTATATTCTGAGAGGCACTTCTTTTCACTCACCGGTGAGGCCTTGTACACTACGTTAGTATACATGTCACAATGACGTCAAAGCAGTTATTGAGCAATACATTGCCTTTAAAATGGTAGGAGAGATTAATCAATAAAGGAAATATAAGAACTAAAATATAGGAATAAAGGCCTCATTGTGCCAGCTGGGTTGGCAATTTTTGTGAGCAGACAGAAAGCTTGTGTGACAACAATAAACTTCAGCCAACTTCTTTTTATGCTTGCAAGTGTAGCCATAGTAAAAGAAGATATGCCTGATCACCATGGAAACGAAATGTTTGAAGTCAACTTTTGGGCTGTGTCCGAAATGGCATACTAACATACTACATACTACATACTCGTGTATATACTGTATACTACATACTATAAGTATGATTAAACTGCCAACTGTTCACACTGTAGTATACTACCAAGTTTCCCATGATGCATTTCAAACCTCCGACGACAAAAATCAGAAGCACACCAGGCTATCAAATATCTCTGTTGATTTGCCACATTTGAAAGTTCAGAGAGCATCTTAGGCGAAAAAGTCACCAGGTAGAATACCAAAATGTGGTCATTTGAGCCGTAAAACACACTGATACAAAATTCATTTCTGCATTTCGGACATTCTGTTATGCGCCATTATGCTATCAAAGAAACTTCCAGTCGGCTCCAAAACAAAGAGCCCAATTTGCAAAAGTGTTAAAGAACTAAAAGGAGATAATAAAAGATGCTTTTATTTTGAAAACAGAAAGTTAGCTAGTGGCTGATTTTTAGCTGAATGCCGGTCTCAAGATGATTTAACATTTATGATATTAATAACATTATAATCAGTAACTTCCCAAATACAATAAAATGTTGACTGCCCGCCGACACTGAAGACGATCCGGCACTAGATTAATACGTACCTACGTTTTAGTTTCCCTTTAGAGGTAAATTGATTTTTCTTGCTTCTCATCTTGTCTCCTCATTCACTATTCATGTTCTCTATGATGGCACAGCTATGCCAGATAACCACATTTTAATTTTATAGCAAGGTTTAATACTTTGAGGATAATTTCATATAGATGTAATAAATACTTAAAACATCATTCAAGACAAGAAGTAGTTTAAAAAATACACAAATACCAATAAATAGTTTTAAAAATATGCAAATACCAATAAATTCTTTAATAAGTATGCAAATAACAACAGTTTGAAAAATGCCAAGTCTAAAAAGTAGTTCAACAAATACCAATAAATAGTTCAATAAATAACTAAAAACAAGTCGTCTGACAAATGTAAGACGCTGGTCAGAAACTGCCTATTTCTCAAATCCGTGGGTGGTTAGGACGACTATTTGTCCCCATGTAGAAAACACCGGGTACTTACATTAATATCTTCACTCGAGTTTGGCTGGGCCCGGGAAAGTCGTCCAATTTCGCTCGCAATGCATTATGGAGCGTTTGAGTGTGACTAGTATGCCCACCTCGCATACTTAAATTTTTTTCCGATATAGTATACATCTGTGTATTTCTCGCACACTTAGTCTTTTCATATTATCTAATGTGAACGCACTACATACTCATTTTGACGTCACACTTAGTATGAGTAGTACGTTAGTATGACATTTTGGACACAGTCATGGTGCAGGGTGGTATCCAAAATGGCCGACAAAGCATATTTGCTTTGTTTGATGCATTACATTGAGGTCCACAAATCTGATCTTTTTAGTCCAATTAAGAGTCACCTGCTCTTTCAGGTCATCCGACAGCATCACTGTAGGCTTGTAGTCTCATGAACCGGTGACATCATCACCAGGGGTCAAGGTTCAGCACCTTAAGAACAGCTGTGTAAGCAAATAGTCCAACAGTTAAAGAACAATGTTGGAAGGAATTCAAGGATTTCATCATCTACAGACTAGGGCTGAACATTTAACTGCAAATTAGGTTAAATCTCAATATGGCTTGTTGCAATTTTCAAATCACAGAAGGTTCAATATTTTTAGCCCAAAATGTGTTGAACATTTTGGCATTGTGATGTAGTTTTTTACAATTTCATGCCTATTTTTTTTTTTTTACCTCTATTCATGCACTTTTTTCCCACTTTTGGACCATATTTACCCTTTTTTAACCCCCGTTTTTACAACTTTATGCCTATTTTGCCCCCATTCATCTTGTTTTGGCCACTGTCAGAACCATTTTTGGAATTTTTACATGTTTTTTTAAATTTAATTTCAAATTTAATTCCCAATTTTGCTGTCATCATCAATTTTCCAAAGCAATTTTTTGATGTTTTTTGCCAATTCCCCCCCCCTTTTTTTTTTTTTTTTTGCAATTTCATACCTATTTTGCACCTATTTATTAACCTTTTTCCGCTTTCATACCATTTTTACCCAGTTTTTACAATTTCATACCTGTTTTGCTTCTGTTCTTCACTTCTCCACTTTTTCTCAAATCTTTTATCCTTAGATTAATTTAATGTCGTATTGATTTTGCTATTGAATTGAATTGAATTGAATTGATTTTTATTTCGGTCATGTCAGCACACTTATACAGCGTCACACATTGTCAATAGATGATCACGTTGTACATGTCCAAAAGGGAAGACGGAAGAAGCAGAGCTTATCTAGTCCCGTCCCCATTTCCTCATTATTTAGTCTCCTCTTTTTTCATGTATCATCAGATTATTGTAAATTTGTATTCCATTTACAGAAGTATGACATAATTCTTGACTGTCTTTTAGTGTCCATATGTGACCTTTAATGTCCAATACTTTGTTCGAAGTACGGCATAATTCATGAGTGTCTTTTTAAAGTTCCTGTATAGCATTTTGATTGTCCAGAGTTCCAGACTTTGTTTAGTTTTGATTTGATTTATTTTTTTTTTTCGTCAGTCCCGGTTAGTGATGTGGGGGTGGTGTGTCCGCATTGTTTTTCTTTTTTTTCAGGTTTCAAACATGTGTTAAACGTGTGACTTGTCGTCACTCTCCTCTTCACCCAGGCGTGCTCCTGCACTGTCGTCCCGGGGTCTGCTGGAGTTTTCAGCCATGCAGGCGTTTCCACTTCCCTCTCGGGTTTTGTTGAAGGGTGCGCAAGCCTTCTTTCTGTGACCTCCGGCTCTCTTGATCTCATCGCATGCTTGCAGCATTGCCTCTCTCGTTGCTGAAAACTCAGCCTTCATACATCTCAGCCTCCAAATAATCCCTCCGAGGCCCAGTCCCATGATTGTAATCGCTACTCCAATTGCGGCAAACAAGAACACATCTTCCACGTCCTCGACCTCCAGGACTGACAGACACACCACTCTCCATTTATTCCAGCTGTCCATTGCGTACCCAGCTAGGAATGTTCCATCTGGGCATTTTGGTTCTCCCGGGCCAGCTCGACGGGTTGAGAAAACCTTATCGATTGCGTTGAGAGCCCAACTTAGTGGATCCATTTTGAGACTGTCTGTCCCTCTGCAGTTAGTGGGATGATATACTGCTACCTCACGTGTCTTGCACCATCACTTCATTCACTATCATTGTTTTGGTACATTTGGTCTTTCCTACTGTCTCACAGACCAAACATACTTGAATGTTTACGCTTCAGCATCCATCAGGTCTTGACAATTTTTAGATGATACACAGTATATCTATAAAAAAGATCGATAAAAGATCGATAAGAAGATCTACTGCTTATGTTTGTTTAAGAATACATAAGATGAGGAACATTAAAACAATTGCAGAGTAAATCGCAATATTGGGGAACAAAATCGCAATTAGATTATTTTCTCAAATTGTTCAGCCCTACTACAGACTATGATATCGTCAAAGGTTCAGAGAATCCAGAGAAATATCTGCACCGAAACAGCAAGGTTGAAAACCAACATTGTATGCCCATGACCTCTATGAAGAATATTACCACAAGGGCTCAGGAATACTTTAGGAAATGATTGTCAGTTCACACAGTTGACGCCTACATCTGCAAGGTGAAGGGCAAACTATTCCATAAATAGAAGTTGCTTATTTTGGGCTTGATTTTATTGACCCGTTTTTTTTATTTTGGTAAACAAATCTGGCAACACTGGTGTCATTTCCAATCTCTCATGAATTTGAAACATAAAAATCAACATTGTTCCTGAGGTGATGAACAGAGTTGCCATGTCTGCTTATTATAAGTAAAATATTGCGTGTAAATATTGGCAGTTGCAGACTTGTTCCTTAAGACAGAAATGTAAATGAGACTGTAGAAAGAGAGGCAGAAATGATACCTACTCCAAAATCCAAATATTAAATTATCCTTGTGTAACTGAAATGTAATGTAGATGAAAATCAAAAACACTGTATGTAGATCTGTCTTTTAAAAACAATCCAAAAGCATATATTACATTAGAAAAATCATATTTGGCTTGATTTGAACTTCGTTTTATCAACCTGTTTGCTTATATTAGAAGAAAAATCTGGCAACACTGGTGCCATTTCCAATCTCCCATGAATATGAAGCATGAAAATCCATGTTGCTCCTGTGGTGATGAACAAATTTGCCATGTCTGCTTATTATAAGGGACTTTAGACTTCTTTCTTTGTCTTGGCCTTGTTTTTATTGACCTGACTTTCAACAGAAAAATCTGGCAACGTATCAGGGATGTGTGTCTTCGGTGGAATTTAGGGTTTTTCTAAAGCCTTCAGTAAGTGCACTGTTTTATGAGGATACAGCTGTTGTAAAATCTTTGCATACAGTACTATCAGATTTCCATCCAGCAGCTCTGCCCTCCCTTCTGTAATAATCCTTAACCTTAATAAAATATAATAGTCACCATATTTCACTCTTCAACCATAAAACCCCACATTTGCTACTGATGAGAGAAAAACCGCAGTGCACTCAGGAAGAAATCGCTCAAAAAGTGAGCAATGATTGCATCTTCCTCGCTCTACATTTGGATATTTGCAGCCTAATTTAACAGGGAAATGCAAGGCATCCAATAGATATATCCTGGTCGCTAACTCGTCTGCTCTTACTTAAAAGGCTTTCTGCTGCAAATCGGTCTGCCTGTGGCACCGTGCACCTGATTTTTTAATCTGCAGCCAGCCGCGGTCAGGGCTGGCATTTTTCTTGATGAGATATGAAACTGAGGCTCAGAGGGGGAATCGACAGAGTGTTCAGAGGAATAACGAATGATGATGCGTCACTCGCCGGCTCCTGCTCCGTGACAGAGGAGGAGAAGGAGGGGGGAAGGAGAGCAGACTGAGGCGAAGCTGCAGGGAGGAGCAGGGTGGAGAGAGGATGGTGTAAACAGGAAGCAGGCGTATGGTAATGACAGATCCAGTTGTCAGCTCGTCCTGCCCTGATTTAAACCCTGATGCAAACAGAAGCTTGAGTTTTAGTCTCTTAGGGGTGAGGAGAGAGAGGTGAATACAGTTGAAAAATTGACAAGGAACTGCCAGACATTGCAAGGTAGAAATCAACAAATGGATTCAGTTTTGTACAATTGGGCCAGCTGCTGTGCACATAATCAACACAAAGTGGAGCCCAATGTGCTTCCTTGCAGTGCTCCCGTTGAAGGAGATAAGAAACAGCAGCAAAGATAGCACTGGATAGAAGTCAACCAATGGATTTAGTCTTGTCCTAGTGGGTCAGCTGCTGTACAAATAATCAACACAAAGTGGAGACCAATGTGCTTCCTTGAAGCGCTCCTGTTGAAGCAGATAAGCAACAGCAGCAAAAGATTGCACTGGTTAGATGTCAACAAATGGATTTAGTCTTGTACTATTGGAGCAGCTGCTGTGCACATAATCAACACACAGTGGAGCCAAAAGTGCTGCCATGCATTGCTCCTGTTGAAGCAGATGGGCAAAATCAGCCAAATCCAATGCTGGGGTAGAAGTCCAAAAAATGGGTCTGTGTTTTTGTCCTTGTGGTCCAGCTGCTCTGCACATTATCAACACACACAGTGTAGTTCAATGTGCTTCCTTGCAGCGCTCCTGTTAAAGCAGATGAACAACAGCAGCAAAAGATAGCACTTGGTGGAAGTCAACAAATGGATTTAGTCTTGTACTAGTGGGACAGCTGTTGTGCACATAATCAAAACAAAGTGGAACTCAATGTGGACCTCTTACTTTCTTCTCAGCTGTTGTTGAGCTCAAGAGAGCACTTGTAGCATCAGCTTGTGGTTGGAGCACCCTCTGCTGGATCACATGGTTGACTGCCCCAGGTACTCTTATGCACGGTCCTGCTGTACACTCTGAGTGCGGACATCTTATTTAAGAAAACTCAAAAAAGACCAACAATAAAGAAATGTGAAAATTTTATGAACATCACTTTGTCATATTTTATGTTTGTGTTGAGGGAACAAAAAATAAAAATAAATATAATTTAAAAAAGGCCCAACAAAAGCCATGCTAGCTGCTACAGTTCAATTTTTCCCTTCTCGCCTGCTGCCTGCGAACTTCCAGCTAGTCACTAGCCAACTTGTGGCCCCAGGAAATCTCCCTGTGTTGAACAGGGCCTTTCTGTGTTTTCTCCCTGTGCGTGCTAGGGTTCTCTCCAGCTTCCTCCCACAGACCAAAAACCTGCTCATTAGGCTGATTGGTGAATCAAAATTGCCCTGAGTGTGATCATGAATGGTTGTCTGTTTCTATGTGGCCTTGCAATCTTGTTGGTTTTGCCAAACAGTTACAAGACTTTTCCGGCCTCTTGGCATTTCTGATCTGAAAGCTGCCTGTTATTGGATATTTTTTCCTTTTGGGAACATTTTCGAAAACATTCAGACTAGCCTGTCAAGCACCAACAACTGCGTTGAATCGAAAGTCAAAAAAATCACCTTTCTTTTCCATTCTGATGCCTGGTTTTTACTTCAGTGGGTCTTCTTGCCCTGGTCTACATGCCTGCCATTGATTGGTTGATTAGCTTTACTCATTGCGGAGTATTTTAATTGGTGTTCACATGCTCTTGGCCTTTAGCATTGAACTGGTTCTCTCACCTGTGGAACATTAAGGTCCTCATCTGAACCCTTTAAGCTTAAGTCCGAGGGTCGGCCCTGGCGGAGAAGTAATGGCCCGATTTAACGTCCAGAAAGGTCTTTTCATGTCTTAATTGTACCTGATTTGAGTCCTCGGATTATAAAAGCCTTCCCCTTGTGTAATGCCTTGTATGATTAATGGCGGAGGAAGAGCGAGCCCCTCTCCGTGAGCATGAACTTTCATGTTTCATTAATCTCCGTCAGGCTGACGAGCTCACCTTTGGTAAAAATCTCCCGTCTCATCAACGGGGGTTACTTGGGACTGGTGAAAAATGTCTGCGCTCTCTCGCTCTCTCTTCTTTCACTTCTGGTCAGCTGAGATGGCGGTGGCGGTGACACCGCATTACTCACCTGCGAGGCTGCGGAGCCCCTTCCGCTCTGCCCCTCGGCGCTCTCGGCATCACATTAAATCACGTCAGATCGTGTGTTTGCTTTGCTGAAGGGGATATTTTTATAAAGTCTTTGAGAACTGGAAGGTTTCTTCCTCTTGAAGCCCTGATACTTGTCTGTTGGGAGGGAGAATGTGGAGAATATTTACAATTTAATTACATTTTCTGCCCTTAAACATCCACGAATAACCTTTAAGCTTCTGTAATCTCTCCTCTCTATTATAGCGGCACTTATGTAACAGCTGTAATAGGCTTCAGTTCAACTCAGATAACATTGTTCTGTGCCCGTTATCTGTTAAAAGGAAGATTGCATTTCCTTATTCCCTTAATAAACTCACATCCTCTTTCAGCAGTATCTGCTACATTTGCTCAGCAGTCTTATTCAAAAATCTATAGAGATGCCAAAAAATGAAATAATCAACGTACTTGGCTGTCTGTTAGAGGACAAGTGATGTCCCGGTTGATCTGTAGTTGATGCTCGAGTATGAAAAGCTGTTTGGACATAAAATTGACATCAGTGACATCAACAGTAGTTCAACACCTCTAGTACTCAAATTTGGAGTACATGTACTCAGTCTTGGTCAGCTAGTGCATAAGTAGACTTTACAAGTGAAGCAAAAAACTGTCACTAGTACTACTAGTAAGACTTAGCGGAGGAAAGGAATAGCTAATCCAGGCTTCCCATTGGTTTTCGAAAATACTGCAATCAGGGAACTCTATTTGGTTACAATCCCTCTTACTTCATTTGCATTAGGGTTACTAGTACTACTCTTTTAGCTTCGCTAGTACTACTAGTAAAGTAAAAACAGTCTTATAGTACTACTTCAAAGATATATTGAGTTATGTACGGCCCTTTTCCATTAGCCCGGCTCTACTCAACTCGCTAGTGCTGCTTTTCCATTTGTCCCAGTGGCCTGCCCAACGGGGTGTAGTGTCGCTGAGCGGCTCTGCGGTGACGTCATTTTGAGCGCGACACAACAATCTGTGGCTTTTTGACACAAACCGAGTAAAAAAGGAAAGCAGAAGACGGCTGCAGGTGGTAAGAAGAAATACCCCTTGAGAAGCACAGGAGAGTTTTGGAAGCTATACAACAGAATATAGCCGAGGACGAGAGCAATCCAGCTGCAAAGAAAAGACATATGAGGGTAAGCTAACGGTAGCTACCGCTAGCATGCTAGGTCCCCACGCTCATGACTCATCGATGACGACATTATCTGACCAATCAGTAGCCTGCAGTTGGTGACGTCATCTTTTAGTATGGACTCTGCTCGCTTGGAACCAGAGTGGAGTAGGTACTAAAACTAGCTTGTTTTAGGAGGTACCAGGCTAGTGGAAACACGCTACAAATCGAGTAGGGCCAAGGTGTGCTAGTGGAAAAGGGCCATTAGTATCAAAAATGTAGTTTTACTAGTATAAAGGCTGTTGGCTTATGAGTGAGTAGACCTCACTATTAAACCAAAATTGGCAACCTAACTACAATTTTTTTTGTTGTAAGTACTACTAATAAAGCCTTAAGTTTTTACTACTGAGGTTTTTTGTTGTACTTCATATCGTGAGCCCTGTTTCGTATTTCGGATCGTTTTGTGAGTTGACCATTTCGTTACACCCCTAACTAGTATAACACAAAATGGTCTACTAGTTGGAGATAGTGTTACTCAGGCACAAGTGCTCAACAAACCTTTACAAGTTTAAAACATTTTTTTCTTTACTTGTATGACTAGTTAACACAGTATATCTCACTAGTGGTGCAAATAGACTCTTTTTAGTTTACAAGTATGACTAGTAGTGCCAAAAGACTTAATAGTAGTACTAGAAGACCTTGTGTAAATGAAGTAGGATGGATTGTAACCAAATCCAGAACCCTGATTGATTGTAATATCTTTGGAAGCCAATTGGAAGCCTGAATTTGTTTGTCCTGCCCTCTTATTAGCATATAAGGCTTAGCAGTAGGGATCTTAGTTCAATAATAGTATGTTCCTTGTATCCCGCCTCTCTGCCAAATCCATGACATACAGGTAGGGATGTAATGGTTACCGGTAAAATGGTAAACCGCAGTAAAATTTCCCATGGTAATTATTACCGTGTCCTATTAATATTGCTGTTATACCGTGTTTGATCCCCACACTGTCAGTAACTCACGGTGATGCTGCTCTTTGACTGGAAAAGCCTGAACTATGTGTGTCTCTAAAAGTCCAGCAGCTGGAGCCTCGCTCAGATTCTCACAGGTTTTCCCACTCGAAGCGGCTAAAGTCTAAAGTCTGGTTGAAGTTTGGATTTTACAGGATGTCGAGGGAAACTGATTGATGACAGTCACCCTGTCTAGAACACAAAGCTGTGGTGAAAGACAAAAATGCGTGTGATTAAAACTGCTGTAATCCTCAAGTAAACGAGCAGAGAGAGAGGATTCAGAGAGCCATACCTGAGTGAGTTATATGAGGTTTTTCATGATTTTCTGCATAAATAATGTGTAAAGGTTGTAAATAACAGCATCAGTATCAATCTGGAGTGTGTTCTCACCGTTCTTTTGCCATTTATGTGCCATTTATTTACCATATTCTGTCGTAATAGATCGTCTTTTCCATCATAGTTCGTGTTTTATGGATTTAATCAATCATAATTTGGAAATATTAAAGGAGGAGATGTGGAGGAGATCTGCCACTGAAAGGGGACACCAGAGGAGAGTCATGACGGGGGCTAAGTTTCATGCTACGGCCACACCGGACGCGAATTGGCGAATTTCAACACGCGTAGTACCTGTGACACGCCGCGCGTAACGCCAGAGGCTGGAAGCTGGACCATTTTGACAAGCTGAGGGGCGACGCGCATCACTCTCAGTGATGACCCGTGCAGGCAAATCCAGCTAGAAACGAATATTTACAGAACTTACCTTCAAAACCTGTCTCCTCAGAGACTTTCACCCAAGCCTGCTCCTTTTTGTTCCGGTCTCTGTAGAGAACACATGTCGAATCGTGTAGCTCTAGATGATGGCAAACAGAGCAGATCAACCTCTCCTCCATCTATCAGCGGGGCTTGAGCCGGAGCAGGTGGTATCACACGTCATCAAATCAACAACGTCAGGGGGGGGGGGTCACCTCTGATTGGCTGCCACGGCACAGCGTTACACAAATTTGCGTCTAAAGTTCAATATTTTCGACTCGGGCCTAGAGGCGTTTGACGCCCCAAACGCATCCAACGTGCCAACCCGGGCAAATCTGTGTCCAAACGCGTCTTTGCATTGACATTGTATGTAATCTCAATGCCCGTCTTTGCGAATTTGCGTACGGTGTGGCCGTAGCATCAGGGATTATTATTAGTAAAACAAAAATAAATAAA
This sequence comes from Scarus forsteni, assembly GCA_036419115.1. Taxonomy (NCBI): domain Eukaryota; kingdom Metazoa; phylum Chordata; class Actinopteri; order Labriformes; family Labridae; genus Scarus; species Scarus forsteni. The sequence goes on from JAZDUH010000345.1 coordinate 3,072,171, forward strand.
TTAAATGTACTGGACATGGTCTATTATAACGAGCTGTAACATGGACACTAATGCTGCAGGCAAACTAAAATGTGTGAGTGTATGTAAAATAGGTTAAATTTATTTTTGGTCGTCTCAAAACTTTTAACATGTTCATTTACAATTGTTTATGAAGAGAATCCTGTTTAAAGCACAAATCAGTGTAGTTTAAGCATTTATAACATAATAATGAAAAATACTTGCCAGAATTGTTTACTTTTATTTCTAATAAAAAAAGTTTAGACAAATGTACTGATAGGACATTTCCTGACACAGTTATTGACAAGAAGACAGAAGAACTGTATTAAAGGGATTAAATGATTTCAAGACTGTATTAAAGTACTTTTTGAACATTTTGAGCACACTGCAAAAATACCGTGATAATATTGATAACCGTTATAATTTTTCGTCACAATAACCATAATATGAAATTTTCATACCGGTACATCCCTACATACAGGTAGTTCGAACAGGAAGAGACGAACAAAGCTCCCTGGCTGCTAGTTACTGTGTGATACTTATTAAAAGCATACTAACAAGCCGACAGCAACACTTTTTAACAGCTTTTCTCTCCTTGAAGAAGGATGTAAGAGGGTGGTAATATCATATCACAGCTTTGTAACGTGCTGATCAATTGAGAAGACTTTTCAGTTAAAGTAAACAAGTACTTGACAACCATCACAGCTGTGATATAAGAGAAAGTCAAACCAGTCGGCCTTTATTACAGATGCTTCATGGTGCTGCTCTGTAATACAGTACACAAACAGGTCGCTCCATTTGTTGTCTCCTATGCACACAAATAAAATGAGTTATTGTGTCAGAATGAAAAACATCCTCACAATAAATCACCCTGTGAGCCTCTGAGGACTGAACGGAATAAAAGAATCATACATTCAGTCGAAGACGCCGCTGCGTTTGTTCCCCACAGAGCCGTGAAGGAAGACATATAACATTAAAGCAGCAATAAAATAAGGCTTTTATTTACGGCATTACAGCCATGATGCACAATGTGGGCCTTTAACGAGCCGACACGCCAGCGCTCGCTCGCGTGTGCGTGGATCATGTATGTACTTGTGTCCAGGGAGCAGTGGGGAGTGAGTAAGTGACAGTGACGGATTGCAGAGCACGTCCTCTAAATGATGGCGGAGCCTGGAGCAGCTCCGGAGCAGGATGTGTAACATTTCATCCTCTACGTCGTGGAGAGCAGAAATAAAGCCAGCGCTGGCTGACGAGAGAAGAGTCCTTACGAGCGAGGACGAGAACAGCGTGTCCATGGAGGATGCTCGAGCGTCAGAGGTGCGGGGATGATGCCGAGGCCTTCGTGGCCTTGAGGCAACGTTTGGATAACCGGTTACATAAAAGCATGAATGATGATCCCAGTGTGGATTCAACAAGGTGCTGGGAGCATTTCTCTGAGAGCTTTGACCATGTTGGCCTGACAGTATCGCACATTTCCACAGATGCTCTATTGGATTGAGATCTGGTGACTGGAGGCCAGAGAGAGTGAGGCTTTAAAAGACAGCATTCTGGGATCACAGTCAGAATTCAAGGACGAAAGTCAGGCTTAAAAAGATGGAATACTAAAATAAAAGTCTGAAACTAGAAAAGCACTCGGAGAGCACAGACCTCCGCCAGCGCCACAGTCCTCACCCATTGTGATTTTTACCATAAATATTAGTCCTACCTTTATTTCATGTAAATATTTAGATTCCTTGACCATGAAAACATACCATTAGCAACTGGATTCATAATGATATCTATTTTAGTTCAGTAGTTATTCACGAAAATCGCATTTTTCATCATGGCGGCCAGACGCTGATCCGGATCAACACCAAAATTGAATCAAAATTGAATTTCGCGAAAACATAATGATTATGCCTCCTTGGCGGAGGTAATCAGGGATAGATGTCAGAATTCTGGAAATAAATTTGATTTCTGGGGAAAAAAAGTCAGAATTCCTGAATTGGTGTCAGAATTTAGTCAATTGATAAATTTGAGGTAGAATTCTGGGATTATTCAGAATTTTGGAATTAAAGTGAGAATTCCTGAATTAGAGTCAACATTCTGGGATGGAAGCAAGAATTTGGGGATTAAAGTCGGAATCCTAAATTGAAAGTAAGAATTCCTGGAATAGAGTCAGACATTGAAGATAGAATTTATGAATAAGAGTCGGGATTCTGGGGGAAAAGCCAGAATTCTGGAACAAAAGGAAGATTTCTAAATAAAAGTCAGAATTCCTTGATTAGAGCTGGACTTCAAAGTGAATTGATGGATTTGAGTCAGAATTTAAAAACAAATTCCTGAATTAGGGTCAAAATTCCGGGATTTAAGCCAGACTTCTGGGATTTAACTCAGAAACCTGAGATTAAAGTCAGAATTCCTTGATAAGAGTCAGACATTTCAGTTGGAATTCCTGAATTGGAGTTGGAATTGAGGCATAAAAGTCAGAATTATTAGATTAAGGACAGAATTCTAAGATAAAAGTGTGAATTCCTCGATGAGAGTCAAACTTTAAAGTGAATTGATGGATTTTCGTCAGAATGTAAAGTCTGATTTGATGGATTTCAGTCAGATTTTAAAATCAGAATTCCTGTCTGAGAGTCAGAATTCTGGTACTATTCAAAATTTTAGGATTTAAACCAGAATTATTAAAATTGGAGTCAGAATTCTGAGCTAATAGCCGGTATTCTAGGAATAAATCTGAATACTGGAATGCAGATCAGAATTCCCACATTACAGTCGGAATTCTGGGACAATAGACAGAATTCTTTGATTAAAACCAGAATTCCTTGATAAGAGTCGGACATTTAAGTCATAATTCCTGAATTGGAGTTGGAATTGTGGCATATAAATCAGAATTATTCGATTAAATGCAGTATTCTGGGATTAAATTCAGAATCCTTGGACGCAGGTCAGATTTTCTGGATTAGAGTCAGACATTAAAGTTGAAATCTCTGAACTCGAGTCAAAATTATGGGATAAAAGCCAGAATCCAAAATGAAAGTCAGAATTTTTGGGTAAGAGCCAGACAATGAAGTCGGATTTCATGATTAAGAGTTGGAATTCTGGGATAAAAGCAAGAGTTCTTGGATTATAATCAGAAACCTTAGATAATAATCAAAAATCCTTGATAAGATTCAGACATTTAAGTCGGCATTCCTGAATTAGAATTGGAATTGTGGCATAAAGTCAGAATTATTGGATTAAGGACAGAATTCTAAGATAAAAGTCAGAATTTCTTGATTAGAGTGGAGCTTTAAAGTGAACTGATGGATTTTCGTCAGATTTTAAATCAGAATTCCTGGATGAGAGTCAGAATTCTGGTACTATTCAATATTTAGGGATTGAAATCAGAATAACTGGATTGGAGACAGAATTCTGGGCTAATAGCCAGAATTCTAGGATTAAATCAGAGTAGCGGGATGCAGGTCAGAATTCCTGCATTAGAGTCAGACATTTATGTCGGCATTCCTGAATTATAGTTGGTGTTGTGGCATAAAAGTCAGAATTATTGGATTAAAGGCAGAATTCTAGGATTAAATTCAGAGTCTTTGGATGCAGGTCAGATTTTCTAGATTAGAGTTAAACATTTAAATTTGAATCTCTGAACTTGAGTCAAAATTATGGGATAAAAGCCAGAATCCAAAACGAAAGTCAGAATTTTTGGACAAGAGTCGGACACTAAAGGCAGAATTCCTGAAAAAGAGTTGGAATTTTGGGATAGAAGCCAGAATTCTTGAATTATAGGCAAAAACGTTAGATATTAGTCAGAAGTCCTTGATAAGAGTCAGACTCTAATGTGAATATTAGTCAAAAAACCTTGATAAGAGTCAGACATATAAATTGGAATTCCTGAATTAGAGTTGGAATTGTGGCATAAAGTAAGAATTATTGGATTAAAGGCAGAATTCTGGGCTATAAACCAGAATTTTCAGCTAAAATCAGATTCTTTCTGATCAGATCTTTTAAGTTGAGGATTAGTAAGACGACTCATAGGGTGTACTTTATAAATTGGCACTTGTTATACTTTAGGGTTCTCTTGAAGACCACGTTTAGCAGTTGCATCATTAAAGGCCATTTTTGTCCCACGTTATTCTCACTTTTCAACACCAGAGCTTTTTGCCGATACTCCGGCATCAGGGATCAGGAGAACGATATTCCTGACAGACATAAGTGCATAAACTGACTTCCTCAAATGTGTGGCTGTGCGGTGAAACCCCCCACATACCCAAACCCCATCAGCTCCCTGTTCCAGCCCGCAGAGTGCTTGATTGCAGGCTCCTCGTTTCCCTGCAGTTTGCTGTTTGGCGGTGCCACAGCGTCAGGGTCAATCTATCTGTTGTGCTTTTAAAAATGATGCCCAGTTTCCAAATCGTTCCTGAAAGGCATCCTCCTCGCTCCCTCTAAAAGGCTCACTTTATGTTTCCCTCCTTTCCCCTCTGAAATATTCAGCACCATAAGCTTTTGGTCTAAACTGACTAAATATTATGGGTCGCTGGATGGTTTCGAGTGCAGACTGATGGCCCAGTTGATTTAAAACCACTTAGCCGGGGCTCTGCAGCCTGATGCATTCCTCTTATCTACTGTAGCGTGCCGCTGAAACCGCCACCCCGTCCCTCCGCTGCGTTTGTGTTTTTCTGCCTGGATCTTTATAGCCGCAGACTTTAGATGTGTGGGTCTGTCTCAGATCACAGGCAGAGGGACGGATTAACAGACGCTGGTTTTACGAAGGCTTCAGGCCGTCCATGAGGTTGTGTTTGAGTGTGGCAGAGAAGGGACGGTATCTGTGAATGAAGAGTCCTCAGAGTAAAAACAGGCCGACTGTGTTGTGGAAATATCAGGAGGTAAACGTCAAAGGAGCTGGTCCGTCTTAGAGCTCAGAGGCCTGCAGACTCCAGACAGCATTACTAACTCGCTCTTTAACCTTTGGCCAATCATAACTAAGATGGATGCCACTCGTCTGTCCAGGGTCCTCCTGCAACAAGATCTAAAACTGAATGACTATTTTAGGATGGATCACCTACTGTGTGCCTCAAACCTTCAGACATGGTAGCATGAATTCTGGGATTAAGGTTAAATTTGTAGAGTCAAGTCAGAATTAAAAGTCTAAATTCTACAACTAATTTCAGAATTCTAAGTTGAAATTCTACGATTTAAGTCAGAATTCTATGGTAAAAGCCTAAGTTCCTGGAGAAAAGTCAGAATTTAAATTTAAAAAATTCTAAGATCAAAGGCAGAATTTCAAAACAATATTCTAACATCAAAGTCAGATTTCCATGAAAAAGGCTACATTTCCAGACAAAAATCAGAATTTAAGGTCAAAATTCTACTTTTAAAATCTGAATTTCAAGTCAAATTCTTTGATAAAAGTTAGAATTTTAAGTCAAAATTCTACAATTAATGTCAGGCTCCTATGAGAAAAGCCTGAGTTCCTGGGAATAAGTCAGAATCTAAAGTCAAAATTCTATGATTCAAGTCAGAATTCTATAATAAAAGCCTAAGTTCCTGGAGAAATGTCAGAAGTTAAATAAAAAATTGTACCATTTAAGTTGGATTTCTCTTAGAAAGCCTAAATTTCTGTACAAAAATCAGAATTTAAAGTCAAAATTCTACGTTTAAAGTCAGAATTCTATGGTAAAAGCCTAAGGTCCTGCTGAAAAGTCAGAATTAAAAAAAAAAGATTAAAGTCAGAATTTTAAAAGAATATTCTAACATTAAGTCAGAATTCTATGATGAAATCCAAGTTTCTGGAGTTAAGTAAGAATTTAAAGTCAAAATTCTAAGATAAAAGTCAGAAATCCTTGATTAGAGTCAGACATTAAAGTTGAAATTCCTGACTTAGAGTTGGAATTGTGAATTGACTATTTTAGGATGGATCACCTAGTGTGTGCCTCAAACCTTCATACATGGTAGCATGAATTCTGGGATTAAGGTTAAATTCCTAGAGTTAAGTCAGAATTCAAAGTCAAAATTCTACGATTTAAGCCATAATTATAGGATAAAAGCCTAAGTTCCTGTAGAAATGTCAGAATTTACAGAAAAAATTCTAAGATAAAAGTTAAAATTTTATAATAAAAGCCTAAGTTCATAGGGTAAAGTCAGAGTCTAAAGTCAAAATTCTATGATTAAAACTAGAATTATAAGATAAAAGCCTAAATTCCCAGAGCAAAGTCAGAATTTAAATAAAAAATTATACTATTAAAGTCAGATTTTCATTAAAAAAGCCTACATTTCCGTACAAAAACCAGAATTTAAAGTCAAAATGCTATGATGAAACCTAAGGTTCGGGAGTGAAGTAAGAATTAAAATTCTAATTTTCGATAAAAATAAGAATTTTAAGTCAAAATTTTACAATCAATGTCAGGCTTTAATTTGAATTAAAAAGTCTATGATAAAAATCAGAATTTTAATTAAAAATTAAATTCTACCATTAAAATCAGAACTCTAAGAAAAAAACAAATTTCTGAAGAAAAATCAGAATTTAAAGTCAAATTCTACTTTCAAAATCTGAATTTGAAGTCAAGACTTAAAGTCAGAGTTCTATGATGAAACCTAAGTTTCTGTAGTAAAGTAAGAATTTGAAGTCAAAATTCTTTGATAAAAGTCAGAATTTTAAGTCAAAATTCTACAATTAATGCCAGGCTTCTATGAGAAAAGCCTGAGTTCCTGGAGATAAGTCAGAACTGTACAAATGAAATGATAATTCTGAAATTTCATTGTCTGAATTTGGAGGTAGAAGCTCAAATTTTTGAATTTACATGAGAATTTAAAGTGAGATTTTGGAGGTCAGTGTCAGAATTCTGGATTTAAAGTCAGAATTTTATTTGAGAATGCTTGGACAAAAGTCTAATTTCTGAGAGTCAAAGCCAGTATCCCGACATTGTCGTCATACGTTAAAGACAGGATGACAAGATAAACGTCAGAATTCAAGATAAAAGACAGAATTTTAAATCCAGATTTCTGAGATTAAGTTCAAAATAATGTGAAAACAAAGTGTTTATATTAAAGTTAAAATTAAGTATGATGAATTAGAAATGACAATTTATTGGATTAAGTCCAGAATTTAAGTCACAATTCTGAAATGAAAGTCAAGTCCAGGAATAAATTTGGAATTCGACATCAGAATTAGAAGCCAGAAGTCAATATCATAAGATAATCGTCACAATCCAGGGATCAAAATCAAATTTTAGCCATATGCAGAATCCTGCGATCATAGCCAGAATTTAAAATCAGAATTTGGTGAAAGCCATAATTCTGGGATTGAATTCAGGATTTAAATGTCAGATTTCTAAAAAGAAAGTCAGAATTCGAGGATGAAGGTCTAAATTATGTATTTTTTAACTTAAATCAGAAATTAAAATCTTGATTCTGAGAGAGAGCATGAATTCTGTGATTTTAGTCAGAATGTTAGATTTTTGTGATTAAGAAAGCAGAATTCAAGGTTTGGGTCAGAGGTTCGTTTCAGTTTTGTTGGATTAATGTCAGAATTATTTATCCATGTTCTGCAATTAAAACTCAGAATATCAGAATGTCTCAGAATAATCAGAATTCAAAATCAGAATTCTAAGATAAAGCCAGAATTCTGTGATGTATACCAGATTTTTAGTCTGAAATAGACATCACAAATCCTGGATATAAGTAAGAAATTAGATTCAGAGGTCCTGATATTTATCAGAACTCTGGGATTAAAGTAAGTGTTTTGAAATATAAATCAAAGGTCAGAAAGTTCTGGCACAACTTCACCAACTTCCAAGGCGCTTGGAGAGAAAAAATCTTGAAGAGGTCAAAAAAGCTCCAGCAGCACTTGTAGTTAAGGAAACAACTTTATTTGACCAACGCGTTTCGGCTTGTGGCCTTCATCAGGGTCATCAGAAATGCATTAAAAGCAGCACTTAAATAGGGCAGGGCTGAAATTGAACAAATTAAAAAAGTCAAACATTTCCAAGAATTGGCCAGTCATGTGAAGCTTCAATCTGAGTCAGCCTATGGATTGACTGCAGGGGTATGTCAGTTTAGCCACCATGTGATTTTTGACCAGTGAGGTGCTGGCAGAGGGTGAGGGGAAGTGTCCAAAGGGAGGTATCATCGGCACCATATTGGTGGAGGGCCTGAAGGACAGCTTCCATTGGATGGTGCTGGCACTGGCGGCCATTTTAAGATGTCAGTTGACCAGAGGATCAGTTTAACATTATACATAAAACAGGGAACCATAAAGAAAAACACAGGGATATACAAAAGTTGTTAATTAAACAAATTCATACAAAAACATACATAGATGTATACATACATATATAAGTCTTAAGAACACATAGGAACTCATATGACTAAAAGAAGGTTATGTGTATATATATATAAAATAAATAGAAAAATAGAAAAATAAAATAAACAAAATACAATAAAAATACTAATAATATTTAAAATAATAATAATAATAATAATAATAATAATAATAAATATAATAATAATAATAACAATAATAATAATGATAATAATAATAATAATAATAAAGTGGTGTAGTAGTATAATTTTTACAGATAATAAAACCTAATTTAAGTAATTTGCTACAAAAAGTCATTCACTGAAAAGTCCTCGTTCATTCCCCTTGGATACAAGCTTTTTAAGTAGAAGATCCAAAATGCTTCTCTCTTTTTCCTCATAAAATCAATATTTCCACCTCTTTTATTTTGTTTTATGGCTTCTATGCCAAAGAAAAGCAGTGATGAAATGGGGTGTTTTACTTCATTAAAGTGTCTCGCAACAGGACTAGTTTTGTCATTTCTTTTAATGGCACTCCTGTGTTCAGTGATGCGTTTCCGAAGGGAGCGAGATGTTTCTCCAACATATATCTTGTTGCAAGGACATTGTATAATATAAATCAAATTTTTGGATTTGCATGTTATAAAGTGTTTAATTTCAATCTTTTTACTATTTATTGGATGGTTAAAAAAATGTAGTTTTCTAGTGTATTGACAATTTATGCAGGTCCCACATTTAAAATTGCCATGAAGAGGGGTTGTGTTTTCATTGTTATTTGTAATAGAATTCGCACATGCTCGGACCACTCTGTCTCTTATGTTTCTTCCTCTTTTAAAGGTTACTAAAGGCAGAGTTGTAAAGGTGTTTTGTAAGTCTGGATCATTTTGGAGAATGTGCCAGTGTTTAGATATAATTTCTTTAATATTTTTGGTTTTTGGGGTGAAAGTAGTGCAGTACACAAGGTGTGGCTTATCTTTGTTGGCTTTGCTTGTTGTCAAATATGCATCTCTGCTCTTTGAATCGACCTTGTTTACCGCACTATCAAGCCAGTGTTCATGATAATTTCTTTCTCTAAATTTTGAGAGCACTTCAGTTTTATTTTTTTATTATTTTTTTTTTTTTTTCATACTGGTCTGGCACAGCACAAATTCTTTTAACTCTGACAAGTTGACTTACAGGTAGGCTTTTTTTGAGAGGAACTGGGTGAAAACTTTTTGCGTGGAGGAGTGTGTTTCTATCTGTGGGTTTGGTGTAAAGGGAAGTAGAAAGGGTGCTATCCCTTTTAGTTACCTTTATATCGAGAAAATTGATTTCTTCATGGCTATAGTTAAGTGTAAATTTGAGGCCTGCGAAGTTACCATTTAAAAAGTCTAGAAATTCAAGTAAAGTAGGGATGGGTCCTTTCCAGATTAAAAACACATCGTCAATATAACGTTTCCATGAAATGATAAAAGGAATAAAAGGGTTGTTTTGAGGTTCATATAGTGTTTTTTCTTCTAGAAGGCCCACAAAAAGACATGCAAAACTTGGTGCCATTTTGGTGCCCATGGCAGTGCCTGAGATTTGTAAGTAAGGTACATCATTGAAAAAGAAAAAATTCTTTTTAAGTACAAAGGAGGCCAAATTAACTAAAAAAGTGGTTGAAGGAGTATTGATGGGTCTTGAGTTTAGAAAATGTTCTAGTGTGTCAAGCCCTTGGTTGTGATCAATGTTGGTATATAAGGATTCAATATCAAGGGTGCACATGACTAGATCTGGGTCAATTGGTGGCAGTGTCTTGAGGAAAAGCAAAAATTAAACCCTCCCTGTTATAAAACATTTTAGAGTGGGCGCAAAATTGTTGATGTGATAATCCACAAAGCTTGAGACTCTCTCTGTTAGGCTTCCTATCCCAGAGACTATGGGTCTACCAGGTGGTTGTTGTGGGTTTTTATGAATTTTGGGCAGGGTATAGAGGAAGGCTTTTAGAGGGAACTCATTTAGTAGGAATTTTGCTTCCTTTTGTGAGATGTCACCATCAATAAGACCTTCTTCAAGTAAAATCCTCAGTTCTTTAAGAAAAACATTTGTGGGGTCGGAATGTAACTTTTTATAGAATAATGTGTTTGAAAGTTGTTTGAGAACCTCATTATCATAGTCACATTTATTCATAATGACAATGGCCCCTCCTTTGTCTGCAGCTTTAATGATGATCGAGGTATTGTTTTCTAGTTCAGTCAGAGCTTTCTGTTGCACTTGTGACAGGTTATGTTGAGTAAAACTGTGTTTATTGAGATGATTTTCAAAGTCTAATTCAACAAGTTTACAATATGTTTCTATTGATGAGTTTCTATTTTTAGGTGGACAAAAATTGCTTTTAGTCCTAAAAGTGTTTGTAGGGCAACCATTTAGATCAGGGTTTAGACAGGAGTCCTTTTTCATAAAGAATTCTTTACGTCTAACATCCCTAAGAAATTTTTGAAGATCAAGAAAGAGTTCAAACTGACTTACAGATGGAGTAGGAACAAAGGACAGACCAAGTTCGAGAACGGATTGCTGAGTAGATGTCAGTTCAGTGTCACTTAAGTTGATAACAGCCGATTTCTCTCCTGGCCCCAGGATCTGGTCCATGGTCGGCTGGATTGGTCTCTTCCTCTTACCCCGTCGTGTGCGTTTGGTTTTAAGTGTCTGTTGTTCTGGGGTTTCAAAGGGGGGTATTGATTTTTGTCCAAAAAAGAAGGGCAGGCAGACTGGGTTGGAGGATTGTGTTGGGCCTTCTTCTTGTTCTGATGGGTGGAGGGGAGTCTTTTCCATGGATTAGAGTATGTTGAAGGTTTTTGGTTTTGTGTAGAGTACTGTACAGGTCCAGTGGGACGCTGTGGTGCTGGATGGTGGTTTTGTTTGCACCAGGGATAAATGTATCCCTTCTTGTAGTCCTTTTCATCTCTTAGAAATTTGTCTTTCTTCAAATCTTTGATTTCATTCTCATAGTCTGTTAATTTCATATCAATTTCCTCCATTTGCTTTAGTACATCAGCATTTTGTCTTGACATAGTTTCAAGGTGCTCCTCATTTTTTCGTACCTCATTAAGAAGTTTGCTTTCTTCCTCATTAAGGTACTGAATGGTGATAGCCATCAGGGCGAAGGAGCATTTATTAAGGACTCCATTCCATGCCTTTACAAATGATGGATTTTCTTTGCCAAAGGAGGGAGGTTTCTGTATGCGCAGGCCCCTTGGAATCATTTCCCTCCTGATGTACTCTGAAAGAGTGACTGCATGCCACTTATTCCTTAAAATCTTCATCCTTGAAAAGTAAAACTGCTTGAGATTGTCCATAGTTTCATAGTTGACATCATGCTCAAAGAGGGAGGTTGTCCTAAGTACCTCTGTTGGAATAAAGATTACTATTGCAACAACACATCATCAGTAGGGTAAAACTAACCTGTCTCACGACGGTCTAATCCCAGCTCACGTTCCCTATTAGTGGGTGAACAATCCAACGCTTGGTGAATTCTGCTTCACAATTATTATTATTATTATTATTTTAAATATTATTAGTATTTTTATTGTATTTTGTTTATTTTATTTTTCTATTTTTCTATTTATTTTATATATATATACACATAACCTTCTTTTAGTCATATGAGTTCCTATGTGTTCTTAAGACTTATATATGTATGTATACATCTATGTATGTTTTTGTATGAATTTGTTTAATTAACAACTTTTGTATATCCCTGTGTTTTTCTTTATGGTTCCCTGTTTTATGTATAATGTTAAACTGATCCTCTGGTCAACTGACATCTTAAAATGGCCGCCAGTGCCAGCACCATCCAATGGAAGCTGTCCTTCAGGCCCTCCACCAATATGGTGCCGATGATACCCCCCCTTTGGACACTTCCCCTCACCCTCTGCCAGTACCTCACTGGTCAAAAATCACATGGTGGCTAAACTGACATACCCCTGCAGTCAATCCATAGGCTGACTCAGATTGAAGCTTCACATGACTGGCCAATTCTTGGAAATGTTTGACTTTTTTAATTTGTTCAATTTCAGCCCTGCCCTATTTAAGTGCTGCTTTTAATGCATTTCTGATGACCCTGATGAAGGCCACAAGCCGAAACGCGTTGGTCAAATAAAGTTGTTTCCTTAACTACAAGTGCTGCTGGAGCTTTTTTGACCTCTTGAAATATAAATCAGAAATATGTAATGAAATACAGAATTCTTAGATTAAAATCAGAATTCCTGGATTAAAATCAGTATTAAATGTCAGATTTCTGAAATTGTCATTACTATCATTCAGCATGCCAATTAAGGGTTACTGGACACTAGGGCTGAACGATTTGAGAAAATAATCTAATTGTGATTTTTTTCCCCCAATATTGCAATTTACTCTGCAATTGTTTTAATGTTCCTCATCTTAGGTATTCTTAAACAAACATAAGCAGTAGATCTTTTCAAAATCAATATGACATTAAATTAATCTAAGGATAAAAGATTTGAAAAAAAGTGGAGAAGTGAAGAACAGAAGCAAAATAGGTATGAAATTGTAAAACTGGGTTAAAATGGTATGAAAGCGGAAAAAGGTTAATAAATAGGTGCAAAATAGGTATGAAATTGTAAAAAAAAAAATGGGAGAAATTGGCAAAAAAAAAAAAAAAAAATCCAAAAGTGGCTTAGGAAAATTGATTATGGCAGCAAAATTGGGAATTTAATTTGAAATAAAATTTCAAAAACCATGAAAAAATCCAAAAATGGTTCTGACAGTGGCCAAAAAAGATGAATGGGGGCAAAATAGGCATAAAGTTGTAAAAACGGGGTTAAAAAAAAAAGGTAAAATGGTACAAAAGTGGGAAAAAGGGGAAGGAATAGAGGTAAAAAAAAAAAAAAAAAAAAAAAAACAGGCATGAAGTTGCAATAAAAATGGGGAAAAAATGGCAAAAAAACATCAGACAGTGGCTTTGGAATATTGATTATGGCAGCAAAATTGGTAATTTAATTTGAAATTAAATTTCAAAAACCATGAAAAAATTCCAAAAATGGTTCTGATAGTGGCCAAAAAATGAATGGGGGCAAAATAGGCATAAAGTTGTAAAAAATGAGTTAAAAAAAAGGTAAAAATGGTCCAAAAGTGAAAAAAAAGTGTATGAATAGAGGTGAAAAATAGGTATGAAATTGTGAAAACTGGGTAAAAAGGGTATGAAAGCAGAAAAAGGTTAATAAATAGGTGCAAAATAGGTATGAAATGTAAAAAAAAAAAAAGGGAAAAATTTGCAAAAAAAAAAAGCCAAGAGAGTCTTGGGAAAATTGATTTTGGCAGCAAAATTGTGAATTAAATTTGAAATTAAATTTCAAAAACCATGAAAAAATTCCAAAAATGGTTCTGACAGTAGCCAAAAAAAGAAGAATGAGGGCAAAATAGGGATAAAGTTTTAAAAATGGGGTTAAAAAAAGGTACAAATGGTCCAAAAGTGGGAAAAAAAGTGTATGAATAGAGGTAAAAAAAAAAAAACAGGCATGAAGTTGCAAAAAAACTACATCACAATGCCAAAATGTTCAACACATTTTTGGCTAAAAATATTGAACCTTCTGCGATTTGAAAATTGCAACAAGCCATATTGCAATTTAATTTAATTTCCAATTAATTGTCCAGCCCTACTGGGCAACTTGATGATAAGTGGACTAAACAGTTAATGGACTTGAGTTTATAGATGTTTTTTCTAGTCCTGATTTCTCAAAGCACTTTTATACTCGCTCTGAGTTTCTATGTCCATCTGTATTAACTTCCACATCCTCACCGTTCATACACATCTCCATTTTCACCTCCTAACAACTGTGGTTTCAGGTCCGTAGACGTCCCTACAGCATTCCTCTTTATGTTAAGTGTTAAATCAAAGATTTGTTTGACTACCCGACCTCATCCTGTTTCTCTCAGTCATCAAACTAAGCCCTGCAATGCTCAATATTTTACCCAAATGTTCCTGCGAGCTCCAGAAACTCCACTCCAAAAGTCGACTCCGCTGGGTGCAAATGGGCAGATGTCAAAAAGATGAAAACATGGCTGCAGCTTCAAACAGCCCGGCGCTTCTTGAACCGAGTCCCAGTCCACATAGACTGGTTATCAGACCTGGAGCTAGGAGCCAAAAAATGTGGAAGTACAAAACCTGCTGAAAAATTAAAACGAGGCTGCCAGGAAAAATCAGGGGGGGAGTTACAGCGATGGAAAGCTGCAAAAATCAGCCAAATAAAAAAGTGGAGTCTGAGAAATAAGACTTGTGACTTAATCAAAATGGAAGTGAGGTTAAGGACGGGCTTGTTGGGTTTTGGCGATAAAAATTTGATGAAAGAACTCAGTAAGTAATTTGACCAATTAGCCTCTGAGCTTCTGTCACCAATTAAATCTGCCAGATCAGGAAGGACATTACTGCAAAGCATATTAAAAATCCCTCCAAAAATTATTGAAAAATTAATTTACAAAACAGAGATGATAATGGGGCTTTTGCTAGAACTTTCGCCAGTTTGTACTCAAATCAAAACTGGCGGAGAAAGTAAAAGGACAAAGTCAGACAGAAATCCCTGAAGGCTATTTTAATGCATTCACAAGTAGGGCTGAATGATTTGAGAAAATAATCAAATTGTGATTTTTTTCCCCAATATTGCAATTGCGATTTACTCTGCAATTGTTTTAATGTTCCTCATCTTATGTATTCTTAAACAAGCATAAGCAGTGGATCTTTTTATAGTAAAACTAATATGGCATTAAATCAATCTAAAGATAAAAGATTTGAGAAAAAGTGGAGAGGTGAAGAACAGAAGCAAAATTGGTATGAAAGTGTAAAAACAGGGTAAAAAATGGTACGAAAGCAGAAAAAATGGAATAGGTGCATAATAAGTATGAGATTGCAAAAAAAAAAAAAAAAAAGGGCAAAAAAATTCAAAAGCGACCAAGGAAAATTGATTGTAGCGGCAAAATTCGGATTAAATTTCAAAAACCATGTAAACATTCCAAACATGGTCTGACAGTGGCCCAAAAAAAATGGGAGCGAGATAGGCATAAAGTTGTAAAAACTGGGTTAAAAAAGGTTAAAATAGGCATGAAACTGCAAGAAACTACATCACAATGCCAAAATGTTCAACGCATTTTTGGTTAAAAAATATTGCACTGTCTGCGATTTGAAAATTACAACAAGCCATATTGTGATTTAATCTAATTTGCACTTAATTGTTCAGCCCTATTCACAAGAGTTGATGACCTTAATCTGCTTAGATAGAAGCACGAATTCTTAAAGCAGCACTACGGAAGATTCTCGCTTGACCGGAACGAGAACTCAACTACCCATGAGCCCTAGCGCGCACATACTGCCGTAAGGATACAGATCTGCCGGTCGCATGCATTTGTTTTGTAGGCAAATCACAGAAGCCAGGACTTCGCTCAAAGTATTCTTCTGTCTTCAGCGGCTGTTTGCAGGATGGATAGCGACGAGGTAATGTATTTATTTTTGACTAAATGACGATGTTAAAAATCGCTAAGTTCAACTTGGTTTTATTACCGTGAAGTCGCCCCCGTCCTGTTGAAGCGATAAAGTGAATAAAAGTAAAGACAACCACGAGCTGGCGATATCACACACTTGAAATAGGTCTAAACAAAACTACATACTGGTCCGTTCACAAGAATACTGTAAACGGATGGTAAACAATCAACAAGTACTTACAAGTCCAGCAATAACAGGGCCAAGTCAGCATCGGTCGGACATCCATCCTCGTCTTTTATTTCACGCCAGCGAGTGAACACCGAACCGATGTTTATTCTGGTCCGAGCATTCAGCTTGTTTTTCTCTCGCTTTCTTTGTTCGGTATCCTCAAAATAAACTTTTCTTTTTCTTGCGTTCTTTGCTGCCTCCGCCATGACTACAGCTCCGCGTTTGGCTTTCGCCGACACTTCGGTGTTTTAAACAAATCGGGAATCGGGGGAAGTGACGTAGCCTATGCCGTAAAGCAGTCCAAACTTGTAGTTTTTTAGTGTGGCAGGGTTCCCACCATCCACCTCGAAGTTACATAGCGCTAGTGAAAGCGATACAGACCACTTCAGAGCACGAAAGAGGTGTCATTCAACACATTGTAAAGTGGTGGACCATGACGATGAATGTCTAAGGACTATATTATGTTTGAAAAACTACATAGTGTTGGTTTAAAGTCAGAATTCCAAGATATAAGTCAGAATTGAAACAATTGAGAATATAGCGTTGAAATTGGGAGATAAAAAAGGAATTCTGGCTTTCAGGTCAGAATTTAAAGTTGGAATTCTGAGAAAAAAAAAAACATTTCTAGAATAAAGTCTAGATTCAAGAAAGAAGACAGGATTTAGAGTCTTGATTCTGAGATAAGGCCAGAATTACGGGATTATAGCCAGAATTATAAAAGACTAAGTAATGACGCTACTGCTAGGATCTCTACAGTTTGTCCTCAAACCAAAAATGGAGGTAAATCATGGAAGGATTTTTTAAGATGCCTACATAGTGCCTGACCTCTACCCCATGGCTGCCAGAATCGTTAGTTGTAATAGGACGAAGTTTTACAGAAATCACTGACTGATTTTGAGAAACAGATTCACAAGCTTCTTAGATGCAAGTCAGAATTTGAAGTCAGACAAGGAAAAAGGCTATAATTCTGGGAATTATAGCCTTTTTCCAGGCTGGACTGGCCTGAATACTCAACTTCGGGAACAAGACAATTAAAACTAGAGCAAATTTATATTATTCAGACACGTCTTAGAGCACCGGGCTGTAAGTAGTGATATATAGCCGGCTACAAAACTACAATACTAAGTTTTCCAAAAATTGCTTGTTGTCACACATCAAAAACTACCGCTACATAACTAGAAAGAGATACATTACCTCGTCGCTTTGCATCCTGTAAGTTGTTGAAAAAAGAAGTTGTAAAGCAATGCAGAGTTCTGAGGAAGGTCTGAGCTGAATTCATTAGCATCACAACAGACACACGCTTTGGCTTGGGTCACGTCTTTACGACAGTCGCCGCGCATGCTCATGGGTAGCAGTCTTTATGTCGCCGGAAATAGATTCTCCTCATAGCACCTTTAAGGTTTTAAAATTAAGAGGTTTAACACTTTTCAGCATGTTTTTGGACTTGAAAATTCATCAGTGTTGTAAAGTTAAACAAATACTTCGGGACAAAGTGTTGTGAAACAGTAAAATCTCCTGCCTGTATTTCGTATATCCATTGTTTTGAGCATTTTGGGACCAATTTTACATATTTCTTTTCAAATCAATGGGCTGATTAATCGGTCATCTCTATTTTTTTCTGCCAAATATCGACATTAGCATCTGCTTCAAGAAAATCCATACTGGTCAGGGCGTAGTTATGACCTCCAAAACTGAATAAAGTCGTCCTCAGATTACGGCGGATATGTGATCAAAGTTTAGCAAAAATTGTTTGAGAACTTTCCAGGTTATTTTATCCAACTTATTTGACCTGTTTGGACTTATTAAACATACTCCGCAATATTGAAAGATGAACATATTGTCAAGAAACAAAACAGAGAACTACAGCAAGTGTTTAACATGAACATTTTATTTGACAAGTCTATACTCCATTGTGTTTAATTTACATTAACTTATGCTATAGCCTCCCGCTGAATGTTTCTTCTGTTTGAGTCCCTCTGCTTCTCCTCTAATTCCACTTTAATGCGATCGATAAATTGTTGTAAAATGTATAATTTCGCCTTGGGCTCCCTGTCCTGCAGTTTGCATCTTATTATAACAGATTAGTGGTACTCAGAGCGTTAAATCCTGCACTCGAGTGTTTTCCTGCAGCACTGGAATCATTTCAGAGGGACTGCTAGCAAAGGTTCAGGCTCTGATTGTCTGCTTTCATTTCATTGTTGACTCATCTCTTTACATCAAACGCCGATGAGATGAATGTACATAACGGAGCGGCGTGCTCCCCCGCAGGGCGAAAACCGCCTCTGATCGTGGCCTGTAAAGAAATGATGGTCTGATTACGAGTAGGAAGCCTCTCCATCAGCTCCCTCTCATGTCGAGGCGTTTTTATTGAGCGGCTGTCCGCAGCCAAACGAGGCCTGGACCGTCTCCAAATCACATCAGGCCGGCTGTCATCCCGCCATGGCGCCTGCGAGTGTGTGTTGGAGGGCCAATTGTGTTGGAGACAATGGGAAAGGTGTGTGTGTTCCCGCGCACACAACTTTGTGCTGCTGACTCAAGCTAACGGCGGATCCAGTGCTCACTCTGATGAATCTTGCATGTTTCTGGGTGCAGGCCGGAGGACGAGGCTGTAAATCTCAAGGAGGAGGGCGCTCGCTCTTCCTCGCTGTTTCACCCAGAGGAGGGAAGCTGTCAGGAGACCAGCTGGCACGGGGAGATCCAGAGCTGGGAGCTGAATGAAACTGAGGGCCGTATTTACATACAGAAGAAGAACTGTGAATGAGTCAGAAACAACTCTCTGAAACAAGACTGAAGCGCTTTGGTGTTAGCTAAGGAGCACTGAGTTAAAGAGGAAGACCATGATACCAAACCCTGCTTCTTCATCAGTCAATCATATGGCAGAAACTCAACACATTTAGACATGGAGACATGGCCAAGACAATCTGCTGAGGTTCAAACCGAGCATCTGATTGGATAAGAAAGGGGATTAACGGAATTCAAACGTGTCTTAGAAACTGCTGATTGCTGTGAGTTTGTTTTTAGCACAGCCATTTCTAGAAGGAGAATGGTCTGAAATAGGAACAAATACAAAGACTGGTTTGGTGGAGGGCATCTACTTTCTAAAACTGATGTCCATTTTTGTTAAAATTTTCTTACCTTCCAATTAAATTAAGATTAGATGAACACACAGGATGGTCCAGGGATAAGTTCTTCTCCTGGAGAAGTCCTTTGTCCTGTTGAAAAACCAAGACTTGACCACACAGAGGAAGGCCCTCAGTCATTACCAAACAGACAAGGGCCCTCTGTCATTACCACACAGACAAGGGCCCTCATTCTTTATGGCACAGGCAAGGGCCCTCAGTCATTACAACACAGACAAGGGCTCTCATCTAGTTTGGCACATACTAGTTTCCTCAGTCATCACCTCACAGGAAAAGGCCCTTAGTCATCACCTTAGAAAGGAAGGCCCTCAGTCATTCCAACACAGATGAAGGCCCTCAGTCATCACCTCATAGACGAGAACCCTAAGTCATTACCACTCAAACTAAGGCCCTCAGTCATCACCTCACAGAATAAAGCCCTCAGTCATTACTTCTCAAACGAAGGCCCTCAGTCATCACCTCACAGAAGAAGGCCCTCAGTCATCACCTTAGAAAGGAAGGCCCTCAGTCATTACCACAAAAACAAGGGCCCTCAGTCATTCCAACGCAGACGAAGGCCCTCAGTCATCACCTCATAGACGAGAACCCTCAGTCATTACCACTCAAACGAAGGCCCTCAATCATCACTTCACAGACGAAGGCCTTCACTCATTACCAGAAACAAAACAAGGGCCCTCAGTCATTCCCACACAGACAAAGGCCCTCAGTCATCACCTCACAGGCAAGGTCATTTATTGAGGCAGCGACAAGGGCCCTCCATCATTAACACACAGACAAGAGCCCACAGTTATAACCACACAGAGGAAGGCCCTCACTCATTACCAGAAACAAAACAAGGGCCCTCAGTCATTACCAACCAAACAAGGGCCCTCAGTCATTACCACCCAAACAAGGGCCCTTAGTCATCACCTCACAGACAAAGGCCCTCAGTCAAAACCACACAGATCAGGGCCCTCATTCATTATGGCAAAGGCAAGGGCCCTTAGTCATTACAACAAAAAATGGGCCCTCAGTCATCACTTCACAGAAGAAGGCCCACAGTCATCACTTCACAGAAGATGGCCCTTAGTCATCACCTCACAGAAGAAGGCCCTCTGTCAAAACCACACAGACGAAGGCCCCCAGTCATTACCACAAAAACAAGGGCCCTCAGTCATCACTTCACTGAAGAGCCCTCAGTCATCACCTTACAAACGAAGGCCCTCAGTTATCACCTCACAGAAGAAGGCCCTCAGTCAAAACCACACGGACGAAGGCCCCCAGTCATTACCACAAAAAGAAGGGCCCTCAGTCATCACCTTACTGAAGAGCCCTCTTTCATTACCACACAGACGAAGCCCCTCTGTCATCACGTCATAGACGAGAGCCCTCATTCCTTATGGCACAGACAAGGACCCTCAGTCATTACAACACAGACAAGGGCCCTTAGTTATCATCACACAGACGAGGGCCCTTAGTCATTACCACACAAATGAGAGCCCTCAGTTATCACCACAAAGATGAGGGTACAGAGAAATCATCGCATCGATGAGGGCACTCAGTGATATCCCCAAAGATGAGGGCCCCAATGTAGAATTTCTTCTTGATAAAAGTCAGAATTTTTTGGTGAATGTCAGGATATAGAGTGTAAATAAGAGAAAAGCCGGAATTCTGGGATTAGTGTCAAAATGTCAGAATACTGTTTGACAAATAAAGAATTTGGCATTACAGGCAGATTGGAAACTTCTTTTAATAATTGAAAAAAAAAAAAAAATCCTGGATTAAAGTCAGAATTATGAGATAAAAGTTAGAATTAGATAGCTAAAATCAGAATTTAAGCCACAATTCAAAGATGAAAGTCCGTATTTCAAGTCAGAATTCTGAGGTTAAAGTCGTCATTCCTGGATCAAAATCAGTAATTAGTCACAATATGGGACTAATTTCAGGATTTAGTCCCTCTGTACTTTACATCATTTCTATGTTGGTTTTTCATCGGTGTTAGCTTAAACTTGTGGCCCTTTTCCACTAGCACGCCTTGGCCCTGCTCTACTCGGCCCTACTCGATTTGCAGCGTGTTTCCACTAGCCTGGTACCTCCTAAAACAAGCTAGTTTTAGTACCTACTCCACTCTGGTTCCAAGCGAGCTGAGTCGATACTAAAAGATGACGTCACCGACTGCCGGCTACTGATTGATCAGACAATGTCGCCATCGATGAGTCATGAGCGCGACAACCTAGCATGCTAGCAGTAGCTACCATTAGCTTACCCTCATATGTCTTTTCTTTGCAGCTGGATTGCTCTCGTCCTCGGCTTCATTCTGTTGTATAGATTCCAAAACTCTCCTGTGCTTCTGAAGGGCTATTTAAATTCTTCTCCTGCTTTCCTTTTTTACTCGGTTTGTGACAAAAAGCCAGATTGTTGTGTCGCGTTGAAAATGACGTCACCACAGAGCCACTCAGCGAAACTGCACCACATTGGGCAGGCGATTGGGGCAAATGGAAAAGCAGCACAAGGCGAGTAGAGTAGAGTAGGGCTAATGGAAAAGGGCCATTAGAACCTTATGAAGATCCAACAATGCAAATGCTTTCAATTTTTAACTGGTCTTCAAGATTTTATTGCGAGTGTATACAGTTAAATATTACCTTCCAAACGGAGGACAACACCATCAAGAATTACAGAGCTATGAGGGCAACAGAAATCCAACCTGGAACTAGCATGAAATCCAGTGTTTACATTACTGTGAAGAACTCACTAAGAGCTTTCAAGTCTTTTCTGTTTGTCTTAAATTCAAGGATTCTTACATTGAAGGCCTATATAGTTGTAATAGTTCTTCATTGTGTGTCATTTATGGGTCTATTACTGTCATGAAGCACATGGACCATCGAACAAAAACAGTCATTCATATGTAGCAGCTTCAGTGCTGCTTGTTTGTGTCCTTGGACAGCAGGAACGCTCTCCCCACTGTGCTCCCTCGTCCACATCAGCGAGCGTTCAGGCTCAGGCGGTCCATGAATTTGGTGACGAGGGTTTATTTTGGCGTGAAGAGCCTGTTGAAATTTTTACCTCTAAAATGTTGATCAAGTGACTTCCAGTGGGGTTTTACCTCGTTACATTTTTATGAGGTTTTGTTGCTCTGCGGACGGCTGTTTAACAAGCAGAGCACCTCTGATTGCTGTGACAGCTGGGGTTTTTTACATTTACATCCAGATTTGGCTGCTCTCGTATGCTGATGCTGCTGTGGTACACACCAGCCGTAACCCTCAACATGTTGTACTGTAGCCTTCATATGCATAAAAAAGATGGATCATGCTGGAAAGAAGTCCACATTTATGATTCTGTGCCAACAAAACCAAGCAGTGTTAATTTATTGACTAATACGTTGTAGTTTCTGTCAACAACCTTTTATCCACAGATGAAAACTCGACAGTAACTAATAAAAACAAGAGCTCATGGACAAAACTCAAACTAAATTTACAGACATTTTCATCAACAAATAAAAACTAGACTAAAATGGCTGACAGACTTAATCCAATCAGACCTAATTTGGTCATGTAGGAAGTAGAGACAAGTGATGAATCCATCCAATCACAGCTGCTTTGGTTGTGTTAAAGGTTGGATGAGTTCAGAGGGACATCCAATCACAGCTGCCTTAGCTTGGTGGTGGTGGGATAAGTTGTGGAGCGATCCAATCAGAGCTGCCCTCTTTATGAATTGATATATTCATGTAGAGCAGGTTCACTGTTTGTTGTCAGTTCTGGTATTGTAACTGAGATGCTCTGCCAGGTAGCCTAAATAAAGGTGACTGCATTTCACACAAAGGAACATTTGTTTCTGTTCATTTAGACATTCAGACTTTACTAACATTCAATAAAGGGTTACTAGATGTTTCATTTTATCCAAGAGAAAAACAGGACTTCAGGAATTCAAGGACACATAAAAATGCCTTAAACTTTACAATTAAAGCTTGGTTCGGTAATTTTTTATTTTTTTTTTAAACAATGATAAAGTTGATTAAATAAAATATACTGTTATTGTAGTGATTGAGTCTGAAAATGAACTGCAAATTGTGGTATTCTGTTTTTGTAGATTCAATGGAATCAGGCATTTAAAGGGACTGTGAGGAGTTTCTAAGTAATCAGATATATGCCTGATGGAAATACACACTTTAAGATGAGTTTTATAGCATCAAAATAGGTTATACTCAACTTTGGGAACAAGACAATTAAAACCAGAGCAAATGTATATTATTCAGACACGTCTTAGAGCACCGGGCTGTAAGTAGAGATATATAGCCGGCTACAAAACTACAATACTAAGTTCTCCAAAAATTGCTTGTTGTCACACATCAAAAACTACCGCTACGTAACTAGAAAGAGATACATTACCTCGTCGCTTTGCATCCTTTAAGTTGTGGAAAAAAGAAGTTTTAAAGCAATGCAGAGTTCTGAGGAAGGTCTGAGCTGCATTCATTAGCATCACAACAAACACACGCTTTGGCTTGGGTCACGTCTTTTGGTGCGTTCCAGTTGTAGTCAGAAGTAGAAATTTCTGAGTTCCGAGTAGGAAACTGCAACTGGAACGTCCCCCGAAGTCGGTATTTCCTACTAGGAACTCGGTGACACCTTGCCACCCCCGAGTTGACAATGGAAGATGGATGCCCCCAGTGTGAACAGTTATTTAGCTCCTGTAATAATCAATTTATTTGCACTTCTGACTGGGGTGTGTCGCTCTAGATCAGCTGTATACACAGTATTGTTAGACTTATATTTACAAAAATGCTGCCATAGTGATGATCACATTCTTCATGTGATATTTGTGAACAACAACGCAGGGCGTGCTAACAACAGCTAACAATAGCCTGGTAGATCGGCATGTTTTTTTCTGACTTCAACTGGAATGCCGATAAGTCGGAGATGATGTCACTCCCAGTTCAGAGGTTACTGGAACGCAGCATTACGACAGTTGCCACGCGTGCTCATGGGTAGCAGAGTCTTAATGTCGCCGGTAATAGTCTCCTCATAGCACCTTTAAATTAACAGTAGATGTTGTTGACCAAAATGTTGCGAAATTTAGCAACTAAAACTAGACTGGCGGAGGTCTGTGCTCTGAGTGTTATCTGGTCAAAAAAGTTAAGGTGGTTTTACGGTCCAGATAGTTTTATGTGAATGTCTTTCCTGTTTTCACTAAAAAGTCCTAATCCAGCAGAGCCAATGATCCTCTGGAGCAGCTCTGGATCTCCGTCTGTTTTCCCCGTCTCACTGTCGCGGCTCACTCCAGGCGGCTTAAAGGGTCATTCTTCCGCCTCTTGGGGTAATTACCAGTTTTAATTGCTCCCAATCAGGGGAATTAGCGAGGCAGCCCTCCGTTGTGTACTCTGGTTGTTTCCGCCGCCATTGTTCCGCGTCCTCCAGTCTGAGGCTTAGTGACATCACAGAAGTCAATTAGGTTTGAAGCGGGTGGAGGAGTTCTCTTTGTTCCACCTGGGTATTAGAGCTGACATGAACAAAGGTGCTTAAAGTGTCCGCCCCGACTTCTGTGCAGCTTTACGCTCATTCAGAGGCTGTTTGCTTTATTCTGGGTGAAGTGCTCCTTCCCTGCTCAGACTCTGAGCTGTGTTTTACTTGGTAATGAATTCACTTTGTGCTTCTCTTGATAAAAAAGGAAGAGACATAAACAAAGAAGCATTTATATTCAGGCAGAAGCTCGGTTTGTGCTCTGAGTAGCTCCTCTGAAAATACAGAGGAACACTGCAGGGTGTCCTCCTAACTTCTCAGCGAGGACAGATCGTGCTCGAACAAATACTGAAGGAGGTAAAATTATTGATACAACAAGATCTGCTTAGAAAGACCAGTCAGACGA
This sequence comes from Scarus forsteni, assembly GCA_036419115.1. Taxonomy (NCBI): domain Eukaryota; kingdom Metazoa; phylum Chordata; class Actinopteri; order Labriformes; family Labridae; genus Scarus; species Scarus forsteni. The sequence goes on from JAZDUH010000345.1 coordinate 3,097,104, forward strand.
TGGCTGCCGGGTGCCATGATTCACCAGGAAAAAATGCAGCTGTCCTTCGATTGGATGATCCACACATTTAAAATAACAAAAAGTGCAAGATATTATTCATAAACCTCCTCCATCAGATCAAAATCCAGATTAATAAGTGTCCCCTTTGAGCCATTGTAGCCAGGCCTCAGTCCTTGAGGACTTGGGACTCAGATTTTAGATTTTTCCTCTCAGAATTTGGAAATTTATTTCAGAAAAACAAAGACGCAAATCCAAAATCTTAAACTTGATCTCAGGATTCCGACTTAAGTCAGGATTTGGATCTTGGTATCAGAGTCTTGTACTCAGTCTTAGAGTTTTGGATTACAGGCCAAGAGTCTCTCCACCTGTGGACGCCATAGAGACGATGCGGTAGATCTGGTCTTTGGATTTAGACGTTCTTTGTCATTGATTTTGACTCCCACACCATCACAGGCGAATATAAATGTGCGTGAGCTCGGCCTTCTTGATTAGCCGTCATTAACTCGTCCTCCTCTCCCCGTCTGCCCTCTCTCTCTCTCTGATTATTGGATACTGAAAAATGATTAACCTCCCGCTGAAGGTTCAGATGTATTAATTCACCGCAGCTGCTTCGCCGTCCTCCATCGACGCGAGGCTTCGGAGTTTTTACTTTTTATTGGGAGCAGCAGGAGGATGTTTTAACACAGATTTCGCTGGGCGAGGCGTTTTCTCTCACTTTAAGAGGATCACTGTGGCGTCCTGCTGTGGAATCCTCATATTCTGACTGAGCATAATCCCCTTTCGGGTGGCGGTAATCCTCATTGTGTAAGATATGAGATCATTCAGTCGAAGATTTGATGTCAAGTTTATGGGAGTCCTGTGAGAATGGCACAGATTAAATGGGCTCCGATTTATTTTTCCTGCTGTTTGTGTGGAGGCAGTGAGGGAAAGGAGCAGGAAAAGGAGGTTATCATGCAGTCACATGAGACAGCTTTGTCTGAATTAAAGAACAACAAAAATACAGCCCTAAGACATTTCTTTTTAATTGTCATTTTGCATATAAAGACATTTTGCCTATGACATTTAAGACATGGGTGGCACAGCAAAAAGGTCCCCGGTTTGATCCCGGACCTTTCTGTTCTTCCTGTCCATGCGTGGGTTCTCCCCGGGCATTTCAGCTTCCTCCCACAGACCAAAAACCTGCTTATCAGGTTGATTGGTGACTCTATTGGCCCTTTTCCATTCGCCCTACTCTACTCGACTCTACCCGGCTCTACTCTACTCGCCTTGTGCTGCTTCTCCATTAGCTTCAGTAGCCCGCCCAACAGGGTGCAGTGTCGCTGCGGTGACGTCATTTTGAGCGCGACACAACATTCTGTGGCTTTTTGCACAGGAGAGTTTTGGAAGCTCTACAACAGAATGAAGCCGAGGACGAGAGCGATCAAGCTGCAAAGAAAAGACGTATGAGGGTAAGCTAATGGTAGCTACCGCTAGCATGCTAGGTTGTCGCGCTCATGACTCATCGTTGACGACGTTGTCTGACTAATCAGTAGCCGGCAATCGGTGACGTCATCTTTTAGTATCGACTCAGCTCGCTTGGAACCAGAGCGGAGTAGGTACTAAAACTAGCTTGTTTTAGGAGGTACCAGGCTAGTGGAAACACGCTGCAAATCGAGTAGGACCAAGGTGTGCTAGTGGAAAAGGGTCATAAATTGCCCTTAGTTATGAGTGTGACAGTGATTTTTAACTGTCTCTCTATGTGGCCCTGTGATTGGTAGTTGGAAACCAAGATGCCCCCCCCCCACAACATCAAAAGTGGAAAGGTACGGATGGCTTTCTAGACATGAGCAATGTCAACATAAACACTTAGGAACTTCAAGCCTGAATTCTGACTATAATCTTGGAATTTGAAATTTAAGAATCTGAATTTATCTCTAATCCAAAATGTTGAGATTAATCTGAGGATTCTTACTTTCATCTCAGTATCTAGACTTAATCTAAAAATATGTACTGCAATCTGAAGCTTAATCTTAAAATTTTGGATTTGATCTTGGTATGTTGGACTAAATCTCAGAATTTGTAACTTGATATCAGAATCTGTTCGGTGATCATAGAATTCTGATTCCACTCTTCAAATCCTGAGTATTCTCTCAGAATTCTGATCTAAATCACAGAAACTTTAATTGCACAAAAGAGGAACATAATTTCAGAATCCTTACTTTAAATAAAATCTGATAACCGTGTCCTTAGTCTCAGAATTTGAATTTAATCTCAAAATTCTGGATTAAATTTCAGAATTTGGAACCAAAGTCGGACTTTAATCACATAATATGACATTTAGCACCTGAATTCTGTCTTTAATCCAAAATGTTGAACTTTGTGTCATAATTTTAACATAATACTCAAAATCTGTAACTCAGTCTCAAAGTCAAGACTTTAATGATGGAATTTGAAATGTAATTTTCATATTCTAAACTTTATATGTATATATAAATATCTTCTACTTTTTTTTCAGAGTTCAGAACTTTCTTTTAAATTTTGAACTTTGTCTTTCTTGATTTCAAATTTAGATTTCTGTAACTTGAACTGAAATTTTGTTTAATAACCATTTTTTTTCACTTATTTTAGATTTTCCATTTTTAAATCATAATTTCTAGCTTGATATCAGACTATTACTTTATCTCAAAATTCTGAATTTATTCTCATTATCTGAAAGTTTTTCTCAGAATTTTAATTTGGTTTCAGAATTTGGAACTTTAAACTTTAATTCTGAATTCAATTTTAGAATTTTTAGATTTCTGAAACTTTTTAGTGTCAAACTTTACTCTTGAATATGCATGTATTATCAGTAATGAGCTAATTCATACCGCACATCAGGCGATGAAAAATCTGAAATGATTACTGCCAATGAAAGAATAAAATGGCATATCAAAAAATCAAAATGCAAATGCAAATCAACAATTTATATCAATTAATAAAAGCAAAATAAGTAATCTATAAAAAAAAATAAAAAAGCTATTTGCATGCTTTTTTGTCATTTTGTTTAAGACAAAATAGATTTAAAAGTATGCAAAGCTTTTTTAAAAAAAATGTTTTTTTTCTTTACAGTTGTGTTTTTTTGTTGCATCATCTTCTTAAATTACAGAAACAGCTGAGCTCGTCTCAAATCTGGTTTGAAAATCAAAACTTTGAATAAGCAGATGGTTAGCGCTCTCTAAGCCGTGGATTAAACGGATGTTTGACGTTTAGCAGTGAAACTCCTCGGCCTGAAAAAGGAGGCGCTGCTCTGCTCTCTGTTTGTTGATGTGTCAGCTCTAAAAATCCTCCACACTAACAAACAGGCTTTAAGGATCGTGTCACTTTGTCTTCCTCTCAGTGTTTGGTGTTCGAAGACGCTCCCAACGGCGTCAAGGCGGGGCTGGCGGCCGGGATGCAGGTGGTGATGATCCCCGATGACAACCTGGACCGCGGTCTGACCCGAGAGGCCACGCTGACGCTGAGGAGCATGGAGGACTTCCAGCCACAGCTCTTTGGACTGCCCCAGCTCGGATGAGCCGGAGAATCGAAATAAAATTTAAAAAATGATCACGCTGTGTTGAAATTACAACACCGAGATATTTCAAACACTAGAGTTCAGTGAGAGAAATGTCTGAAATCTGAAAGACAGGAGTCTGAAAGGAAAGCCAGAATTCTGAGAGAAAAATCAAAACTACCAAAGAGAGAATAAAAAAGATAATTTAGAATTATTCAAATTTAAATTGGAATTTGGAACTCAATCTCAATTAAATATCAGAATCCAGGCTTTTCTCTCAGAATTCTGACTTAAATCACAGAAACCTGAATTAAATTGCACAAGATTTCAAAATCTTGTGTTAAATCTTGAAAATTTAAACTTAAACTCAGAATTATGTCAATCTCAGAATTCAAATTTAAACCCCCAAATGCAACTCCACCTCAAGACTTGTAATCTCAGAATTTAGAATTTTAAGATCAGAACTTCAAATTAAATCTCTGAATTCAGAACTTGATATCAGTATCTGGTTTTTAATTTCAGAGTTCAGATTTCATTCTTCCAATCATGAGATTTCTCCCATAATTTTGATTTTAAAAATACCGACTTTAATCCACAATGCTGATTTCATCTCAGGGCTTTGACTTCATCTCAGGATTTGAACTTTAATTTCAAAATTTGGAGCTTAATCCCAGATTTCTTACTTTAATGTCAAAATTTAAAATTTTGAATCCGAAGTTTGCCGTAAATTCAAATTTTTAACCTGGGTAAGAATTCTGACTTGAACTTCATGATCTGTTTTTCTCAGAATGAACACCTAAATCTTGGAATTTGGAAATTAAACTAAGAATATAAAACTTGATCCGAGGATTTGAAACCAAATCTCAGAAGTTGGAATTCTAATTTTGAAATTGGTACTTAATCTCAGAATGCTAGATTTGAGTCAGAATTCTTACTTTCATTCAGACTTTTGGATTTGTTCTCATGTTTTGACTTTAATATCAAAATTTGGAGCTTAATCCTAGATTTCTGACTTTAATGTCAAAATTTTAAGTTTTGAATCCGAAGTTTGCCGTAAATTCAAATTTTGAACCAGGGACAGAATTCTGACTTGAACTTCATGGTTTGTTTTTCTCAGAATTAACTCCTAAATCTTAGAATTTGGAATTTAATCTAAAACTTGATCTCAGAATCTGGTACGTTATCTCAGCTCATTTTCTTTTTTCTTGCTTTAAACCAAAATTTTGAAATTAATACCTGGATTCTGACTTTAATCTGTGAATTTGGGTTTAAAGCCAGAATCCTGACTTGAATCCTAAAAGTCAAACTCAATCTCAAGATTCTGACTTTTAATCTCAAAAATATTAATTTAATGGTGAGACTTTACTTGATACTTCAACATTTTGAATTGAATCTCAGAATGAAGACTTTAAATCTTAGAATCTGTTGTTAGTCCAATATTTTGGAAATGTGTCCCAAAATCTTTCAGAATTTATTTTTTGATCTCAGAATTTGTAAATTTAAATCTGAGTTTTGACTTCAACCCAAAGTGTTGAGTGTTTTTCTCAGATTTATGAATCTGATCTCAGAAATCTGATTTTGATTTTCAAATTCTTTTCAGTGTCATAATGTCAGTGCTTATCTTCACTGTCGTGGAAGAGAGTTTGTGTTGGGAATAATCCACACGTCGATGTCTTTAATTATCAAATCCTGCATTTTGTCCAAAAACCCATTTTAAAGTGCTTTGTCTGCCTCAGTTTTTGTTTTATTAAATTTTGGTAAAAACAGTCAGGGCTGATCTCAATAAAACTAATTTAATAAAACAAAGTAAAAACAATTGTTTCTTTTATGAGAGCATTTACCTTTTTTTTTTCTGTCAGCTTGGAGTTCAGAATAGTATGGAGTTCGATTTGTGTCTTTTATTATTCAATCAAAAAAAACTTGCTTTAATCCCAAAAATATTTTCAATGACAAAAAACATCACTTGTTAAAAAAATCTTTTTGAAGAAAAAAGTGGTTAAATCCAAAAACAAAAAAAAATCAGAAAAAAGAAATTGCACTTGATTTTTTTTTTTCTTTGATTTTTTTTTTAATTGAAGCAAGTTATTATTTGACTGAAATTACATTTTTGATTGAAGTCACCTTTTTGCATTTAAGCCATTTTATTTTTTGGACATTTGATCATTGGATCATTATTCAACCAAAAAAAAAAAATCACCTAATAAAAAATTTTTTTTTCAAACAATCCCCCCCCCCCAAAAATCATAATAATAAAATAAAATCATGTCCAGAGAGAGATTCCTCATTGGCATAGACACTTGTCACTCCAACATGACTGACCAATAGAGAAGCATCTGCCCACGTTTGTGAATGTTGGTTAAAAAAAAAAAAAAAAGATTTTTTTCTGTGATTGAAAATGGTTTTATTGATTGAAGTGACATTTTTGGGGGATTTAAAATATTTTTATCAATTAAAGTGATTTTTTGGTTTAAGCATTTTTTAATTAAGGTGACATATTTGGGATTTAATATTTTTTTGATTGAAGTATTTTTTTGGATTGAAAATAATTGTGTTTATTAAAGTGAGTTTTTTTATTGAAGTGTTACTTTTTTAGATTGTATAATAAGACAAAAATGTCTTACCCATAGTATGGTTCAAATACCTGAAAAGATGACTTAAATCAAAAATTTATTTTCAGTTGAATAATAACTAACTTCATTAAAAAAGTTCAGTTAAAAAAAAAACTTTTTAAATGCAATTTTTAGGGTCTCAATTATTTTTTTGCATTCAAGCACTTTTTTCTTTTGATTGAATTTTTTTTAATTATTTTTTGGGATTAGAGCAGTTTTTTTTGATTGAATAGTAATGACACAAATGTAACTCCATAGCATAGACGCAATGCTTGAATGTTGTGGAGGGATTTGAGCTTCTGCTCTTCACTCCTAAGACGATTCTGATTGGAAATGACAAAGTCCAGGTCCTCTGACATGAACAAGAGCAGCTGTACCTCTCCTGGAATAAAACATGTATTTTCTCTCCTGGAGTTTCGGTTTGTGAAGCTGTTTTCGTTCCAAAGTTCCTGCTGATTCCAAGATAAATAACCTGCTGAGCTGCTCCCAGAAAAAAGCCACAATTTCTCCAAAGAATAAAATCTTTCGCTTTTCTTATTCCTCTTTTTGAAAAGCAGAGAAAAGGGTGAAAAGCATCTGAAGTTTGATCGTCGACACTCAAAGGAACCAGCGAACAAACAGCGACTTTAATCTGGTCTCTCTGCCGCGGCCGGGCTTTGAGTTGCTGCGGAGTGATTTTAATGTGCTCTCGCTTGTTCTGGCATGAATCATGTTTACGAGGGTCTGCGTCTGATGGCGTTCTGATTGATTTAGAAGAGCTTTGGTTCGTCGAGGCCTCCTCCAAACATCTTCTAGAAAATGAAAAACTCGCCGGTGGAGCGCTGCCATCTCTACTCTCATTTCTGCGTGACCCATTTCGCCATAATGGTTTCCCGCGGAGGGCTAAAATCATTCTTCCAGCGTGTCTTTCTGTCACGCTAGGATATCGATATGTGGACGGCTATATTTAGGCCTTTTGGCGAGGTGGGTCGGACGTCCTGATGCCCCCTGACTGCTCTAAAATCCAATGGGGGCTCCAGGCCGCGGCCTGAAAACCCAAAAATGAATCAGCGGCGTCACCGTCAATCACGCCGTCTTTATCCCCGCCGCAAACCTTTTCAGCTTTAATTCTGCCTTCGAGTGCAAAGGGCGGAAGACGAGGAGGGGGGAGAGATAGCTCCCTGACATGCCACTCCCCCTCCCCCCCATCCATGCTGCAGACTGATAGGAGCTAGCTGAGGGACACGTTCATCTTCAACGTCAGGGTTTATATCCGGATGTTATCGGACGTCCCTCTAACGGCAAAGTCAAAAAACACCGGATGCCGGGGGTGCATGTGCAGTGACCTCGTTTTAGAGTGTTCCTGTTTCGGGGTCTCCGGGGGCTCACTTAATATGACAGATAAAACATCTTTATAGGCCTGTCACCATAACAAATTTTGCTGGACGACAGTTGTCCCAAAAATTATTGAGGATATTATTGTCAATATTATTTTGAAACATTTTTTCATTAATGTATGTCATAATAAAGTGAGTACACCAGAGGTGGGAGAAAGTCAAGTTAAGTCTGAAGTCATAGGCTTAAAATGTTCAAGTCCTTCCAAGTCATAAGCACCGTTGACCAAAAAAAAAAAAAAACAACAAAAACCAGGACAGTTTTGTCCCTTTATAAAAAACAACCAGGACAGTCAGGACAGGACATGAAAACAGGACACTTGGTCACCCTGGGCCTTAACTCTACAATTATTTTCAGCTAACGTCAGTCTCAGTTTTTAGCTACAGTGAGTGTATGAGTGAACATATACCGTTGTTGCATATAACGGATGGTAAGCTAAAGTTGCCCGAAAGGATTTCACAACAGTTGCCAGACCAACTTACCTTTCTTTGTGCGGCTTCAGGTGCCGAACAAAGTTCAACGTCGTTGCCTCTCCGTCTGTTATTCTCACGCTCTCTACTTTGCCGACCAAACGCCTCAGTGCGCTGACTGTCAGGACTGTCGCCTTCTCCGTCGCCACTACTTTCAAACAAATGCAACATATCAGCTCGTTGGTGTTCATGAGCTCACACCTTGTTCATTCTGATTAAAACCAAAATATTCCTCGACTTAGGAACCGTAGCTTTCATGCCATCAGTCATATTTGTGTTTGTGTCCTCGTTACTCCTCACGACGCTCGCTTCAGCTTTGTGTTTGTACGTACGAGCAGCCCGCCTCCCCCTCAAAGATTGAATGAATGACAGATGGATCACTAACCCTAACCCTGCTCATGCCGCTATAGAAACAACACACCCAAGTGTTGAGAAAGATGGACGGTGTGAGCCATCTTCTCAGCCAGCCTATTTGGTAAAAAGAGAGCAGGAAAACAAAAACACATGCACGTGAGTTTATCGAGGCCGGCAAACTTACAGAGGACATTTTCATTTATCGTGCGATTAACTGACAGGCCTAGTTCCTGAATTGTTTGTGACATGTACGCTCTCCCAGTCAATTCGTACTGTCTGTCAAACGTTTGTAGCATTGCTGGCTTTTTAACAGTTTCTTTTGCAATGTAGCGAACAACACTCTCTGTGAGCGCACCATTTTGCTCTGTTTTATTTATATTTACTTTGCAGACCAAATGCCTCAGTAAGCGCTGACTGTCAGGACGAAGGCTCTGCTGCACCTCCCCTTCTTCGTCGTCACCACTTTCAAACAAATACGACATATCAGCTCGTCGGTGTTCATCAGCTCACACCTTGTTCATTCCGTTTAAAACCAAAATATTCCTCGACTTAGGAACCGTAGCTTTCATGCCATCAGTCATATTTGTGTTTGTGTCTCACATTCCTCGACGCCACTTCAGCTTCTGTGTGGATGCGCAAGCAGCCCCACCTCCCCCATAAAGATTGAATGACTGACAGATGCTCACTCTGCTATATAACCAACGCAGCCAGGCGTTGAGAAAGATGGACGGTGTGAGCCATCTTCTCATTCAGCCTATTTGGTAAAAAGAGAGCAGGAAAACAAACACGCATGCACGTCAGTTTATCGAGGCTGGCAAACTTACAGAGGACGTTTTTATTTATCGTTCAATTAATGGATTTATTGATTTTTGCGACAGGGATACATCTTTACTTGTCTTTCTATCTGGGCAGCAGCAAAGCTCGGAAGAGAAAATGCTAAGCTAAATTAAACACTAAGCTAACCCTGTATTTTTGGATTAACTTTCCTCTGAAGCATTTTTGAGCTTTTCATTCACACAATGTAGACCATGACGCTCTGGGACCTTGACTTTCTGATCTTCAAACCCTATAATCTAAGACCATTCTTCTTTAGTTGTGCGTGTTTGTACAAATTGAAGGAAGTCCAGTGTTCTTGTGCTTTGAATTTGCCAAACTGCATTGAGAAGCAGATAATGATGGTAAGACTTGTGACCAGACTTGTGACTTGTGACTTGCTGTAATGTAAGATTCACATTCAAAACATTGATATTAGGGCTGGGACGGTACACTTTTCTCCCGATTCATTTTTTTAAATGATTTTTTAGGTGTTGATTCGTTTTAAATTGCAATTGCACGATATTGCCGATTTTTGCAATCTTAAGTTAGCTTTTTTAACACCAGTGAAAAAGATAAACAATGATGATGCCTACAGACTATATCAGGAAAAATACAAATCACGTGTGAGTCTGTTTTTAGGATTTATTCAGCAATGTATTTCAACCAGCTGTTTAAAATCTCTCTTCAAAAGCCTGGGTTGCCTTTAAAAGTGGCTTATTAGTGCAGACTAAAATTAAGCACTTAAATTTGGAAAATAAATGGATTTTTGTACAAAAAAAATTTATTCAAAACTCGAACAAAAAGTCCCGTTAGTTATGTGGGTTGATTTTTTTCTCCCACCCCTAATTGATATGAAAAGCACAGAGTAACACCTGTGGCACCAAGAATTTATCCCCTAATGCTGGACATTCCACAAACAACGGTTGCCAGCCAGACGATTTACGACTCACTTTTTCACAACTGACTACTTTCTACTTTTGTTGACCAACTTGTTTAACCAACCTGCATACCACCTTTACTGACAGGTGGCCTACCCAGTCAGATAAATGATAATAATAATACTACACAAATAAATGAAAGTAAGTAAAACATAATGTCGTTTAATTTGAAGCTGATTTTTTTCTTACTGAATTAACACAACTGAAAAGACAAAAACATTTGCAAGTAAAAAAAGCACAACAAACAAAAACTACGAATTTTTATTTAAAAAAAACACCACCACAAACAAAATAATCAACCAAGAATCGACACAAATTATAACCAAACACACAACAAAAAGCACTTTACAAACAACAAAACACAAATACTTCCACAAATAAATCAAACATGAAGAGCAAAGGGCATTAAAATCAACAAATCAATACCACAAAGACAAAAAATAACAACACAATACGTTACAAAATACCTATAATTAGTCTAAGCTAATGGTCATCAATGGTTAGCTAAGAACAGCTAGCTCCTTACTTCAAAACAAATATAGGTGTTCTCGTGCTTCTCCACACACAGCATCTTTCATCTTGGGCTTGGGGGAGACAAAAAGAAATCAACACCAACATCCAAACTTCTCGAATGTCAACTGTCTGTCTTGCTAATCTTGTATGCACAACGCATGTGCATATTGTTTTCTGCCGATAGCTTGATAGGCCTGTTGTGCATAGTTACGGTTGCTAATGTGGGATTGAACAGTAGCCGTTTTTGGGAGGGGCTTAGCGAAGTGTGAGTTGCATTTACAGCAAATGGCAGGAATAAGGTCATACATGCTGACATTCAACATAAGTCTTGTATTTTTTTTACCTCCTTTGCACCTTGCACTACTTTTATTATATTTTATTATATTTTTCTACAATAACTTGCACCTTATCATTTAAGTTTTTAGTATTCATAGTGTACTTGAAAACTGCTAACTATTAGCCTAGCAGAGCAGACAGACCTTGCTGATTCTGAAATCCTGCAGGTTCATCTTGCCAGCCTCCGTTGTCCAACGAATTCACTCGGCTGAATTCTTAACGGACCAATCAGGGAAGAGAGGCGGGAGCAGCAGAATGCGGACGTGACGACAACCGGAAGTTAAGAACGGACATGCCGATTAGCCTATTGTCCTCATGGCTACTCAGTGAAACTTGGTGAAATCTGCCCTCGTCAGAAGTTTACTTGTAGTGATTGTCTTTGACGAGGTTCATGTTACATATAAGTGTTAAATGAATCATCTGTGTGGTACAATTTAGTGTGAGACCATAGTAAAAGGCTGTTAACTGTTGTTAGCCATTAGCCGCTACATAAGCCGCTATGTATGCTACATTATAGGAGGCAACCCTGCTTGATGTGGATTGGTCTGTGATGAATGTGACGAGCCAAACGATTGTGTTTTTTTTTTTTTATGTTCTGCCCCTGAAAACAAATTTAAAGGGCTCCTACCCAGATGGACTAGTGAAATATTTCTGTGGCAGATATATGGAGCTGTCCATCTGGCTTGTCAGTTTAGCTAACTGTAGCCTATACAACGAAATCTCGTTCTGTTACCCCTGCTGCTGAATGACAATAAAGTGGAAGTCAAAAAAAAGTCAAAAATTGGACCACTGTGTCCTTGCGTTACAAAAGACATTTATCAGTTTTATTAAAATTCCTTGAAGTGTTCTTGATGCTTTATGTGCAAAAGCAAGGGGTGACTACTAGATACCATGACCTTGACTTTTGATGAATGACCTTCAGATTCAAAATGCATAATCCAGGAACTAAGATGGCTCTATATCTCAAATTTAATGGAAGTCCCGTGAGGATTTTTTGAGATGTGTTCAGAAGATTAAGAGGGTTTATTTAATAATTCTGAAATCTTACACACACGGTAACAAAACTGAATTGATTCGTCAGTCCGAAAACGTCGTAATCCATAAGTTCCTTTCTACACACCCCTCCAGAGCTCCTCATGTTAAATAAAGCCACCCTTTCCTTAAAAGACTAAACAAACACCTCGTCTGTGAGCAAGGTGGCAGAACTTCTCTGATAGACTCGTGTTTTTTTCCTTCTTCTGCGGCGTATCTCTGCTCCGCATATCTCTGAAGAACAGGCCGCGGCTGAACCTCCACGAGAACGCCAAAAGTACTTCTGCTGGAGAGCGTTTTGTATTCTGCTGCCAACGAGAGCAACCTCGAAGTGAACCGGGAGGGATTTTATGGAGATGAAGATATCACGGAGGAGCTTCTGACCACGAGGAGAAGCACTTTGTCTGCTCGCCGATATCATGCGGGCGCTCGGCTTTACCGCGCGCAGCCATGCAAACGGAGCTGATGTTTTATTCAGCGGGCGGCGGCGAGGGAATAAATGAGATAACGGGAGCAGGTGATGGCAGGGAGGCACGTTCATGTTCACAAATTAAGGAGATCACGTTATCTTCTTTATGAGGGAAAAATAGTAGAAGCTTTTGTCATTTAGGCTCACGGTTTAATTTTTATACATTTGATGATAGTTGGCTCAATAAGAGAGGAGAAAGATCAAAGTTTAGCCTTTTTATCCAACGACCCTGACGAAAATCCAAACACAAGGAAGAAGAATTCTCTCCTTTCACAGGCATAGAAGTAAGGTTGTACAAAAAAGGAGTTTTTATGACATCCAGTTATGCTTTTTATTTTTGAATTTCTCTTTATGAAGATGTTTGAGTGTTGTTCACTTGAGGAAACGTGGCTCAATTTAAAATATGAAGTCAAATAGATCATTTATTTCCTAAAGCCGGGCGTTCCACAAGCACCGGTTGCCAGCCAGACAATTTACAGCTCACTTATTTACAGCTACTTTTTACTTTTGTTGACCAGCTTCTTTAAGGAAACCTGTATTTTAACATCATGACAGTCAGATAAATAATAAGAAAAATAAACAAATTAAATTCTTAAAACATTATGTGATTCAATTTGAGGCAGACCAATAAATAGAGTTGGAAAGAGAAAAAGAAATTCACAAGTAGAGAAGCACAACAAGCAACACCAAAACACAATTAAACAACAGAAGCACAAGCAAATAACAACACAAATTATAACCAAACACAACATAAACAGAACAAAAAGCTTTTCACAAACACAAATACTTCCACAAATAAATCAAACATTACGAACACAACGTATAAAAGCTGACAAATCAATGCCACAAACACAAAAATAACAACACAATGAAATAAAAAAACACAAATAATTAATCACAACCCCCATCAAATGAGAAATGCTAAAAGAAAAGGAAAAAACACATACATTAAAAAACACAACAAAGTCAAACTACCACTAGAGGTTACACAACTAAATTACACAAACACTTCAAAAAACGAGTATGAAGAAAAATTTATAATTAAACATTACATTGATGAAATGAACATTTAAAAGAAATGAAATATAAAACAGAAAAATGATTAAAAACAATATCAAATAATAGAAATCACAACGTCCTTTTGGAAATCAAAAGGATGACAAAAGAAGACTCCACTGTCTTGCTGCATGTTTGTAAAGAATACATGTACACCAACAAAAATTAATAAATAAAACCAAATGCACAACAACAATAATAATATTAATAATGAATTTTATTTATAACACACTTTATATTTGTGGGCAAATCTCAAAGTGCACAGTAATAAGAAAACAAAAACAGTAAAGGCATTCAACAATAAAATCAGCCAGGAAAAACAATACGAAATAAAGTTTTCAAAAACAGAATGCATCAAAAACACAACACAATCACAAAGTAAACAAGATTACATCTGACTCTTCTGTTTTGAGCTTGTTTTTATCAACCTGGTTGCTTATGCCAGTCGAAAAATCCGCCCCCAGCTCCTGCAGTCACTGAATCTTGAACTTTTTTGATTGAGTATGGCAGGACCTGGATTTTGCGAGCCATGTGATTGGCCATATCTTCTTGTTGTTGGCCAACCCTACCACCTTATTGGCATTATCTCATTCGCCATTTAATATCCCCGACTGCTTTTAATTTCATTCTGCACTCACGCTTTTAAATATTAATCCTATGTATCGATTCAGACTTAAAAACCCATCACATTAATATTTATCCCCTCGTTGCTTCCACCTGTACGACAGAGTGAGTGTTAAACCATCGAGGGAATTTCCCTTTATGTTCACTTCAGCTGTAATATCACACCTCCACACTTCCCGCTGAAAGACTCTGCTGTGCGAGCGTCAATACTGATCTAATGCACGCAGGAAAATGTAAGTAAAAGGAGCCCATGAATACTTCACAGAGGCTTCCCAGAGACGGGGGAGCCCTGACAAACGAGCTAACACAGCTCAACGAGACGCCCTGACATATATGTTTTAAATATTCTGCTCATTTAAAGACATTTCCAGGCAGCAGTGTGCACAAACACCGGCTCCACTTTACAGCAGCAGTAATGAATCATGAATGTGTGCTGCGGAGGATCCTGCGGCTTAAACGAAACAAATGATGCTGTAAAACATGGACGGGGTTCGATAAAAGAGGCCCCGGGCCTGGTGGGGGGCACATCAGGAGAGCTGCTCCACCTTGATATCTTGAATTACGGACGTGGGCAGCAGTTCTACATCATTTCGTAACGTGCCAACACGCCAGAAGATGCCTTAAAATTCGTACGAGGTGGCGAATAACACGGCGCATTCTTTGGAAGTTGTCCTGGTTTGATCTTAAAGGATGGTAATTGTTGATAATTAAACGTAACAGAAGAAAAACCTGCTGTCTCGTGTTCCTTGATTGAACCCACATGTCAGCGCTGTGGGGGGTCGGCCGGGTCGATGAAAGTGTTTTCCTTCCAGAGCGTCACCGGCGAAGACGTCAATAACACTCAAAGATGACAGCACGCTGCATTAAGCAACTCAAGCTTTGTTTTCCTGAAGGACCTTTGTCAACAGAACAGAAGTCAAGAAACACTTTGACATTCTGTACCTTAATTCTGAGACTGTCATGTTGTCCTGACCGTTAAGGTTGGACTTTAAACCTTCCTTTTTGATAGAGCTGTCAGTTTGGCAGATCAGGCCTGAACTAGCTCAAAGTGAAGGTGCAACATGGCTTGGACTGAACTCCTCCCTCCATTGGCCCTTTTCCACTAGCACGCCTTGGCCCTACTCTACTTGCAGCGTGTTTCCACTAGCCTGGTATCTCCTAAAACAGGCTGGTTTTAGTACGTACTCCGCTCTGGTTCCAAGCGAGCTGAGTCCATACTAAAAGATGACGTCACAGACTGCCGGCTACTGATTGGTCAGACAATGTAGTCATCGATGAGTCATGAGTGCAACGACCTAGCATGCTAGTGGTAGCTACCATCAGCTTACCCTCATACGTCTTTTCTTTGTAGCTCGATTGCTCTCGTCCTCGGCTTCATTCTGTTGTAAAACTTCCAAAACTCTCCTGTGCTTCTCAAGGGCTATTTCTTCTTACCACCTGCAGCCTTCTTCTGCTTTCCTTTTTTACTCGGTTTGTGACAAAAAGCCACAGATTGTTGTGTCACACTCAAAATGACGTCACTGCAGTGCCGCTCACCCCGTTGGGCAGGTGACTGGGGCTAATGGAAAAGCAGCACAAGGCGAGTAGAGTAGAGCCGGGTAGAGTCGAGTAGAGTAGAGTAGGGCCATAAACCTCATCTGTTGTTGATGTGGATGGCCTGCTGCTGTGGACCAAAAGCTTCAATTACAATTCCAAACTCTTGGCCATTCCTTCCGTAGTTCTGCAAACAGCATGGCATCTACTAACAAACATGGATGACTTGCTGCTGTGGACCAAGAAAGCTTCAGTTACAACTACAAACACTTGGCCTTTACACCATTCCTTTACCGTTACAGTCCCAAATATTAATGACGGAGAAATCAACAAAATAAAGTGCATGATAGTTATGCAAACAGTGTGGCCAGAACTTAAAGGCAATGAAGACCTGTTGCTGTGGACCTACAACACTGCAAATGCAATTCCAAAAAATTGGCCTTTCTTGAGCCCCACTCCTTTATCATTATAGTCCCTGATATTAATTTCATAGAGCTCAACAAAATTAAGTACATGGTTCTGCAACCAGTGTGGCCTCAAGACCTGCTGCTGTGGACCTCCAAAGCTTCAGTAACTACATTTACACATTTTTGGCCTTTTCTTTAGCCCAATTCCAGTATTATTACAGTCCCAAAAATTCTATCGCATGGTAGTTCTACAAACAGTGTGGCCTTGACTTACAGTCATGGAAGACCTGCTGCTGTGGACCTACAAAAGTTCAAAATGCAATTGCAAACACTTGGCCTTTCTTTTAGCCTCATTCCATTATCATTGCAGTCCCTGATAATTTCAGAGAGATCAACAAAATTAAGTACATGGTAGTTCTGTAACCAGCGTGGCCTTGGCTTACAGTCATTAGACCTGCTGCAGAGGACCTCCAAAGCTTCAGAAACTACGTTTACAAATGTCCTTAAACCTGGGGTTGGTAATCTGATTTAGACACACTTTTTATAATACTGGTTAAAATGATCTTTATGATGCGATGGCAATCAATTCATAATGTGTTCTTAAAATAGAGCAAAAAATATCCGCTGTCTACAGCAGGAGTAAAACAGGGAAACACCAACCAATCACATCTTTGTGGAACACATTTTAAACCAATCAAATCCCGACGCCGTTTTGCCCGCCTCCTGCTCATACATTTTGCTGGCGTGCACAGACTCCGATTCAGTGTACTCAAGCTGAGAGGGATCCAGCTACACTGGAGAATGCTTACCTGTCAAGTTTTGGCTTTGAAAATAAGGAAAGCCCGCTGCAAGTCATCCGACAACCCCAACCAAGCTCCAGTATCCCTCACATTTTAAGACAGGTGTACAGAAATCTAAAATAAACTCTTTGTTTTTCTTGGCTTGTTCTGCTGCTCTAATCTCATGACAGCTGCCTCCCAGGCTACTGCAGGTGGACGTTCTCACAAGGCTTTTTCTTCTTCTTTGGTCTTACGGCGGTTGGCACCCATCATTTTGGAGCATTACCGCCCCCTTCAGGCTAGAGACAGAGTTCAGTTTGGAGAGGCAGTGGAATGTTTTTATTATTATATCATCACATGGGAGATTTACAGGAGAATACTGACACAGGAGGACGTCAGGAAAGAGGATAAAATACGGAAAATACGGTAGTTTAACGGCCAAAACGGGAGACTTGACAGCTATGTGGAGAATGTCAGAGGAACTACCTATACCCCGATCAACATCGGGCTGTGAGCACTAACTAACTTTACATGTTTGTTTTTCAACTTTACTATGATAATGTTTTGGTGTTTTCTTACCGCTGACTGAGACATGACTTGGTGTAGAGTAAAACATAAACGTCGTGCTGAAGGTTTGGAGTTGAATCATTCTGCTGGTTGTGAATCAGCGGTGCTCATGCATGTAAGTGAGGGGTCATTTTGGAGGTGGTTTGGGAGGCGCTAGGTGGAGCCCCGAGGAGAAGCTACATTCAAATTCATGCTAGTTTTCGAAAATAACCGACTCTTGCTTTAAGCCTCCATTATCAATACAGTTCCTGATATTCACATCAGAGGGATCAACCAAATCGGATATATGGTAGTTCAACAAACAGTGTGGCCTTGACTTACAGTCATGGAAGACCTAATGCTGTGGACCGATAAAGCTTCATTTAATGCAGTAACATCTATTTGACCTTTCTTTAGCCATATATTCCAGTACCATAACAGTCCCTAATATTCACATCAGAGAAATCGACTAAATTAAATATATGGTCGTTCCACAGACAGTATGGCTTTGACTTACAATCATGGATGACTTGCTGCTGTGGACCTTCTTGGCTAGCCATTAGCTTTTTTAAAGGGAATTTGGAGTTGCAGCAGTTTGAGACTTCAGAGTTTTTACTCTTTGCAACTGTGGCTTAATCATCAAAGTGAATCCACTAAATCAGGACAGGAACAGGAGATACTCATCTTAGATTTGACAAATCTACAGTAACCAGACAATTGCCCAAGTCCCTCCGATCCGAGTCTCAAGCAAGTCTTGAGTCATTTGATCCGAGTCTCAAGCAAGTCCCAAGTTTTTTCTGTTGTGGGCAAGCCGAGTCAAGTCACAGGTTTTGTAAAGTCAAGTCGAGTCAAGTCACAGATTATGATGAGTCGAGTCCCTCACCATTGTTCCCCAGTCAACCCAAAAAACACTCAGATTTTTATCATGAAAAAAGAAACCTTATCCTCTCAAACATACAACAGTCATACACTCTCTTTACTAATGTTAGCTTTGCTAGCTTCATATTGACCACAGGTTTGGCTAGTTCATGCCATATTGACCTATGGCAGAAACGTTAGCTACCTGGCTAACATTTGCAGGATTAACTTACTTGGCCTCATGTGTCCTCAGGTGGTGGATAAAGTTCGATGTTGTGCCCTCTTTTTCGCTTATCGAAGCGTTGCAGGTCGTGCACTTGGTGTGTCTTCGTTTTCCATCTGATTTAAATTCTTTATATGCAAAGAAAATAACTTTGGGCACAGAAGACATAGCTGTTCCCAATTTGAAACCCTGCCCTGCCCACTGATCATCACTATAGCAGAAGCGGGTGTGTGGTAGGAACGTATGTGTGTAGTACTGTGTCGTGTGGGGGACAATAATAGGTGACGGACAAGTGTACTGTGAATGGAGCACCAATAAAGTGAAGCTGAAAGGAAAGAGCAGCGTTTATCTCCTGTCTGGCTCTTCATATAAAGCCTGAGAGCGTGCAATTTTCCCGATCATGTCTCAAGTCAGGTCGAGTCTGGAGACATTTTCTCCCGAGTCCGGGTAGAGTCTCGAGTTTTTCCCTCCCAAGTCCAAGTCGAGTTGCAAGTCGTCTCATTAGCGGCTCAAGTCGACTGGAGTCCGAGTCCCTATGACTTGAGTCCAATTGTCTGACAGCAACCATGAAGCTATCATGAAACTATGTGAACATCTCCAGCCTTTTGTTGAATTTATGGACGTTTCCTGTCTAAAACAACATTTGTGCAGATTCTGTGATCCTCCTAGGACCCAGTTTCCACACGTTTTAAATTATACAAGCTTTACTTTTCTTTGTGACAAATAAAATAAAAACACAGAAATGGAGCCAAACCCCCCAGAGGCCCCGCCACAATAAAAGCCTGAGTAATATTCTAGCCGGTCCAAACTTTCTGTTGTTTTTCCCCGCTGGTTCTTAAACACCGGGTGGTAGAGAAGAATAAAACCCTTTCTTTTTCTGATTTTGCTCTCCATTTTTCTCTTTGAGTTTTACTACGGTCCGCAGGGAGACTCTGCACTTCAAAAATTACATCGATTCATGAATAAAATGTTGGTTAAAATGCTGTGAGAGGGAAATTTAAGGCTTCAGGGCTTCTATTGTAAGTCTGTGATGGGAAGAAAAGCCCCAGAAAGATGGAAATATTGACTTTTAACTTTAAGCAATGAGTCATAACAGCACACCCACCAGACATTTTATTAGGTACACCTTGCTAGGACAGGGTTTACTTTCAGAAACCTGAATTTGCTCCATTAGATTGAGATCTGAACTACAGTGGCTGCATTTATTCCACCAAGAAGGTTATGTTTCTGTCGGCTTGTGTTTGTTTGTCAGCAAGATTACGCAAAAACTACTGGACGGATTTTGATGAAATTTCCAGAAGATGTTGGTACAAGCCTGCCAGAATGCCTTGAGTTTCAGCCATGTGATTGGCCCAGTTATGGTGTGGACAAGGGATCCTGAAGAGAACCTAATAAAGTTGCCAGTAAAGCCCCAGTCTAACATTCCAGTTACTCATGACGATTGTGCACGATTGTCATAATACTGATGAAACGTGCTTTGGTCGTGGTGCATGCGCTACTTGATCTGGGTGAGCGCTATATACGGTAACAGGTGAGGGTCCTGATTATTTTGAACTGTTCAAAAGTGTCATGGAGAATCGCTTCTCTCATTATAGCGGGATGGAAGCCTAAAGGTGCGTTCACACCGGACGCTACCTGTACTACCTCGGCGATCAGTCTCCATTCAAAGTCAATGTACAGCCACGATGGGGCGGGGCTAACCCTCCCGCAATGCGACAGCCGGCGACAAGACGACCACTTCACTCGTCGCGCGATGTCAAGGTTAAAAAAAAGTTGATCTATTCAGGCGATGTCGTGGCATCAGCCAATCAGCGGTCTGTGTACGTGTGACGGTGCAGTTATTCATCCGGACTACAGGGCGGATGACTTCCTGCTAGGCGGAACTAATGTCAGTGAAGACATTTGCAGACGGACCGCGGTAAACTCACAGATAATGCTGCTGCATCATCAGCTGCAGAGTTTTGTGTCTGATAAGTGAGTGAAAAGGACACAGCTGGAATAATGTCCGCTTATACATCCTATTATGTGATATATGATATGATCGCGGTAAAACTCGAGCGGACGTGACGTCACCGACCGACGTCCGACGCCAACGGCGACCAAACAGGTATTTATAGACGCGCGACGCTACATCTGTGGGCGACGCGACTTTGGTAGCTGGGTCGCTTGCGGTGTGAACGCACCTTAATGCAGCCTTAAGGCAAACGTTATGCATGTACAGGTTGATAGTGGCTCAATCATAAAAGCTTTCTGAGGACAACTGACAAGGACATATCCAATTGTGCCCCAACTGTGTCCAGTTAAAGGTGACTTCACAGCGTTGTTCTTGCAGGAAGTGAACGTGACGAAAGCGCAGGTGACAGGGCTCAATCGGGGCTTACGTGACGCAACCTGGGCTCGAACAGACGTTGTGTCAGCGGAATGGAAATTCAGAGAATCCGCGTCATATTTAGGGCCCGATTGATATGGATTTTTTGAGATCATTGCCGATATTTGTCAGGAAATTAATTATATCACCTAGAAAAAGAGTCATTCTGTATCTTGTACTTCTCGTTGATGAAAATTAGAGGAAGATTATAGTAAAAATACAATAACTTTTTAAAAACTTGTAAACAGGAAAGCAACAAAAACACTTAAGGTAACATTCTCTCATAGGCATCTTTTATTTTTCTTCTCTCCAGCTCTTAAGTACAATATAAAAGAGTGTGTTAAACTGAGGCAAATTCCTGCAAAATAAAACGAATTACCTTTTTAAAAATTGTAAATATGTAGATTGTTTCTGAAGTCTTAGTCCCATCTGCCTTTCAGTCCTCATTAGTTTATCAGAAGCAGGTTTTAGTTCAGGTAGAACCACTTTTTTTATTGTAAACATGGGGTAATGTGCGTCAGGAAATTAAAAAATATTTTGTGGGACACTGCACATATTTCACAAACTTATTTAAACTGGCTGATTAGAGGCCCCAGCTATGCTGAAGTCTCCCCTAAATGAGTCTGCTGATGATGACGTAGGGCTCCGAGGAGCTAACGCTAGCATAGTTAGCTCGCCAGCTAGTTAGCTTAGCTGCCGTGTCGGGAACAAGTTGATAAAGCCAGATTTCCGTCATAATCACTAGGGCTGGGACGATTCACTTTTCTCCCGATACGATTTATTTCGATTTTTTAGGTGCCGATACGATTTAAATTGCGATTTTACGATACTGCCGATTTTTGCAATCTTTAGTTAGCTTTTTTAAAACCAGTGAAAAAGATGAACAATGATGATGCCTACAGACTATATCAGGAAAAATAAACATCACATGTGAGTCTGTATTTAGGATTTATTCAGCAATATATTTTAACCAGCTGGTTATGCCCCCTCTCTTCAAAAGCCTGGATTGCATATAAAAAGTGGCTTATTATCCCTTCAGGCAACAGAGTTTTTTCAAGAAATATTCAATTTTGCTATCAAGATTTAAAAAGGCTGTAGTTTCAAAGTGGTTAGTTTTCCCAGCCATCATCATCACTGTAATTTACGGGCCGACCATGAACGCCTCTGCTGCCTGCACTGTTTACCCCCGGCTTCTCTCTCGTCTGACCAGAGCTCCGCGGTCTTTCTCATTCTCCGCTAACACCGTCACTTTTCGCGGTGTTTTGAGCTTCCCTGCATCCCAGACTATGTACACTCTTCGGCAGTCACCGGCCATGGAGAGGAAAAGCTCTCGGTATGTACTGCTCCGGGACTGTAATGGCGCGCGGAGCCGCTCCCGCTGCGCGCACTCGCTGCCAGTTTGGTTCTCACTGGACGACTGACGATTCGTCAGTATCGATTTTTGAATAAAAATATCGATTTTAAAATCGGCAGACAAAAAATCGTGATACTTAGATGTATCGATTTTTTCTCCCACTCCTAATAATCACATTAGAACAGTCACGGCTAAACTGGTCCTCTGCCATCTGAAGGCCCAATTCATCAGTCCTGACAAAGACAGAGGTGGCATCGGTCAGAAAATTGTTCGGCGGTGCCAGGTCTGTCTGTGAGGCTGATCCGTAGCCGAACTAGCAGAGAGCCCGGTGATCTCTCTGTGTCCAGCAGCAGCGGGACGTTGTGCACCGCTGAAAGTTGCTCGTCATTTCGGGCCTTCAGGCTTAAAAGAGCAACCCCGTGTGAGTGTAGGCGAGTCATCCGTACATTAGGAGAGAGCTATGAGCCACCATCAACGCGCGTCGCCATGTTCAACAACGTCATCATCCTGCGCGGCTTGGACACCGAACAGCGTTTACTGTTTTGTGAGAAATTAAGAATATATCGGCGTTACATCGGCAAAACTCTGGCCGATGTTGAAAACTTTAAAATGGGCTATAATCGGCTGATTATTTCGGCCGGCCGATATATCGGTCGGGCCCTATTCGTATTAACCTAATTGCAGTGGGACAAACACCCCTGAAACGCTGTAGAAGCATTGTGTGTGTCAAGGGGAGGCAGTCATTTCTTCCCATATCATTCCGATCAAACCAGTTTTGCCAATCTTGTCGAGTCGTGCACAGTCACCATGCGAAACGGAAGTGTGGCTGGGGCTTTAGTGTGTTGTCAAGCTCTTTTGTTTGGTTGGAAGTAAAGCATATGATGGCAAACAACCCAACTTGTACAATTCCAATGAAGTGTCGTAAGATGTAAATTAAATCTGAATATTGTGATTTGCACATTCATTTTGGCCTATATTCAATCAAGGACAAGTAATTTAATGTTTAGTTATTTAATATTTTTGCAAATATTCTGTCATTCTCAATTGCATGCCTGCAACATGTTCCAAAAAAGTTGGGACAGGGGCAACAAAAGTGTTGCAACAGCGTGGCTTTAGAGTAGGTGGCCTGCTGCAGTCCAGACCTGTTCGCCATTAAAAATGTGTGGCGCAATATGAAGCGCAAAATACAACAATGGACACTGTTGAGCAACTAAAACCGAACATCAAGCAAGAATGTGAATGAATTCCACCTTAAAAGCTTCAACAGTTACTTTTGTCAGCTCCCTTATTGAGTATTGTTGAAAGTTAAGATGATGTCACAGTCAGCGTTGCCGTGTTTTTCTCCTGAAATAAGGCGCCAGGTCGATAAAACAAACTTAAAATAATTGACCCTAAGCTATGTTTGTGTAATGTGATTTATTACTTTTTCAATTTCATAATGACGTTTTTCTCTTATTTGGCTCTTAATTTACTTCTTTAACATCTTCGCTTGGAAGTGGAACATCATTTTCTTTGTACAGAAGTGAAGGGAGGGGCTGCTGTTATTTATAACTCTGTTATTAATAAACAGTCTGTCTAACCTTGAGTCTTGTAAACGAACAGACAAAGTCAGAGTTTTATCTAAGTTTTATATTGATCCTCTACAGCTTTATTATGGTGAAAACTCTGACAGCCACATTAAAAATAAATTTAATTCTGGCTATAAGGATTTATTTTTGGTACAAGCATCAATTTAGTTTGTGTAACATCTAATTGAGTTTAAACTGGTACATCAGATCCCCCCTGGGTTGGGGGCTCAAAATGTCTTAATGAGCAACTGCACTTTCTTGGTGTTTGAACAAACCCACAATTGCCAATATTTACACGCAACTTCTCAAAACATGGCAACTCGGTCACAGTGGTAAACATGCCCCATCTGAGCTTTTTTTAAACAACGATAAAGTTGATTAATCTAAACGTAAAATATAATGTTTATGCAGTGATTGAGTCTGAAAATGAACTGTGAATTGTAGCATTCTGTATTCTGTCTATAAATGCTATTCCTTAGCTTTGTCGTCGAGTCGGACAGGCTGGACTGGCCTGGATACTCAACTTCGGGAACAAGACAATTAAAACTAGAGCAAATTTATATTATTCAGACATGTCTTAGAGCACAGGGCTGTGAGTAGCCATATATAGCCGGCTACAAAACTCCGATACTAAGTTTTCCAAAAATTGCTTGTTGTCACACATCAAAAACTACCGCTACGTAACTAGAAAGAGATACATTACCTTGTGGCTTTGCATCCTGTAAGTTGTTGAAAAAAGAAGTTGTAAAGCAATGCAGAGTTCTGAGGAAGGTCCAAGCTGCATTCATTAGCATCACAACAAACACACGCTTTGGCTTGGGTCACGTCTTTACGACAGTTGCCGCATGTGCTCATGGGTAGCAGAGTCTTTATGTCGCCGGAAATAGATTCTCCTCATTGCACCTTTATAGCTAGGGTCAACGATCTGAAAACCAGTTTGGCTGTTGAGACAGATTTGAAAAACGCAGCCTTGCCCCCCTTCCCTCACCCCTCCCCTCCGTGTTCCAAGATCCCGCCCCCCCCGGCTTGTGTCGCCTCTTAACAACACGCCCCCTCCGATAGAGCAAGAAGCTGGCCGGCAGAAAATATTCATTGGCGTTGAAGATAAATTAGATTTCTCATAGCTGGAAGTAACAAACATGACAGTCATCCCCCTTGTAACACACAGCGGTAGCCATTTCAATTGCACCGGCGGTGAAGCGGGTCTGGCGTCGCCACTGTTAGCCGGTCAGAGCAGAGCCGATTGTGGATGAGGATTTACGTTTCTCGGCGTGTCTTCACCAGCTCAGTTTACAATGCTAATGATGAGTGGCTAACTTATGCTAAAATCTATTGACAGGGCCTACCCGTTCCAGAAGCGGCCTCCTGGTATCGGTGCTGGTATTCTCCGGCTCCATGATGCTTAAGTAGCTGTGCAGCTAGCTGCTCACTGGTACATGAGGGAGGTAGTGGGGAGGAGGCGGGACGGTGCGGAGCAGGGGAGACATGGGATTGGATGGACTCACGGACCAATCCAAACCACCAGAAACAGGGGTTCGGATTGGTCCATGAGTCCATCCAATCAACTATTGGTCAACCGTTATGCCACTTTGCAGCGGATATACTGAATGGATGTTTTTCACTCTTTTTGGTCTTTATATTGCGTAGATCGGACCATAGGACCATAACAGCCTTATAAATGGTGTTATGAAGATGTACCAAGCTTCCAAATCATAGACCATAGCTTTAACTTTATTATTATTGATCTCATGCCTGACATCACTCTCAACATGAATTTATGTACCTTGGCACCAAAGCTGCTGTGGTTTGAAATCACTCTTTATGTAATTATAACGTAAAAATGAGCTATAATAGAGCCGAGCTTTAAAAATATATGTTCTCCCATATTACATTTGTCAGGTGAAGGCCAACAATGTCTGTGGGCTCCATTTTTCTCTGGTTTAACACCAAGAAAGTTCCACCAGGATCCCTCTGATGAGCTGAAATTCTGTCTTTCTTGGCCCCATCCTCTTCACATCTTCCTTAAATACCATGTGAGTGTACTTTTTTCCTCGCCCTCCCCGGTGTTTTACATCCTGACATATACTCGGGGCCTCCCGGTAGAACATCGATCCCCTTCAGGAGCCACCAAATGTCAGCCTGTTGGGGCTCTGACTTTTCGTTTCATCCTGGAATAATTCTTTTGTGTCGAGCTGCCACATGCTGGGCCTCAGCGGGGCGCACACGGGGGATTTGTAATTGGCTTTTCATTTTGCGAATGAACTATATTTAAGCGTGTACAGGAGGAAAATTCAGAATAGATCCTTCCTTGAAAACACTGCAGCCCTGATTGAGTTCATTTTCCTTAATTTATTTCTGGTTTAAATCATAAGGGCTTTGCTGATTCAGAGAAAATCACCGTTTTTAGGGCCTCTCAAGCTAAGAGTGCTTGGTTTCTCCACAGTCTATCGAATTAAGGCCACTTTAACGCCTACCACGTGTTGTCTGGACCAAATAAACTCTGGTTTGCTTTTTGGGAAAGTTTGTTTGGTTAAGAGTGATGTGAAAGCTCAAAGAAACAAACTTTGGTCCACCTGAAAAAAATGGGTCTTGGTTTGCTTCCAGTCAAACGAGAATTTGGTTTGCATCAAGTGTGAAAGCCACCAAAATAGAACCAAATAGGAAAAGCAAAACTTAAAGCATTGAGCTGCATGAGCCTTCACTGGCATAGTATTACCAGCTTCAACAGACCCAGGCTCTGTACATGCAAGCTCCAGGTGGTGGCAATGCCCATCAAATCTACCCCTCAATGCTATCTCATTTTGCCCACCATGTTTGTACTACTTACTTCTTTATTTTACCTGACAAGCTGAATAGCGAGAAGAGCCAAAACAGCACGTCATCCTCAACAGACCCAGGCTCTGTACATGCAAGCTCCAGGTAGTGGCAATGCCCATCAAATTTACCCATCTGTGCTAATTCTTGACTCCCACCATGTTGGTACTACTCGCTACTTTATTTTACCTACCCAGCCAAATGACGAGAAGAGCCCAAACAGCATGTCACCTTCAACAGACCCAGGATTCGTACATGCAAACTCCAGGTAGTGGCAATGCCAATCTAATCTACCCCTCAATGCTAACTCATTTTGCCCACCATGTTTGTACTACTTACTTCTTTATTTTACCTGACAACCTGAATGGCGAGAAGAGCCAAAACAGCACCCCATCCTCGACAGACCCAGGCTCTGTACATGCAAGCTCCAGGTAGTGGCAATGCCCATCCAATCTACCCCTCTGTGCTCACTCTTTTTCTCCCACCATGTTGGTACTACTTACTACTTTATTTTACCTGCCAAGCCAAATGGCAAGACGAGCCCAAACAGCACATTATCTTTAATAGACCCAGGATCAGTACATGCAAGCCCCAGGCAGTGGCAAAGCTGATAGAACCTTCTCTGGTCCATAATCACCCCATTTACCAGAAAAAAGTACAATCATATATAAATAAGACCAACAAGTGTTCCTGTGGATTTGTTGTAGTGGTCCAGTTGCTTCGCACATAATCGACACACAGACAAGCCAAAAGTGCTTCCACACTGGTTTCTCATGCTTCAGTGTTGTTATTGTCTGGGATATGACCTACAGTGCAAGAGTTCTTGATTTTATAAGGTCAAGTCCATGTTCCCTTTCTTGATTTCAATTGATCTGGGAGGGAGGGGGTGACAGTCATGAGAGTGGCACTGTTACAAAAGTTGATTTCTTTTAACATGGGATATTTCCATCCTCTCAGAAAAAAAAAAAAAAAAAAAACATGGGATATTTCCATGTAGATTAAAAAACTTTGAAGCCAAACGCAAGTGCAAAGCAGGTTAATCTGATTATTTTAAGGCTGAAAAACACTCAAAAAGACAGTCATAATGGAGCACACTGCTCCAGCAAAGCATCAGTAGGGGAACAATGTGCAGCTTGTTTGACGGTGGCTAATTCTAATGCCATTGTTTGCAGTACTAACACCCCTAGCTTTGGTCCACTTAAGATTACATATTTATGTGCTGAATGTGGTTATTTCAATAAAATGGTTTAACATACAAGAAGGGATGTATAAACTTTGATTTTTGCGAATATGTTGATATTTCTGCAGTCATTATCACCAATATTGATCATTTTATTTATTGCATGAAAATTGATTTTATTGGCTTTAAATGTGCAGGTAAATACCAATATTTTAACGAAAATATTGCATATCCCTACCTGAAAGTATATCACAGCTTCAATATGGATTGTATTGTGTGTTTCTGAGGGACTGTGTGATGCTAAAATGTCAAATGGACCCAAATTTCTGTGGCACCTTCTTGAATCATTGTCCTAAAACAGGCATGTCCAAAGTCCGGCCCAGGGTCCAATTGCATCCCGTGTTCAAATTTTCACTGGCCTGCAGTCTCTGTTATAAAATCAATTGTATGCAGCCCGCGTGCTCCGTTGACTGCTGTATAAAATACTCGTGTACAAAAAGCCTATTTTACATTTCACCAGAAGATGGCAGTAGCACTGTGGCCACATCCTTGTGGCACTTGACACCTGACCTTTTGTCATCCTTTCAGCCCATCCCATTTCAAACATGGCGACTGTAGCAAAAAAAGAAAAGTTGACAGCGAGTGCCGCCGATTCCAGAACAAGTGGAAATTGGAGTATTTTTTTGCCGAAGTACGAAACAACTGTGTCTGCCTAATTTGCAAAGAGACTGTAGCTGTTTTCAAGGAATTCATTGTCAAGCAGCACTACCAGACAAAACATGCTAACTACGACAAGCTAACTGGGGACAAACGTGGTGAAAATTTGAAACAATTGTTTTTGAAGGACATTGTGATGCTAAAATGTCAAATGCTAAAATGTCAAATGGACCTTACCAAATCTGGCCCTTGTGGCAAAAAGTTTGGACGTCCCTGTCCTAAAAGGACTAAGGCAGAGCTGAGGCAAAAGGTGTGCCTAATAAAGTGGCCAGTAAGGTTTTTTTTTTTTTAAATATGCAGGTAAATTGTCAATATTTCCCCCTCACTGGGGTTATTTTTCCTTTCTTAGACTTACAGGTTTTGACTTTATCTTGTCATTGTACATTGATATTTGTATTTTTTATCCCAGGGTGTTGACTCACAGGTATAAAAGTTGACACATAGGAATCGTTCATATTAGATTAGTTGTTTTTTTTTACTTTAGTGTCATATATTTGGTTCTTCTGGCATGTAAGATTCACTTACTTACTTCACTTACTTAATCCACACTTTTCAAACGCGGACTCTGTCTCTGCTGGTGCGAAACCGATCCAATCAGATTTGAGCGTGAGAATAATCGGCGTGCATTTGCTGAGGCAGCTGTCATGATAATTGGCCTTTTAGAACTTGTTGGCCTTTCAGCAGAGGGATATCGATTTCATAATCACGCCTGGACTTCTCCCGCTGACCTCTACTGTACAAGGCGAAGGCCGCGCCACCGTGTTTCCACGAGCGTAATTAGAATGGATCTAATATCTTTTTTATATGCGCCCACGGCTCGGCTGTAGCACTCCGCAGCCTTCGCCGCTCCCCCCTCTCTCCCTGCCAGACCTTTATTTACCCGAGAAGGCCTGCTGCATTTTGATAAGAGCCTCTGTCTGTGAGAATTAATGTAATACCAAGTCGAGGAGAGGGCTTTCAATTAGGGAGCGGGACAAGTCGGAGCGAGAGGAACTCAAGCAGAATACACCGAAACACGAGCGGAATATAGACTCCTGCAGTCCACATGCAGCGTCCATCTGATGCTTGTGCACTCATTCAAAAAGCCGTCTAATACTAGAGTCGGCACGAGGTGTTCATTTTTCAGAGGAGGGGAAGTTTGCTGCAGAGGACAGGACCAGACGGATGTTTCCAGATCGGGCTCATGAATTCTAAATCACCGTCGGCTAATTAACGGGGAAAGGGCAGACGCTTTCTGTGAGGCTGTTTGCTTCTTTCTCACCTGAAAATGAAACAAAAAGAACAATTAATTAGTGAGAGAAGGTCAGTGTGCCTTTGTTTTTGATTTCATATGAAGGGTTCCTATGTGTCAACAATTGTGCCTGCGAGTCAACACTCTGGGAAAAGAAAGACCTGCCAAATATCACAATGTGTTGAAATTTGTGCCTGTGAGTCAACACTCTGATATGAAAAACACCCCCAAAAATCAAATAACAATGACACTAATAAGTCAAAATCTGTAAGTCTAAGCAGGGAGCATAACCCCAGTGAGGTGGAAATATTGACAGTTAAGTTGCATATAAAAAAATATCTGACTGGCCACTTCATTAGGAACACTTTTTGCCCTCAGAACTGCCCTAATTCTTCAAGACATGGATTCAAGAAGGTGTTGGGACATTCTTAAGAGTTTTTCAATCATGACATTATAATATCACACAGTTGAGTGAAAGAAAGTCAGTGTAGCTTTATTTTTGCTTTCATATTTCCTTTGTGTCAACATTTGTGCCTGTGAGTCAACACTCTAGGCAAAAAAAAACACCACCCAATTTAAATTACAATGACACAAAAACTCAAAACCTGTAAGTCTAAGAATGAAAAAATAACCCCATTTAGGTGGAAATATTAGCAGTTAACTTGCATTGAAAAAAAATATCGGACTGGCCACTTTATTAGGTACATATTTTGCCCT